>JAKFHU010001209.1:46498000-47706000 GCA_023783475.1 Daubentonia madagascariensis
ATTCCGTGGCAGGAGCCAGGCTCTCTTTGGGGAGAGAGACGTGTTTGGAATGTTGGTGTGCCGGGCGCTGTGATTGGAGGCTTGAGGTCTCAGAGTTCCTTAATTTGCATGGCCATGCACCAAGGTTATTATTTTCCACAATAGATGGTTGAAATTTGAAACTCTGTTTACCTTGCAGATTCCAAACAAGCAACATTCCTATCAATAATGGCACATAAATACTGGCATGATAGCTGAGAATCCTATCATTACTAATATATATATTTTTTTCATTCTGTTTGCTGGTGGAGAGGAATTGTCAGAAGCCATACATATATTTTACATAAAATAACAGCTAAGCTGCCAAGGGCTTTAACAATATAATTTCATCATGGGATTTTGGGCTCTTTGGTTTATGCTGCCATCAGAACCCCAAGACAGAATTAATTCATGTAACTGGGACAAGCCCAAGTGCTGTTTTTCCATTTACTTTATAAGTGAACTCAACTATTTTAATTGCCCAAACATTTGGTGGGAAGGGTATAAGGTGGAAAAAAGCCTATCTAATATATTCATTAGCTTCAGAATAAATTCATTAGAGGCAGTATACTGTTGCTGCTGAAAACATGAACATTTGCTTCAAATAACCTGGGTTTGAATCTTGACTTGGCCTTAAAGTTGTGAAAACTTGGGTAAGTTATTATCTGTGAGCCTCCATTTACTCATCCGTAATATGCAGTTGCTGATATCTACCTCTCAGAGTTGTTGAGGATTAAATGCCATCAGAACTGATGGAATGAATGGATTTAATACTTGTAAAGGGGCCTCTGTACAGTGCCTGGAGCATAGTAACTGTCAGTAGATGGCCACATTATTATTAGCTCAACAGCAAAAGCAAAACATCCTTGAAACTGTTCCCTGACACCATGAAGGCCTAGGAATCTTAGCCACTTCCAGCCAGAAGCTTCTCTTTTTAGCTCCTAAATTCCCCAGATGCTCCACATTTGTGAATTGTATTATTCCCAGCCAGAGAGAGCAGGGTGGCCGTTCCCACCCTGTCTGGAATCCCAGAAGCACCTCTGAGAGTCTGACCTAGCACAGCTGCCTGTTGCAAATAATTTAGGAAACATGAAACAGAGCATATTGCAGTTCCACGGAAAGGTCTGGAGAGTGGACTTTGTGTGTCTGTTGTGGATCTGCTTTCTCCTGCAGAGGAATGAAAACAGGACTTTGCCTGGAAGAGTACTGTCCTCCTTGCCCCACTAATCAAGAGACAGGGGTTCCCCAAACAGCAGTGAGGGTCCCATTTCCCTCCTAATGTCTGTTACAATGCTACCTTGCCCATGGTGTATAGAAGGGCTTCTTGTAGATGTAAGCACAGTTCTTGCCTGCAAGTAGACCTTAGCTTTGTAATACTATACACAATTATGGCTTCAAGTCTTGCCTCTACCCTGTATTGCTTCCACACCATGCTGTGTGACCTTGGGCAAGGAACACAAGGTTTCTGGACCTGTTTATTCTTAACTCTGCAAGATAGAGAGAACGGTAAACCCTTCACTGGGTGGTTGGATAGAATAAATGGGTTGTCACATGTAAAATGCCCAGCACAGCTTCTGGCACAGAGCAGAGGGCGATAAGGCTAAATGCCTTTTCGGAGAGATGAACTGTCTCAGCCAAGCAAGCTGCAGGCCCCTCGGCCTCACCAGCAGCCCAGTTATTGATAACACTCCTGTTTCTGAGGCTTTCTCTTGAGTACACCAAACTAAATGAATTGAGAAAAGGTATTTTAGGGATCCAGATATTGCTGTTAACAATGAAAAGAAAGGAAATTTTACTTAAAAAAAATTTTTTTTTTGGTTGAAATTTGATCACCTTATGTCCCTGCTAGGACCTCCAGAATCAGAAGTCCCAGTTCATCAGGAGTAGAGTTTAAAGTCTTTAAATATCCCTTGTCAAGCAATGGCAGCAGATAATCATTAACTGGAGAAGGGGAGGGGATGCCCCACAGGCTGCTGGCAGGGCCCCACGAGGATGCCTGTTGAGGTTTTCCTTCCTGAGTGATGGCAGCTTCCAAATAGGCAAGGATTTCTGTTGGATTTTTGCAATCTCAAGACTTTTCTACTTATTTTATGCAACTTTTTCTTATGTACTTTTGCTGTCTCTGAAAATATTTTCTTCTCACCTGTGTGAGTAAGCTGGTCACAGTCATGTTTAGGAACTGTGAATGTAGTTGAATTTATTTGCAGGTCAATTCTGCAGCTGCCAAATGCCGAAAACAGATCTTTGGAGAGAAAGAACTCTAGCTACAGAGGAAAATAAATGTAGACTTGGTTGTTTTTGCCTCTGAAGCAGATACTGTGCCTGTTAAGTTCTGAGTATTTCCCCATAGCACCTAAGAACTGTTCTCTTTGGTGGTTGCATTCCATAAATAGCCCTATCCAATTTCAGGTCCAAAAAGAACTAGAGGCACACAGAATGGGGAGGGGGCTGCAGAAAAGGGGTTCCCCTCTTTTTAGTGAACTGCTATTTGCAATTGACACATTATACTCCCCAGAGAGCTAAGTATATAGTTTAGAGTAAATCATTCAGAGAAAGTGTCTGAATAAAAGATGCTACATGAAATAGCCACCAGACACTCCTTTAGATTGTAATCATCAAAGAGGCTGAGCCTCTACTTGGTCTGCTTTGTATCATTCCCAGCACCGTGTCACATATATATATAGGCTCAAAAATAAATGCAATTAGACATTGACAATGGTGCTGAAAAGACCACTGGGCCGGGATTACCTCCATGTTTGTAATGAACCAACATGTCTCTTTGGTCAGTCTCTTGGTTCTTCTGGGTCTCAGTTATATTTATAAAATGACCAGATCATTGGCACCCTCAAACATTTTAACCATAAAAAACTTCTCAGACACCCTCCCCCAACACCACCACCTCATTCATTTGCTTAACAAATATTTACTGAGCACTTACTATGTGCCAGGCACTCTATTAGGAGTTGGGGATATAATTTGTGAGAAAAACAGAAGCAATCCTTGCCTTATGAAGCTTATGGTCTAGTGGGAGAGGCAGACATAAAACAAATGGTCATGCAAATAGAAATACAATCATAAACTGTGTTAAGTGCTCTGAAGGAAAACAGGGATCTATGGAAGCCTAGTTAGGGGAGGGGAGCAAAGAAAAGGCCTATGGCTGTATTTTTAATGTTCATGGAGAAACTACATGACAATAAAGAGTTACTATTGATTGAGTAATGCTTTAACACTATTTGCATTTTATTAATCTCAATAGCATCTATATACATGTGGACAGTGATAGTTTGTATGTGAGACAGCTTATTATTCAGTCTAGAATCTGTGGATGCTTTGTACACACAGACACCCAGCATCCTGCAAACTCTGTAGCCTCCCAGAGGACTGGGGACCACTTAACCAGAATATCCCTCATCTTCCATTGGCTCTAATGGCAACTTGCAGGGTTCTTCAAGAGAGATCTTAAAGGAAAATGGTTTCCTGCTCAGGGTTCCCATCAACACTGAGGTAAGGACAGGTCAGCCCCCTCCCTCACAGAGGCCAACATACCCATCCACTGATGACCACAGATGGGGCTCCTAACCAGAGGTTTAGGCCATCTCCACACTACCTGGGAAAACTGGTTTGCCTCCAGGCCAATCTGATCTAAATCAAACCCAGCATTCAAAAACTACATCAGGCTTTCGAAATAGTTGGGAAGAAGAGGCAGCGGGGGTCTCTTTGGCTCTGCCCCTGTCACCTCTGAACCTAAATGTTGTCAGTCTATAGTTTATCTCTCAGTCCTCGACCAGTTGATTATATATTACATCCAGAAGAAAACACGTGTTTCTTCCATAATGGCCTCCTAGCTATGTAAATGGCTGTACATATTAGATTTGCGTTTTCAGATTATAGTCTCTAAGGCATTCTGTCAAGTCCCCCACTGGAAGTAGAAGTTTTCAATATTCAAATCCTTCTTGTATAACCAGGGAGCAATGAATTCAGATAAGGAGCTGGGTCCAGGATGGGAATGATCCCCTTGAATAGGCAAAACCACCTAGGGGCACATGAGGCATTCAAATTCGACTTGCAGCTGCCTGTCCTTTCCAGAAGGAAGGACAGAGGAAGTTTAGTCTGTGTAAGGCCCAGGACTGAAGTGGGGACAGTTCAATCCCTTACCTGGAGAGGATGTGTAGAAAAGGAAGGTCCTTGCAGTGCTGGTAATACCTCACTCAAACCCTAAATCCCTGGAGGGTAGAGAGATGGCGTCTTTGTCATCCAGCCCCAGTGGTGGCTGGCCCAGTAGGCATTACTATTTGTTAGTGAGTGAATAGTTCTGGAAAGATGTTGGGACTAGGTCACTAAGCAGGCAAGTGGACAGAAATAAGCCTCAAAAATACAAGGAGCCAAAGTCTAAAGGTAAAGAAGCAAAGGAGGGCAAGGCACAGACGTCAAGCAGGAGGCAGGAGGGAGGCCTTGGGACAGACGGCTCCATTTCACTAGTCCGGATGCTTCAGAAAGCACAGTGCAGGCCCTCACGCATCCAGATACACCAGAGCTGAGCCCGCCTGTTGCAAAAGGACTATTCACCTTGCAGAAGTTTTGGCTTCGCCATTCCTTTCCATGAGAAACGACTCACATTCATTTTAAATGCTGTTGCATTTACAATGTATTTTTTAGAGACTATACCTGAGGACATTTCAAACACGTAAAGCGCACATTTCTCTGTCACGTGGGTTAGGTCCCATCAGTCTCAAACGGGATTCCAAATGACGAAGTGCTTGTAGGTAACCAGTGAGAACAGGCAAGTGGAAGAGGTGAAACAGTGCTCTGCGCTTGCACTGTGCCGCACGGCTCACAAAGCACTTTCTCCCTCAAACCCACCGGATCATCACCAGAGCCCTGTGAGCCGGGCACTGCCCTCCCTGTTGGAAGAACTGGGTTCAAATCCCAGCTCTGCTGCTCATCAGCCACGGGCCATTGCGAGTTGGGATAATTAATTTCACCTGTCTGAGCCTCTGCTCTCTCTCACTTTATTGGGAAGATGTCATTTATCTTGTAATCAGTTTTGGTATTTTTATGACATGGCGGCAAAATGGGTTTCCAGGACGTAAATTCAAATTTTGTTGGAATGACTCATGTACCTGATTAAAATATCAAATAATCTAAAGGTTTTGTAATGTAAAGAAACAGTCTTGTTGGCCCACTCCTCCTCACCCTTATTCTGCTTTCCGCAGAAGACAGCCTTTAAACGGTTTCTGTTTTTAGTTCTTCTTGTGGTTTCTTCTCCATCCCCAAATGGTGTGTTTGCACTGTAGGCCTTGATCAACAACCTTAGCACACATTATCTACCCACTTCTTTCTAGGGTAGGTAAAGTTTTAATTTGGGTCCCCCGTTCCCTCCCAAGTTTTGATAGTTGTAGCTATTTTAGTTTCTCTGTTACAGTTTAACTGTAGACAAGACTCTAATTCTCATTCCATAGCAACAGTCAACGACACCTTTGTCTCATCGTTTTGTAAGATGAAGATAGAATATAATGTCTCTTTCCTCTGCCCGCCTGCTCCCTTCCACTTCCCAAATTCTATCTATTCTGTATCCACAATTAAGTTTCCCCTGTTTTGTTTATAGGTTGATTCTAAAAACTGAAAACCAGAAAACAGTGTTTACGTTCTGATTTTGTAGATACCGTTAATTACAGAGCTAAGTAGTATGCCATGAGTACATTTCTTCTCTGTACTTCCAATGTCATGACTCCAGTGCCACTCAAAGCAAAACATTCCTAGGGTCAAGAACAAATACCATCGTCCTTTGTCCCCCCTGTAATGGGGGATTGGTTTCAGGACTTCCCACATATACTAAAATCTGAGCATACTGAAGCCCTACAATCGGGCCTTCAGAACCCAGGTATACACAAAGTTGGCCCTCAGTATAAACGGGTTTCAAATCCCACAAATACTGTATTTTCAATGCTATTTAGTTGAAAAACATCCACATGTAAGTGGACCTGCCCAATTCAAACCTGTGTTGTTCGAGGGTCAACTACAGAGTCTTCTTTCTCAACTCATCCAGTTGCTCAAAATAACGCCACATTTTAGTTTAGTTTCTATTTGAACTATGACTTATTTGTACAATTTTTTTTTCCTGGAGTTTCTGATTGCTTTTTTCCTTGATGATAGATGAAACTTTATACCTTCATTGTCATATTCAGCTTTTACACATTCTGCTTATTCCTTGGGATCCATTCCAATCCCGTTATTTTTTCTTTTCTTTTTTTCTTTTTATAGATTTAGGGGGTACAAGTACAATTTGGTTACATGGATATATTGTGTAGTGGTGAAGCCTGGGCTTTTAGTGTACCCATCATCCGAATAGTGTCCACTGTACCCAGTAGGTAATTTTTCATCCCTCACCCCCCTCCCATCCTCCCACCTTTTAGAATCTCCAGTGTCTCTTATTCCACTCTATATGGCCATGTGTACCCATTGTTTAGCTCCCACTTATAAGTGAGAACATCTGGTATTTGATTTTCCATTCCTGAGTTACTTTACTTAAGATAATGGCCTCCAGTTCCATCCAAGTTGCTGCAAAAGACATGATTTCATTCTTTTTTGTGGCTGAGTAGTACTCCGTGGTACATATACCACATTTTCTTTACCCAGTCATTGGTTGATGGACACATAGGTTGATTCCATGTCTTTGCTATTGTGAATAGTGCTGCGATAAACATACCCATTCCATGCTTCTTGAGCACATTTTTCTTAGGGTCTATTGATATTTTGTTTCAATTCAGACTAATTGCTTCCTAGGTCAACTGACAACTGGCACCCAGGAATTCTGTGGGTGAATTTTATTATTTCTTGTATTAAAACCTGCCCTTTTCTGGTATTTTGCCTTGGTTTTGCTGGAGTCAATACACTCAAGTAACTTCCCCAGAAGGGAAATATAGGAGTAAACTTCTTTCATTCTTGAATACCTGAAACTGACTTTATTATTCTCACACAAACATGCTTGTTTAGTTTGATACAGAATTCTAGCTTCAAAATAATTTGCTGTCACAACTTTTAAAGACTTTATTCTACTGCATTTTGGCATCTGCGGTTGTGGATTAGAATTCTGAAGCCAGTCTGTTTCTTTTTCCTTTGCAGGGGACTTTTAATTTTTCTCTTTGCAACCTCTTAGAATCTTCTGATCCCATCCCTGGTGTTCTGAAATTCCACAGTGAGAGTGTCTAAGCAGAAGAATTTCCCTTTTCTTCCTGGGAATTTGGTAGCCCTCGTGTTTTGAAAGTTCAAAGCCTTTTCTTCCATTATTTCCTTGATTATATTCCCTTTGGTTTTCATTGTTCTCTGTTTTGAACAGAGAACAGAGAACAATGTCAATGCCAGGATTGATCTTCTGTGCCTTTTCTTTATATTTTCCATCTTATTCTCTTTTTCCTCTATGTTCTGGAAGAGTATCCTCAACTTTATATTCCATCATTTCTATTAAACTTTTAATTTTGCAATCATATTTTTTAATTACTGAAAATTCTTTCTCAGTTTCTGATTTCTTTTCTTTTCTTTTCTTTTTTTTCTGTCCCTCTCTGGGCCACTATGTATGCCCACTGGCTCTCGTATTCCTCACTCCCACGGAAATGTGGCAGGGAACCAAATAATACCAGAAGGTAGACTATCTCAACATTTCAGAAGTGGCAACCAGTACTTCTCATTATAAGAGATCTCCACTTCCTATGACTATTTTGGAAGAAATGATTGACAATGGAGTTCTTCTGGGACAGGGAAAAAAGCCTATCTAAAACTCCTAAGAAGAAAGAAAAGTCAGTTTTTCTCCTCTCAAATTCTTTTAGAACCAGAACTGCTCTTCATCTGAGAAACCAGGCAGAAGTTTACTGTTATTTGAGGCAGTGCCCATCGGGGGCAGTTCGGTCTGCTCTGCTCAGTCGGTGATGCTGCACCAGTAAGTGTTTTAAATATCATTTCTGTTTAGAATAGATTATAATGGTCCTTTTCTTAGGCTTAAATGCTAACGTAAATGATAAACCCATTAATGTCAACAAGAAAAATTAATAATTATTTTGATTTTTTTTGGTTGGATAGCATACTTTTTCTTTTTTCCTTTACATAATACCTGAAAATTTGCTAGCACCAACAGGCAGATGTAAACTAAAATACCAGCAATATAAAACTGAAATGAAATATGGCTATAAACAGTATAGTCAGAAAATGCAGAAAAGACAAAATCAAATATCACACATTAACAGTCTCCAAGAAACAAGATAGATGAAAAGGTAGTATGTGAGGCTTTATAAAATTCCAATGAAATTTGGAGAAAACAGTGCATGTCATATAGAAATATCTTTTTGTCTGCTATGTCTTGCTGTTAGTCATAATAAGTATAATAGCTAACATTTATTTCTGTGTGCCAAGGACTATTTTAAGATTTTTACTTACATGAATTAGTTTATTCCTCACAACAAACCTAAATAGTTGTTATCACCACTTTCAGATATGAAAACTCTGGCCATATGACCTAATCACCTTTCCTCTGTTAAAACTTTTCACTTGCTTTGGGATTAGAAATGAGACAATTTTATATATAAATATATATGTTTTTCATGTAGCTGTCTTTTTTTCCTAATTTACTTATTTGTTTTTTAATTGACAAGTAAAAATTGTATATATTTACTGTGTACAACATGATGTTTTTAAATAGGTATACATTGCAGAATGGCTAAATCAAGCTAATTAACACATATATTACCTCACATACTTTTTTGTGGTGAGAACATTTAAAATCTATTCTCTTAGGGATTTTTAAGAATATAATACATTGTTATTAACTACAGTTGTACAATACATCTCTTGAGTTTATTCCTTTATCTAACTAAAGTTTTGTAGCCTTTGATCAGCATCTTCCCAACTCTCCCAATCCCCTGTCTCCTGGTAACCACCATTCTACTCTCTACTTCTATGAGTTCAATTTTTTTAGATTCCATATATAAGTGAGATCATGTGGTACCTTTTGTCTTTTTGGTAATAGCCATTCTAATAGGTGTGAGCTGACATCTCATTGTGGCTTTAATTTGCATTTTGCTGATGATTAGTGATGTTAAGCATATTTTCATATACCTGTTGGCCACTTGTACATCTTCTTTTGAGAAATGTCTCTTCAAGTCTTTTGTCCACTTTTTAATAAAGTTATTTGTTTTCTTGTTATTAAGTCGTTTGAGTTCTTTATATATTTTAGATATTAACCCTTTTTCAGATGTACGGTTTGGAAATATTTTCTCCCATTCCATAGGTTGTCTTTTCATTCTGTTGATTGTTTCCTTGACTGTGCAGGAGCTTTTTAGCTTGATGCAATCTTATTTTGTCTATTTTCAGTTTTATTGACTGTGCTTGCCAAGACCAATGTCATGGAGCTTTTATCCTATGTTTTCTTCTAATAGTTTTGTAGTTTCAGGTTGTATATTTAAGTCTTTAATCATTTTGAGTTGATTTTTTGTATATGGTGTGAGATAAAGATCTAATTTCATTCTTCTGCATGTGGATATCCAGTTCTCTCGACACTATCTATTGAAGAGACTGTCCCTACCACATTGTGTGTTCTTGGCACTTTGTTGAAAATCAATTGACTGTAAATGTGTGAACTTATTTCTAGGCTCTCTATTCTGTTCTATTGGTCTATATTTCTGTTTTTGTGCCAATACCAAGCAGTTTGGGTGGCTATCACTTTGTAGTATATTTTGAAGTCAGGTAGTGTGATGTCTTCAGCTTTGATCTTTTTTCTCAAGATTGCTTTGGCTATTTGGGGTCTTTTGTGGTTCCATATGAATTTTAGGATTGTTTTTTCTATTTCTGTGAAAAATGTCATTGGACTAGGGATTGCAATGAATTTGCAGATCACTTTGGGTAATATGGACATTATAACAATATTAGTTATTCCAATCCATGAACATGGGATATTTTTTTACTTGTTTGTGTCTTCTTCAATTTCTTTCATCAATATTTTATAGTTTTTAGTGTGTACAGATTTTTCACTTCTTTGGTTAAATTTATTCATAAATATTTTGGTAGGTTTTTTTTTGGTAGACATTGTGAATAGGATTGTTTTCCTGATTTCTTTTTTGGACAGTTCATTGTTAGCATATAAAATACTACTGATTTTTATATATTGACTTTGTATCCTGCAACTTTACTAAATTTATTTATTAGTTGTGGCAGTTTTTTGGTGGAGTCTTTAGGGTTATATGTAAGATTATGTCATCTGCAAACAGGGACAATTTAATTTCTTCCTTTCTAATTTGAATGCCTTTTATTTCTTTCTCTTGCCTAATTTCTCTGGCTAGGACTTCCGATACTATGTTGAATAGAAATGACAAGAATAGGCATCCTTGTTTTGTTTGTAATATTAGAAGAAAAACTCTCAACTTTTCACTGTTGAGTATCACATTAGCTGTGGGTTTTTCACATATGGCCTTTATTGTGTTGAGGTACATTCCTTCTATACCCAATTTTTTGACAGTGTTTATCATGAATGGATGTTGAATTTTGTCACGTGCTTTTTCTGCATCTATTGAGATGATTGTGTTTTTTTTTGTCCTTTGTTCTGTTAATAAGATGTATCACATTTATAGATTTGTGTATGTTGAACCGTCTTTGCATCCTTGGAATAAATCCCACTTGACTATGGTGAATGATCTTTTAAAAGTGCTGTTAACTTTGATTTGCTAGGATTTTTGCATCTGTGTTCATGTGGGATATTGGCCTGTAACTTTCTTTTTTTGTAGTGTCCTTGTCTGGCTTTTGTACCAGGGTAATGCTGGCCTTGTAAAATGAGTTTGGAAGTGTTCCCTTTTTTCCAATTTTTTGGAAGAGTTTGAGAGGGATTGGTATTAGTTCTTCTTTAAATGTTTGGTAGAATTCAGCAGTGAAGCCATCAGGTCCTGGGCCTTTCTTTGATGGGAGACTTTTCATTACTGGTTCAATTGGTCTGTTCAGAGTTTCTATTTCTTCATGATTCAGTCTTGGCAAGTTATATGTTTCTAGCAATTTATCCATTTCTTCTAGGTCATTCAATTTGTTGGTGTATAGTTGTTTGTAGTAGTCTCTTATGATCCTTTGTATTTCTGTGGTATCAGCTATAATGTCATCTCTTCCGATTGTTTCTTCTTGTTATCATCCTGTTCTCATTTATAGATGCAATACCTATTCAGATCTTTCTGAGGCAGGGTGATCATATAGCTTGGTTTGTAGGGGACAGTCATGGTTTATATCTGTTGTCCTGGCACAATTATTAATATGTCCCCATATCATTCTCAGAATTGTTCCAGGTCAGATGATAAATTATGTAGTCACTTCACTCTGAAGATATTGATGAGTTTTTTTTTTAAGTTCTGTTCTGTTCTTGAATTATTTCTATATATTCAGGGTGATATTTTTAGTTTTTTTTTAAACTGTGTCCATTGATACTTAAGAATGAGAAGTCAGGAATTAGGGGTTCTTGATACAAGGATAGTTTGTTGACTGGTGTGGACTTTGCTCTAGTGGGGGTAGGCAAGGAACTGACTCTCATTCTGGAGAGTCCCAAAAGAAAGAATAAGAAGAACTATTTCTGTGGCACCAATAGCCATACCAACTATCCCAGTTTTCCCCAGACCATTTGCATAGTTTCTTTAGAGAAAGATGAACCTTTTAAAAAATGGTGGTAATTTCCTGGCTGTCACGCATTGTGTGTGGGCAGAGGGGGACAATTGTTTCATATACAGACCTTAAATCAGTCTCCCTTTCCAGTTCCAGTCCTTAGTTCTACCCTCTGCCTTACTTGCCAACTCATTCACTTTTTGGCTGCCAGACATTTGCTAAAACCACTCATCCACTGGTAGAGCCCCTTTTTCATGTTCTTCACTGTTATGGGTTCATGTGTTTTTTCCCCTTTACTATTCTTTTTGTGAGGTGTCAGAAGCAAGATGTGCTCAATCAAACATCTTGAACAGGAAAATAGTTGTACCTTTTTTCACCTTTATAATGAGTATAATGATGCCTTTTCTATTTATTTTTTTGGCAGAGATTTTTCGTAGAACCCCAGTGTCCATTCTCCTTCATTTATAATAGGTTCTCCCTGCCCCCTCTATTTTTAGCTGGAATAATCCTAGCCTCCTTTGCAGCTCAATGTGGCCATGTGGATAAGTTCTGGATAATCGAGTATAAGCAGAGGGGTTTGTAGCAGCTGGAACTGTCCCTAAGAGATAATAAGCATGTGAGCTTGTCTTCTTGATCATTACTGCTCCTCCATCCTGCTGTCTGGACCATAGAAGTCACTATCTTGGGCCATGAGGTCAAGGCTACATACAGAACCTACGTTTATGACACCACGGAGCCCAATACCAGCCCTAGACCACTCATCTAAACTTGCATGGGACAGAGAAATTTTGTTTTGCTTAAGACAATGTTTTTTTAGTTTCCCTTCATTACAACCAAACCAAAACCTGACTAATACAACCTTAAAAATTATCTGTGAGGTACCAAAAAGATGATAACTATGAAAGTGATTTGTAAACTATAAAGGGCAAATGTCAGATATTATTGTTATACCTGACACCAGACTAAATTTTGATCTGCTCCTCTGCACTGGGGACTTTTCAAAGGAACCCCCTTATCAACAGCTGGCATAGAATTCAATATCTTTATTTATTAAATAAATTTTAATACATTAAATGTATTTATATATTGAATATATTCAATACATTTATTAAATGAATATATTTATTTATCAAGTAGAAGTCAATACATTTATTTGTTAAATAAATGATTTCAATAATTATTACAGTTGACCCTTGAACAATGTGAGGGTTAGGGATGCCAACCCTGCACAGTCGAAAATTTGCATATAACTTTTGATTCCCCAAAAACTTAACTACTACCTACCATTGGCCAGAAGTCTTACAGATAACATAAATAGTCAATTAACACAGATTTTATATGTTATATGTATTATATACTATATTCTTATAATAAAGTAAACCAGAGAAAAGAATATGTTATTAAGAAAATCATAAGGTAAAGAAAATATATTCAGTATTCATTAAGTGGAATTGGATCATCATAAAGGTCTTTATCTTCATCCTCTTACACTGGGTAGGCTGAGGAGGAGTAGGAAGCAGAGGAGTAGGACTTGCTGACTCAGGGGCGGCAGAGGCAGAAGAGGTCTCCAGAAGAAGTGGAAGGAGAGGAGGCAGGAGAGGCAGGCACACTTGGTGTGACTTTTATTTAAAAAAAAAAAGTGTATAAGTGGACCCATACAGTTCAAACACATGTTGTTCAAGGGTCAACTGTTGTTCTTAAAATAATTTCAAAACTATTTAAAAAAAAAAGAAAAAGTGTTAAAATATTTTCAGCTCATTAATCTCCCTGATACAAATTTTCTAAAAATAGAAGAAAAAACCCCACAAATTCAATAGAAAAAATGAGCCAAGGGCATGACACTGAAGACAAAATGCAAATGGTCCTTACATGCACCAAGAATTGTACAACCTCATGGCAACAAGATACACGCAAATGAAAAACCATAATAAAATATAACTTCTCATTTATCACATTAACAAACATCAAAAAGTTTGACACCATCCTGTGTTGAACTGTGGCGAAGCAGACATTCTCATACACTGTTGGTGGAGAATACAAAATGACGCTGCCCGATGCTGGGGAATCTGACAATAGCTACCAAAATTATAGAAGCATTTACCCATTCACCCAGCAATCCTACTTCTGGGAATCTTTTCAGCAAACCTGACATATGTACAAGGTTATTTGTTACAACAATATAATAGCAAAAGATTGGAAACAATACAAGTATTCATTGATGGGGGCCTATGTAAATAAATTATGGCACAATGTACAATGAAATACTATGCAGCAGTAAAAGAAAAACTGAAGACGTTCCCTGAATGCTGATATAGGAAGAGTTCCAGGATGTTTTCTAAAGTGAGCAAAGCAAACGGGTAACAGTAAATATAGAATGTTAACTTTTGTGTAAGCAAAGGGGGGAATTAAAAAAATATGTATTGGTATGGGCATAAAGGAAAAGTGTAAGGATAAATAAGACAGGGGTAGGAGTGAGACTTCTTGGTTTTATTTTAAATCATGTAACTAAACTATAAGTTTGAAAAAAAAGAACGTAATTTTAAAAATAAACAAGCGTGAAGGTTAAGAAATCCTTATAATTGCCTGTAATATAGCCAATGCCTAAAGGACTGCCAGCCCCACTAGAATTCCCCGGCATCCAAACACAGGCATTGTTCTACCTTGATTAAGGCAGTGCTTCGGACTTAACTGAATCCAGGACTATTAAAACTGGTAAGGACGTAGGGGTCGTCTTGTTCCAATTCCCCCATGTTGCAGATGAATAAACTGAGGCCCAGAGAGGCTTAGTGACATGCCCAAGGTCACACAATCATTCACAGAAGCCAGATTTTACCCATGAGCTGACTCCCAGCCAAGTTTTCTTTCCACTGCTCTGCACTCCCCAGAGTCCTTAAGGGATGAGTTATATGACACATAAATCCATACCATATTGCTTAAACCTGAATCTACCCCAACTAATAAATTTATTCACCAGATATTTAGTGTGCCCCTCTTATATGCTAGACCCTATGCTAGAGGCTACAAGAAAGCTAAGGAAGTCCTGCCTCCTTTTGTTATCTGCACTCACTCTCTCATAGGACCCTATCCTCAAAGGAGATTAGACCACTTAGTCATGGTGTGTTCTTATCTGGGCTTCTTCTACCTCCTAGGAGATGTCAGGACCTGCCTGGCCTACAGGTCCCTCAGCTCTTAACCTTGGTCATGGTCAGCCAACCAGAGGGCATATACTTAGAAGTCACACTCTGGGTATGCTGAGGTCAGCCAGAACAGTGATGGGGTTTAGGATATGCAACCCCAAAATATGGCACCTTGGCATCTGAGAAAACAGCAGAAGCAGGAAGGCCACTCTCTCCTTCCACTCACTCTTCTTCCCAGAAGCGGGCCATAAAACCTGGGAAGGTTATTCTTACCCTCCTCCACCCTTCTCCCCTGAAGAACCTCATGTGTCAGATGTCCTGCCCTAAACTGGAGGGAAGGAATATTGCAGAGGGACACCAAGAAGAATCTGAACAAACAAGCCCTCCTAAGTTTTCCCCAGTTTATTACTATTAAATCATACCCGTTGGTCCTCCAATCATACTTCTGCTGGACTATCCATAAAAGGACACAGATCTCCCCATTTCTTTGGGTCTTCATTTCTGAAGGCTCTCATGTCACTTAAAACTTAAATCAATTTGTATGCTTTTCTCTTGTTAATCTGTCTTTTTGTTATAGAGGTCTCTGCCATGAACCTTTGTGATGGGCAAGGAAAAGACATTACTTTTTCTTCCCTTCAACAGCAAGGTCAAATTTGCTGGTTTTCTAAGCCTTGGGGCCAAGGGTGAAGAGAAACGAAAAGGCAGATTCAATGTAAGAATCAATCAAGGAAACAGAAGACTCAATGGGGAGATTGAATGGGGCCGGCTTAGAGGAACTGTGGAGATAGAGCTGCACTAGTCAGGATGGGCCAGGTAACAAATGATCCCCAACTCTCAGTTGCTTATGACAACGAAAGTTTATTTCTCGCTCATGGCAAATCTTCTCTAAGTTCAAGTGACAGTCCAGAGCAGCTCTCCTCTCTGTGGTGACTCAGGGATATAGGCTTTTCTATTTTATGTCTCTACATGGCTGCAGAGATGGGAGAAGAGAGAATTTGGGGGGTGGGGGTGGTCTAGCATGGCGGCAATGAAACCCTTCAGCCCAAAGTAGCATACATCACTTTTGCTCGTAGCCGGTTAGCCAGAACTAGTCACAGCCCGAACCTAACTACCAGGGGCTGAGGAATGTAGCAGGGCATATGGGATATTTGGTGAGCAATACTGTTTGTCATAGGAATTACCATTGTGGCAACTTTGAGATTGTCCCCAGTTTCAACGGGATAGGTTATTTGAAAGTATAGGAACAGGACTAAAATAGGGCTGAATGTGATACCTCCTTTCTTTTCTAAGTGCTCACATATTATTTTCTTAACATCCATTTTTTACACTTTACTTAGTTTTTATTTATAGTTGGGACAGGACAAATTTTGGTTCTTTCAAAATAAGCAAAACAGGAGAAATTTCAGGGCACTAAAAGATTTAGATCAATGAAGAGTTTTTCTACTGTCCAACCCACAATAATATCAAACAACATTCAGATGTTACCTACATGGTCTGAAGCCTCTACTGGTGAGATTTGTTGTCCTCTTTTTTATTTTCAGAAGTCTGAGTAGTTCTGGGCCCCCACTTTTTGAGGGAGGCCGACAGAGGGTTTTGACCACAGTGGGAGAAGATGTATGAACCGCTTTTATTATAACTTCTTCTAGGGGCAGAAATGATGGGCTGTGGTAGGAAGCCAATTCCATGTTCTTTATAATGTTAAACAATCACTTAACATAACTTTGGACACAGAGTATCTCTTCTCCCAAACTCCCTAGTGTGTATTCATCCCTTGTGGTGCCTGGCCATAGTAGGTGCTCAGTTAATCAGTGTCCATCAAGGAAGAGCTCCCAGGACCCCCAGAGTGAGGGATGCACTTGCAGCCCTGTGGGTTGGGGGCTGATCTGTCACAGTCCAGTCCTCAACTAGTCTCCTGGCCTCTGCTGATGGCTCTTTCCCAAGGCCTGGGTGGTCCAGGCTGGTCCTCACTTTGTTTCACCAATGTAGATTATTAGTGTCCCTTGGAAGCCATTCTAAGACCTTCTTCCCCTGTGAGGTTTTTTCAGGCCAGCATATTGGGACCCATCTTTCCTCCAAGTTTCTCAAGTTGCTAGTGTACCAACTTGACGGTCAGTCTGAAATGGCTTCATGACATCTCTTTCATTGTTGTATTATTGATGTGTCTCTCTTTTTGTTGCTTGTTATACCTCATTTGTCCAAATACTTTTTGTAAGAATGAGACCTTTTCATTATTTTGGAAATGTATGTATTAGGCTATTTTAACATGTACACATGCAGTATTTTCTCTATATGCCAGACACTATTCTAAGCACTCTAGGAATATGGACTCGCAATTTTCATATCAACCTTATGATGTATTCAACAATATGTAACAGAAGCACTGTTACTGTTGCTGAGGCACTGAGATGTTAAGTAACGTGCCCAAAGTCACACAGCTAGTGAGTGACAGAGATGGGATTCGAACTTAGGCCGTTACTCCCTAATCCCTAGTACAGTGCCTGGTGCAAAGTGTTATATGTGATTGCAGGGTTTTTTGGTTTGTTTTTGTTTTTTAATGATCCTTTTTACTTGGATACCTCTAACCAGAGAGTGACTTCAAATCATTAGGCTGAACTACTGTCCCAGGCATAAGCTCCAAGTAACCAAAAGAGAGGAAGGCAGCTCAACTTCCATTGCTATTTGTTAATGAGTTTAATAGAAGTGAACCCCTGAAAACTGTGTGCTAAGCAAATTCCCATCCTGCTGACCCTCGTGGCTGGGTTACGGGGTTCACAGCCACGGCAATTCCTGTTGTCCTCCCAAATGTTAACTCCCCATTCCCTGGCTCCATATTTTTTTAAGTGGGCAGGTTGCTCAATGGAGTAACCTGATAGGACAGTGTGTGCTATAATAATGTGGTTCTCAGTGGGATTGGCACTGCTTCCTTGGGGGCATTAGAAATTTGGGAGAGCAGTTTTCTGGTTATCACAATGACTGGGTAACTCTACTGGCCTTTAGTGGACCACTTCCCACGACAGCGTCCGCAACGGAGAATTGTCTGAGTCCCCATAACTTTGCCTGTCCCGCTGGACAATACGTAGGTGAAAAACACTGTTTTAGTCATCTGAGTCTAGAAATTTACCACAAAGTTTTGGTTTTCTTGTTTGTTTTGGGTTTTTGTTTTGGTTTGTTTACGGTTTAACATACGCTTAATTGCCAAAGAATGCAACCACTATGTAAATCAAGGGAAGATTGTTCTGTATTTTGTTGGAATTTTATCAAAGGATTGTTTAATATTATAACATACCCAGATGAATCTACATTTGTAGCTTTCACATTCATGGGGATTTCATATGGGTACAAGCGTCCAAGCACTTTGTCATGTCTAGCAGCGTGGTCACTTACATGTTGAGCTACACATCATTTTATTCTAAGTTTCATCCTATTTCTCTTAAATATTGCAGTTAGGCAAGACGTTGATTTCCTTGCAATTATGTATGTATATAGGTTATATTACCCATGAGTTTTGCTTCAGGAAGGTAAGGGGGTATAGTAAGCAGTTGTTTTAAAAAGGGGCATTGGGTCCAATGGGTCAGAGGAAAGCCTCTGCACACGTATAGTGAGAGGCAGTGTATGCACAGCAAACCCACGGTAGTGAATAAGCAAAGCCGGCAGGGACAAGCCTGCCCCAATCACAGCCTGGTTTAATTACCACGTTGCAGATAATGATCAGGTTGCTGCATACCCTGTAAGCAGCTGAAGGAAATCAGTCTGGCTGAGGGCATGCTTTACTGTGAGTTGCTGGAGTCAACTTTGACTTTGATTTACAAGAGCTGGCAATTGCACTACATATATGACAGATCAACAGAAGTCTTTCCATTTGCAAAACACCTGGGAGAACTTCCTAATAGGCCTACCACACGATTGGCAGTTAATGAATATGTAACAGAAGTACAATTTGATAGAAGTAGGAGATTCTGTCCAATTTTCTGGGTTTTAGAAGAATGCTGATTAATTTCTACACCTCTGGCTTGATTTTCCAACCATAGAGCTGTTCCCAGTTAAACACCTCATCATCATCATCGTGAAAAAACCCGATTTTGCTGAGTGTCTAATAGCTATTGATAGCAGCAGAGCCTGAGGCTGCTCATCTTGATAATGATGAATATGATAAGCACAATTTTTATTACCAACTTCCTTATTCAACATTCAACAAATGTCTATTGAGCACATAACCTACTCTTTGCCAGAGACTGTGCCAGGGATGAATATGTGGTTCTTACTTTCATTGAGTTCACACATTCAGGGAAGAAATGGATATTAATAAATAATTACACAATTATGAGTGCAGTTATAGTTGATTTAACTATGAAAAAGGAAGCACCTGAACTCTTCAATTTTGCTTCCCAAGCTTGCTTCTCCACAAAAATTTGATCTTAGCTATTTGTGCAAAAAACTGAGTCATCCTAGCAATTACTTTTTTCTTATTTCCCATGCCTGACACCCAATTAATCACCAAGTACTGCTAATTTTACCTCCCCAATGTTTTACTAATGTGTCCCTTCCTTCCTATCCCCACAACCCTCTACATCATCCACCTGGACACTTGTGACAGTCTTGGAACAAGTCTCCCTGGCTTTAGTCTTGGCCCTGGTATTGATCAGGATTTAGTTGCAGAGAACAGAATCCACTCCAGTTTAAGTAGAAGGTGATTTGTTATAAAGCACTAAATGGCTTACAAAATTGTTGGAAAAGTTGAAGAAACAGGCTGAGCTTTCAAAAACGGTTTTGAAAGCCACATTGCAGAACCTGGATAGAAGGAAATGACTACCTTTTCTACAATCCAGAAAGAGGCTGCTTGCCAAGCAGAGAAGCTTCTGCTTCAGCTGCCAGCTACAGAACCGTGCTCCCACTGCCATAATCAGGATCCCAGCATGACCAGGAAGCCATGACAATTAGGAAGCAACCACGATTAGAAGCAACTGTGATCATGAAACCTCTGCAGAAAAACCCAGCACCTCCACGAGCAAGGGGCCCAGCACCTCCACCATCAGGGCCACAGACTCGCTTCCACTTTCCAAACCTTGGGGCAAATACTCCTGACTAATAAAACCTAAACCACATCTGGAACCCTAACTGCAATGGAGCCTTAAAAGCATACTTGTGAGCTTTCTAGCTAGCCACTGCAGAACTGCAGCATGGGAGGGCTCCCCATGAGAAGGTTGGAATAGACATGGAGTGCAAACCCACTGCATCTACCACTGTCGTGGTTAATTTTAGGGGTCAACTTGACTGGATCGAGGGATGCCTAGAGAGCAGGTGAAGCACGGTTTCTGGGTGTGTCTGTGAAGGTGTTTCCAGGGGAGATTGATGTGTGGGTCAGCGGACTAAGCGGGGAGACCTGCCCTCAGTGTGGGCGGGCACCATGCAATCATCTGGGATTGAGACAAACATGCAGAAGAGGGGGATTTTCTCTTCGATTCTCTCTCCCTCTGCAGTGAGATGCCTTTTCTCCTTCTGCCATGGGACAACACACTCCAGGTTCTCTGGCTTTTGGACTCTGGGACTAGCACCAGCGGCCTGTCAGGGGCTCCCGGGCTTTCAGCCTCAGACTGGGGGTATTACCACCGGCTTCCCTGGTTCTGAGGCTTCCGGACTTGGATGGAGCCATGAGCCTGGCTTCTCTCCTCTAGCTTACAGATGGCCTAACGTGGGACTTCTCTGCCTGTGTGATTGTGTGAGCCAATTCCCTCATAAATCCCCTCGCATGTATTCTATTGGTTTTGTCTCTCTGGAGAACCCTGACTAATACAACCACTGTCATCTTTAAGCCACCAGAGTAATGTATCTGAAACACAAATCTGACCATGTTGCTCCTCTGTTGAAACTCTGTCCATGGTTCTCCATCACCCATAAAACAACGTGCAAAATAACGTGGCCAGCCAGCTCCTCTCCTACCATGCTGTCACAGCCCTCACACTTGACTCTAATAACACCAAGGTGCACTCTCTGTGCTCCTTCAAGACCCCATGTCCTTGTCTATGCTGTTCCCTCTGTCTGCAGTGCACATCCCACCTTGCCTGGTGAACGTTTACTCATCTAAGACTCAGTTCAGGAGTACCAGGGAGCCCTCTTGAACTTTAGGGGCTATATGCTGCCATTACAGCTTTCTGGGCATGCCCAGGGCTTGAAATCACCCACTCATGTTTCTGCCTATGCTACTAGTTATGTGTTCCCTGGAAGCAGAACCTGAGTCTTATTCATCTTTGTACTTTCAGTGTCCACACAGTGCCTGGCTCCAAGGACATGCTGAATAAAAGTTCATTAAACTGAAATGAATGATACTAAACTGTGTCTTCATTTGGGTTCCCCAGAAATCAGACTCAGAGACAGAGTTTGCCTGTAGGACGTTCACTGGGAGTGCCGTGGGGATCAATCCCTGCAGAAGGGCAGGGAGGAAGCGAAGGAAGCAAGATTGGGCAGAGGAAGAAGTTGGACCATGATGCTCATGATGAGACCTCAGCCAACCCTACAGTGAGCTCAAGAGCTGGAAAGCCCCTTTAGGGTTGTCCCACCTGGCAAGAGGGCCAGGCCTTTATAATCCCATTTCAACTAATCATTGGATGTGGGAGGAGTGTCACCTTAGGCTCAGCAGCTCCCTTCAGCTGGGGGCAATTCCTGGAAGGTGACTGTATGAACCAGAGTTTGATCATAGAAGGAAAACCACTCAGATGGAGAGGTGAATGGAAGGATGGAGGGATGGATCAACAGATATATAGGTATGTAGGTAGACGGATGAATGGATGGATGGAAGGATGGATAGACAGATAGATGATAGATAAGATTAGGTATTTATTTATTAAAGGGATCTGACCTATGCAATCTTGGGAGCTGGTTACACAGTTTATGTAAGTCTATTGTTTCTGTGTCTGGTGCTCCAGCCTGAAGTCTGCAGGACAGGTGGCCAGAAGGGAAGATGGGAGTGAAGTGGGGACACAGACAAACTGGAACCTGTGAAGCTGAGCTGGAACTCAAGAGGGTGGACTGGGACCCACACCAGTCCCTTGGCTAATGGCTGTGTGGAGAAGCTGGCACCTTTCATCATGGGGCTGTCAGCCACCAACATCCCAGTGTCTAGGGAAATGAGTGCCTAATGTTGAAAGAGGGAGTCTGGGCAGAGCACCGCAACAGCAATTCCACAATGCTGTGCGAAGAGCAGCACTCAGCAAGGTTCATTCTTTCTAGGGCCCCATCACCCAAGGAGGACAAAATCTGCCCTGGGAAAATGGGCAAAGCACATTCAATACATATCAAATTATGAAATAAAAATAAAACTGGTTAATAAAAATCATACATACTTTCACATACTATGAAATTTGAGGTGAGAAGAAAGAAAATAAGGAACATCCAGGGGCCAGAGGGGATTTTCCCAAGATTGACGATGATAGTGAGAGGAAGGTCTGGGCTGTGCAGATAAGGACAAGGAAGAAAATTATAAAAGTGTACGTGTTGTTATTCTGATGGGGAAATATGGGAAGCGGGGTTTGAAGGATGAAAGTCTGGAAAACAGTAACTTAAAAATAGCATATTCTGCCAGTTTTGCATTTCTAGAAATCTATTCACTCTTCTTTTCTTCCACCCCTGCCTACTCTTGGTTCATTGTCTTAGTGAAGGATGGCACAGTGTTACTACTTCTTACTCCTTGCACACGGCAGACATCACTAATCAATCATGACATTCTTTCCCAATGTACCCAAAGACGATTTCAGAATCCTTCCTAGCATTGCAGTGAGGTAGCCACTTCCAGTTGACTGGATGGAACTTAGCCATCCCTGCTCATAACCCATTCCATTCATTTATACCTAACTTACCATTTCCTGTAAAAATGCCTACTTCTCACACTGTCTTCATCTGCTGTAACAGACCTAAAAACCCATGTCTGAGAATTGGAATTCTAGCCTCTGTTCTGCCTCCTTGGCCTTAATATTAGGAAGCAGAGTAAAAGGATTGGAGGCTTTTAAGCCTATCTCTGGCCACTTCACCATAGCACAGTCCTACTTCTTAGGGATATGGATTTAGGAACCAAGATCTGTATTAGTGAGAGCAAAGGAAACTGTGGAGAATAAATACACCTGGCATTCTCTGAATAGAAACCATTCTTGAGAAGCAGATTTTAGAAAAAAATTGGGGGAAAGAAAACATAAAATAAAGATATATGCAAAAAAGATGGGGAAACTTCTGTTTTCATTAATAACAATTATAAAGAAGATAAACTTAGAGTTGGACTTTGCTTTCAGCAACGGATGGATATGAATTGAATTTTTGTAAATCAATCTATTGGCTTAGGTGTTCATTTCAGAAACCTTCATATCTGATTTATTACCTGAATACTTTAACAATGCATTAATAGTGCATTCCTCTGGCCTTACTCCCCAATTAATTTTCTATAAGCAAGCATTTAAATGTTAGGGAATGTTAAGAAATCTCTTTGGAAGGCAAATTACTCCTTTGAAGTATAAATAATCCCTTCAGTTTATCTAATATTGATATTACCTGCTGAAATTATAGACATTTATATTTTTCAAAGCGATACCACACTTAAGTGTATTTGATCATCCAAATGACTCTTCAGGGTGAGTGTGGGGTGGCCGTTACTCCAACACTCTGGAGAGGAAACTGAAAGTGCGTTTTATAAGTGCTTTGCTTAATGGAGTTCACGTGGCTAATTAGAGACAGTTAAGACTTGGTCCCATGTCATCGTGGCCAAAACTATGTTTTCCACTGGAGTATACTATGTCAACTTACATGTCTGCTTGTTTATTTTTTAAGGTGACATCAGCTGTATCACTATTATTCAACGGTTCTCAACCTTTGGTGCTCATCAGACTTATCAATGTTCCTTAAAAATGCAGATGCTGAGACTCACCTAAGACCTGTCAAATCTGGTCTCTGGGGTAGTGGGAGGGAAAACACCCGCACCATAACAGGCTTTTCAGCCAATCCTAAAATACACCAGTGTTTGAGAACCACTGGTTGAACTATCCACGTGGCTTCAGATGGGCACATATGACTGTCATATGCTTATATAACACAGTAGCCAGACTCAGAAAATTAACATGCAGCCATCAGCTATGGATTATACTAAGTGTACCATTATATTTGGTATACACAGACTGATCTTGGACTTTGTCCACAGGAGTATGATGAACAGAAAGACCAAAAGAATCTTTATTACAGCACTTTTTGCCACGACAAAACCACAAAATGGCTTTTCTCTCCACCCTTAGATACACACCAAGGGAGAAGGACATGATCCCCCATTGGGACCTTCTTGAGACCTTCTGGTAGTAGGTTAAATTAGTGTTTGAGGAGGGTCTTAGAGGTCAACTTTTAGAGAACTGAGATGTGGCAGGAACAATGCCATGCTCCTCACTTCCTGGAAGCATCACTGGACTAACTCACAGTCTCCTTGTAGGCAGGTGGGGCCAGAGAATTAGTTCCCACCAATGGAATAGGAAAGGAAGTGTGGCGTATTATCTAGCAGTGAGAGCAGGTTTGCCTTCTTCATGTGACCTCTCTTCCCTCATCTGCTGGATGCAGAGGACACACTGGAGAACTCCCAACCTTGAAGGGAATGCCAGAGACATGAGTGGAAGGAGCCTGGGTCCCTGAATGGCCAGATGGAGCAGAGCCCATCCTCTTTCCCTCCCCCAGCCTCCAACCCACATTAGGCTATGGTATCACTGAGCTAAGAGACAAATAAACTTTTGAGGGGAGGGAGTTAAGCCACCTGAGCTTTGGGGTCTCTTGTCACAGCAGATAGCCTGTCCTGACCCACAGGGATAGATGTGTGTTTCATCCTCTTCCTAGATTTCTGCACGGCTCCAGGGGCAAATTTGTGACCAGAAGGTTACATTTCTACTGTCTTAAGCCCATTCTCTTCCCCATCCCTTTTCAGCACTCAGGAATCAATACTTTCCTCTTCCCCTCCAGTTTCCTGGGACCTATACTATAATAGTTTTCTAGTCTGCAATTGAATTTTGCCTAGAAAATGTTGATTGCAATTAACTATTAATGCAAGTCCTATTCTTTTTCCACCTCTCTGCTGACATTTTAGTTCAACACATAATCACAAGGGAAGAAAGCAGGGGGCAAAGCCCTCTACTATGAGTTTCCAAGATCTGGTTCCCCAAGGTGCCTAAAGGCAGAAGGCAGATGATAGTCTACCTGTTGCAGCTGACCTGTTTGGGTAACAGTTTCCTCAGGGTTGCCTTGTCATTCTCAGAACCCGTCTTCAGCCCCCAGGTGGCCTTAAAGGAAGTCTCCAGAGGCCAAATATCTACCACCAACTACTGGTGGAAATCAAATTTGAGAAGGTTGTACTTCTGTTAACCCCAAATGTTGTCTGCCCTGGGGCTCTTGGGTATGCTGTGATATCAGATGGAAGTGGAAGGGAATGTGGTTGGTGGGCAGAGAGGGCAGGGAAGAATGCAACAGTTCCCATCACTAAACAGTTGTGTGACCTTGAGTGAGTTAATTAACCTTTCTGGGCCTTCATGACTACATCTGTAAAATAGGGATGGCATTAGTACCTGCCTCGTAGGTCTATTGTGAGGATTAAATGAAATAATGCCTGCAAAGGGCTTAGTGCCTGCCACCTAGAAAGTGTCAATAAATGTGAGCCGTTGTGGTGACAATTGTGCTTATGGTTGCTGTTGTTATAATATCTGGGTTTCTTCTGCTCCTAAGTTTTCAGTGACTGTCTAGCTGCTATACAGGAAGACATTGCCCCCAAGCATGCAGAACTACAATTTTCTAGATTTTTAGAGATAGAAGGGACCTTTGCAAAACTCTCATTGTCAGATGAAGGACCTACAGCACAGGTTGGTGAAAGGACACACCCAGGGTCTCACAGTGACTGATGGCAGTCAGCCCAGAACTGAGATTTCTACTCCAGTGTTCTTCCTGCCACCCTACTCTTTCACGGGGATTCTCCTACAAACCTCAGGTTTTGAAACCAGACTTCCTGGGTTCAAATCTTGGTTCTGCCAATTCCCAAGAGTATAGTCATAGGAAAGATCCTTAACCTCAGTGGGCCTCCACATGACCTTGTCTGCAGAGTGGGGAAAATAGGACTCCGCAGTACATATGGCCATTTAGAGGACTGAATGGAACAGTGTCTGCCCCACAGAGAGCCCTCGGTAAGTGGAAACCCTGCTCAGCGAGCCAAGCCCATAGACTCGGCCGAGCCTGCCACCACTTCTGGACATTACAAATTCCAGGACTCCCTGGACCACAGCCCTGCTGTCTCAGTCTGCTCCATGGGCCAAGGGGACCCATAGCCCTAATCGTCTTTAGCATTTCTAGCAAGTGTTCCCTAGCAGCTCTACCGAGTGGCATGGCCTACTCCTACCTGCCAGCTTTACAAAATCTACCTAAAATGACTTCATGAAGGTGACGGGCCAGGATTTAGCAGTCATTTCAGATGGACAAGAAATGGAGACCCAGAGAAAGCTAGCCAACTCTCCTTATGTGTGCTGAGTCAGTAACAAAAATAAAGTCAGGGCTTAGCAGCCCAGAGCCTGCTAGGGAGCCCAGGTGTCGCTCCCACGAGCCCCACTCCCCCACGCCGCTCTGCCCTCACATCTCCCGCCCTGACGCCCCTGACAAGCTCACTCCCAGAGTTCCAGCTTGGAATTCCCAGGACCCCAACTTGCTTTGACTTGTCACAGACAAAATGTGCTGCAGTCAAAAAACTGCAGTGGAGTCCACAGAACTCCCTGTCAGCAGAAAATCCTCCCTCACTGCAAAGAACAAGGCGGAGGTGGGGTGAGAGGAGGGGACTGGGGGGACATCCTCCAACAAACACTCTTCAGCCCTATTTGATAGAGGGAAGAGAAAAGACACAGTAGTCGGATTCCAACTCCCTGCCCTGGAACCTGAATTCCATCCTCAGGAAAGGCAGATTGGGTGGTCTTCGCCAACTTGCTCAAATCATAAAAGCAATCACAGTGGCCGATGGGCTGGATGTTTCTAAAGAGGAAACCACAGACCTCATTTCTCATCGTTCTTGCCTCGGCCCTATTTCCCAGCCCCTCTTCCAACAGTGGGCTGAGGATCAAGTTTCCACTGCAGTCACTCCTGTGATCCTGCAGAGAAGGGAGGCAGCAGGGCCCCAACCAGGACAGCCGCATCTCCAGCATTTCTGCTGTTTGATGTTCCTCTCTCTCTCTCTCCCTCCCTCCTTCTTTCTCTTTCTCCCTCTCTCTCTCTCTCTCTCAGCTCCAATTTTTGCAATGGGCAACTGCCCCTTTCAATGGCTAAATGGGAAGAGTCCTTACCTGGGCCCCACTCCCCTGCCCCAGCCTCAAGCCAAGGAACCCAGACTCCTTGGGCAGCCTCCCAGGACTCTGCCTGTGCAGTGGGGCAGGGTCGTCAAGCACATGGATGACAACAGCCCACAAGCTCATCACAGGGCCTCTGAGTGCTGAGAGGGGACTGTTGGGCTGAATAAAAGAAACGTAAGCATTGCTGTTTTCAGCCCCAGCAATTCTTCTTCCGCATATGGAACTTCAGCCTTACAGAAACATCCTCAAACTCCTCACTGAAATTGCCCCCTCCTACTCTCCTGCCCTCTGAAAGGAACACTTTTCCTGGGCGGAGAGTGCAGGTGGCACTTCAGATGCTCGAGGGTAGCCCTGTAACATGTGCACCAGGACCTGATCCTGGGGGCCGACCAACTCCTCTCCCTCCCCTTCTTCCTCTTTTTAATTGGTGAGACTGGATTATGACTCTGCCTAGCAAGGAAGGTAACCACATGGCCAGTGTAGCAAAGTAATCCCCGGGCTTCGATGGCAAATAAAAAGCAGTCTCCGAGGAGGCCTTGAAACAGCGAGGCTTGGGATGTGATCTGCAGTACAAGCTCCTGCCTGGGCATCTCCTAGCACTGAGTATTGTGAGAGATTTGTAAAAGAGAAGGGGGAAAAAAAAGCCCCTGACAACTCCAGAATTGTCTCGGTTTTGTTAGCAAAGACGAGATAAGCAAAACAATCTCTCTATAAAATGCAATTAATTTTTTTCCTTGCTAATTCGTCTAGCCTTGTTTATCGTGAAGGCTGAGACATCAAATCTCAGGGGCAGTGCTCTCCACACTGGGATGTTGCTGCACAATGAGGAAACAAGCTGTCTTGACCAAGGTCACCCATTGGTTACATGGTGCCTCGAGAGCCACTTCCCCTCAGACTCCTCAGGCTGAGTTGCTCCTTAGAGCTCGCGTGGTCGCAGCCAGCAGCTAGCTTTCTGCTCTCTGATAATCATCTCACTACCCTGCCTGGCTGAATATGAGAAGACCTCCCTTCACCACTGCCTCCCACCCCCCTTTAATAAAGGATTTTTGCAATTAAAAAGCTAGATTCTCTGCCTGTAGAATTTTCCGAGGATATCATAGCATAGAACCTTTCACCCAAGGCAGCTGAGTTTTAAGACATTAGTTAATTAAGTCTCAGAATACTGTCATCACTTCTTGGGGCCAGGAGACGAAAGAATATGGTGCATCCAGCCAAGGCCAAAGGAAAAGACAGTGGGGAACGAAATTCTCCAAGCCTACTATTCAGCACCTTAAATCTTCTCAGAAAAACCTGGATGCAGGTTTAGGTTCCTGAGAGTGGGGCTGCCTTGGGTCCAGTGGACTGTACCCAGGATTTGATTTGGAAGACCTGAAAACAAACCAGGCACTGTCTCTTCCTAGCCGTGTGACCTTGGACAAGTATCTCAACTTCTCTGAGCTTCAGTTTCTGCATCTGAAGAACGGAGCTCTTAATACCTATGGCATAGGGTTGCTGAAAGAATTATCTATAAGAAAGCATGTGGAAGTACCATAGAAATGTTTGTACGCACTAAGTCAGATGGGACCTGAGAGGGACAGGTGACTTTCTGAGACTTCCTTCAGACTCCCTGACGGCTAAGAAGCCGCAACAGACAATGACTGAGAACTCTGGAGCAGCCAGAGCTGAAGGTCTCACCCTATAGATGGCGATGCAGCAAACTTCCAGTCCCTTCCCACAGGAAACAACAGAAGCTCTTTTTATGCTTTTTTTTTTTTAAATAATAACTTTCTTTGATACAGTCAGGTAAGTTTCTAAATTTGTTCTTCATCATTAGGTTTTTAAAAGCCTATTTTCTGAAGCTGATTTCTCTCCCTGAAGTAAGCTGATCTGCTTGAATGTCTCCTCTTTGCTGCTTTTTTTTTTTTTTTTTTTTTTGACAGGATCTGACTCTGTTGCCTGGGCTAGAGGGCTGGGGTGCAGTGGCCTCATCCTAACTCACTGCAACCCCAAACTCCTAGGCTCAATTGATCCTCCTGCCTCAGCCTCCCAAGTAGCTGGGACTACAGGCACGTACCACCATGCCCGGCTAATTTTTGGGGTTTTTTTTGTAGAGAGCGTTTCACTATGTTGCTCAGGCTGGTCTCCAACTCTTGGCTTCAAGCGATCCTCCCGCCTCCGCCTCCCAAAGTGCTGGGATTTACAGGCGTGAGCCACCACACCCAGCCGTCTTCGTGGCTCTGATGAGCCTCCGTGGAGCTGCTCGATGCTGTCTGCGTCTTGCATGAACACTGCGCCCCGAGATGATGAGCAAGTGACAGCACAGACTTTCCAGGCACACTAAATGAGAAATGTGTGACTCATGCAAAACACTCACATGTTTGAATGAAGGGCGGCAACTGTCGGAGCTGCCGCCATTGACAAGAAATAGATGTCCTCCTTGCTACTCACCTAGCAGAAATGAGTTCTCCAAGATCAGCCTTAGCAAGAGGGACGGAGGAGCAAGTGGTTAGAGGGAGGAAGCAAATTCTCTCAGAGGAATTTCTCCTTTTGTTACTTTCAGTCCCTTGGTGCATCCCTGCTGGTAGTGTGCTTTATGAGTCTTTGCTGGCTACGCTTGGTAAATCCCATCCAAACTCCACTGCAGAAAGTGAAGTAGCAGAAGCTTTAACAAGGGATGTTGTGCAACAGAGACGCAAATCTCTCACGGAGAAACTGAGAGTTGAGAACAGCAGGGAGTGTACCTTGAGCAGAAGGATTTAGTGGGGAGAGGCAGCCTCTGAGTATTGGCAGGGGAGATACCCTTTGCTTGTATTAGGATATTCGTCCCAGTCACACTTGGCAGAGAAGGAAGTGAAATCACTGGGGTTGGAGGGAGGCTTTTGGAATGGTCCAGCAATTCCCTGCTTCTCAGGGACCCCATTCCAGGACATAAGGAGGGCCTAATGACCCAGTGAGATGGCCGGCTCCGTGCAAATGCATCTCAAACAAGGCAGGGTTTGAGGGATGCTCATTGAGACCCCTCAATCCCTCCACAGGGAAGCAGGGGTACAGACATGCTTTGCTGCAATTACCAAACTTGAAAGGCTGTACCTCTTCCACCTTTGTCTGTTTCCACAGCAAAAGAATCTTCAGTCATTTGTCCTGGCCTCACACTTCCACTGGGCTCTAGATCCTTTTGCACTGCCCTTTTCTGATGATAGCTGTTTTTACATCTGTCCCTCACATGCCAGAAAGAAGCACTCCAGCACAAGTAGGCTCTTATTTTAAACAGTGACCCCAATAAATCTCGTGTATCATTCAGTCATCACATACTCTCACTGGCATGTGTTCATTCTTAGTAGGTCTTGGCATTTGGTGGTGGAGAGGAGAGGGAAAAGGGGTTTTCACAGACTCCTTTGGAAATCTGATGAAAGCTACAGATCCCAGCTTCAGAAAAATGAACACATGCTAAAATTTATATATAATTTCTGGGGGTCCACACATTCCTTAAACTTCTGATTAAGAACCTCTACTCCAGTTGTTTCCAAACATAGGGAGGTGCCTAGGTCTCTGTCACCAGTCTTTAGACCAGGGGTACATTTTTATAGTATTAGAAAGGCACTAATTTTCCATACATAGCCCTCTTCACTTAGGCAGGGCGAATGACCTCTTTGCTGCTTGTCTCTTTGCTGTTGAGGGAAACAGTGCTTTTACCAGGTAACAGAGCATGATGATGTGTGTGTGTGTTGAGAGAGAGGCATCGAGATAAAAAATCATCCCTCTCACCCATCAGATCACAATAAACTCTGATGGAAATTGGTTTTTCTTTTGATTTAGGGCTTTAAAAATAAAAATATAAACTACATTTTCGTGGACTACTTCTTAAAAGCTCTCCAAATGGTTTTATGCTACTATTCAACATTATCCACATCCACACACACTGTCAAACACCTACTATAGGGTAATGTCTTTTTCTTGAAGGCTAGTTCCCAAGTGAGCTGTAGAAAAATGTTCATGAAATACCTAAAGGCATTGGGATTTCTGGTCTTGAGAAGAGAATTGCCTAGTGATTTTTTTACCACTTCTTAGAAGAATCGGGATTCAGCAACTCATTAGTGGACCATAGATTCAGAACTCATTAAGGTAAAACGCCACAGTCTTATGGTTTGCGCCCACCCACCCCCAAATTAATATATTAAAACCCTAACCCGCAAGGTGATCACATCAAGAAATGTGGCCTTTGGGATGAGATTAGGGCATAAGGGTGGAGCCCTTATGATGAGATTACAAGCCCTTATAAAAGAGGCCCCAGAGAGATCCCTTGCTCCTTCTGCCACATGAGGATTTAGCGAGAAAACAGCCATCTACGAACCACAAAACAAGCCCTCACCAGACACTGAATATTCCAATGTTTTGATCCTGAACTCCAAGCCAAGACTGTGAGCAATAATTTTCGGTTGTGTATAAGCTACCTATTAGAAGGTATTTTGTTATAGCATCCTAAACAGATGAAGACCTAAGGAGACACCTTTCTAGGGCAGCTGTGTTTGAGCTGGGTGCTCAGAGAAAAAGAGAAAGCTGGGAAAGAATAAATAGGCCTGTAGAGAAAAGTAGAGGCAAAGTGCCACGTGGACCGGGAGAAAGAGAGAGCAGCTTCGGTATCTGTGGCTAAGAAGATTCTGTGCAAGAATGGCCACCAACAATTCCTCCTACGCTGGTGTGTGCATGCTGCTCTCCCCAGCAGGAGGCAGCGTCTGTTTACCTGCCCCTGGAATTCTGCTGGTCTTATTGTCGGGTCGCAGTCTGAAATGTCAGTTCTTGGTGCGCTCTTGGCCAAAGAATGAAGAGACACACCGAAAACAAAGTAAGCATGAAAATGAGTTTTATTGAGGACAGAAAGATAAGATTATACAGCAAGAGCATGATATAGGTTTACAGAGCGAGATACATATGCCACAGATGACGACCGGACCCATTGTAACAGCAAAAGAGAGACCTCGGTTACGGTCTGGGCCTTGTTTTATAGTGTCTGAATTGGGATCTCCCCGTGGTTCAGACACCATCATGGAACCACTTTGATGGACAGTTGGGAGTTATATGACCTGAGTCTTACTGCACATGCGGATCTCCATGAGCCTCTCTGAAAGCCCATTTGGGGAGGTGAACCACAATGGCACCCACTTTTGTTCCCTAGGAGACCCGGAATCCCTCACTATCCACCTAACATTATGATTCGCTTTGACCAAGAGAATGTGCTGAGAGTGATGCTGGGTGACTTCCAGGACAGGCCTCAAGAAGCCTTGCCGTTTCCATTCTTACCCTTTTGGAAGCCAGTCACTGTGCAAATGCTTGGGCCAGGTGACTGAATGATAAAGACCACGTAAGAAGAGCGAGTATATGTGGAGAAGAACTGAAGGGTCCCTGCCCACAGCCAACACCAAGCCCCAGACACGTGAGGGAGGCTGTCTTAGATCCTCCAGCCCCAGTCCAGCCATCCCAGCTGCCACCATGAGAGCGGAGAGACCCAGCCATACCAGCCTGCCTAAGCGGTTTGAGCCCCAAACTTGTAGAACAGAGATGAACCATCCATCCTAAGCCTGGCCCTAGTTCCTGACCTACAAAGTCATGAGAAAATAAAGTGGCTGTTGTTTTAAGCCTCTGGGTTTTGGGGTCATTATGCTGCAGAAGATAATTGCTACCCAATATCCCTTCCTCTTTCTTCTTTGCCAGCAGAAATAGATTGTACTCCAGGTATCAATGTTTCTACTTAAAAAAAAAATAGCTTTCCCATCTTTCTTTCAATCAAGGGTGACCATGTGATTAAATTCTGGCCAATGAGGAGTCATTGGGTGGAGGCTCTGGGAGAGCTCTCCAAAAGGTTAGCGTGTCCGATATTCCTTTTCACTTTAAGTTCTTTGCCCCTCCCTCTTCTTCCAGACGAGGACACAGACGTTACGCTTGGATGGGCAGCAGCCACCTTGCAACCATGAGGACAAAAATTCCACCCCGGATTCCTAATGACATGGATGACTGCCTACTTTGAAATTATTTCATGAGAAAAATAAGCCTTTTGATTGTTTAAGCCAATATTATTAGGTGTTGGGGTTTTCTTAGCCATTGTTTTGTTGATTTTTTAAATTGCTGCTTTGCGGTTGTTTGTTTATTTGTTTTGGTTACTCATGTGAGACACATTTCCAACTTGCAAATTACAAATTCCAGGCCCCCATGAGACTCAGCCACATTTCTGCCCTTGGATTCTGTGAGATAGCCCCGTGTTTTAATACTTTTTATTTCTTTTCTTCAGCTAGTTTGAGTAGGTTTCTGTTGCCAGTAATTAAGCAATCCCTTGCCAAGACAAGGAAGCTTGAGTTAAGGGTACAAAGGGAGAGTTTTGCAAGGGTAGTGTTCTCTTTTACTGAAGACAAGGCCAGAGACTATTTCTCAGCAGCCAAAGAGGTTAGGGCTGTGACCTACTCAAGTTATGAGTCACTGGAAAGATTTCCATGGGTCTTTGAACAATCTCCTTCCTTGGAAATCATCTAAGCAGGGTAGACAGCTGCTTTTGGGGCTGGGTCAGTTGGGTACGGCCCTCCTTGTAGGCAAGGGCATCAAAAAGGTAATCTTGGATGTGTGAGTTACAGCGCCTTTGTGTAATCAAATAGGCAGCTCAGGCAAGCTTCTGGCCCTCTGTCTGCACTCTGGTGAGGCTTCAAAGAAGAAATCACCAACCTAAAGGGAGCACTGGGCACGGTCCCTTCTACTGGTATTCTCTGTCCACCGGCTGCAGTGCCACGCCCGTGCTTAATGGCATAGAATGGCTCTCATTCATTCGTTCTGGTTTCTTTGAAGCATCTTCTCCATAAAAAGCCTCCAATTACAGGTTTCCTCTGTCCTTATTGAAGCAGTGGATACAATTTTTAGATCCAATTTCTCTTATAACCTGCAGGGGAGGTGGCTTCTGGGTAAGGACAAGTTGACTCTGCTGTTGGGGGCTCTGGGTCTGTTTGGGTAGCACCATTTCAGCCCTCCTGGGGTCGGTAGTGGTGGTCTTTTTAAATTCTAGAGCTGACCTCCTTCTGGAGAGGGTGGTGAGTCCAAGTTGCTGCTGTGCCCCATGAGGAGAGAACACTATTCTCTGCTTTCCCACTTGCATGGTCTTTCCAATTTGGAAAAGGCCTACAGGAAAAACAAGTGTTCATTTCCTTCATGGAATAGCTGAAAGTCTCCCTTTTTCACACAACTACGAACTTCCCTCCAATAGAATTATTGATACTTAAATGTCACCTCAATGGTAGCAGAAATTTTTAACTTCCTAGTTATTTGGCAGGTGTGGAGGCAGAAAATTTGATAGTTCTTCTTAGAATGCCTTATGTAAAAGCATTTTCTGAAAGATGTTGGTTTGTTACCATCTAGCATTTGACCCCAAAGAGAAAATTACATCCTGATGGAAAACTAGAAATTCATTTCTGAGCACTAAATTGTAGACATTTATCTGGAAAGATGCTCAGCATGTCTTTTTTAGAGAAAAAATGTGGGTTACAAAACTATACATAGCATGATCTTAATTTTGCCTAAATAAAGAGAGAAAAAGAAAAAAAATAAAGGAAGGAAGGAAGGAAAGGAAATCATTTTAAAGATATATTTATGTATTTAGAAAAAGACTGGAAAACTTAAATGTTAAAGATCATTGTATTATTTATTTGGGGTGGGAGTATTTGTGGTTTCTGATTTCTTTTACTTATTTTTGTCTATTTTTCAGATTTTCTACAATGAATAGGTATTACAGTAAAATGTTATTAAAAATATTGTCTTAACTAACATTAACTAATCTTTTACACCATTTCTAAAAACCTTATATTGTTGTTTCTTGCAATATTAACATATACATGAGTTGGTGGTTTATTTCCAACTATAGCTAATTATGTATTGGTTTTGTTCATGAATGAGGCAAAGGATGGGACAGATAAACTAAAGCATATCAAGAATTCAAACACATCTTAGAATCTTGTCTTCCCACCTCCAAGATTATTTGGAAGTTTCCATTGAATTTACCATGCTTCTATCACTAGTCATGGCCCTTCATTTGCTCAACAAACCATTTTTGAGCATCTACTATGTGTGGTGAGCTGGAGAGAAATGGTGGCTGGGAGACACAGTGGGTGAGTGCTCAGGGTGGGTGATGAGTTCCATCCTGAAACCCAGTTTCTGCTGCAGGGCAGAGGTTGCTGGAGGTTGGGTGGAGGTTGTGAAGAAGTGTTTGAGCGCAGGTGTGGGCTCAGGGAGAAGGAGAGCCACAGTCAACTGGCAGGCTCTGCCGGGGCTGGAGGAAGCAAAAGTGGGGGTGGCACCCTGGACATTGGCCCGCCTTGGCTGACGTTCATGATCAGGGAAAGCAAGAAAAGCAGGAATGCAGCAAAAGAAGAGGAAAGAACGTGGTTGACCTATGTAAGACATACCCTGGCTAAGAGCGAGCCAGCCATAGCGTTGTCCCTACTACCAGCTCGAATGCTGCTGGTTTTACAATCTGTTTTCCTAGCCTTTGAAATTCTCCACAGGAAGCTGAGAGCTGGGCCTGCTAAAGTCTTTGCCCTTCCCTCGCCCTTTTCCCATGTCTTCCTCCAAAGGCAGTTCCTTCAAAGGTGATGATCTTGCAAGACCTGGACCACTGCAGCCCCTGCAAAATTCTCTCTGTGCCTGGATAGGAGGGATACCCACTGGAATCTCGTTTCTTTTCCATTGAAGAAAGCAAAGGTCAAGGTTAAGTATGCCGTTTTGACAAAAATAAAATAAATTCGAAAATGCTGGGGACATGTGGTTTGCTGATTCCCACCTCTACAGCCTCAACCACTTACAAATCTTCCTAATGTTTTGTCAGATTCTGGATCCAATACCTTGCCGTCATGCAGAGATGCCCATAATGGTTATTTATGTTCTTGGTGAGTTTATTCCCCTATTCTGCTAGGGTTATTTATTTCCACGGGAGGGTGATACCATACAATATTGGTTTTCATGAGGTGCTGCACTGACATTTTTGTGCTGCAGGAGCAATGGGGGCTTAGGGAGGCAGACCAAGTTCAAGGGTAACCAGCTTAGGAACAGATCATAGCTGAGGAGCCTGAACTTTCCTCTCATTCTTTTATCCATGCTCTATCCTTAAGTTGGTTTTCTGGGCAAATTCTAAACAGTGGGTTTTTGTTAGTCATTTGTGCATACAGAGTGGGGGTCCCAAGACTGCCTCAATTAGGGAAGAAGGTCTCCTGACCTCCGAGTTTGGCTCATTTCAGCCCTCGAACACTACAGACTGAGGTGAGGGAAGATTTGGAATCACAGCAGCAAAGGAAAGCCCACGAGTGCATTAACTCAGTGACTTAAAGGATTCCTTGGGAAAAGTGCAAAAGCCATGAAGCTCAGGAGAATTTACACACATAAAACCTCTGTCTAGTTTGGGACATACCCAATAGGGTGAATTCTACCTCAGCCAGCTTCTTTAAAAGCTGGGGTGCCTGAGGAAAAGGGAGATTTTTCTTTCATGGAGTAAATAAATAGTGTAGGTTAATGTTTGATAGGTTGTGTGAAATCCCCAGAAGTCTCAGGGCATTAAACAGCACCGTAGATTAAACAACACCAATTACCATTATATTACCGTGAGAGAAACGATTAAAGTGTAAACCATCACAAGGAATTTGAGTGATCTACATGACTCAGTCAGCAAGGCAACCACACCATGAGAAGCTTTTGAAGCTAATGGAGAAGCCCCCCTGCATGTCAAGTAGCAAAATGTCTAAGTTACAATTCAACCTGCTCCGGGAGCTCAGGTACTCTTAACCCACTTGACATAAGTATATATCAATTCCTAAAAATTAACGCTATGGTATCCTAATAACTTACATTGGAATAGCTCTTTGCAGACACTCAATATAGCAGCTTTTATTAAAAAGTTGGCACATATTATTGCAGAGCATTTCTCCAATGACAATTCATCATAAGGATAGAAAACTCACAACAGAGAAGTATCATTATTATTAATAAGCATTTATTACATCTTCACAGCATGCAATTGCTGAAGAAGATATAGACTTGGGGGGACTCTATATCCAACTAAATTAAAATCCAAATAAAGGAATATGGTTGACCCTTGAACAATGCAGGGGTGAGAGACACCTAACTTTTGAGTCCCCAACAACTTAACTACCAATGGCCTACTGTTGACTGGAATAACATAAACAGTTGATTAACACATACTTTGTATGTTATATAAATTATATACTGTATTCTTATAATAAAGTGAGCTAGAGAAAAGAAAATGGTATTAAGAAAATCATAAGGGAGAGAAAAGATATTTACTATTCATTAAGTAGAAGTGGATCATCATAAAGGTCTTCGTCCTCATCATCTTCGCAGTGAGTAGGCTGAGGAGGAAAAGGAAGAGGAGGGGTTGGTCTTGCTGTCTCGGAGGTGGCAGAGGTGGCAGAGATGGAGGAGGTGGAAGGGGAGGCAGGCACACTCAGTGTAACTTTTATTGAAAAAAATCCACATACAAGTGGACTCCTGTTGTTCAAGGGTCAACTGTGTTAAAAATTATGTGTGAGGCTGGTTGTGTGCGTACATGGAGCCAGCACTTGCTATGAAAATCCAGGGAGCTTTCCACTGGGAGGAGGCAGAATAAACCTGAATGTGCACCTTCCGTTGATAATGACAGTGAACTAGAGGATGTAGCCTCCCAGCTTATTTTCTTCTCAACCTACTCCTGCAGGAATAGAATTAGAAATGCAGCTGCATATAGAATTTTTTCCATGTAGGCAGTTTTCTAAGATGGTCTCTGTTGGCTTACCTGTCCTGATGACACTTCGTATAGAAACTGTAAATACCCCTGCCTCAATAGAGAGTCCTGCTATTACCCAGGTGATGGAAACACTGTGACTTCATTGTGCTCTTTCCATCTTATTTTAATTTCCTCAAACACAGCTCCTGATAAAGAACTACCTATCACTCTGCCCAATTCCTTTGATCTACTTTGACCAAATGAAATAACATCCATATTGGAAGTGGCTTTTCCCCCCTGACCAAGCAAATCCTCTTCAGAGGACATGCTGGTCTGCAGTGCAGTCTTTCCATATTTTTCGCTATAATCTGTGGTCAGTCTTGTAAATTAAATGTGATTCTGTCTAGGTGGAGATACCCCCGGGACATTGTTCCCATTCTGTCTGAATTTTCCCTGAGCTGTTCTAGAGCTCCTCCTCAGTGTTCCAGATAGTTCCTGGCAGAGGCAATACAGCTTGGTGCAGAGAACACGGACTTTGAAGGCCAGTTGCCCTGGCATATAAGTCAGGCTCTGCTACTTGCCAGCTGTGTGGCTTTGAACAAGTTACTTTACCTCTCTGAGTCTAGCTCTTTTACGTGTAAAGTAAGGACAATAACTCCTCCCGCAAAGGGCAGTTAAAACCATTACACGAGATAATGCACATCAAATGTTGGACACATAATTGATAGACATTGTCAATTACCATTGCCCTGCTGCTCTGATAATCCTGGGGCCCAGAACCGTGTTCCTCACCCTCAGTTGGCAACATCACAATCAGTATCGGTTATTGAGATTGTCTTTTTTTTTTTTTTTTGTCTTCAGATTAAGAATGTAACGGTTTAAAGGATATAAAGGATAAGTGAGCAAAATGCAAACATATCACTTTATTTTCTATTTCAAAGTATTGATACACTCTGTTTACATATTAGAAAAGGTGAATTCTGAAGCAGGCTCAGCATTAAGTGACAGTATCTTTTTTTACAAAATAGAAAGTAATTTGGATACTGAGACTAGGCTGAAAAAAATAGCATCACACAATATTACAAAGAGAAAGAATGTTTTTGATGCTGCATGATCAAAGAGGGAAGTTAGAATTATGTACAGCAGTGTTTGTTCAACTTTAGCGTACATGGGAATCACCTGGATATTCACAGTGGGTGCTGAATAGTAACTTGCATTTTTAACAAGCCGCCTACGTGATTTTGATGTAGGAAGACCACACTTTGATAAACACTAACTTAGGAGCCCATGATTAGAAAGAGAACAGGAACATCACCCAGCTAGCAGACAATATTTCTTGTCTCCTTCTTCTCCTCCTCCTCGTTCTTCCTCCCCTTTCTGGCTCTGTCTGTCTCTGTCTCTGTGTCTCTGTGTCTCTCTCCCCACTTGGCTCCATCATGAGGCCGGAGAAGAAACGGAGATACGATTGTTTACTTTGCCTAAGCAGGCAAAGTGGGAGCAGAGCGTCAGGAAGAAGGATCACTAAGCAGCACTTGCTGGATGAGAAAACCTGTGGCAATCAAAATCCCTTTCCTAGAAAAAGCTACAATTTGCAGCAGCAGAAAAGCTACAAAAGTTAACCATTTGGTGAAACCCCTGAAACTTCTAGAGTCCCAGTCAAGCATGGAGGGTAAGCCTCTAAGAGAAAGCGAAGAGAGATAAATCCCAGGCCAACCTAACACCACAGAAAACAAGACTGGGTTAAGCAATGGTTAAGAAGGATCAAAGATTGGTGAAGAGGTGAAGAATCTACATAAGCATCCATATATCTCCAACTGATGGTTTTCACACTGTTTAAAAGCTACGTATATTAGGCTAGGATATACCACAGCGACAAGCCAGCCTCAAATCTCTGTAGCTGGAAACAACAGAGGATTATTTCTAACTCATGCTGAATATCTATCTGGGTTTGTCTGAATGCTCTGCTCTGTGTCATTCTTGTCATCCTCATCCTGGGAACCAGATTGATAGAGTGGCCACTACCCGAAACGTGCCCATGAGCATGGCAAAGTAAAACAGAGAGGGGTGGGAGTAGGCTGGAGGGTCTTGCTTTGGCAATGAAATGCTGTAAACCAGGAAGACATGTTCTTCAGCCAGAATCAGTCATGTGGCTCCACCCAGCCATTAAGAGAGTCAGGAAATACAACTCTACCACATGCCTGGAAGGGGAAGAACCAGAATAGTTGGTGGACAGCACTAATGACAAAACACTATGGAAACTTTTTAACTCAAATATTAAAACATTATGCAGGGCCCAAGATATGAGTTATGTTAACTGGAACTTCTCTGATTAAAGCTGGTGGGGAGAGGGTGAGGTTGGAGTTAAACCCCCCAGACCCCTCTTCAGCAGTCCCTGATAAGTCCCTGAGGACCCAGAATTCCTGGTGGCAGTTTGACAATCACTGCTCTAAACATGGGTTGCATTGTGCATCTTATATAAGTTCTGCTCTCTGTTTATTGATGATTAATTGTTTTAATAAATGATTTTATTTTAGTGGAAAAGGCATAATTAAATAGAAAAGCTTCACTCTGTGGCAAGCCTCACTGTTGGAACTGGGTGGTTATAAACAAAGCATTATTTTTTTTACATATCATAAATGCAGACAAAATATTTATAAGAAAATAAACGCTTCTAAAAATAGCCTCTGAACTTTACACCCAGCCCAATCAAATGAAGTCTACACAAAAGTCGGCTTTAAAAAGGGTACTACTTGCATGAAACTGAAAGCCGTAATCCTAAGTGGAGTATCTCTGGGACAGAAAAACAAATATCACATGTACTCACTTATAAATGGGAGTTAAATGCTGGGTATACATGGTCATACAGAGTGCTATAATGGACTTTGGAGACTCAGAAAGGGGGGAGGAGGGATGGAGGCTTAGGGATCAAAAATTACCTATTGGGTACAATGTACACTATTTGGGTGACAAGTACACCAAAAAGCCCTGACTTCACCACTATACAATTCATCCATGTATCAAAAAAACCACTGTACTCTTAAATCTATTGAAATAAAGAAAAATAATAAAATAAATAAAGAATGAAATAAAAATAAATAAAACAAAATGAGTACCCATGCCACAACATGCATGAAGCTCACAGACATTATGCTAAGTGAAATAAGCCAGTCACAAAAAGACAAATATTGTATGATTCCACTATGTGAGGTACCTAGAATGGTCAAATTCATAGAAACAGAAAGTATAATGGCGGTTGCCAGGGGCTGGGGGAGGGGGAAATGGGGAGTTGTTGTTTAACGGGCGTAGAGTTTAGTTTTGCAAGATGAAAAAGTTCTGGAGATTGATTGAACAATCATGTGAATATACTTTACACTACTGAACTATACACTTAAAAATGGTTAAGAAGGTAAGTTTTGTTATGTGTATTTTACTACAATTTAAAAAAAAACTTAAAAACGTGTACTAATAGTTCCAAACCCATTCTTGGGGGAAAAAAAGTTTATTTTTCATTATACCTGTCACTAGCTAATATTTAAAACACTTTTTTTTCCTCTTCTACATCTCTAATCTAAATTAAAACTTAACCTTCTAATCATAACATAGAAAAGTCCAGTCTTTATTTTGTGGAATCTTCACTCCCCAATTCTAAATCAAAATAAAAGGTTTAATTTGTTATTCCTCAACTTGTCTGGTAGGAAGGTATCTCACCCTACTACTGGCCTTCCCAAGCCTGTAGCAGGCTTGCACCCAGGGTCTTTAGAGAATCTGTGCTTTTTGAGCTTTTCTGGCCCAGATGGGAGGGATGCTGTTTTTAGAAGTTCTGCCTGGCATCTTGGGAATTTGCTGAACTTGCGTTCATGGCAGCTGGCATACTGTGAAAGTCCTCCTAAGGACGAGTGGGCTTTGGGGCATGCACAGTGGGGTGGTTGGAAAGGACCCTCTGGAAGGCACTAGCAGAACACTGGTCATCATCACAGGGGGTGCATGTGTGGGGGTGAAGCCCACGAGCTCTGAGGCCAGAGGGGCCAGTTGTGTCACCTCAGGCAGGTTGCTTGACCTCAAGCTTCAGTTTCCTCACCTGTAAAACAGGAATTAACTACAATCTAAGGATGTATGAAAATTCATTCAGTTATTCAAAAAGTACATATTGAGTACCTTCTATGTCAGGCACTGTGCTACCTCAGTGCTGGGAACATATCAGTAAACAAAACAGACCAAAATCCCTATTCTCATAGAGCTTAGATTCTAAGTTGGGGGAAACTGGTGATAAACAAATAAATAGGAAAAGGGTATGACATGTTAATAATGATAAGTGCTATGGAGATAAATAAAGTGTGTGTGTGTGTGTGTGTGTGTAATTTTAAATAGGATGGTCAGAGAAGTCTTCCCTGAGAAAGAGAGTAAAAAAAGACTTGAAGGAAGCAAGGGAGCAAGCCATGCAGACATCTGGCAGACAGAACACACGTGCAAAGGCCCTGAGATCAGTAAGGCTGGATCAGAGCAGGGAAGGAGCAAAGGTAGAAGATGGGGTCAGAGCAGTGTCTGCAGGTGCAGAGGCAGATTGCTTAGGGCAATATAGGCCATTGTAAAGACTTTGAGTTTCACTCCCAGTGAGAAGAGAGGACGCTGGGGCAGTGGGGAAGAACATAATCTAACTCACATTTTAACAGGATCTTTCTGGCTGCTCTATTGAGAGTAGATTGAAGGGGACAAGGACAAAAGAAAGGAGACAGATCAGGAAGCTTTAGCAGTGGTCCAGGTGAGAAATGATAGCGGCTTGGAGCAAGGTGGTTGCTGTGGTGGTGGTGAGATTAATTCTAGATAACACCTGTAAAGTACTCGCCGCTGTTTCTGGCACAGAGTAAGAGCTCAGTGGGTGGTGACAGTGGTTATTATTATTAACAAAGCACGTGGGGAGAAGGGGGACATTAGAGGGAAAAGAAAGATACAACATTCAGTGTGCCAGACACTATCTGAATAAGGGGAAGGCAGGGCCAGAAACCTAGGATAATGACAGCCTGGGAATCAGGGGTAATCACAGAGGCACTATTTTGGGACCAGGAAAAAAAGATTGTTCTAAGCTTCAAAGGCACCACGCGGGTGCTACAGTGAGGTATCTGTCCCTGAGCCAAATCCTCCAGAGAAGCAGAGAATTAAGAAAAGTCAAGGTCAGCTAGGAGACTATCTGGATTCAGGGACACAGCAGAGACAAGAGTGAGGGTATTTCGTTTGTATATTTTTATGTACCAAGATATACAATGCACAAACCTCCTAGGAAGTTAGAAACCACACAAGCACCTAATGCCATATTTGGACACTTGCATTTCTCTCAATCAATGTACAAAGGGGCAAATTTAAAGCAAGTTCGGCCTTTCAGAAACATAATGATCCCTTGCCCTTCCTGTTCGGGGTAGATACTGGGTCTTCTTGCCATGGGCCATGCTAGATGGGAAACTCTATTCCAGAAAGTAAATGCCTTTAAGGGCAATATTTCCTTGAGGTGTTTAAGATTGCCCTCCTCTCTCCTAAATGTAACTAAATCACACCCTTAAATGTACACACACATTTGGGGTAGAGGATGGTTGTCAGTTGCTCCCAGCACTTGCCGCCGCCTATGGTAACGAGATCCCCCAATGGCACGAGAGGTTTTGAGGGCAAAATGTATAGGTACCAAAAATGTAGGCCTGGGGTAGGCACTGCTGAGATTCCCCTGTAGCAAAGCCCCTCCTCTGAAAAGAACACTTATTTTAGAGATGTAAGACATGCTTGAGGTATAACAATACCTCTCTCTTGCTTCAATCTCCACGTAGACAGAAAATGGCTCTAGAACAGCACTGTCGAGTAGTGATGGAAATGTTCTATGTCTGAGCTGTCCGATATGGTTACCACTAGCCCCATGTGGCTGTTGAACATTTGAAATGTGCCTAGTGCAACTGGCAGAATGAGTTTTTAAATTTTATTTTATTGTATTTTAATTAACTAGAATTTAAATTTAAAGAGCCACGTGGGGCTAGTGGTTACCTTATTGGACAGCACAACTCCGAAAGGTTTACTAACATTAATCCTAATTCCCCTCCTCTCAACTCAGTAAAGAATGTAAATGTCTCTGGGTTTGGAGTCTTAGTTTTTGTAATTTAGGGAGCATGGGACTAGAGTCCGCACGAGGGGCAAGGTCTAATGAAGACTGGAACTAGCCCCAGGGAACCAGGTGCAGTAACCAGCTGCTATAGGACTAGGACATGCCCTGACATCTCTCTGAGTCTCAGTTTCTTCACTGCCTTCCTTGCCAAGAATTGTGAGACTCAAACTAGTCTAAAAGTTTAAGTTTTTTTTTTCAAATAGGATTGTTCTATTACTTTAACTTTTTTCCCAGGGCCTTAAGGCTTCTAAACAAAAGGGAAACTATTTAATGATAAAGACATTTAGAATATTTGATATTCTTCATTAGTTTCTAAATTCATCCCATCCTAAGGCAATAAGAAAAACAAGTAGCTTTTTTTTTGGCCGTATTCCCTATATTTACAATGTGAAACCTCAAGGCCAACCGTAAGCCTAAGAGGCAGACGCAGAAACAGTGCCAGGCTCTGAAAATAGCAACCATAACAGCCGATCAAAGGCCTCCGGTTCCATTTCCACAAGTGAAGTGTTATGCTATTGTTTACATAACTTACCTTCACAATTAAAATCACAGGAACAGGGAGTGATGACTTTATACTGGTTACATTTCCTCTGAATGGGAAGGTAATTGATAAATTTAAGAACATATGTTAAAGTGAAAAATTGTTACTCTTACCCGAAAGTGGCTGGTGCTGATGCTAGCCAGAATAAATACAAAAGTGAAGATTTCATAAACGAGGCTGGACGTTGAAGCAGGAAATGTATGTATTAAGCACCTGTTATGTGGCAGACACAGATAGGTACTTTCACTGATGTATCCTTTCTTATTTGATCCTTTCAACAAGCCTATGATATAGCTATTTTGATTTCAAGAGAGGCCAAGTAACAAGGCCAAGGTTACACACATTAGAAGTGACAGAGCCAGAATTCCAGTTCAGGCTGTCTCCACCCAGAGCCCAAGCACTTCACGCTCGGCAACAGAAGATGGCTCAGAATAACATTAAGAAGTTTTTATTTTTTTAAGTTAAGATTTGTATCCTACTTACTTCCAAAAGACTTGAGGCAGCTTCAAGATTAAAACACAGTGCAATAGAAGGCATTTAAGGATAACACTCTTGCTGAAGAAAGCAGAAGTAATAGATGGTTTCAGACACCTGAGTGGCGCAGATTCTAACACTTGGGCATTTAATTTTATTCTAACTTTTCTGACAGCTAAGCCAAAAAGAGAAGCATATTGGATCGCATAGATTTTTGTTTTCTGACAATATAAAGCATACATATTCATCTACAGAGACAAAATGTTTTCCTGGTAGGAAACTTGGATAGGAATTCATTATGTAGGTCCTTGGACAAAGGACATTGAGAGACACAGAGAACCCTACTCTACTCATTTGTAAAATGAGGGGGTTCCACTAAGGTCACCTTCCAGTGCAAGGAGTGCATGAAATATTGCTAACCAAAGTTCCACAAAGGAGTCAGAAACACTGTTCAACAGAGCGCTACTTTTATTGACCCTCTATAAAGACAGAAGACATAATATACTAAAGCATAGCTTAGTGGAGGAATTTCTATAAGGAGCTGAGAGAATATGAGCTGGGACTTTGCTTTATGGGGTCTAGCAATGCAGGGAGAGCCTCAGAGAATATCAATGATGAAGGGTGACCACAGCCATCAGCGCACGTAGATCCTAGGCTAATGGGGAGATTGTGTGGATAATGTGAATGAGACATCGCTTTTGGGCAGTAGGCATCTATATGCAGGTTCAAAACGAGTTATATAAATATATGTCAAATATATATAGTCATTTATTTAAAATAATCGAGCAGGATTCTATTTCAAACTGTGTGCTATGGAGAATAAAAAGAATAGGAAGTCTGGTTTCATCCTCCAGGAAGCTTATAATCTAATACAGGGTTCCTGGCCCTTGGCTCTGTTGACATTTTGGGCTGGATACTGCTATGCTGTGAGGGGGCTGTCCTGTGCACTGTGGGATGTTTATAGCAGCATCCCTGGCCTCCACCCACCCATGCCAGCAGCACCACCGTAGTGTGACAACCAAGAACGCCTTCAGACATGGCCAAATATGTCCCGTGGTAGAGGAGGGGGCACCCTGGTTGGATCACTGATCTATTATGTAAGAGAAAGAATAAAACCATGCACGAAGCTGAAAATTCTAGTGATTCTAGTACAATGAGTATAAATTGTTAACAATGATCCAAAGGCAGGAAGGTTCTCTCCCAGTGAGAAAAGCAGTAGAGAAGGGCAGAGATTGAAGGAAACAGAGGAGGCATTTACGCTGAGCCCTGATGGATTCGGTTAGGTTCTTCACAGTGGTAACGAGGAGAGGCCTTGCCGGAGGAGAGAGCAGCCCAAGAAAAGGCAGGGAGAGAGGCTGGAGCAGGTTGGCAGAGCGTGATCATTCCCGTGGAGCTCGCAGTGTGTCTGTAAGGGAGAGATCAAGGTCAGGCCGGACGTTTGAGGGCAGAGAAAGGACGGCCATAAATATCAGGCAACAGAGTTGGGGCCTGATCCAGTAGTGCTGGGGGAACATTGGAAGTTTTGAGTAAAGAAGAGACTCATGCAACCTGCTCAAAGAAAATATCAAATAGCTGGGTAAAGGCTGGGTTCTATAATCTGAACGTTTGTGTCCTCCCAGAATTCATGTTGAAACCTAATCCCCAATCAATAGTGTCAAGAGATGGGGCCTTTAGGAGGCGATCAGGTCATGAGGGTGGAGCCCTCATGAATGGATTAGTGCTCTCATCAAAGAGGCCACAGATAGATAGCTCACCCCTTCCACCGTGTGAGGACACAGCAAGAAGGTGCCCTCTATGAGGACGAGGTCCTTTACCAGACATGGCATCAGCTGGTGTCTTGAGCTTGGACTCCCCAGCCTCCAGAATTGTGAGCAATACATTCCTGTTGTTTATAAGCCATTCAGTTGAAGGTATTTTGTTATAGTAGCCTGAACAGACTAAGACACGGGATAAGAAGGAGGGAGATGAAAAATGGGGAGAAGAGGGGGTACGCGACAGTCCAGATGAGAGAGCGGAGAGTGGCAAAGTAGACAGAACATAGGAGTGTCACACAGCAGGGGAAAGCAAGGGTCAGCAAGGACCCCAGACACCTGCAGGGATGTGCCCGCCATCAAACACAACACAGACACCCTCCAGAGACTTTATCTAGTGTGAAGGAAGGTGAGCCAGGCCTTCTTAGGGCACTGGGTGAGTAGAGGTACCTCCCGCTCCCACTGATCTGCAGCCAGCCAGACCCCACAAAAGTGTGGGCTTCCCATGAGACCCTCCAAGGGAAGAGAGAAGAGTGGCCCCTGGAGACAAGGGGCGCTGTTCCCTGCCCTGGTTTGCATTTGCAATAAGCCACCCATGACCACCTGTTAGAGCTGCATTGAGAGCTCAGCCGTTTCCATGTCTGCAGCCCTCATTTACCTCATTTACCAGATCGCCCCGGCCCCTTTCCTTCAAAAAGGGGGACCTCCAAAGCTCTGCTGTGCTGAGGACTGTTTTGTAGTGAGAGCACGGAGAAGCCCCTTTCCTCCAGCACAATTTCAGGCTTCAGTACAGAAGACATTTTATAGTCTCTCTGTTCCTTCCAGTCCACTGCTCTGTTGGGGCTGAATAAATATTGACTAGCCTATAAAACATAAGGCCTTTTATTTATATGCCCTCCTGCTCTGAGGGCTGTGCTGGAGCCCAGCCTCAGACAACACAGCGTGTGTGTGCAGGGCTAGGAGGCACTGCTGCAGAGCAAACCCATGGCCACGGCTGTCAGGACGGAGCTGCCTTTGCTGGGGTGGAGCCTACAGCAGCAGGTGGGAGGGCCGAGACAGTAGAGCCCCCTCCGCTAAGAACGGTTGCTTTGTGTCCGATGGGAATGTTTTTGGTTGCAAACAGCAGAGGAGTCCAGGACTGTGGAGGGCCGTGAGGAATCCTGGCTTTTTAAAAATTCTTTTCTTCTCTGCCCTTAGCTGTTGACTTTTCATCCTTGGTATTGTTGTCTCGTGGCTGCTGGGGGCCACGCTAGAAGGAAGGGAGAGAAAGAACCATGGCTGGCTAAGACCAATCATGACTCATCCCCTGGGCTGGGAGGAAGGGCCTACTTTGCCCAAGAGACCTCTGGCTGGCCCAAATCCCAGGTCCCATCTGCAGGAAAGAAGAGGGAAGATGGCTGTAGGGTATGCCCTGAAAAGAGCTGCCACCAGCTGCCCTCAGAAGGGTCGTGGTCAGGCCCGACCTGGACACTGTCTTCCTCCTGCAGCATGAAGGAAGGGGAGCCAGGCACCTCCCACCCCCGCTGATCTGCCACCAGCCACCACCACCAGGGCAGCACTGTGGGTGGAGCAAGGGCTGTGGATTCACTTGGGTCAGAGCCACTGTGTCAGCTGTGTGAGCACAGGTGCATCAGGCAGGGCCCGGTCAGGAGACAGGGGCCACACTGGGTATTCTGACTGGGAGGACTTTATATAAAGACTTATTAACTAGGCATAAAACATTGTTAACTAGAAAACTGAAAAAAAAAGAGAGAGAGTGAGAGAGAAAGCAGGAACCCTAAGATACCATGAAGGTAGCAACTTTAGGAAGCAGCTGCCACCCTAGGCCTGGGAGAACCAGGAGAAGAAGTTGGAATTAGGAACACCCAGAAGCTTGGAAGAGAGGCCCTATGGGGCCGGGGGCGCTGCTCGCCTGGCGCCGAAATCTCAGAGGGGGCACACTGAGGCTGGCTCTGCCAGTGCTGGGAAAACTGCATCAGGGACTCAGTCACTGCCCTGAGGAACAGACGGCAGCTGCTGGGCAGAAGTGGCCAGGCTGGGTGATGCTAGCAGAGACCCCAAGCAGGGAGGAAACCCTCGGAAGCACCCAGGAGGGAGCGCATCCCCTTTCCTATTCCCCAACGTCCTGCCCCCACATCGGTGGAACCTACCAGGGAGCAGCTGGCAAAGGCTAAATCAATCGGCTTAGAGTCCCAGCCCCAGCATCCCAAAGTGAGTACCAAAGGGTAGGCTTGTGCCAAGAGGCCACGACTTAATACCAGGCACATCACGGGCCAGGACTTCATACATCATAACATAAATGCTCCAAATCTTGGTTGCCTCAGCTGTAAAATGGGGGAAATATTACCCATCTGAAGATTAGCAGAGACAAGCTCCAGGAAGCGTGCACATTTTGTCTTCTTGTTTACCACTATTTTTCTAGGTCCTTGGACAGTGCCTGACTTATAGTGGGCATTTAAGAGAAACAGTAGCAATTGGTCTTTGTTATATTATTATTAACAAATGGATATTCTAAAGCCTAGACATTTTTTTAAGAATTTTAATTAAAAAAGAGGTAGGCAGAGGGAGGACTTGCTCCAGATTACTAAGTCACCCAACCAGATAAGTGCCAGGACCAAGAACGGAGCCCGGGGCCTGTCTTACGCCCTGATGAGGACATTATGTGCTAGTAATGGTTTTATTCTTTAGAATAGTGATGAGGATGTTATAAAAACAATTTAGCTGCAGCAGAGATGAGGCATTATCTGCTTTTCTATGAGGATGGTTACTCATCAATTTCCATCACTGGTGTTCCGGCACCTTTTATACTTAGGTCAACGATGTGGATCCCGGAGGTCCGAATAGGCATTTTCCCCCCAGGCTGGTTGTGTGGCCTCAGTGATGCTGAGGAAGGGATGTGTCTTCTCTGGCTGGCTCCAGGGCTCAGATGCACTCCATCCAGTTCAGTCCCCTCTTGCCTCTCTGTCCTTCATGGATTTCCTCCCAGGCTACTGCTGACATCAACTGCTTAAGGAGCCAAAACCAGTCTCCTCAGAGAGTGTGTAATGAGCCACCCATCGACTGCCGTGGATATATCCAGACTATCTCAAAGGCTGTTGGACATTTGCGGGTTGACTATGGGTAAACTTTCCTTTCTGCTGTATGATCGGGCTACAGAGGAGGAAAACTGGCTGGATCATCCTAGAACCAATTCCTGCAGATTAAGCAGTGGCATTTGTCCTGGCTACCTTCTGGAGGAAGTGAAATCCAAGCTGGAGCTACTCTCACAGCTAGTCCTGACTCTCACCCTGGGAGCGAAGTACCTGCCTGTCCTCCTGGGGCAGGTGACAGCAGGGCTCATCTAATGCTCTTTAAGGGCAGAGGGGCTCCACCTGGCAGGAGTCTGCCAGCATTTCCGGCTACATTTCCCTCCAAGGTTTAGGGGGATGCTTTCCCAGCATTACCTAACTCCAACTCATCCTGCATCTGCTCAGGCAAAAAGTCGGGAGATCTAAAGCTCACAGACACCCTTGTTCCCCGGTCTCTGTCAAAAAATGTGTATTAGAACAGAGAAAATTCATCAGATGTGGAAGCGATTGGGGAATAGACTAGGAGAGAACAAATAGGTAATGAAGATGTGCATTAAACCATCTCTGTCACCTTCCTGACCCAGAAATGTTCTTTATGTCCTTGTAGTGATGGCACATTGAACATTCCAGGGAATTCTAATACTGGAAATAGAGGAGACTAACTATAAAAGTTCAGGAGAAAATGATTTGTCATCAAGGTCCAGGCTTCCTGGGTATTCTATTGGAATAAAACTTGGCTTCCTAAGGGCCAGCAGTACTAAGCCCAGTGCAGGACCCGAGCAGTCTCCCTTCCAGGCACTGTAGTAAAAAGGGACCACCCCTGACTTGGGGTTCCAGAGTCTGAGGTCATCTTCCCCACCCCACATCTCCCTGGGGGCACTAGATCCCCTAGAGCCTTCTCCAGATCCCTCGGATCTCTCACTGGCTTCAGGGAGATGGGTCAATTCTCTTTTCCATGCTGCCAGCTTCTTTTCCCAGATCAGTCTGTGGGGCTCATTGTCCCAGTTGAATGGGCTAAAGAGCCTATAAGGCCTGATGCTGACTTAAGCAGATACTATGAACGGCTTGTTGGTGATGGAGCCTGCTGTGAATGTAGCTTTCCTGATTCCAAAATTGGCTCTGCACTAAGGTACTGCCAAGTTGCCCCAGGTACTTCTCAAATGGTGTGTAGTGGCAGTGGCAGAGGGAGGAGAGCCCCAACACAAACACACTTTCAAGAAGACAGTTTCACTTCTATCCACTATATAGGCTGGAGTTATATCCATTCATTTATTCAATATTTATTATATGCCAGGCACTGCGCTAGGCATCTGGGATAGGATACAGAGGGGAATAAGACAATATCCTTGCTCTCATGGAACTTAAGTCTTAGTTGGGTAGACAGGAAATAAGTAAAAACCCATAACTTTGGGTAGTGGCCCATAGCTCAGGTTGTACAGGAAGTAGACTCTGAGACAATGATTTGCAGGAGGTTTGGGGAGTGCCTTCAGGAATGACACATGCAAAGGGTGAGGAAAAGCAGGATGAACAGAGGGAAGAGTTGAACAGAAGCCTCAGCTGTCCTACTGGGGAGCTCTGGAGCTTGGGACAACAAGCAGAGTTATCCCCATTGAGACCAGAGGACTGGGCATTTGTATTCCCACGCGACCAGCTGTTGGATGCAGGCTGCCTCCAGGAAGTGGGCATAGCATGAGTGAAGCCTTTCCTCTGGCAAAGGCCAATACCTGGAAAGTCTCAGGTGAGAGCTGTTGGCAGCCAACACTCCCAGCAACTAAGGCAATGAGTGCCTTTAGTCCTGAAGGGGGCTCTGAGCGGCACACTACAGCATCCACTACAAAACACTGAGTGAGGGCGCTGACCCAGGAACTAGACAGTAGGAGGGAGGCAGGCTATTCTAAAAAGGGGGTGATGGAAGGCCTCTGTAAGGTGTCATTTGGGCAAAGCCTTGATTGGTGTGAGGAAGTGAGCCATTCAAGGTCAAGGGCACCAGTGGTTCTAGGCAGAGGCAGCCGCAAATGCAAAGCAGAGAACAAGCTTGGTGTGTCTGAGGAACAACAATACATCCAGTGTATCTGGAGCCACAGGGGTGAGAGGAGAGCAGCTGGTAAGTCAGTCAATGGGGTGTCAGGAAACCTGATGGTGGAGAGCCTGGCAGACCATGGAAAGGAGTTTGAATTTTACTCTAAGTGTGATGGGAAATGTTGGGGCACTTTGAACAGGGGAAAATCATGATCTGATCCACACTGTAAATGTACTATTTCACTGCATAGAGAATAAACATGTCGGGGCAGGAATGGAAGCAGGAGGAACTATTACAAGGCTATTGCAGTAATCTGGGTAGGAGGGGTGGTGGCTGGGAACAAGGTTCAGGTGTGTGGGCCCCAGCTGGGAAGTGATGGATTCTAAAATATACTTTGTAGGTAGAAGCAGGAGTCTGAGAAGAAGAGAGGACCTGAGCATAGAATGATTTGAGGTTTTTGGCCTGAGAGACGAGGGAACATTAGGGAGTGCAGGGCATCAAGAATGCTGTTTGTACATCTTATGTCGGGGTGCCTATTAGACACCCAAGGAGAGATGTCTGACATATGGATGTGCATGTCTGGGGCTTGTGGTCCTTTGTAAGATTGTTTGAAAATAAGAGTTGTGCTACTAAAATAAAATATACCAAAAAAAAAAAAAAAAAGAGAGAGAGAGAGAAAGAAAAGAAAAAGAAAATCACTGCATCATGCTGACCTGTCTGCAGTTGAATTTTTACCTGCTGAGCAAATTCAGCCAGAGATCCTGTGGAAAGATACTGAAGGGCCCCTTGGACCACTGATTCTAAGTTTAAAGAGGGCCTGGCTGGCTGCTTCCAAGAATTATTTCCATGGGGCAAGTTTTAGCCACTTTTTTGTTTAATTGAGACAGTTGACTTTGTCAGTAAGCCACAGTGGGTTTCTCTCCTAGGGGTGAATTCACATTGATCAATGTGACCAGGCTTCTAAGAGACTGATAAAGCAGAAACTCTGTTTACTTTAAAAAATATAGTCATCTGACAATTATGTAAGCCAGCCATGCCCATTCTTTCCCTATAGGTAGAAACATACTGGAAACCACATTCCAATCCAGGGATTGCTTAGTGAGTTGGAATCAGAGAAAGGGAGGAACTGAATGACTCAAACTATTAAAATATTAAAATATCTGTAAGCTAATTGGTAAAGAGCTTCTTCCCTGAGCCTCCTGTATGCTTCTACTCACTGTCCTTCCCGTACCAGGGACCCCACAGACCTCCCAGGCCCTGGAAGGTAAGTGCTGGGTGCAGCGAGGACCCTAGGTCCCTGCTCCTGCCGCAGCTGCAGACCTTCCTGTTTGGTTGGTGCCTGTGCTCTCTGGATTGTGAAAGATGTTGACTGTTGTCCCCATTTGGGACACCCAGTCTTGATAGCCTGATGCCCCTCCCATCTCCGTAGCAGAGCCGCAGTGGGCGCCCCGCCCCCAGCCTTGTCTCAGCCAGAACTTGAGCAGTCGCCACCCTCCTCCTCAGTCTCTTCTTTCTCCTTGTCTGTGTTGCTTCATCCCATTCTGACAGGCCATCCTGTCCCTAGGGACGTTTGTGCTGTCAATCCAGACTGCTCTGGTCTGAAATCCATCCTGTCCATATAAGGAGACTTTAAATATATCTCCTTTGATCTGGTGCTGGCTGGTTTTATAATTTTTCTGTCAGAGGGAAATTATGTTTCCCATTTCCAAGTTCTTGGGGGATGCCTCACACTTAACCCCCATAGACTGTCTACCCAGAGGAGTCTAATTTTCATGAAATCCAAGAGGGCTACAGCTGAAAGAGGCTTTAATAATCATTTCATGCAACCCTCTTCTTTTATAGACAAGGTGACTGATGACCAGAGAAAGAAGGGTAGGTTGAATTATTATTTATAATGAATATAATATTTACAACCAGTACAAATCACAAAGAAGACATTAATAAACTGATCCATACCAGAAAGCTGTTCGCTCTGACTTTTTGTAGTGGGATAAGCCTGGTGACGTTCCTGACCAAACAGAGACCGAGGCCTCACTACAGCAGCCGGGGACGAGGGGAGGCCCCACAGGCAGGAAAACATCCCCGAGGGAAAACCTCAACACCCCCCTGACAAAGGCGAAGAACCAAGCGGTGGCGGGAGAGCTTTAGTAAATGTTTAATGAAGACAGAGCGCAGAGGTCGTCCAGTCCAGCCCCTTCTTTTTCAAGCAAGGAAATAAGTCATGTGATAGATTTGTCATGGTTTCAGGCTCCCAGCATCCATTTCCTCTTTTGACAGCTGCTGATTTTCTCTTGAGGAATTGCTCCCTTTGACTCTGGATGGCCTTGGAAGGATGTGAACCCTGGTTCCTGACACCCATTGCGGAGGCCAAGGGTCTGGATCCCTCCTCCTCCTCCTGCCTCAGTACAGCGATGTCCCCAGCAGGGGAGCTGTCTGCTGGGACTCTTGAGTTCACTCATGTCAGCCACTAAGCCTTGATTGGATTGTTGGCACCACAGAGCAGCTCCTGGGGCTTCTGCTTCCCACCTCCAAGGTGCCAGGGTTACTGCCTGCTCTGCAGCCTTCCATCGCATCGCTGTGCCCTGTGGGTCATGTCTTTCCATTCCCTTGGTGTTCAAGTGAGCCTGAATTGCTTTCTGCTGCCGACAACCAAAAACCCCAACGGACACACTTCCCCAAGGTCACTTACCCAGAGGCAGAGTCAAACCTGAGATCCAAGTTCCCCCTGAATCCCATACAGGGGCACTGTCAGGGGCTGAATTGTGTCCCCCTGCCCCAAATTCATTTCTAACCCGTTGGACCTCAGAATATGACTGTATTTGGAGGCAGGGTCTTTATAGAGATAATTAAGGTTGAATGAAGTCACTGGGTAGGCCCTATCCAATCTGACTGGAGTCTTTATAAGAAGAGAAAATTTGGATACACAAAGAGACAGCAGGGACGTGTGTGTGCACAGAGGAAAGACCATGTGTGTGAGGACCCATCAAGAGGGTGGTAGTCTGCAGGCCAAGGAGAGAGGACTCAGAAGAATCAACCTTGCTAACATCTTAATCTTGGACTTCCAGCCTCCAGAAGTGTAGGAAAATAAATTCCTGTTGTTTAAGTCACCCAGTCTGTGGTCCTTCATCATGGCAGCCCTAGCAAAGTAATGTAGGCACTTCCCACTGACATGGTACCACTGTTTTTGGACATCATGCCAGCTTCATCATGCTAGTCATCCCTGAAGAAGCTCAAATTAGCAGGCTGTTCTTAGAACCAAATTTCCTGGACAGGCTTCAAAAAACATTCTCCCTGGTGATACAGACATTGAAAGGCACTTAAAAAAAAATACCCATGGCCAAAAAAGTGCATGCTTCCCCCTTCATTTCTTTAGTAATGGACAGGGCCCAGAAAAGCAGGATGGATGGCTCCTTGGAGGAAAAGAACAGCATCATTTCTTAATAAACAAATGAGAATTTAGGGCCCAAGCTGACAAGGAATTTTATCTTGTTCTCCCAGCATCTGCATGGAGGAGGGAAAGCCAGCAGAAGCGAAAGATGGTTATCTGGTTTCCCCTTCATTCTAATATTGGATTGGAAGGCGGAGGGTGGAGATCTGCGTGCAAAGCCCCCTTCCTCCTCCCACACTCCCCTCCTGGCACACACTCCAGCAAGCATCACTGGGTTCCCCCTGCTGCAGGCGAGTAATTGCAGGGGTCTCTTGGGGACAATAGCCCTGATGTTACCTCTTGGAGGGTCAGAGGGAAGTGCTTAGGGCTGAGGGAATGGGAGAGGGTGGAGGCCAAAGGGCTGAATATTAAAGGGGGCTATCACCACCAGCTCTTAACATAATGGAAAAGCCCTCTGCAGAGCAGTTCTGGGGCCGGCCTCACACTGAAATGCAATCTCCTGAACACAGAGTAGGCAGTGACAAGCCGTTTATCTTCCATTACTCCAAGGCCTTAAATCATTATCAACCCGAAGGCAGCAAAGGAAACCAAGCCACTAACTCCAAGTCTGCATGGGCACTCTTAAGATGTTCCCTTATCTTCCTCAAAAATGCAAATATGCACAACATTGAGGCACAGTGTTAGGAGCTGAATTGTGTCCTCCCAAAAAACCTATGTGGGATTTCTAACACCTAGTATCTCAGAGTGTGACCTTATTTGGAGATAGAGTCTTAACAGAGGTAATCAAGGTAAAACGAGGTCCTTAGGGTGGGCCCTAAGGGAATACGACTGGTGTCCTTATAAAAAGGGGTACGTGGAGACAGACACACACACAAAGAGAACACTATGGGAAGATGAAGGCAGAGATTGGGGTGATGCTTCTACAGGTTAAGAAACACCAAAGATTGTCAGCAAACCTCCAGAAGCTAAGACAGGTCTGGATCAAATGAATCCAGACAGGTCTGGATCAAATGAATGAGCCTCACAGGGCTCAGAAGGAGCCAACCCTGCCTAAACCTTGACCTTGGACTTCTCACCTCCAGGACTGGAGAATACATTGCTGTTGTTTAAGCCACCCACTTTGCAGTAATTTGTTATGGCAGTCCTAAGAAACTAGCACACACAGGAAAACCCTGGCCCACGGAGGGGAGGAAAAGTGGTCCCATAATATAATCTACTGTGCTGAGGCCACAAGAATGGGAGAAAAGAGAGGCTGAATCATTCCTCCCACCATGGGTTTGCCTAGATAACAATGACTCAACCAAATGGAGGTCCCAAATAGAAGTCATTTTTCAAAGGAGTATCTCCTCTTTTGAACAGTGCTGAGTCAGGCCCCAGCCAGCTGAATCAGGGTTATTGGTGGCAGCAGGAAGTAAGGAGTGTTCTTCCTAAAGTGACGATGGGCTGTATTTTCGTTTGCTAAATCTAGCAACCCAGGAGGCAAGGTTGCCAGATTTAGCAAATAAAAATACAGGATGCCCAGTTAAATTTGGATTTCAGACGAATGACAAATAATGTTTTAGTGTATTTCTCAAATATTGCAGGGGATAAAACACCCCTATATTTTGTCTGGCAGCCTTCCCCCGGCCCTCCTTCCCCATTCTCCATGTCTGTTCTCTCCCTGCGGAAAGGGGCCAGTCCTTCAGCACTTCGATGCACCAGGGTGCTGGAGTGTGAGATGAGCTCTCAGCTAGAGGTGAGGTGGCTTGTCTCAGGGGTGCCCCCTCTGGAGGAAAGACCTCTGCCTCCTACCATGCAGCCTGATCAAGTTCTTCCCGTGAGGATCCACCAGAGAGTCTGGCAAGAGCAGCCTTCATGTGACCATATGGGGATGCAGCCTGGGCGTGAACAGAGGGCCAGGAAAAAACAAGGAGAGAGAGAAAGGCCAGAAGGAAAGGGGGCTCCTGGGCACCCATCCAGAGCTGACTCTGTGGGACTACAAGGTCACCATAAGAGAATTTTTGAACCATGCTCTGGACTCAAATGCTTGCATGATTATATAATCTTAAGTTTGTAACCTTTCTGGTGAGAACCGCCTGTGCATGTAGTATGGGATGACCAAATTTGCATGCATTTTGTGTGTGCCTGGACATGAAGCTGGGCAACCAGCCAACAGACCCTGCCCCCTCCACTCTGCCTGGCACACACATGGTGGTGTTCTGTGAGCATTTGTCAGGCGACAAATAAATGAAGGGTCACCGCAAAAGAGAGTCCAGCCAATTTATACTCCTTGGAAATAAAAAGCCAGAAGGTCAAACCCATGGTCTCTCTTAGCCAAGGTATGTTGGAATCGTCAGCAGGCTGAGTGCCAAGACCCTGGCTTAGAGATACTGAAGACATATTCCCTAGCAGGAATATGGAGCTACAGGTGTGAGTGAGCAAGGCTCAGAGGAACACAGTGGGAAGCTGGCTTTTTTGGTGGCTAAACAAGGATTGCACAGACATAGCCATGTTCGTGTAGTTAGAGGGGAGTCATATTTGCATGCCCAAACCTCCAGGAATTTCTCATAGACCAGGGAGAGTGAATTGGTGGGCCCCCAGGGGAAAACAGTGCTGGGCCTAGAAAACGCCAGGAGCTTTAAAAATCCACACAAACTGCCGACGTGATAACTTCCCTTTTACTTTTTTTAAAAGTTGAACTTGGACCAATTGATCTGGTGCCTGCTGCATGTGGCAGAGAACATCACCCTGCTTCAGATGCAGAGCATGTGTGAGGGCAGTGATCTGGATTAAAGGAAGGGAGGGAGGAAGGAAGGTAAGAAAAACAGAAGGAGAGAAGGGAGGATAAAGAGAATTTGAATGGAAATTTAATCTGGCCGATACCCAAATCTGGTTTCTTCCTCTCAGGGGAAGTGCCCTGATTGGATAAGGAATTCACTGCAAGCAGTTTCAAACTGGCTAGTTTTTTTTGAGAACAAGGCTTCATTAGATTAGCTGCCCATTATATCACAGGAGAAGGGCTGGGTGGGTAAGGAAATAGGATGGTCAGAAGCTGGTAAAGCAGGAATAGCTTCCCTTCGGAGGCCCACAATGCTCTTTGAACTCATTGTTCTCCTATTAACAAACAGTGCAATGAAAACAGTTTAAATTACTGAAATCCACATTGATGGATGGATGGATGAATCTGACATTTATAGAGACCTCAATAGGTGTGAGGAGGCACCACAAGAGGCCCTGGGGACACACAGGCAAATGAGGCAGAGACCCTATACACCAGGCCCCCCAGCCCAGAGGGGGACACTTGCACATTTTAATAAGACAACATGTTCAGCTGTGCACAGGGACTACTCTAGGGCATGTGAAAGGCCACCAGACCCAGACTGGGGATGAGTGCGGGAGGCTGTGATACTATCCGAAAACTTTTAAATACCACAGAACCACATGCCTTCTTTAGGAGTTTATGGCATAGATGTTCGGGGCATAAATGTCAGCATCTTAGGCAGCATCTTGCCCTTGTCCAGCTAAGTCTGCCGTTTATCTTTCTATTTTGGTTCTGCCAGTGGTAATGGGCCGATAGTGAATATTTACTGGGTACAATGTTTCTCTTTATGGGTGTAGGGTCATGCCACACCACAAAATTCCTGTGTACTATACATACTTGAATGTGTTAACAAAATTAAAATTATAAGCTTCCTGACACGTCCTCACCTTCCATTTTCTTGTAATTATCATTGATAAGTGAGGTAGGATTGTTCTTCTTTTTGTGTTCTATAAAAACCCCTAACATGTCTCATGAAATTTCACTCATTCGTTCAGTAAATATTCATCCAGCGCTTCCGTGTTCTGGACACTGTGTCGGCGCTAGGGATACAATGACAGGAAGGTAGACACGAAGCTACTTACTGGAGTTTACAGTGGTTCGCAAATGCTTCTATGCATCACAGTTACCCAGGGAACTTGTTTAAAAATGCAGATGTCCAGGTTTGGTCTTGAGGAAAACTCGATTAAATGTCCCAAACAAGGAGACTGACCAATGCACATGGTGGGGCTGTTAGGACAATGATCCCCCTGGCATCTAGAAAGGGTGGTGTGAAGATCCAGTGGTCGATTCCTGAGAGCCCAGGTCTTCCAGAATGTGGGGATGGGGTGAGGGAGGCCATCAACATCAGTCCCACAGACGCATCTCCCAACATAAGGCCCAGAAATGGAAAGGCATGTGAGATAGGATGGCCCCCACATGAAAACTCCTGAGTCCTTTTGCCTGGTTATTATTCCATTTTGTCTAATTGCATTTTAAAATGTTCAGTGGGGAAAAAAATGCCAAGTCTTTTAATAAATTAAAAGCAGGTCTGCTTTTTAACCTGCAACAGGTTTTTAAAAAGTCCTGCTGAGGGCACGCTGCTCAGAGAGATGCAGTCTTCCCCACTGAAGGTAACTAGTGAATACCTTCACCTCTGGAGTAGGGACAGAGCGAGAGGGGCTTTGGTTGCCGCAGTAACCTCTTCCTGATTGGGAGGAAGCTGGTCATTACAAAGGATGCCTAAAAATTCAGATATGCTCTTCTCTTTCAGCCAATCAGGAGACAGAGTGTGTGCAGGAACTCAAAGCTCATGGGACAGCAGGATGCGACTTTTCTTGGCTATGTCACTGAGAGATCGTGTCTGATGTTTCCTCTCTGATGGGCAGTGATCAGGGACACTCAGATGCCCAGCAGAGCTGGATTTAGGGGCAGAGGAGCTGGGCAGCTGTCCCAGTTACCAATCTATGAGGGGTGCTAAAAGGTCATGGGAATAAATCAGAAATATGGTACCAGTTAACTTAGGTTTCCAGGCATGACTCAATATAATTGGAGAAATGTAAACTCCGGCCAAAGCACAACCCATCCTTGAGTGAGACATAAAACACACTCCTGATGTGTACAGAAAGTTTTGGTGGCTTTACAGGCTGGTTTGGGACCAACATGCCAGGGTTCAAATCCGGGTTCCACTGCTTACAGGATGTGTGACCTTATGCAAATTCTTTTCATCTCTCTGTGTTTTGTTTCCTAGTCTATAAAATGAGGATTATAAGAGTGCTGGTTTTGAGGATTAAATGGGTACACAGGAAGCACTTAGAACCCGGCCAGGCATGCAGCAGTACCTATGTAAGGGTTAGCTATTCATTAGCATTTTTGTGACTAGCTCAAGCAAGTTGCTTACTGTTATTCAAGGCTGTAGCTCTACCTGAGACTGCCAGCTGAATTTTTCCTGACAACACAGTCTCCAGGAGCTGAAACTGTGAAAGTAAGTCCTGCATAAGGAGCATTTATTATGTACAAGTAATTAATTTTTCTCTCTTAAAAATATAACCCCCTTAGTATACCTCTAAAGATACCACCTGATTTGGAAAATACAAGACACCTGAACACAATCAAGCATTATAGAAAAGTTTTACTCACGTGAAATTCCCATTCCACCCGACCCCACCCCCAAAATAAGCAAAAAAAAAAAAAACCCAACTTTTGAGCATTTTGAACAAGTCTTTATGGCCATATCCATGCATGTCTTACTGCTACTCTAAGAGGTTAGGTAGCTAACTTTCACCATTTAGAAGTGTTAGAAAAACTGTGAAAGAAAGACCATTTCAAATTAGTCAAAATGCTGTGTTGTGTTTGATGTTTATAACAAATCCCTTACTTTGAGCAGAAAGGCATATGATTTTTACTAATAGAAAATCAGATTTTCCTCTATCCCCACTGAGTGAATGTGGAAAAATACTTAAGGATGTACTTTGGAGGGGGCCAAAGTATTGGCTTCCTTGGGCCTAATCTGTCAGTTTGATCCTAGGACCCCTGCTTCCCCATCCCACCCCACCCCGAGCAAACCGGACACAGGACCAAAGCCCGAGCCAGGACAAGTGCAGCTTGTGACAGATTCCAGCCCCAGCAAGCAGTTATATTAAGCACCGCCAAGGCTTAGAAAGGTATCTCCGCGTTAGACAAGATGTGACTGATAATAGTCAAGGGCTAGTTACAATTTCTCCTGAGAAGTTTATATTTCCTTTTAAATTACATGCTCATATATTTACTTAAAATTGATTATTTGCAGTGTTACTTATGGGTGACTGATATGCCATTATACTGTGATTGTGCAGTTAATTCTGTTTTATTTCAGTTTTGTCTTAAAATGTAGATTAATTTGAATATTTTTTCACTTTAAAGGTGATACATGATTATCTTCAAGAATGTGCAAAATACAGAATTGTATAAAGACAAGAAAAATCACCTACAATCTCACAACCCAGAGGCAATGACAGTTAATCACTCAGTATATTTCCTTCCAGTGTTTTTTCTCCTATGTGTAGATATGTCTTCTCTTTCAAAATATATTTATTTATGTATAGAGTTGGGATTATACTGTTTTCTAGCCTGATTCAACAACATAACTTTATATTGTAAGCATTTTTTTTTCCTGCATTACATCAGTTAGGGTCCTAGCAGGATACAAGTTTCCCTTTAACCTCCTGAGGATAGATTTGGGATGAGAGGGATACTGGCAAGATGTTCCCACTCTAAGCCTGAAGGGCCAGGGGGAGGGAGCAGTTATTGGAACATGAAGGAAGTGGGCAGAGAGGGTAAGAGGAGGAGGTGGTACCTGGCAAAATCTATGGCTTTAAGTATAGGAGAAGCCTGGGAATAAAAACCTGCCCTCCACTCTTCCTGCTGTGCTTCCCATTAAACACACCCAGGAGTTCAGAGGGCAGGAAGCCTGGAAGGGGCAGAATGAATCTGGAAGGCAAAAGAAGAACATCCATCATGCATGTCATCAAATATGCCTTAAATACACACACAAAAAAAGTCTGCCTGGTATTCCTTTATAGGAAAGTACCATAAATTATATAACCAAATCCCTGTGGATTGTTTCTGATTATTTTTTAAATCATTATAACTAGCACTGCAATCAATATTCTTATACATACATTTTTGGCTGCATCTCTGATTATTTTCTCAGGGTAAATTCTTAGGGGTGGCATTACTGAGTCAGGAGAATCTACATTTTTAAGGCTTTTCATATCTATTGCCAAGTAGCCCTCCAGAATGCCATTATACCAATTTAAATGCCTGCATGATGTATGTAGAGTCACCTGGAGAGCTGGTGATGCTGCCTGCAGCGGATGGGAAGAAGCAGCCAGACACCAGGCCTGGGCTGGACAGCGTGCGTGTGAAAGGTCGCACCTCCCAGCCATGAAAACCAACCTGTTTTCAAGACGAAAGAAAGCTTTACAGTCAGTTCACTCGAGGGTCACCGGGAGTGTCTGACAAAGGGCAGTGAGGTGATGGCCGCTGGGTGGGAGTTTCGTTTCACTTGACCTCATTGTCCTAAGGCCAAATGTGTGGTAAACAACAGTGACAGTCATATAGGTCATGTGAGGCTCTTCACAGGGTTATTTCTTTGGGGAATTGTCCCAGCCAGCCAAAAGAGGGTCAAGGCAGGACTGGCATGCAAATGAGAAACCAGGACAAGCCGGGGCACCAGGGTGAGAGGAGAAGTTGGCAAAGGAGAAGGAGGGGGGGGAGAGGGGGAGAGGAGGGAAAGAGGGGAGGAGGAGGGGGAGGAGAGAGAAGAGGGGGAGGAGGGGGAGGAGGAGGGCGCATCCGGAGCTGGGCTGTGGGCCAGCGAAGCTCCCTTCCACGAATACAGCCCCCATCTGAGTCCCCAACTTCAATGGACAGGGGAAAGAGAAAAGACAGTGGGGAAGAGAGCAGGGATCCCCGTTGAGGAAGCTCCATGCTGGATTCTATTTTCCCTCCTTCAGGAGACTAAACAAGTGCCTGAGGGTCCAGAGACCACCCTCTCCTTTATACATCAAGAAAAGGGGTTAGAGTTTCTAGGGTCCCACCAGATGAACTAAGGCACACCAGTATCGTGAATAAGGCTGACTATATTTGTTCCTCGGCAGATAAATAACATGAATATTATATTGGTGGCTTATAAATTCAATATAAAGAAATAATAGGCCAAGGCCAAGTGGGCATAGATATATAGACTTATAGTTTACTATTGATTGATATGAATAGTAATATTAATATTAACAATAGCCAACTTCTACGGCACACTCCGTACCCTTGGTGCTAAGACCTTTATAGACACTAAATAATTTAATCCTCCTGACCTCTGCATGAGGATCATATTGGGTGTCAGGAGACAACAAAGGTGACCTACCCCATCCCACCCAGGTCCCAGGTCCTAAAACCCGCTCCTGACTCATTCCTTCCCATCTGTCCCCCACTGCAGGCAAACCAGGCAGGCCTGCCAATGATGCCGTGAAGAGCTGTATCCTGGCAGCCAGGCAGGCATCCACTCATCCTTTCTTTCACTAACCAATATCTATATGTCAGAAAGTGTCCTAGGCATGGTAGGTACAGCAGTGAACAAAACAGAGCCCCTGCTCTAAGGAAGCTATGCCAGTGGGACCAATAGGTGACATCTTTTTTTGCCTCAGCATCTTTTCAATTGGGGTTCCCTCGCCTGGAAGGCTCTTCTCCTGGGGGTCCGACTTGCTACTGCCTACCCCCCTGCAGGCCTCTGCTCACTGCTCCCTCCTTGGCCACCCTATCTAAAACAGTACCCATTCACTCTCTACTCTCTTACTGTACTTTACTTTTCTCTTATCACCATCTGATACATACACATTTGTTTATCCTCTGTCTCTCCCGCTAGAAGAGTAACATCTGAGTCACTTACATAAGGGTAATTTTCATAGTGTTTGCCTCTTGGGTCCAGTTGAGCCCATTTCTCAGGTCCTGCCAGCACATCCCTGTTCTGCATTGTCAAGGTTCTTGGTAGCAAGCAAAAGAAACCCAGGCTGACTCACTTGGGTAAAAGGCAAATTCACCGGGAGACAGAAAGGCTGGAGGGTGAGGCCAGGTCCAGGAAACGTACAGAAAGCAAGGGAGGCTGGGGAGCTGGGACCAGAGCCTAGGTCACCATGGGGAGAGGTGATTAGGGCACTGCGGTAAGATAGCACCATGCTGACGCTAGATGCTGCACCTCTAGACTTTCAATGACTGCCAATAATTTATAAACTGCACCTGTTTCTTTCTGCCTCTCCTGCAAGATTCAGAGTCCCCTGTGACTGACTGAGCCCAGTCACAGGCTCTCCCCCAGCATCCCCCACCCAGCTTTGGCTTCCACAGCAGGAGGCAGTACATTGAGACCCTCTAAGATAATACACAGTGGAGAATTCCTCCTGATTGAAAGAAGGATTAGATGCTGGAAGGCAAAACCTCTCCATAAATAGCAATAGGATATATCAGTAGGAAGTGGCCTCATTCCCAAAATAGTGATGGAGACTCAGTAACGTTTCTCGATAACAGGTTACTTATCACATGCCCAAAATCTGGACTTCAGAAATTCCTCCTTCTACCCAGAGCTGGTCACAGCCACGCACAGGCAGGGTGAACCAGCATCTTGGAGGCTGGGCTGTCGTAGGTGATCAGAGACACCAGGCCTGGAAGGTGGGTCATCAGGGTGACCCATGAGAAGCTGGAGTGGGGGCGTTTCCACAGGAGGCAGTCAAGTCCCTGCTCTTCCTGAACCTTCTTAGGGCACTGTCACATCACTCATGGGCTTTTTATTTTATTTTGACAGCCTCTCCCGCGGAAGGATCAATTAACTTCAAATCTGTCTTCAAAAGGACAGATTCTTTTTTTCTTTTGAGGAACAAAAAAGAGACCTCGGAAGCTGAAACAGCCTTTTGTTTATTCTTCATGCACCTCCTATCAGGGTTCTAGACAAGCAATGCTTCCTTCACAGGCACCCCCGGGTGGTCCCTAAAACCAGAGTCAGAACAGTCTAGAAACCCCCAAGTCAGTGCTTGGCTCCTTGGGGCAACCTGCGCTGGGTCTTGTGAAGGAGAGGTCTGGTTTGTGACGTTATGAACAAGTGCCTCCTGACATATAAATACAGCCAATTCCTCACCTGCTGCAATGAGGAAACACACCAGGATTTCTGGCTTCAGAGGAGACATGCAAACACCCAAATGAGATTGCAGCGTGGGGCCCCTGCAGCCTCCATAGTGTCCCAGAGACCAGGCAGGGGGCCTTTACCCCATGCGCAATGAGGGGCCTCCGTGCTATTTTTAAAAGCTCTCAGGAAATATGCTTTCCGCCTCCGCTGCCTTACCACCCACTCGCCCTCCGGGCTTCTGACCTGGCTTCTGCCCAACAGCTCTCCTGATGGAGCCTCAGGAAGGACCCAGGGACCTCCCCCTCAGCCACAGATCCAGCAGCCTGGCCCAGTCCTTATACCCAGCCGGTCGGCATCTGACAGGAAATCTCTCCTCTCTTGGTTGCCGTGGCAGGAAGCTGGTTGTTTTCTATGTTTTTACGGTGTCTGCCTCCCCAGGGACCTGCGCCCAGCCCCGCCCTCTCTGCACTGCACCTTTATTGTCTCTCCTGCTTTGCACCTCCCCTGCACCTCCATGCAGTGGGGTCACAGCACCAGCTCTGAGCTCCAACCCCCTGTGGGACATCTCCTCCCAGGCGCCTCTTCTGGATGTCCAAATATACCAAACTGAGCTGGACGTTTCTGCTCCTGATCTGTCCTCCCTTCACATCCTCCTCTTGTGGCACTACTATAGTATCCACTTGCAAAATCTTGGCGTCCTCTCTCGCCCATCCGGTGAGCTTACTCCCCCACCCAACTAGTTGCCAGATTCTCTCTTTACATCTCTCCTCCATCACCACCTTTCTCTACCCATCGAGTGCTTATTTTCTACTCTTTTCCAGACCACTGCAGTAACCTCCTGACTGATGCATCTCCTCTCTCCTCCTCCCATACCTCTCTCTCCACAATCTATGTTCTGTGCTGTGTCTAGGGTACTCTTTAAGTTCGATCAAGAAGGTGCCATTTTGTCAGTCCCCGCTCTAAAACCTGCGATGGCTCCCATTGCTGACAGCAAGTCCTAAGCCCGGCCTTAAACTCTTTGTAAGTCAAGGTTTTCCAGATCCACTTCCCAACACTTGCCCAAATGTACACATTTCTGCTGTTTACCTCAAATTCCCACTCATCTCGGAATACTGTCTGTCTTCCCATCTCCAGGCTTTTGCTCAAGCTGGACCTTCCTTATGTAATACCTTTTCTTTTTGTTTGCATCTATCAAATCCCATCTTTCTTTCAAGGCTCATCTCAAATACCACTTCTTCCCTGAAGCCTCCCCGGGTTTCCCCAGCCAGGTGTGCTTTCCCCTGCCTGTGCTCCCTGGGCTTGCTGTGTTTCTCTCAACACACCGGTCATGCTCGACCTCATGCATGAGTGTGTGCCTCAGTGCCCTACTAGGGCCCCTTGGGCAGGGAAATTGTCCTACAAGGAGTAATTTGGTCACACTTGATATTTGTTGAGTTAATTCATCAGGCTAGATAACCATACACTTGTTTACTTCTCACTCTTTGCAGATACAGGCCCAAAGTATATAATCACAGGGACTACATCAAAGTAAAGGATATGAAAATATGTTCTGTTCACGTCCATGGGTACAGATCAGAATGTAGATCAAAACCTAGTTCTTGACTGATTCAGACCATCAAGGGATAGATTTTAATTAATCTGATGGAAAATATTCGAGGGACTTAACGAGCCTGGGAACGGAGGCGGGGGCAAGTGAAAGGGAGCCAGAGCGGCTGCTGTCAAGAAACACATTCTTCCTGTAACCGTATCCCCCGGGACCCGGCCAGTACCTCTGCTTAATCTCCCTCTCTGTGGTCACTCAGGATATGATTACTGGCATCAGATGCAAGCACATGTTTCTGTTCCATTAATCTGAGTGAGGCTGAGAAACTGAACAGGGAGCCACAAGGGCATTGCCGTGTTGGTCTAGTTACCACCTCCAAGAGGAGCAAGAGAGAGGGGGAGGACGGATCTAGCAGATGGGCCGGGAGGGAGGCCTTACGGAAGCAGAGGGAGATGACAAAACCACACAAAGAGTAAGTTCCTGTCGCTTGGAGGGTGATTCCTTCCAGCTGTTACAGGATGGGCATGGAGGAGGGACGTACACACAGAGGTCCTCAGAAAGCGACCTAGGGTCTCAGAACGTCTCCACCATAGGGCTTTGGCAATCGGCCTGACACCCCTGATGAGCACTGTTGCTTGGGGTGTACAGTAACCCACGTAGCATAAATCTGCCTCGCACACAGTCACCGCCTAAATAGGAGGCTGCAGCACAGTAATGAAGACATGAACAGCTGAAACACAATGTCAGATGGCAGCGGTGACATCTGAAAGCCATAATTTGCAGCTCAGCATATTTTTGTTCCAGGTACCAAAGCCTGTACAAATGCTCACTGACTTGTCTCTTCGAGGCAGCGTCTCGGCCCAGCTTGGCCAGGGGCCAGGTGGCCTTCGCCTTGCCAACAGGTTTCTGCTAGAGAGAGCTTGAGACATCTCCTCTCTATCATCTGACAGGGCAGAAAGGGAGGAACAGGGTAGGTTTCAACACACACCTTATTCCTGAAGTGGTGGTCACTTAAAGTACCCATTTCCCCTCAGTCCAATCAAGGCGTCCTGGCCAAACATCACCAAGCGTGGCTGGAAGGGGCCAAGATGATTTCAGCCAAATTTGGGGGCTGCTGGAAAGGAAAGATTATACATTGTGGAGCACAGAAGTACCAGGTTCAGTTCTGCAGCTGTGACTCTCTCCCTTCTTTCAATCTGTGGCTTCTCCAGCCTTCCTTTTTCTCCTCCTCCTCTCCTCCTCCTCACTGCTACCTTCCGAGAACCTCAGCAAGGCAGACAAACAATTTCTTCAAATATAGACCTTCAAATTAAAGGTTACATTTTCAGTTCTAGCTAGCTCCTTGGCAGTTAAGTGGAATTGATGCATGAATTAAGGTTTATAAAGGCAAGGGGAGAGGGGCTCCACCGAGCAAGCAGGGTCACGCTTAGCCCTGAGGATCCAGGGAATTCAAAGTCTGGGCACAGTGGCCTTTTCCACTGCCTCAAGCCTCCCTGCTGGGCCTCCACTCAGCAGCCCGTGTACATCTGTTGACCCGGCTGCTCTGGACTGCCTTCCTGCCAGGCTCCACGGAGTGGGCGGAGAGGATAAAGTGACTGCTAACAGCAGGAATCTTAACTCCTGGCCTGGGTCCCTAAAAGCACAGGCTGCAGAACAGTATAAGCAGCCACCAAAACTCCCCACTTGGCAGCTCTGGGACCCTTTTCACTTGCACAGTGGGTTGGTCTCAAGGAACTGTGAGGGGTCAACTGGAGCTTCACTGCAAAACTGGGAGGCTGGTGGGGGTGTGGCACCTACCGCTGGCACCTGCGCGTGCATCGAGAGGCTGCCAGGAATTCCCCCCTTACAAAGGCTTGGCCCAGGACATGAGGGGTGCCTCTGGGAGTATGTGTGGGGGGAGTTCAGCTCCCGCTGGGCACTGGTCTGAGGGCAACCTGTAGGATGTAATGAGATGAACAGCATCGGGGCAGTAGAAACTGGCTGAAATGCCTGTTGAGCACCTGCTTTGCAGGGAGGGGGTCGGATCGGAGCTCCTCAGATCCCAAACACTTTGCCACCCAGAAAACAGCACACGCTCTTCATGAGCCGTGCGTGGATATCAGGTCACTTGGGAAACTGGGGGGCTAGTTTATTTTTACTTTTCATAATAAACATTTTATATTTCTTTTCACATTTACATTTTGTTGGGATATGATTCCCAAATAAAGTAAAATTCACCCTTTTCAGTGTATAGTTCTCTCAGTTTTGACAAATGCATACATTCATATAACTTTCACCACAATAAAGATATAAAATATTTCCATCATCCCAGAAAGTTCCCTCATGACTTTCTGTAATCAAGTCTGACCCCTCAGCCCCAGTCCCTGGCAGGCCACTGATCTGTGTTCTGTCCCTATAGTTTTGCCTTTTCCAGAATACCATATAAATAGAATCATACAGTATGTAGTCTTTTGAATCTGGCTTCTTTCACTTAGCATGATTCATTTTATATATATGTGTGTGTGTGTATATGTGTGTGTGTGTGTATATATATATATATGGTGTTGCATGCATTAGTATCTTGTTTCTTTTTTATTGCTGAGATATATTCCAATGTATGGATGTATCACACTTTATTTATCATTAACCAGTTGGAGAACATTTGTTTATTTCTATTTTGTGGTGATTATGGACAAAGTTGCTATAAACATTCAAATGCAGGTTGCTTTGGCTTGAATATTTGTCCCTCCAAAACTCATGTTGAAATTTAATCCCCAATGTGGCAGTATTGAGAAGTAGGGGGCTTTAGAGGTGGGGGGCTTTTAGAGGGCAGAGCCTTCATGAATGGATTAATCCATTCATGGATTAGTGGATTAATGGGCTATCATAGGAGTGGAACTGGTGGCTTTATAAGAAGAGGAAGAGGGACCTGAGCTAGGGCACTCAGCCCCCTCACCATGTGACATCCTGCGCCACCTCAGGGCTCTGCAGAGAGTCCCCACCAGCAAGAAGGCCCTCACCAGATGCCGCCCCTTGACCTTGAACTTCTTAGCCTCCAGAACTGTAAAAAGTACACATTATTTTTTAAAAATAAATTACCCAGCCTCAGGTATTCAGTTATAGCAACACAAAACAAACTAAGACACAGGTTTTTGTGTGACTGTAAGTTTTCATCTCATACCTAAGAGTGAAATTGTTTGGTTGTTTAGTGCGTGTACATTCAATGTTATAAGAAACTGCCGGACTGTTTCCAAAACAGCTGCACATTTTATTCCCACCAGCCGTGTGTCATAGTTTCGGCTGTTCCACATCCACTTGTTACTGTCGGGTTTTCTTCTCATTTCTTTTCTTTCAGCCAATCTAATAGGTGTACAGTTGCGCTTCAATGTGGTTTTAATATTTGTATTTCCATAATGACTAATGATATTGAACATCTTTTCGCGTGCTTATTTGCCATTTGTATAGCTTCTTTGATGACATATCTGTTAAAACTTTTTGGCCTTTTTTTTATGGAATTGTGTGTTTTCAGATTGAGTAGTGAGAATTCTATATACAGTTGTCCCTCGGTATCCTCTGGATTGGTTCCAGGTTTCAATTTACTAAGGTTCGTTGCTAGTGTATAGCAATACAATTGCTTTGTAATACTGATTTTATACTCTATATCCTTGTTAACCTCACTTACTAATTCTAGTAGCTTCTAGAAATAGATTCTTTGGGATTTTCTATATAGATTATTATGATGTCTGCAAGTAAAGATAGTTTCATTTTTTCCTTTCTAACCTGTGTGTTTTTATTTCTTTTTCTTGCTTTATTGCACTGTTTAGGACTTCCACAATAATTTTGAATACAAGTAGTGAGAATGGACATCCTTACCTTGTTTCCAATTTTAGGATAAATTATTCAGTCACTCACCGTTATGTATGATGTTAGCTGTAGGTTTTTTGTATATGCCCTTTATCAGATTGAGCATGTTCCCTCTGTTACTAGTTTGCTGAGAGTTTTATTTATTTTTTTTTATTATAAAGGGACTTCATATTTTATCAAATGCTTTTTCTGCAGCCATTGATCACATAGTTTTCCTTCTTTAATCTATTTATATGGTGAATTGCATTGACTGATTTTTAAAATGTTAAACCAGTCTTGCATGCCCAGATTAAGCTCCACTTGATCATGATGTGTTGTCTTTTTTATATATTGCTGGGTTCAATTTTCTAATATTCAGTTGATGGATTTTGCATTTATGTTAAATTCAAAATTGAGGGATATTGGTTTGTAATTTTCTTATCATGCAATATCTTTGGTTTTGTTATCAGAGTAACGCTGGCATCATAAAATGAGTTGGGAAATGGTTGCTCCTTTTCTATTTTCTGAAAAAGTTTGTTTAGAATTGGTATGATTTTTTCCTAAATTTTCTGATAGAATTTCTCAGTGAAGCCATCTTGACCTTGAGTTTTCTTTATAGAAAGGTTTTTAACTACAAATTAAATTTCTTTAATAAGATATAGGATTATTCAGGTTATCTATGGCTTCTTAAATATACCTTTCAAGAAATTAGTTCTTTCATCAAAGTTATTGAATTTATGGACATAAAGTTGTTCATAGTATTCCTTATTAATCTTTTACTGTCTATGTGATTTATAGTGTTGTTCCCCCTTCATACCTTATACTGGTTTATGAGTCTTCTTTCTGTCTTATTTTCCTTGATCAGTCTGAACAAAGGCTTGTCAACTTTACTGATCTTAAGGAACCAGCTTTTTGTTTCATTGCTTGTCTGTATTGTTTTTCTGTTTTCAATGTTACTGATTTCTGCTCCTATTTTTATTATTTTCTGCTTTCTGCTTATTTCAGGTTTAGTTTATTCTTTTTCTTTATAGTTTCTTAAGATGAAAACTTAGATTATTGATTTGAGATATTTCTTATTTCTAATAAGGTGTTTATAGCTTTACATTTCCTTCTAAGCACTATTTTGGTTACACTTCACAAATTTTGATATACTGTGTTTTCATTCCATTCAAAATTTTTTCTAATTTCCCTTGGACTTTTGCTTTGACCATAGGTTATGTAGAAGTATAGTGTTTAATTTCTAAATATCTATGGCTTTTCCAGATATGTTTCTGTTGTTGATTTCTAGTTCAATAGAATTAAACTAGATTTCTAGTTTAATTAATTAAAGTTTAATCAATTAAACTTGATTTCTAGTTTAATTCTATTGAACTAGAAATCTGGCCAGAGAACATGCTTTGTATTATTTCAATCCATTTAAATTTGCTAAGATTTATTTTATGGCCCAGAGTACGGTCTATCTTGTGACAGTTCTATGAATGCTTGAAAAGAGAATGCTATTGTTGGGTGGAGTGTTCTATAAATGTTAATTATGTCAAGTTAGTTGATAGTGTTGTTCAATCATCTATCTCCTTACTGATTTTCTGTCTATTTATTTTACCTAGTGCTGAGAGAGGACTGTTGAAATATCTAATTATAATTTTGGATTCATCTATTTCTCTTTTTGGTTCCATCAGTTTTTGCTTCATGCATTTTGAAGTGCTGTTGTTAGGAACACATCTCTTAAGGATTGTTATGTCTTCTTGATGAATTGACCCCTTTATTATTATGTTACATCATTTTGTAACCCTGGTAGTATTTCTTGTTCTAAAGTCTACTTGGATATTAATATAATCACTTAAGCTTTCTTTTGATTGGCATTTACATGGTACATCTTTTTCCATGCTTTTACTTTTAGCCTCTCTCTGTTTTTATATTTAAAATGGGTTTCTTATAGAGAGCATTTTGTTGGATCTTGCTTTTTTTAACCAATCTGACAATTTCTGTCTAAGTGATGCGTTTAGTCGTTTACATTCAATATAATTATTGATATGGTTGGGCTTGAGTCTGCCATATTGCCAGTTGTTTTTTATTTGTTCAATCTGTTATTTGTTTCTTTGTTTCCCTTTGTCTGCCTGCTTTTGGATTGAAATCTTTTTATTCCATTTTATCTCTAGTATTGACTTATTATTTATACCTTTAAAAAGTTTTAATTGATACCCTAGGATTTATTATATACACCTTAATTAAGTATGACAACAGTAAACTAATTCTTTCCTCCCATCTTTTGCTCTATTATTGCCATGTATTTTACTTTTACAGATGCAATAAACCCACAATCCATTCCTATTATTTGTGTTTCAGAGACTCAATTATCTTTTGTTTTAGAGTGATTAAAAACAATTACAAATATTTTAACCTTCATTTTAACCATTTCCAGAGATCTTAATTTTTTCTGTAGATCTAAGTTTCTGTTGGACATTATATTCTGTCTGCTGGAAGAGCTTCCTTTAACATTTCTTGATATGCGGAGTTGCCAGTAGTAAATTCTCCCAGCTTTTGCTTTCCTGAAACAGTATTTATTTCACCCTTATTTTGAAAGATATTCTGACTGCATATAGAATTCTGGGTTTATAGTTTTGTTTTGCTTTTTGTTCTTTCAGTACTTTAAAATTTCCACTCTATTGTCTTCTAGATTTTATAGTTTCAGAATAGAAATCAGTTGTAATTCTTATTTTCTTCTTGTGTCTCTTTTTTTGTATATTTGATTTACTAGAGTTTACATATGATGTGTCAGGTGTACTGTTCCTCTTCCTCCTTCCCCTCTCCCCTTCCTCCTCTTCCTTTTTTCCTTTTTCTCCTCATCTTCTTTTTTATTTCTCATGCTTGGCGTACTCTGAGCTTCTCAGATCTGTCAGTTGATGTTTTTCTTTATTATCTCTTCAAATATTTCTTCTGCTCTGCTCTTTTTCTTATCCTTGGGATTTCAGCTGCAGGTGCATTGAACCACTTGATATTGTCCCACGGTTCTATTCTGTTTTTCTCACCTTTTTTTTTCTTTTGGTGTTTCAATTTGGATCATTTCTTTCGACCTGTTTTCAAGTTCACTGATCCTCAGCTGTGTCAATTCTACTTGTGAGTCCTCAAAGGCATTCTTCATCTCTTGTTTTTTATTTTTGGCATTTTCTTCTGACTCTTTCTTATAATTTCCATCTCTGTGCTCAAATCTCCCATCTGTTCATTCATGTTTTCTGCTAGCCCACTAGAGCTTTTAAATATTAAGTATAGTTATTTCCTGTCTGCTAGTACCAGCATTCAAATCATCTCTGATATTGATCTTGTTGATAACTTTGTCTCTTAACAATGAGTTGATTTGTCTTGCTTTTTTGTCTGTTTCATAATTTTTTGTTGAGTTCTGGATATCATATGTAGAATAATAGAGACTGAGATAAATATTATTTGTGTCTGGAAATGGGCATGCCTTTTCTTCTGTCAGGCCTTTAGCAAGAGGGTTGAGTCAATCTTGTTAGAAGCTGGGGTGGGTTTGAGTTTTATTATTCTTGTGGCCACCTTCAGTTCACTACTAGCTTCAAATTCCTCTAATGTAGTGGTTTTCAACCAGGGATGATTTCAGCCCCCAGGGGACATTTGACAATGTCTAGAGACATTTTTGATTGTCACAACTGGGGAAAGGAGATGATCCTGGCATCTAGTGGATAGAGGCCAGGGATGCTGCTAAACATACTAATACACAAGAGAGCCCCCCACAACAGATAATTATATCTGTTAATATGGCAAGGTTGAGAAATCTTGGTCTAACTTTGAATTATACCTAGGTTAAGGGGATGAGGGCTCTAGAAGTTTATCCTCAATGATCCTAGTCCATCATCATTTTTTCAGCCTTTTCTATGTGCCTGTATCTCATAGAGAGTCTCTTTTAATGCTCTTGCCTTTTATCCAGCAGTAGATAGTTGTTGCTTTTATTGGGATTTACCAGCCTGGAGATGGAAGTTGGGAAAGGGCTAGTGTCTTGTCGCCTTGGCCCACCCTCAGTCTTAGGCAGCTCTGTGTCCTTTATCTCAGTACTGGAGCTTTTTCAGTGCTCCTGCCCCTCCTCCCTATGACAGCCAAACTCTGCCTTGTATCTTTGGTGAGTATTGTGTGGAAGAGAGCTTCCTGCCCTCCTCCGGCAGTAGGAAAGCTCTCGTGGCATTGGTGTAGAATCCTAGGCCACAGAGTACCTCCTGCCTCTTGCCCAGAGGTAACAGTGGTTTTTTTCTTTACCCTTTCCCTGTGTCCTTTGGGTGTCAGGGTATGTTGCTCACCTCAAGAGCGCCTATGGAGCTCAAGGCTTTTGCTCCATAGGAGAGAAGGCTTTTTGCCTTTCCTGCAGTAGCAGCTGCTTCATCTTCCCTGTCTGCTCTCTCAAATCTTTCACCTTGCCCCTAGTATTACCTGTGAGCACCTAGATAAGGACGCTGGAGAAGAGTCTGGGAATAGATACAATGTCCCTTATGTCTGTGGCTTCTATACCATCACAGTAGCCCAACTCTTTTTTTGCAATTCACTGAAATTTTAACTAAACTCTTCATACCCATGAGTACAACACATGATGTCTCTTCCCCCTGTGCTCTGCCATAGGTGAGCCAGTGTTCATGCCCCTCTTTTCCAGGAGGAGCCTGTCTTCCCCTGGATTTCAGACTACTTGTCTGCTCTGATCAGATTTTTCTTCTTGTTACTTTTTCCAGCTATCTACATTCTAGGCACCACCTTTACCGGGCATAGAATTTTTAATACAGTCTGTTCTGTGGCAACACATGTTTCTTTAACACAAATTAGCTCACTGGTGATCACCAAGCAGGGGATGAGTCAGTATAATGCAGAAGTTGTGTTGGTTCTTATGACACTTCCCCCAGCATGTTAATACTTTGAAGCAATTTGCAGCAAGCTTTCTTAAAATTAAAATTACTGTCTTTAAAAAGTATGTCAAATCTCAGGAAAAAAAATCTCAGAAATCTACAGTCTTGCTTTTCTTTAGTTCAAGTATTGTCTGATTTAGTGGCTTCCAGTAGTACCCTTTGCTTTCACAATCTTAAGCTATCTGGGCAGACTGAGAGTTCAGATAAAGAAGCTGCAAAGATAATATGCCCTGTGTTAAAACAATGAATTAATGAAGAAGGCTATGCCCTACATCCAAATTTTAATATTGATGAAAATGTTCTCTAACAGAAGTGAATGGCCTCTAAGACAAATTTCAAAAGAGGAAGTACTAACCCTAGGCTTCATATGCCTGTATATTTACCTATGCCAGTATTTTTATTAGGATTACTAGTGATTTTTATTAATATTCTGTTTTCAAACTTCCATAGGTTTGAGTGATTTGTCCCAATCCTATTTCTGCCATAAGATCTGTTATTTCTGGTGCATAATTTTTCAGAATGGGAGTTTTTAAGAATGCAAGAATGGTAATACAGCAAAAAATGCCTTTAATATGTAATTTTTTTTCTGATCGTGAAAGCACTACATGCTCATTATTAAAAATTTTAAAAATAGAGAAAAGTAAAAGGAAAAAATTCATTAATAAGTAATTATTCTACTCAGAGATAATTTTTTAATGTCTCGCTAGGTTTTTTTTTTCCAGTTCACATACACTTATTTTAAACATAATGGGAATCAAGAAGCCAGATTTTTCAAAACTGAAGAATGCAAACCATTTTAAAAAATAGTTTCTGCAGCAACGAGGGAGCAGAAACTTAGAGAAACTTCACACACACAACACACACCCTTCCCCCTGATAAAACAGCCCTCCCACCCACAGCAAATAACTCCTTAGAGCAGAAAATGGGCACATTCAGACTTTAATCCAACTGAAGTTAAAACAGATGGAACCTAGTTCATGATGATTTTTAAGCACCAAAATCTATATTAGTCAAGGTCTCTAAAGAAACAGAACCAATAGGATATCTATAGATATATATAAGAGTGATTTATTATGGGAATTGGCTCATGCAATTATGAAGGCCGAGAAGTCCCACAATATGCCATCTGCAAGCTGGAGAACCAGGGAAGCCGGTGGTATAAATCAGACTGAGTCCAAACACCTGAGAAACAGGCTAAGGTTGGGGGGAGGGTGAGGAGATGCTGGTGAAAGTCCCAGAGTTCAGAGGCCCAGCAACAAGGAGGCAGAAGAAAGTGGATGTCCCAGCTCAAGAAGAGAGTTCTCCAAACTTGATGACCTTGACATTTTGGGCCTCCAAACTTTAAAGGACATTTTTCTGAATCAAAGGCATAAAAATGTATGACTCATGTAGAATCAATTAAAACTTTTTTTGGCATATATCCTATGGGAAGTAATCCATACTGCAGTCTTACAGCGGAACTCCAACACTAATTGTATGATTGTGTGTTAAGAGTAATCATCTTGCTGAATCTTCTGGAGGAAGGATCTTCTACAATGCTGTCTACTCTCCAGTCTTGAACTTGGGAATTCTGCAAGTGACCAGGAAGAAATGAACAGGGCAAAACATCTGGAGTAATTCAATAGGAATATGATGTGTATATTTCATTGACATAATGGTCTATAGGCCTTTGAAATTTATTTTATTGTATTTACTTTTGCCCGGAGGAAAAGATCCTCCTTCCCTCCTCTCTCCCCCATCAAAGAGAGGGAACACTAACAAAACAGAAGCATATACTCTGGAAATTTTCTGGCCTCTAGATGAAGTCTAATACTACTTTCATTTCTTGATTAAAAAATAGCCTGCAGTCAACATGCTCACATGGATGGACCCGCATACACACACACACACGTGCGTGCGCACACACACATATATAAGCACACACAGTTATTACTAGAAAAGGTAAAACTGTCATTGAGTTTCAAAGCAAACAAACCACTAACCCATGGGTTTAAGGGCAAATGCTGTGGTAGGTAAGTGCATATAACCACTAGACTTAGGGAACTTAGGGAGTCTATTTTTGATTGCATTTCTAATTTACTTTGATTTACTAGAACTAATTTGCAATAGTGACTGGCAGTCAGCCCTTGGAAAGAGTGCTTCTAAATTTAAAATTCAATTTTAATTCATTTCAACAAATGCTTATTGAGCCCTTTCTAAGTGCCAGGTAGCATGCTAGGGCCTGGGGATAGAGATGTGGACAAGAAACATAGTGGACTGGCCCACAATCTAGAAAAAATGTCAGAATTAAGATTATCCACTGATTTCCCTCATAATACGTCTCCTCCAAAACACTCTCTAGGATTCTAACCCCTGCCCCCAACTTGGCCAGTCATCCGGGGCTGCCCAGGGGTCCAGCCTCAGATGACTGGTCATATGGCATGCCCTCTGGTAGTGGCAAGGTCTGCAGAAAGATGAAGCCGCCAGGCCAGCAGAGCCCATGCTGATGATATGGGTGGGGCCGGCCACAGCACCTAGGGCTCAGAGGCAGTACAGCAACATCACAACCTTACCAAGCAAGCTCTGCAGCCGATTTTGAATATTGTTCCAAATGTGCAGGCCTTACAAAGCCTCAGCAACTCTGTGATCTAAATGTTATCCCTTTAATATGTTCTTTTTCTGCTTAAATCAACTAGAATCTGTTTCTGTTGCTTGCAACTCAGAATCCTGACTGATACACATGGCTAGCCTTCTGCCTGCTGAGAGCCTTCTGTTCCATTTCAAGTCACACACAGAAAAATACCTGGAGAAGATACAGATTATGTTCTATACTGCTCTGACATATTTTATCAAATTAAGAAAGTCCTTCCAACCAGTGGTTCTTAGCTGCAGTACTGGTTCACAGGAACAATATCATCACCTTACTGTAGGCAATTCCACTATTGTCTGTTACAAATAAAGAACTGAAATTTAGGGGTTGTATTTTTCTATCAAATTAGAACTGATTCGATAACACCACTGTCACTTACTTGCATCATATTAAATATATGCTCTCTTGAGCAGGAGAAAAACAGTGGAACAAGGATGCTGAAAATTTTTGCATAGGCTACAGTTTATTCTGTTTGGGCAGCAGCTTGAGAAGTGTCTCAGGTGTGGCTGACATCTGCGTTAAACTACTTTGTCATGTGTGGAGGAGAACCCCGCCTGCACACACTGTGCAAACACTGCACTGTGAGAAGAGACCATTTTGGGGAGGGCTGTGTTTGCAGAACTCTGTCCACTCAGGGCACACGTGTTCCTTGCAGGTGCCCACCGCCGACGTTGGCGGCCATGGTATCAACCCATCCATCAGCAGCCTTTCATATCAAGTTACAGAACACATATCACAGGGGCCCAATTTAACTCAAGGACAAGGAAATGTTTTAAATTCTAGAGCTGCTCTGAGCCATATGAGACCAGTCACGTTGTGTAACCTTCCTTTACTATTTCTATGTGTGTTCTATGCACAGCTGTCGCAAGGTACGATATTATACTTCGCCCGGACTCTGGCACCTGTTGTAGGCAATTTGAAATAAAAACAAGTTGGTGGGGAACATGGTAAGATATCTGAGAGCACATTTCATTCACTCAGAATACCCCCGCAGACTATTCCATTTCAGCAAACTCCGTAACCATTCTTCTTTGTCATTATTTGCCAAGAGAGGGGGAAAAATAACACATCTCTTTTTATAGAAAACAAATCAGCACTCTGTGGTCCAGAGGCTCCAGACACAGACCTCTTTTGCTTACTCTCTCCCAGCCTGTTCTCCCCTCTCTTGTTTGTGCTAGTATTTTCTCCACCCTTTCAATTTGTCACAGTTGCCTTTCCCAAAAGAGCTTTCATTTCCTCTTGTTTCTCTGTTCTGCAGTCCCTCCTCGTCGCTTTTTATGAGAGGACATTGAGGCCCTGGCAGACCCAGGAAGGGAAACAAATTAATGCTGCAGGCCCCTCAGGGATGGACACGTCTGGCTCCATGAACAGAGCGGAGACCTGGTGTGGGCATCCACCTAGTAACCCTTGAGGTTCCCTGCTCCAGAGCTCACCCCACATGACCCCCTACCTCAGATTTGCCTCCTTGACCATGAGATTGCTTAGGACAGATTTCAGAAAGAGCTTGGAGGTCAGTGATGTCTACCAGGATAGGAAAGAGAGATTTGGGAGGGGCAAGGAAATGCAACTGCACTCTGAATTGGTGATCCCACTGAGTCTTCCAGATTCATTCGTTGATGTGCAGATTGCTTTTTGGTCTTTCAGTTTCTGTTCTGAAGGTGGAAGTGCTATACCTACCTACATTCTTTATCAGCTAGCATAGTTTTTGACCTGTTGGAAGGCTGGGGACGTAGAGAGTTGGCCCAGAGCATACAAAACCAAGAGTAGGACACTGGACAAAGAGAGGTGGGGCAGACAGACTGTGTCTAGCACAGCGTTGCCCAGGCAATGGGTAGGTGGTCTGCTGTGGAAGAAAGAGAAGTAGGTTTAGAGCTATACATACGTGGGTTCAAATCCCAGCAGCTCTGCCTGATAATTATTTGGTCTTGGGAAAGTCACTCTGTTTCTCAGGGCTTCAGTTTTCTCATCTTTAGAGTGTGGATCACAACTTCCTTGCAGGGGTATTGTGTGGATTCAAATAGATAATGTGTATGAAGTGCCTAGTGAAGTGCCTGACTATTAATAACCACACAATTAACTGTAACAAATATTTTCAATACATATAATACCATTGGAATCGTAGCCAAATAGTCAAATTTCAGTTGAGAAACTTCTACTTCTACTTCTATTTCTACTTCCTTTTTAACAGCTTTATTTACGTAAAATTGAATGAACGTGGCTGTTAAGAGCTTGGAGGTCAGCATCATCTACCAAGATAGGAAGGGGCGATTTGGGGAGGGCAAGGAAATGCACCTGCACTCTGTATCAGTTGATACGCCCGAGCCCTAGCCCCTAAGTAGGTGGATCACGGGTCAGCGTTGAGCAGGATGGTTTCTGAGATCTGCCGCATCCTAACCACAAACGCCACAGTGACGTCTGTTACTGGAAAAGGCAGACAGATGAAGACACAAAAGGGGAAAGAAGGCTTTTGGGACTTCACCTCCACCAGCCCTTCCACTCAGGGGCTGACACAGGCAGCCACTGCCCCTGCTGTCTGCAGCCTGCCCATGGGAACGGCCCCTCCCCGCTCGGGTTTCTCTTTTGCGCTTCTCTTCCCAGGGCATTTGGTCTGTGTGTGCGGCTTTCTCCCCAAAGGAGCCAGTTCTCCTCCCGCCACCTGAACTCTTGTTCATCTTCTCCACGTGCCAGCTGCCACTCTTTGATGGAGCTTCCAGCACAGGGAGGAGGAGAAAGGGCAGCTAGAGGATGCTCAGTGCAGACACAGAGAGAAGTCCCCCATGCTGGCTACCAGGCTGGACTTGAAACAACTGCAAGCTCAAGTGGGACCGAGCAAAACAGAAAAGACAAATTTTACATCTTTGCCAGGTCTGTGTCTCTAGAAGCCTCATTATGCTCAGGTGTCTGGTAAATAGAAAAGACCTATTGACATGACTTGCAGGGTTAGTGTGGAAACAGAAATCTAAAAAAATCTGTAAAATTATAAAGAAAAATTATCCTACAGAAAGATGATTAGTATTCCCGCGTTGAAAATTTCATTTGAGAAGGAATCAATCTGTGTTTTTCCTCTGTTTCTTTTTTTATAGCTTTATTTGCATAGAATTGAGGCACAATAAATTGCACACACTTAAAGTGTAAATTTGATGAGATGTGACATCTGTATACACTTGTGAAACTTGCATCACAATCGAAATTATGAATGTATCCATTCCTCCTAAAAGTTTCCTTGTACGCCTTATAATTTATTCTTCCTGTCCATCAGCCACTGATGTTTTGTTTTGTTTTTTGTCATTATAGTTTGTGTTTTATAAAAATAGAATTATATACTATGTACCCTTGTTTTGGGGGTCTGGCTTCTTTTACTTAACAAAATTATTTTGAAATTCACCCATGTATTTTCGTGCATCAATACGTTTATTTTTGTCATTAGTGTTGAGTAAAAATCCACTGGACAGATATACCACATTTTTAAAAAACTATTCCAAATGTCCTGTTTCTTTTTAAACACTGTTCCCACCTACTTTTTGGTGAACGAGATGGTGGACTTTTGGTCATTAAGAGTTCTTCACTCTTTTACATATGAAATAATTCCCTTTAATGTGTTCTATTTTAGTGGCAAAGAAGTGGGCTTCTTATGTTCCTCCAGAATTTGTCAGCAACTGAACCACAAATCATATTTCCAGGGAGCAGAGCAGTGAGTGGGGACACGTAGGAACTTTCATACGTAGGGAAGAGGAACGGGGTGTGTGTGGCCCAGAGATCCTGGAAAAAGCAAATATGGTCAGATGGAGATTGTGACAATCAAACATTCCCCGAAAAACAGGTAAGTCTGTCAGAGCTTTTCATGGATGGTTTTCAAAAAATATTTATTAAACATCTAGTATTCATGAAATTCAAGGATTTTTATTTTGCCTTCCCATTGTTCAGTCATAGTTTTGTTGGGGCTCAGAAAATGACACCCCAAAGTATAGTGCTTTGGCATGCTGAGTACTTTGGACTAAAGGAGGTTGGAAGGCCTCCAAAACAGCATCAGAAGCAAAGTCACTCGAAACTTCTCCAGGCCTTCTGTGTAGGAGCTGGCCATAAAGAAATTCTCTGACCTACTTTGTCTGATAGTAGGTCATAAGACCCTCATTCCTAGGGGATCATGCCCAATGCCCGAGAGGAAAAAATGCTACACAGAGAGGCCAAGAAGAATCTGAACCAACAGGCCTTGCTAGGTTTCCACCCCCTCCCTTCAGTCTATTAGCATTAGATCATACCCTTTTGTCCAGTCACAAAAAGGATTCTACATGGCAGTCCATTTTTCATCGACTCAAAACATAAAAATGGATAGTTGTCCCTGGGTACTTGGATCTTCATTTCTGAAGGCTCCCATGTCACATAAAACTCTGATTAAATAAATTTGTTATGCTTTTCTCTCGTTAACCTGTCTTTTGTTATAGGAGTGACCTTAATGATGGGCTAAGAAAGGTATCACACTTTTCCACCCCTACAGTTTCCATTAGTGTTTCAGCAAAACATTAAAATTCACTTTACTTAGAAGGCAATATAATAGAGTGAATACAGGTAGGCCAGAATACAGTTCAAGAATTCAGATATCGTCTGGTTTAGTCCAGGCTTCTTAGTGTACACTTTTCACTGTTTTCTTCATTTAACCATTAACATTTTATTTAAATCAAAATTAGCCCCACACTGTCCCTCTCCTAGGTTGGGTTGTATACGAATGTTTTCTTTCCAGCTTACATGGACTTGCTTTATTCCTTTTCTCCTGCAGACAAAAACTGTCACAGATAAGTTCAACGGGAAGCCAGGTTATTTATGACTGTTCTTTTGTGATGAAAGGTAAATGGTCAGGTTGAGTTGTATGAGAGGAAGGGAGAATTAAGCAACATAAGAGCCATCAATGTTAGGAAATTCAGGATTAGGAGGAATGAGCAGGGAGTGGAAGTTAAAAAAAGATGGGTGAAGCGTTGGGGGTCTTTCCGTCTACAGAGCTGCCTTCCTCAGCCAGAAAGCCAGTGCCAGAGAAAGCAACCTGATGAGAGAGAATCACCCAAGCTGGACACCTGGGAGCCACTTTGGGTCTTTCTTTCTCTCAATTTAATTAGAAACCAAGTCCTGTTGATTGTGTTTTCCTTCGTCTCTCCTGCCCTTTCCTATCTTCTTCCCATCACCTGTCAATCGGCCGCGTTCCACCAGAGGGTGGTTGCAGAGGTGCTCATCTGATCCTGCCTCACAGGGCAAAGTCCAAGTCCTACACTTGGAGTCCTTGCATGGCCTGACTCCTGCCCACATCTGCAGCCTCACCTCCAGCTGTATCAATTATCCAACCTCGCCAAACCACTCACAGTCTCCTATAATAGCAGAAACACCCAGAGTGCTTTTTGAAAAAATAAATTTCCAGGTCCTACCGCAGGCAATTCTGCTTCAGCGGGTCCATAGTGAGAGCCATAAATCTCTTTTTTCAAGATGTTCCCCAAGTAATTTGATGGTCAGCTAGCCCAGAGATTGCTTCATAGTTTGAGGTTTAAATAGGCTATTGTACGTGAAAGCATCTTGTACACTGCCAGTCTCCATGCAGATGTCAGCCAGTGCTACCAGCAGAGGAGCCATACTGCCGAGCAGGTGGATGGTGCTGTGGTTAACACAAGTAGGAATTCCCCCTTCCTTCCCAGCGAAACTGCCCAGCAGCAAAAACAGCCCCAAGGCCCAGCCCAGGAGAAGTTCATAATACTCCCAGAAGTTTTTCTAACCATCTTTTTAAGTAGCAAAATCATTTAATCAAATGATTCATACAAAGAACCCAAATTCTAGCAGACACTGTTAATAGGGCACTAGCAGCCTTTCTCCCCTCTGGTCCTGCTGACTGAGCTCAGATTTTGCTTGGGGTCCTAAATCTCCCCTCCATGATTCAGGAAGGGCCAATTATGGTGGGCCTTCTTGCCACAACTGGTTTAGACATGCCTGGGACATGGTTCTGGGCAATGAAATGGCAGAGGAGGCCTGCTCAGGAGCTTCTTGGAAAAATTACTTTGCTCCTAAGAAGAGAGACTTTCTTTTTTTCTCCTGTATGTTCAGAGGATGCTTGGAACTATGGCGACCATCTTGCCATCTTGAGAAGAATCAGCCCAAAGATAACACCCTGAGGAAAGCAAAACAGAAAACCCGGGTCCTGGATGATGCTACCAAGACATCAAATTAACCAACCCTGGAATTTCTTTTTATGTGAGATAATAAATCTTTTGTTTGTTTGTTTAAGCCATTTTTAGTTGGGTTTTCTGTACTTTGCACCAGTAATCATTCTTATATGCTAATGTATAAAACAGATTAAAATTGGCCAAATTATTATTAAACATTTATTTTATAGGATTTAATTCATAACTTTTATTATAAGGAGATAATGAAGAATTGCTGAGACACGCAATTCAAAATGGGCAGTTAGGGATATAAATTGAAGTCATATCAGTCTAAGCATCCAATTTATTTTAGCATTTTGTTTTGATTGTATAAATAGTGTGCAAAGTCTCATTTGCACAGATGAGTAGCTGCAAATGGTAGCAGTTTTTTTAAAAATAGTTGCTTTGCAAACTCAAGACACTCTTCACCTAATAGTAATAACAGGAAAAGCTTTATTCCAGTATCTGGGCTCACACAAAGTTAGGCTGACGGGCACAAGCTAATATGCCAATTTTTACAAGTTGGTATATAATATATTATTTGTTTATATTTTAAAAATATATGGTATTTAAAAATTTTAAATCAAACCTTTGCAAAATACCCAAAATACCTCAAAAATACCCAAAGGAATCTTAGTTTCCTCAGAATACACTTTTAAAACCTCTGTCCAAGTATAATTAACTTATGTTAATTATGTGTAATTAATTTAAAATGCAGGTTTCAAATGTGGTAGACAAGATCCTTCCCTCCTGCTATAACTCCAATTTCCAAGGGCCCAAAGCCAGACCTTGTATAATGTCATTCAAGTCTGGCAGTAAGACAAACATTCCTGTAGCCTAGTATGTAATATATTCACAGGAGATTAAGATTCACAGAGGAAAAGGGCTGATTGTGGGTCCAGACCACACAGAGGGCCTCTTTACCTTCACCTCCTCTTCCCTCAGGGTCCAGAGCATTCCTCACCCCCATGCCCACCCCCAGCTGTACAGCCACACTGAGTGGAGACTGACAATCCATGCTGAGGCCAGACAGAGAAAGCAGGTGTCTTAGTTCTGGCTGCTATAACAAATTGCCATAGACTGGATGGCTTATAAACAACAGAAATTTTATTTCTCACAGTTCTGGAGGCTGGAAGTCCAAGATCAGGGTGCCAGCATAGTTGAGTACTAGTGATTGCCAACTTCTGGTTGTATCCTCACACGACGGAGAGAGGAAGAAAACTCTTGGTGACTCTTAAAAGGGTACTAATCCTATTCATGAGGGCTCCACCCTTACAACCTCATCTAATTCTAATTACCTCTCAAAGGCCCCACCTCTTAATACCATCACATTGGGCAGCAGGGCTTGAACAAATGAATTGGGGGCAGGGGACACAAATATTCAGTCCATAACAACATGAGCTGACACCTTCACCAGCCCACAGCATGGCCTTGCCCTCTAAGCCCACCTGCCCCCAATGCCAGCCTCCCTTCCTTTGTGGTTAAAACCTGACCGTTTCTCATGTTCACCTGTGCACATTTGCTTATTTTCTACCCAGACAGAGCTAACAGGGCAGGCCCCTGGAACTGAAAAAGATCTTCTCGATTTTTAATCTCTGCAACGTTGTCCCACTCGACTCCACTCCTACCTCCCATCCCACTGGGCACAATTATTTCCTTCTCTGTAGTCCTTCAAATGATCCCAACAGGAAGGGATCTGGTCTCAATATTATTCTTTAACTAAAACACACCAAAATGCTCCAAGGTGTTTGTTTACTGAAGAAATGAAAGATCAAGATGTCTATTGGGAGAAACTGAGACACTAGTCACAGATGAGGAGATTTGAGGGAAAACAGGGACTTCATCTGGTTCTGGAAAGCATGTTATACTCAAGAAGTTAGATCATTTTAGAGTCCTGGAGACTAGATGAAAAGGGACAAAAGGGCCCTAAGCTGACCCCTTTTATGAGCCTTAAGCTCCCCATTTCTCCACTCACATGTTAGGGATCCAGAGATGAGGATCACTACATACAGATGTGCAGTGCACAACCTACCCAATTGTACAAGGCAGCCCTGCCATCACCCTTTGCATTGTGCTTTCTCAATGCTCTGTGCCATCATTCCCATTCAGCAGATCCTTTTTAAATGCCTACTATGTTCCAAGAACTGTGCTAGGCATACATAGGACAAATCATACATACATCCATATTTATACATAGGATAAATAAAATACACCCTCTAGAGCACACAGTCTGGTGGAGGAGACAAATACCTGTGGGTAAATATCCAGTCCTAATAAAGTTATACATAAAATACCATGTAAGCAGAATTACATCACATTGCAACATTGCAATGTAATGTTGCCAAGAAGAATCAGAAAATTTCAAAGAGAAGGTGACATTTGGGGCAGAATATTTAATGAAAAAGAGTAGGAATTCCCTAGATAGAAAAGAATATTCTAGGCAGAGGCACAGGCTGGGCCAAGGCATGGAGACTTGAGGTAGGATGATTTTTGCATAGCAATTTGGCTTGACGTCTACCATAGATCTCTCCACCTTTCCTGGAGTCCCCTTAGTTCCTCTGTCTTCACAATATCTTAAGCAACTCTGTCTCCCAGGCTTTCCTTTGTCTCAAAGGACCGGAAAGTCAAGGAAGAGATTCCTTAAGTGTGTGCAAAACTAAGGGGTCCCAGAAGAGGAAGGATATTTGCTTGCTGAACATGTCCCATGGTATGTCAGGGCAGTAAGCACTTACCTCCTATAACAGACTCTCTCTAAGTTCATGATGTTCCCATTTACTCATTACATTAACAAGCACTGGCATCTCTTATATCCCAGGGCTGTGTGAGGAGATATACAGAGAAACCAGACAGATGCAGTTGCCCATGTGGAGCTTATTGGCGCGGTCCATGGCATGTTTCTCCAAGGGTCCAGCTGCCTGGACCCAGAACAGTGCTTGGCTCTGCTGAATCTGAAAAGTGGAAAAACCATCTTTTTCCTGCCCAAGAGCAAATTCCACCCTCGTTACCAGCTTTAAAACTTTAAGACCGCCTGCCCAAACTCCTGAATGTGGTTTAGAGATCCCTATGTGTTTGGGAGAGTCAGGCGCTAGAGATAAAAGGGGAAGGGAAAAACAGGAGAGGAAGAATTGCCACTCTCCTTCAGAGCTGCCCAGCGTCTGCTCAGAGAATGAAAAATGGCTGTATTTGCAGCCACAGGTTCCTGCCTTCAACCACACGGAGATCAATATGTGCTTATGAGCATTGACTCTTCTTTTTGCCTATTTCTTCATTTCTTTTCATTATTCTTTTTTTACCCTTTGACTTTAAAAAATAGTCTCGTCTCTTAGGAGAGAAAAGTATGCCCTTAATTTTACTCTTAGAAATAATATCTAATACATAGTTATCCAACGGTTCTATTTTTTCAAATAAAAGATACCAGTAAGTTTTAGGTTAATGAAAAGGGAAGATGTGATTTATTAAAATCAAATGGTTTTTGCGTATGAAAGGATGTCCCCTACAAGGTAGCATGGGCAGGAATCCCACAGGCCTATTGCAATTTAACTAAGTGTTCAAGCCAGTCTCAAACGAAGCAGTATTTGAAAGTGTTCATTGTTATACAAAGAAGTAAAAGAAGGAGGAGGAAAAACAGAAGGAGAAGCAGCCATTGCCAAGAGACAGTTGTTCAATCCAATAAAGTAATGATCTGTGCAAACTCTAATTATTGTATTTGCAAAACAATATGTGTATAATCTGTGGACTTTCCCTCTCTCTTTCTAACACAATAAAGGATTCATTTCATAAAAACCGTTTGTGTTTTCTTTAGAAGGTTTGGACAAAAACAATGCATCTTTAACTCTGAAAACAGAATAATGGATCATTGAAAGATTTATCTGAAATCCAATGCAGTTGTCATTCTATATTGATAATCTTCGCTATTCATTACCATATTCAGCCCATCATTTATATGCAGATGACACTATCACTTATGGTAGTAGATTATGCTGGGAGAAAGCTTAATATTATCTTCAAGCTGATTTAAATGAGCTTTAAGATCATCTGGCGCAATCTAAATTACTCTTAAATATTAATGAAACAAAGATCGTGCTATTTGGCTCAAAACAAAAAGTTGGTGGAACTGAAAAACTGGCATGCAGCATGACCTTGGAAAGAGTAGACAAATCTCAAATATTCAAGATTTGGGTTCTATTCTGCCTTCACCTGTGACTGATAATATAACCGATCAGTACTGAAGGATAGGAAAATCAGAACTCCTTATTCAAGTACATATAGTTCCTTTTTTTGTTTTTTTAAGAAAAATTGTTTTCCATCTCCCCAATGTTGCAACAATGTGCCTTGGGTTTTGTTGGTTTTATTTATCTGAATGCAGCTGAACATTTGTTAGCCAAGTTAAAATGCTTTATCCTCTCTATCTGGACAGATTTGCCTTGAATTATACATCTCATAAACATTACCGTCTGTCGTCTTTTAAACAATCGGCTAAAAATCAGAAGACTCTCCACATTTTGTTGGCATAATAGCTTCCCTCACACTCTATTTCTCAACGTCAGACCACTTAACTCTTCTTTCTCAGTCATCCACACTTTTTCAGCAAAATTTAGTGGATGACGAGAAGAAGCAATAGCTGAAAGAAGAAATCCTTTGACAGCCCGTGGTATTTAAGCCCTGTGTGCATGTGTGTGTGCCTTAATGCATGCACACACATGTGCTTACATGGGAAGGGTCTTAAATTATGTAGATGACCTATCTGGACCCTTTTTACTCTCAAATGTCTCACTAAATCGATGGGAAATCCCTCACTGCCAGCCAGGGGTACGATGGGGCTCATGGGATACCACAGCTGAGACAAAAACGTGCCTATTTCCCCGGCTGGTTTCCCTGCAGAGCATGTAGATGCTCACAGAACTGGGTCCCTTCCTCCCAGGAGGCTGAGCCCCAGGCCTGGCCAGCAGAGACAGCTCAGCCCCTGGCCAGTGATGGAACCGAACCATTTTCAAGGCAGGAAGTGAGTGTGCTCAGGAAGAAAATGATGAGAGGGTCTTGGGGCAGATATCCATTTTTGCTCTTATTGCTAATGGTTTTCCTTTACCACAACCTGCCTGCCTCTTGAAAGATTCACCTAGTCATCAGCTTAACTGAGCCATCTCTATGGTCTAATTATACCCACTAGCAGTAACTGAGATGTCATTTTCCAGGGACCTCCTAAAAGTGTTAGAGTATGAAAGGATGTCCCCTAGAAGGTAGCACAGGCAGGAATCCCCTAGGCCTATGGCAATATGAAAGTAGGACAATACTTTCATACTCTCATGGATGGTGTGTATACATGTGTCTCAGATCTCATGCTCATTTTGTACACTGCCTCTCACTTCCAGATTTTCCTCCACCTGCCCTTCTAAAAGAAAGAATTTGAATCAGAGAAGGGTTGAGTATATGGCTAGGTGGATGAGTAGATGGATAGAGCGTGGCTATGTAAAGCAAACAATTAGAAATGAGGCTGAACTGATCTCTCCATATCTTTAGAAAAGAAAAGAGAGAGAGCAAGAGAAGAGGAAGAATCGCTTGGGAAAGCCATGGGGATGGTACAGTCATACCTGTAAAGACATGTAGCCTAAAGAACTTCATATTTACTAGAAAAGTCTGGAAAAGCTGTTCACCTACTGGCAAAGCTTAGCTATACCACACTTTTGTCAAGTGACTATTTCTAATCCTCTTCTTCAAGGCCAAGTTCAAAAGTTATCTTTTCTATGACACTTTCCCTAACTCTCCCAGGAAGACTTTATCACTCCCCCTCTGCACTCCCACAGCACTTTATTCCTACCTCGTTTAGCACCCTTATATTAATATTTTGCAAGTGTTAGAATTGCACACATGTTGGAATCTCCACTGGGCCAACCCTGGCAATCATCTACCCAGCATCCCATACCAACCCCCTCTTCCTTGGCAGCACAACTCAACTCAGTTGAGTGTCAGCAGCCGAGTGCCCCAGGGGAGCTGGGCCCTCCCCACCCAGAGCATGAGTCTTGCTTGCGCTCCCCAGTCGTGGCAGTTCAGTCACATGTCCAGTGCAGCGCAGGTATCCGATGTAAGTCTCAGCAATGAGGCAGGAGGGGAAGTATGCTGAGGCAGGGGGCAGTGGGAACATCTAAGAAGTGTTTACTCTTATCCAGAGAAACAGGGGAAGAACATTCTCAAACAGATGCCGTTGTGTGAGAATGTTAATGCTCAGAGATGCTGTGACCATCTTGTAACCATGAGTCAACAAATCAAGGGCAAAAGCCAACACATGCTGAGGAAAGAACCTGAATCCTTGATGATGTCATTGAACCTACCCAGGGACAACACCATCACTGGACTTCTTGGACAAGAAGTTGTGTCTTCTGCAGGTCACAGCTCAAAGTGTCCTAATTGGTATATCTTCTAACCCTAACCACCCAATGCAATAGCTGCTCTTCACGTGCGGCTGTGTAAGTTGCAATCAATTTGCATCTTGTTATCATCCATATAACCTAAAATTCAGTTCCTTAGTCACATTAGCCACAAGTCAAGTGCCCAATAGCCACATGTGGCGAGTGGCTACCACATTGGATAGTGCAGAATTAGAGCACAGTTTCAACACCTCAGAAAGTTGCACTGAACAGCACCGCTCTATACTGCAAACTCCACAGAGACGGAAACCAGATTGCTTTCGTCTCTATTCCTGGTTCCTCGTGGATCATTATAGAAAAAAAATGCTGAATAAAGGAATAAAATATTTAAGTACCATTTATTCTGAAGGAACTAGTTCTACTAGATTCTGACTAACTTCCACACCTGGGGCCACACCTCCCCACCCTAGTGAGTCTTGAGTTCAGGCAGGTGTCAATGTCTGTGGTCACAGTCACCAACTCACTGGCCACCTCCACCCTCTCTCCCCCTCCCCCAGTCAGCAATTTCCTTCAAGCTGTTCCCTTTGCTGTCATTTAACCACCTCCGGGAATCTGACTTTGTCCAGCCTTACTTTACACCTCCAAAGCTCTTACAGACCTCTCTGCCTCTGAAAATCACAGTTGCAAAGAAAATAGTCATTTGATCTGTGTTCGCTCCCTTCTCCAGGGTAGTGTAGACACAAGAATTGTGTGTGTAGACAGAAGCTGCCCACACAGACATGACAACATTCCAGCTTTGCCTGTCAAGAGCCCAAGGCCCACGGGGCAGCACTCCTCCACACAAACCTGGTATTTGTCCTATTGCCAAGCATGTGTCATCACCAAAGCCCGAAGCATTCCTCTGCCTCTCAGGGTAAGAGTGTGCACTTGGAATGGAGCCCTGAGTAAAAGCAAAGGTCACACGTTCCATCAAAACCTCTGCAGAAGCATCCTGCGGCTCCTTTGGAGTTTAAAAGCACGGTTTGCTGCCATGGCCCCGGTGAACGGCTGGGACAATGCCGGGCGGCGCCCTTTCCTTCAGCCCCAGGTGCCTGGAAGGAGACTCTGTCTTTCTCCATGGGAGAAGTCCACCTTCTCCTGTTTGAATGGCCTGGGAAAGAGTCTCACCTGAGCCTGATGGGGCATAAATTAGGGTTTCTCCTGCTTTCCCTACCTCTCATCCCCAGTGAGGTACCAAAAGTTGACTTCAGTAACAATGTGGTCCTTAAAACTTCCCCACACATACTGCTCTAGAATGAAAGGGAGCAAAGAGGCATGACAACTAAGTGCAATGTAAGAATTTTGATTGGATATTTTTTGAAGCAAACATCTGTTAGAAGACATATTGGGGAACATTTTGGAAAATTTTATATGGATTGGGAATTAGGTGATATTAAGTAATTATAATTAATTTTCTTAAGTGTAATAAAGGTTACTGTGAATATGTAAGAGGATGTCCTTTTTTTAAGAGATGTGTGTTGAAGTAATTAGGAGTGATGTCTATATCTTATGTTGACATAGTTCAGGAAAAAAAATATGTATGGTAAAATGTAAATAATTGTAGAATCTAGGTAAGGGATTTGAGTGTCAACTGTACTATTCTTTCAACCTCACTACATGTTTGAAATTTTTTATAGTAAAAAAATTTACAAAAAAAAATAGTAACAGTTTGAGAGTTTTTGCTCTTGTAGCTACTTCAAAGTCTTGGGTCATAGAGCAGCCCATCCAGAGGAGGCTAAAAATGAAGCCCTCTGAGTTTGTCCCAGTTCTTTTGGACATGCATTCCCCTGCAGAACTGTCGTTTTTTGTCCTAACCCTTGGCACCCCATCCCCTGCTTCCATGTACATGTCACAGGCACATGCAAGTGGCTCCTATGGGCAAAATGCTAATGAGCAGACTGTTTTAGATTCTGACCAGCTTAGGCCACTTGACATTGATGCTGGGGTACTATTCAAATCTGAGGGGTGGCAGAGATTTATGATCTGTTGTTCCATCTGGGGTGCCCGCGATGGCTTACTGCCAAGAGGCCTGAGACACAGGACTCACAAGGTTGAGCTGGGGACTGGAGCTACTAGTCCCACGGGGGCCTAACTCTACTGACTCCTAGGTTTGAAGAGGCATTTTATTAAGCAATGTTCACATGCTTGGCTTTAATTAGTGCCTTTACGGTGCACCAATTGTATGGGCTTGATCTCATGAGTATGAACTTTGAGCTACTGTGTGACATATGTGACAAAGAAAGATTTAAATTCAGCAAGGCTGGGGTGAAATGTCCATCATGTGAAGACAGCTAAAGGAGAGCTGAGATTGGGCCCCATTTTCAGTCCAGGCCCTATGCTCTGTAAACTATGACCTCCCAGGTGGCTGGGCAGACAAGAAGCAAGTCCATCTACCTCTACCCCAAGGCACAAGGAGGTGGCTGTGGGCTCTAACTTCGGAGTCAGAAAGACTGGGGTTCCATGCCAGCTCCCTTGATGTCTTAGCTGTCTTAGGGCATACATCTTAGTTTCTCTGAGCCTCATTTTCCTCACTTCTTAAAATCTAAATTATGATAATGGAATCTTTCCCAGAAAGCTACTATGAAGATTGGAAGAGATAGTACATGTATGGTGTTTAGCACAATTCCTGGCACCACCCTGAGTGCTCAATAAATTAAAGGTGCAGCTCTTTCAAAATAAGTCAGATTATATAATTTATCTGTTCAAAATCCATCAATGACTCCCCTGTCACTCAGAGTAAAAGCCAAAGTTCTCAGAATAACACCCTCCATGACCTGTGACCCCCAGCAGCCTTCCCTTTCTGACTGCTCTCCCCTCATGAACTTTGTTCCAGCCACACCGGCTCCCTTGCTGTTCCTTGAATGCCTCAGGGCCTTTGCACTGGATGCTCTATCTGCCTGGAACACTGTCTCCTACCCCCGATATCTGCATGGATCATGTCCTTACTTCCTTAAGTCTTTGCTCAGATGTCGCCTTCTCAGTGAGGCCTTACCGATCACCCTCTTTAGGATTCTAGCCTGCCTGTCTCCCTTGGAGGCTTCAGCTCCTTTACTTGCTCCACCGATTCACATTTGCACTTTCCACCTTCCAACATACTAATTGATTTGCTTATTTATGATGTTTATTGTCTGTCTCCCCCTCTTGCTAGAATATAAGCCCCATGGAGACAGATTTTTGTCTGTTGTATCTACTGATATATCCTCAGCACCTAGAACTCAAGTACCCAGCACATGAGTGGTGCTCAATAAATATTTGGTCAATGAAAGAAACGCCATTTGTTATAGTTATTAATAGGGTCACATTGTCTCAAACAGCCTTGTTTTTTTGTCCTTCCATCCTTCCTACCTTTTTTAACTTATAATTTTCACTTTTTTTTTTTTTTACCACAGAGATGGTGTTTGTTTACTAGTTCAAGGGACTTAACACATAGCTCCTAATAACCCCCTTTCTATACAACATCCTTTCCAGAGAATCAGGAAGTTCAACAGTGTCCTGGGAGCCTGGACTGGAGCTTAGGGACAATATTTTATGTCAGGGTCCTCTAGAATGTCAAGCTCACAGGCCAGAGTTAGACAGGCCAGAGCTGGGGTGTCAGGTGAGCAAGAAGAGAAGGCCCACGAGGGAGCAAAGCTAAAGAATCAGCGCACAGGGAGCTGGTGGACGGGGAGGAGCTGAGGGAGGCAGATGTAGCCTGGGGGATCTGGGTTCTGGGGACTTCAGGAAGGGGTGCAGCCTGGGAGCTACATCAGGGTACAGACTGGATGGGAATAGTCTCATTCCAGAGAAATGTTTGAGTGTGGCATTGGCTTGCCCTGAACCCCATCCAAAGAGGGAGAAGTTACTGCCGAATGGACACCACAATGAGGCTGGGTATTTGGTGTTTCTTTTTTTTTTTTAATCAATAATGTAGCAGGTGGGGGAAGAGGTCTGGAGCATGGGGTCCTTGTAGAAGGGGAGATTTCGCTGTCACCGAGAAGCAGCTCCTCTTACACAGACTCAAAGGATTGGACTGGGACGTGGCCAGGTGGCTGCGGCCCAGAGCTTTGAAGTCAACTGTTCTTAGGTTTCTCCTTTTTTCTTCTCTTCTTCTTCTTCTTTTTTGTTTGTTTCTTGCTGTTGTTTTTCGTGTGTACATAATGTGTACATATGAGGGCTTATTTTGTTTATTGTTTTTATGGTGCATCTCCCTTTGATTTCCCTTAGTTTTAAAGTCAATTTCCCTTTGAAAATTCCACTTGTCTGTGTTGTGTGAAGAGGAAGAAGGGATTTTGGCTTTGTCAGTGTTGGACCCAAGAGAGAGGTCCTTTGGGCCAGGGAGTAGCAATGACAGGGGCCACCTCAGGGAGGCGATCTCCAATGATGGGAAGTGCCAGGCTCCATTCACACAACAACTCTCCCCCTGGGAGACCCCTCTTCAGGCCCTCCATCTGCCCAACCCTGGGAGGGCTTCTGTGTCCTTCTAAAAATGCAAGCAGTTCTCTGGGACCACGTACATGGAGGCACCACTGGGGCAGTTCCGTGCAGGGCAAAGGAGCCCTGGCTAGGAGTCAGGTGGAACACCAGAGGAAGTCATCCTTGCATCACCCTGGATGGGCTGCGAGAGGCAACAAGAGATGGACAGAAAAGTCAGGATTAAGGTAATTGAGGACACAAAATAAGGCATAAAATTGAAGACACAAAATAAGGTGAGGTGTTTCAAGAGCCACGTGTCCCACATCAGTTCTTTCAACCCTCCTCTTTTACACAAACTGCTAGGCCAAGCCTGAGCAGACGGTGGGGATAAGATGGAAAGGAAGAGACTGACGTGAGAGTATTTGCAAAGGAAGAGCCCAAAGTGCTTGGAAACTAATTGAGCTAATTCTTGCTAAAGTGATAGTGACTTTGTAGATAATTCCTTCCCGAAGTACTTTTATTTAGAAAAAAGACACCGAGAGAGAGAGAGCATAGAAAAATTCCATGCCTAGCCTACAAGCAATATTTTGCAGTCCCAAGCACTACTCTTCCAAAAAATGAGTTGACCATGACAGAAATCTTGGAAAACTGCTGCACACTCTTTTTCTTAGAGATTCACCAATTAACGTCAGTACCTTAACAGGTGTAAGAGAACTTTTTAAACCTTGTTTAACCCACAGTTTCCCAAATACTTTCATCAAGAAATCCCATCCCCTCTCCTAAAACTATTAACATCCCAATCTCTGCACTTCAGCTTAAAGCAATGTGTCTTTAAGGGTGAGATTTTGGGTACCTCCAAATAAACAAGGAAGGTCACCTCCATCTGGGTACTTCCTCCTCCCCCCACATTAATTGACCCAGGCAGGGCTACTGGATAGATTTAGCATCCAGGAAAGGCCGAGGTCAGGGATAAGAGAGTCGAATCTAGTGTCAGACAAAACATCAGACAGGAGCTGACTGTTCAGACCGAGGCTAAAACATGAGATCCAAGGACAGCAGCTGGGGTGGGGGACAGGAACAGGCACAGGACAAGAGCAAGAGATGAGCTGGGACTGAAGTGGATTTTATTGTACCAGTCCACGAGTGACCCCTCTGGCACTGGATGCCTTGCAAACACCACATGACCTTCGAGACTAGAGGTTCTCAAAGCTCACCATAAAGCCAGCCTTGTAAATAATCATGTATTTGGTTAAATACCCACAGTCACCACGAATAGTAATAAGAAACTGAGTACTGCTCTAACATTACCATTCATAAATAAGGAACTACTGTACTAATTCCAGTGATAGAGAAAATTAAGATCCCAGATTGCGTGAGTGCCGACTCAGTCACGTGAGCCAGAACCACACTGCTAATTAGAGCAAGCATCGACCCTCCCAGGTGAAATGTCCCTGTGTAGACCCATTCTCACTGTTAGATTTGCAATGGCAGATGAATTTTCTCACTGGCCAGGAAAGATCAAATTGCATCAGATGCAGAATTCAGGTGGCACAGACCTGTCAGGATGAGAAAATGAGTTGTCATGTGCATGCCCAGTAATCACTATCACAGGGGAAATGGGTGAATGAGTTCCACAAATTTTCTGGTAATAGGGACTAACACTTATTGAATGTTCACCCTGTGACAAGGGCCAGGCTAAGAACTTTCCTCAGATTATCTCATTTCATCCTCACAGCAGCTCCACGAGACTTGGGAAGGTTAGGTAGCTTGCCCCAGGTCAGGGGAGCTTTAAGGGAGAGAACCAGTTCTCCCCGTCTCATGACATTTGCCATGTCCTTACCCCTCCCCGTGCAGCATCCTCTCCCCACCACACCATCCCATCTCTTCTTGCTGACAGTATGTCCCTAAATCAGCACTTCCTAATGGGTTTGCCACCTAACAGGCTACAGGTAGGCTGAGACTTGCTGCTCCCCACCAGTCTGAGGGCAGCAGGGTAGGACCTAGGGTGGCCACACCTTGGGCTGGTGGTCCTGGTGCCAACTTTTAAGCTATTTCATCCCAGCTCCAAACCTCCCCTCTGTACTCTGCTCTGTGATGCTAGGGCTAGGGGGAGGCTAGATCACTCCTTTCCAGATCACTCCCCACAAGGTTCTAATCAGGGGCATGAAAGGAAGACCGGGAGGCAGGCAGAGGCAGAGAGGACCTGCCCCTACTGTTTGCTCGCTATTCCAGGCAGCAGTGACCTGGCATCAGCTCCTCAGCCCCGCAGCAGCAGTGGGTTCGGTTTCCAGGTTTTTTTCACCCTCCCAGAACCCCTCGGAGGTACCAGCAGTAACCAGGCAATGCCCCTCCCCGGACATAGGTTCCTGTGTCCCTCAGCTCAGTCCTCCAAGCTCTTGAGGGACCAGCAGTCCCTGATAAGCAACTCCTCCTCAGAGGACTGGTCCCAGATCCCCGGGACCCTCTTGCAAGCTCCTAGTTCTGATAATCCCAACTTCTCTCTTCTTTTCTCCACCCTAGAGGTGGCAGCTGCAATTCTTCCATCTAGGTTATGTCTGTGCCCTGTACCTTCTCAGCTCTAATGAATATTTAACCAATTCCCGGTATTCAGCTCTCTTCTGTTACAATAGCTGGAGTGGTTTCTGACTTCCCGGACTGGACTCTGATTGACGTATCTGGTCATCCCAGTGTGCCAAAAAACATCATTTTCTATGTGTGTCACCACAGTGAAAAAGTTTGGAAATTTTGCCGCTGCCACCCCCGCCACCTCCCCTACCAACATTGGCCCAGGAAAAGTAGCCAATAGATAACACAGTCACAGTTCATTCACTAATATACACACCCAAGAAAATAATTTTAAAGTTAGAATCAAGAGGGTACTAGTGAACATTTAATTGTTCTAGACACATGCCTGAGTGCTCCTAGGACTGGACACACAAACCAGCCATGACTGTCACTAACACTGAATCCACAAGGCATCCCTGAGTGGCAGGAGGTGTCTTCTCTTCCTTGCTCCAAAACTAAGCTGTTATGACACAGAAAGGCTTAAGTTCAGACTTCTTTAAATATTAAAAGCAGAAGTCTGGGATTGCAGCCCCATATTCAATCTTATCTTTTTTTTCTATTAATCAGTCACCCAGTATTTATTGAGCACCAGTAGATGCCCATCCCAGAAAGAGATGCACTTGCAAATGAGTGTGGAGGGTAGCCTCCAGATATGCGTTCATTTCCCTTAACAACCCCACTGAGCTTACAGCGACTGCTCAATAGGCACTTTTCATAATTTCCCATTGTTATTGAGCTATTTTTATCCTTCCCGTATGAATCAAAATGTGACGTACTGTCCCACTGTTAAAATCCTTATTCCAAAAAAACCCCATTATTATTTATTTGTTTGATATCTTTCAAAAAATTTTATGGCTTGTTCCCCCACCTCAAAATAAAATTTAAACGATCTCATCATTAAATACTTTATGTTGAGTGGACAGAAGTAAATGACATCAGAGAATTTACAAAACCAGCAACTTGGAAAGCCAGGTCAGCCACACTCCCATGATCCAGATGCCCTTTAGAAGGGAGGTATTGGGATACTCTTAAGACTGGGATTTGGCCAGAATTGGCTGGTTCTGTGCAGGTAACCTGGAGACCAGCATTCGAGATGGCCTGATTTGAAATGAATCATTTAGAACAAAACATATCTTAAGTTATGGCAACCTACTAATAGTAATAATACTTAGTAATTCTTCAGTAGAGCTCAAAATTCCCCACTCATATTAACTCATTGTTATGGGCTGAATTGTGTCCCTTTTCCCCAAATTCATATGTGGAAACCCTAATACCCAGTACCTCAGAATGTAACTGCATTTGAAGATAGGGTCTTATAGAGGTAATTAAGTTAAAATGAGGTTATTAGGGTGTGCCCTAATCCAGTCTGACTGGTGTCCTGATAAGAAGAGGTGAGTAGGACAGAGAGAGAGACAAGCAGACAAGACAGATCAGACAAGTACACACACACTATGTGAAGATATCAGAAGAAGACAGCCATCTGCAAATCAAGGATAGAGATCATAGAAGAAAGCAACCATGCCCATGCCTTCATCTTGGTCTTCTTGCCTCCAGAATTGTGAGGAAATAAATTTCTCTTGTGTATTTGACTACTCAGTCTTTGCTATGACTGAGTGGTGCTTTGCTATGGCAACACTAGCAAACTAAGACACCCTTGAACTTTCCAAATATTCCCTAACATGGAGGATTTACTTGGCTACAAATCTTTTCTCTACTTTTTGTTTGGGTAAAATTAAGGCAGGAAAGATTGGTGGACTTTGCCTGGATCTCTCAACTCGGCCCTGGATGGACAGGATTTAACCCAACCCTCTCCCTTGTCTGCTGGCCACAGCTCTGTTCTTCAGCCTGGGTGATGGGGTGGGAAAACCAGTAAGAAGCAGGTATTTTCAAAGAACAATCAACTCCTGATTGTCCATTATTAATGTGGAACAGAGCCTGCACAGAAAATTAAAATCCACATATACTACAAACCCTTATATTAGCCATTAATGTCAACCTGCTCAAACACTTCAGACTTCATCAACCCCTGCTGTTTTCCTTTGAGGAAAGGCCTAGTAGTGTTTTGATTTATCTATTACTTTTAACTATTCATAAAATATCCTGGGGTTGGAAAAGCCCAAACTTCTTTTTGATAGAAACATTCTAAAGTTTATATGTATTCTTATGGGAGAAATGAAACTTTTATATCCTTGACTTATTTTTAAACTGCAAATGTTAAATTAACATTTTGTAAGATGACATGCAAAATGGTTGGTGCAGTCTTTCATAATCCTCTGTTTTAAAGAGGAAGATGTTTTTTCCTAGGTAAAACCAACTAGAACCCACTAAAAAAATTACCTTAAAATCATAGTGCTAGAAGAGCTCTTATAGATCATCTAGTCTAATAGTTTATTCTTTTTTTTCCTTTCTTTTTTTTCTTTTTTAGCAGCAGATCTCTCTTTTCAAAAATAACCTTTTGTGGAAATTTGGTGTAGAAGAAATCAAAGCTGAGCTTCTCTGGGTGATCTTGACCTACCCACTTAGCCTTCTTCTTGCCCCTTGAATTTTCTGAGACCCGAGAGCTCTGAGGAAAACCAGAATGAAAACCACAGACCTGTTCCAAACCTTTAATTTTATAGATTTGGAAACAGAGGCCCAGATAGGAAACATTGCTATGGCCAAGGTTGAACATCTGATAACAACATAGCCAGGCCTGGTGCCCAAATCTCCTGATTCATGGGCCATAAACTTTACTTGCATCACATTGCGTTGGTCATACTGACTGTTTGGCTGTTTGACAAGTTGGGTCCCAGAATGGCTTCAATGCCTAACCAGTTCTTCAGTTTTCACCACCAGGAGCACCTGTGTGCTGAGACAGATGTCAGCATCAGTGACATTAAGCAAATATCTTCAATGTCCAGAATTCTCAGGCAGATTTCCAGATATCTGGCCAAAAACCCTGGGGTTAAGTTTGCCTTGATGAAATATTCATATACTCTAATCCAGTGGTTCTCCAACTTTAGTGTGCCTCTTAGGATTACTTGGTGGGGGCAGGGGTTCTTAAAAATACAGACACCAGAAATTCTAATTCAGTAGTTCTAGGCTGTGACCCAGGAATCTGTATTTTAACAATAATCCCAGATGGCTCTGATTAAGTGGTGGCCAGACCACACTTCAAGATACATGGACTTAATTGTTTTTGTCTTTAAAGCCTTCCCTGGAAGAACTAAAGTTGGTCCCAACTTCAAGAGCCATACACTTTTAAACAAGCTTTTAATCTGACAAGAGCTTTCTCCACCACCACCCCCAGATTCAGAACTTCACCCCCCAGATGACAGCACCCTGGTGAATTCCACAGCAGTAGGATGATCATCTCAGGTGGTCACACTGGGAGAAGCAACAGGAACAGATGTAAGAAACCAAACTGTGCTTTCATGTGAATGGTTTCCATAGAAAATTAAACAAGCAATAAAGACATACAAAAAGGTATTGTGTGTAACAGCAACAAGAAAAGGTCTCTTAATGGATAGCTCAACTAAATGTGAAAGTAAACCAGCTTTGAATGGTCATGTGCTTAAGTAGTACGGTGGCCAGTCTAAGGAGCTGGGACACCAGGCACAGATTTGGAATCCAGGGTAACAATCAAATCTTGCACTGAGAAATCCCTGTGTCGAGCGGTGCCAAAACCAGATGTTTTTACTGGTAATTATTATTATGATAATTCATTTAACTAGGAATAAAATAGGGCATGATTGTTTACTGCTGCCTATTTCCCCAGACATGCAGAGAAATGAGAAGAAAAATCTCAGAGGTTTTACTCTTGGCTAAATGGAATAATTTTCTCAATTAACCAGGAATAAACATAGCAACAAAATAATTTGCCTTTACATTATACAATAGTTGTAAATAGACTTCTTACACCTCCTTGCATGGGAAAGTCAAGGTGGAGACAGGCTGCCAAGGAAATGAAAACATCTCGAGTTTGGTTTCCATCTGAAAAGACACAGTCCTTAGAAATCCACTCACGTTGTCAGCCATGGCATGAGACTTCCAAATGCTATTCTTGGTTTCTCTTCTCCATTCTGAACCCTTTCCAAGGCCAAGAGATTGAGGGTTGAAATGTTGTAAGATGAAAGATGCTTCTGAGAGCTTAGGGGAAAAGGCCCCAGGGGCACAGGGGAGCACAGAATGTATATCTGAGAGGAGGTAGACAGTACGGCTGGGTTTTTAGGTGAATCCTTAATGTAAGCTAATGAACAGTCTGGTGAACATGGCAGAGCACACCCCAATAAGGGAGCTACTGGATTGTCGCTGTGTTGGGCTGATGGAGCCCCGGGGGAAGGGGTTGGGAATGATGGGTACAGGGGCATGTGGCACCCTTACACGCAGCCCAGGAAAAAAAAACAAAACTATTTGTAACTGTAAAATTTACATGAAACCAGCCAGACATTATACAACATAAACCACATTGTAAAGCATAAACTACAGCCATGTTTCTTCAATAGCAGGGCAGAAACTGCATTTTCTCCCCTTAAAGATCATTTTTAAAAAGAGAAACTGTGAGCACTTTTGTCCAAATAGAATCTCTTTTTACCATTATAAATAAAAATGCTTTTCCCCACCCCGTAACTATAACCCTTTGCCACCACCCTTCCTCCATTCTCAGCTCCCACTGCCTCTCCCGTACCTCACCCGGGGTTTCTGGAAGAGGTTGAACAGGAGATATTAGTGTCTCTGGGTTATGAGATGTGACTGTGTCCCAACACGTGATGACATGTGTGTTCAGGACCAAGGACAGCAGCCCATGTGCGGACTTTGCCACCTCTCCTCGGCCCCTTCCTTCCCCACCCTCTACCATTTTAGTCACATCACATGTGTGAACGGAGGAGTGTAGACCATATGGTTTGAATTAGAAACCAAAATAGGGTTGAATTACCATATAAGAAACAGTGTTTTTTCCACTGACGTCTGATTTTTGCCATTCAACAAACAACCAAGTTCAGGGATGAGACCTGTAAAATTCAAAGTGCTTATTCCCTACTTCCTTGGGTAAGTCTCCCAGTGGACTTAGTTCTGAAGATGGCAATTGCAGTTTTGGGGAGTGGGTGGCTGAGTACCTTTGTCAGAGCCCTACAGCCACAATGACAGCTGCAGGCTTGCTTTGGTCCTCATCCCACAGCTGGGCTGACTCTGCCCCACCTTAATGTGTCTCCAAGATTATCATGGCCTTTGAGAGAAGCTCAGTCTGAGGCCTAAGAACCCAACAAACAACCCCTCTAGCCACATCTGGCCCACCAGTGTATTGGAGTTAGAAATTCAACTCTCAAGAAGCCATAAGTGGTAGAAAACTTGCACCTTCTGGAGTAAGGTCAGAGCACATGCATTTCCTGGAATAATGTGCTTTTCCAAGATAGAACAGAAGGTACAGAGGATATAAATACCCCACGATTCTGTTAAATACCTTTATTTATAGAAATGAAAGTTAGGAACCAGGATTAATTGCTACAATATGAAGAAAGTAGAAACTAATGAAAAATGAACATTTTAGCACACTATCAAAAGGCTGGGGCTCCCTCTGAAGGTGCCCTTCACAAACAGAAAGAGGTTACAGCATGGAGAGATTATTCTTTTCCTGATTTAGTTACAGTCTTTCTCTCTCTCTCTCTCTCTCTCACACACACACACACCCATATACTTCAGTACATTTAGAATACTGAAGTCAGAGGGGGAGGATAAAGAGATGGCAGATCCTAGCTAACCCCAACTTACTGGAGGAAGTTCAAGTAAGTCTAGAACCTACATCAAACCTAACAAAGCATTGAGGTGCCAAGGGTCATGTTCTAGATCTTGGCAGGATGAGATGAAGACAAATAGCAAATAGTCATTGCCCAGCAGCACGTGGGGGAGAGTTGCCCATTTTGGGGGTGCTAAAGGAAGGCAGAGGCTGTAGTGGCAGCCCAGTGACCTGGCCCAAGGAGCTGCCCCAGCCACCCAGAGTTACCATTTGCTTCTTGGACAGTGTCACAGTGAACTCTATAATCCCAGCATGGTGTTCTTTCAACCAACATTTACAGAGCATTTATTATGCACCAGGCCACCAGCACAGCACCCAGGTTACAGCAGTAAATAAGAATGCAGCTAAGTAGGAAAGACTCCAACAGGGACAACTGCATGCCACCATCTTTTCATTATTATTTTTAAGAAAGAAAACATCAACTTGAGTAGCAAAACTAAAAGCATTTTTACAAACAAAACTCACATCATGTGGCAATTATAATCATTGAAAATAAAAATTGGCCATTATTTTTTGCCACAGCAAATTTTTCCTCTGTGACACCTAATTGCTCTTAAGCTTACTTCTCTGTATTCTCAGGCAACTTCACTCACTGACCCCAGCCCCTCGCCGTACTCCCACCCCCAGTCTGTTCTATTGGATAAAACAATTTGCTCTCTTGGGCTAAGAAACTTTGACTTTCATTATCCTCCCAAACAGAAAACATCCCTCACATTTTTCTTATCCCCTCTCCCCAAATTGTTCACAAATCCCAAAGCTCTCTCTCCCACTTTGTTTCTCCTCCCTGAAACAAGACCCCCTAGCGAAACAAGACACTGTAGTCTGCTTGGGGAAAATTGTCAGTTCTTTGCTTTTTCTAAGACTTGTTAATTTGGGCAGGACCTTAGGAAAAGAAAGAAGGGAGTGGGGCCAAGAATTAATATGCTCTGAGCTGTGGAGGGTCTAGAAAGGGGACCTAGCACTTGGTTTGTTCAAACTCCCACTATTTTCACCCCTTAGAGAGTCTGCCTACTCTTGCCAAATCAACCACTACTAAATGGAGTTGGATACTCAGCGATACAATGCCTGCATCTAGGGTATCTTTCTGCACCATAAGCAATCTTGCTATCGATCCCCCCAGGCACTTGGTGCATAATGTTAGCTGGATTTCAATATTGTCATGAAAAACTGTGGTCTTTTGGAAATGCTTGTGTAGGTATCACTGCCTAATGGATCTTGGTTACCCCCACAGAGGAGACAGACTTCCTCCCTTAGGATTTGCTCTGAGTAATTTCTCTCAAGCTATTACCTTAGGAACTTGTCTCCTAGGGATGAGTTGAATCAAAGCCCAGTCATACTTACTTACTTCTCCCTTCCAAAGGAAAACGCCCCCCTTTAGGCGGCCAAGGCACATTCACGTTTATTTACATACGGAAGGCTCAGTTTCAAATGGTTAGTGGGTTTCTCTTGGAGACACAAAGCTAATTTCAACCACCCGAGAAGCGTTATAAGTATACATGCAATATATAAAGTTTAAAAAGCAGGTCAGGAGGGCCCCCCATGCCTCTTAACATAACCCACAGATACTGCTGCAGGGAGAATCGCAGAGGAGTGGAAACGCTCTTCCTGTCTATTGGAATTGCCCGGAATCCCCATGTGCGCCTTCACCTTCGTTCTCTGCCCTCCCAGCCCTCGCTGCACCGCCAGCTGCTCCCTCTCCGTAGAAACTCAGCTCAATCGCCATCGTGGGAGAGATGATTTTCAGCCATGCCAGAGGCTGATTTTAAGCCCTCAGAGGCTCTCCATTGGGTGGAAGCTCCTCCGGATACCAGAGGGAATTAAATACAGACCTGGAGAAAAATTAACGCCCTGGATGGCAGCTGCGGGGGAGCTGAAATGAACCAGCCTATTACCCAGCACCTCTCTGACGGTGAGGGTTAATTTATCACATAGAATCCAATCACTTCTTATGAAACCAGTGCAGGTTTCATTTAGTTTGATAAGGTATGTTGCAAGATTTCAGAAAATCAATTTTACTGAGAGCCATATTAAGCCACAGGGAATATAACACTACATGTACCTCACGTAAGTTTTTGTTATTACTCAGAGCATCGCTGGGGAAATTATATACTTAGCCTGATGAAGGGTAATGGCCACCTTCATTGTCTTGGGCAACTCCCACCCTGCTTACCTCTGTGAAATAGCAAATAAAAATGGTAGGGCTCCAAACTGGCGTTTACCTAAGCTTTGCAGAGCCAGAGGCAGGATAAGAGTGAGCAAAAGTGACTTGATTTTCCAAAGATGTGAACAGTTTATAGTATGGGAGATTACAAGCCCAAGCTAAAAACTCGCAGGCATTGTGAATACTTCCTATTTTGACCAAAGCCTTATTCTGACTGAGCCCTCTAGCTTGAGTTCTCAGAGTAATATTTACAAAGGAAGTCACAGTGGGCTCAAAATTGCTTTCAAGTGATCTGCCAGGTTAATATTTCTGGAGAGGTATATTTCTTAGTAAGGAACTTTTCCACTGTAGCTAAGGAACATTCCTATCTGTGCTCATCTGGTCTCTTGGATACTTTGGTATGCAAAGCAATAAACCAAGCTCGCTTTTATGGGGTCTCCAACTTGAAGCTAGTGTCAGGGAGTGAATACTCAAGCCAATTTTTGCAATAGCTTCTTTCTCCAAAGGCCAGTTCAAATTGACGGCAGAGAGTGTGGAGTATGTGTGGTGGGTGGGGTAGTGGGATGGTGCCCCAATTCTACTGGATCCCACAATTATCAGAGCTGCTCTTATTTATCCTTGATCTAGACTGTGCTGTTCAATACGGAAAAAATTATCCACATGGAGCCATTGAAATTTAGATTACTTAAAATTAAGTAAATTTAAAAATCCAGTTCCTCAGGTGCACTAGTCCCATTTCAAGTGCTTAATAATCCCATGTGGTGAGTGGCTATGGCATTGGACAATACAGATATAGAACATTTCCACCATCACAGAATGTTCTGCTGGACATTTTGGGGTAGTCATTCAAGTAACCATTCAGCTCTAGGGACTTGGTAACTATTACATAGGCCTGAGAGTTTAGTTTAGGCTGAAGTCATTTCCCATCAACCCCAAGTACCCTCATTTTCCAGATCCTCTTTCACCAGCATGAATTGAGACCAAACATGACTTCTTTGTGGTCTTTAGATCAGAAAAACTCTCATCCAGTCTACCGGCACCAGCCCCAGGGAAAACTCAGAACTGGTTTTAGAAATTAAAAAATGAGATGAAAAATGTAAGCTGTAGGACAAAGCTGGTATTTGGGAAACTGGAAAAAAGTTTTCACTAGCTGAACAGATGCCCTGTACCAAGAACAAATTCTCCCACTGTTATGGGTAGAATTGTGTCCCCTGCCCCAAATTCATATGTTGAAGTTCTAATTAACCCCCAGTATCTCAGAATGTGACTGTATTTGGAGTTATGGTCTTTAAAGGGGTAATTAAAGTGAAATGGGGCCAGTAAGGTGGGCCCTAATCCAATATGACTGGTGTCTTCATAAGAAGAGAAGATTGCACATGGAAACACCCTGTGAAGACACAGGGAGATGATAGCCACCTGCAAGCCACAGAGAGGCCTTAAAAGAAACCAAGCCTCCTGACACTTTGATCCTGGACATCTATTTGTCAGAACTGTAAGAAAACAAATTTCTGTTGTTTAAGCTGCCTATAGCCTTTGTTATGGCAATCGCAGCAAACTAACACACCCACCATGTAGATTCTTCATACAGCAAACCAAAGGCTTGTGCGATACAGACTGTCAAGATTTCTTCAAATCAGGCTGGAGATTTTTTAAGTTTACATTGCCATCATCACAATTTTTACCTCAAGCATGACAAAGCAGCTGTTTGCACAGAGGATTATTGTTCTATGCCTTTGCCCACAGGGAAATTCAGGCTCTGATGCCACTCACAGAGCCAGTGGGGCAACTGGAACATCAGGAAGTGACAGACAAATTACCCATGAGAAAGGGCAGAACATTTCAGAAGAGTGTTTAAAAATTCATTTTGCCTCCACTAACGTTATGATGTGACATCCATTACCAATTTTTATATGTCAACTCTAAATTAGATCTGTTTGTTTGTTTACACACTTTGGGTCTAGTTAAACACATACATGAAATAGAGATTTAGCAGCTGTTCATGTAGTTGCTTCAAGGTGTTTACCAAAAATAAATTAATGATACATGCAACCTCCCGTATGTTCAGCGCAACATGTAACAACCCACAGAGAATGTTATGCAAGCTTTAAAACAAAGTGAAGTTTTCATTCTAATATTTTCTGTTTGATAGGATTCCTGGGGGAATTACTCAGTAGTCAACTATAAATGGATATGTGAATATCTAGTTAAGAGAAGGGATTAATATTATCCAGTTAGTTATCCTGATATCTTAGCTTTTATCTGTAATAGAAATTTTAACCTTAATCATTTTTCCTGTTTTTCCTGGCAATATTGCAATATTGCATTTTTCAAAAAAAACTTTCTGCCATATTGAGCAAAAGCAATATTGTTAAATTAACAATTTGAAACAAAATGTGTGGATGGCATTTTAGAATTACAAAATACTTTTGTAGCCAAATTTCACTTCATACCCACCACATTTTTTCAAGGTTATATTATTATTCTCATGTTATAGATGGGGGAAACTAAGCATCAGAAAGGTAGTGACCTTCCAAAACTTTCACAACCAGTCAAGAGGGAGCCAAATGAAAGTTTAAACCTGGGACTTTCACCAGTCTCCCCCAGTGTCTCCAAATGCCCTGCTTCTTCCTCCAGGACTACAGTCCCCAACCCTGCGGCTGCAAGGTCTGTGGCCTGTTAGAAACCAGGCCTCACAGCAGGAGGTGAGCAGCGGGTAAGCCAGCAAAGCTTCATCTGTATTTACAGCCACACCCCATCGCTCACATCACTGCTTGAGCTCCGCCTCCTGTCAGATCCGCAGTGGCATTAGAATCTCATAGGAGGTGAACCCTACTGTAACTGCTCATATGAGGGATCTAGGCTGCACGCTGCTTATGAGAATCTAATGCCACTGCTGATCTGGGGTGGAGCTGGGGGTGGTGATACTAGCGCTGGGGAGCAGCTGCAAATGTATTAAATATAATGCACTCATCCCGAAACCATGAAACCATTCCTCCCACTCCCACCCCCGGTCCATGGAAAAATTGTCTTCCAAGAAACTGGTCCCTGGTGCCAAAAAGGTTGTGGACTGCTGCGCCAGGACACATCTCAAGCTATAGCCAACTTGTCACAAAAGAATATTAAAATGGTACTTCTCTGTGAAGCTGCCTCCTGCCCTTCCCCTCACTGGTGCTGGTGATGGTGGAGCTTCTGCCTGAGACGGTAGCTGCAAAGACGGCTGGGTAATCCCAATGGGACACGTAGGGAGAGACCCAAGAGCAACCCTGCAGAGTCCAGGGCCTGCTCGCTGTGAAAATGGTCCCCAAGTCTGCTTCTGCCGCATCCAGTCACCGACCTTCTCTTCATGAATGAGCTACGGCCAGGAATAAGGGGTGGAGAGTTAGGAGGGGCTCCCAGGACCCATATGTAAGAACGAAGAGGCAAAGGTGAGAAAAACTGGGATTATTAATAACTTCCTCCTTGCCATCACCTGTTGTCCTTTTCCACCTGCCTAGCCCATCCGGAGTTGGCAATAATGTGTCTTTTACAATACTTGCCTATCCTACCCTCAGGAAAATCACAGGAGGATTCTGGAGCAGGGTCCATGATGTGCTGCGGCCCTGCCATGCCCTCAGCCCCTTCTGAAGAACACTTTTCTAAAGCACAATGATCTCTGTCTCCAAATTTGTGCTTTTATTTAGTGGACCATTCATGCTACCTGGGCCACAACTGATTATACCCAGGATTGGTGCTCCAAGCAATGCAGGCAGGTCACGAGGGTGGCTGACCACCTCTGAGGTGGCTTGGCACCAACTCAACCCAATAGAGGTGCTCCATGTTGCATGGTGACAAACTGACCCAATCAGAAGTGTCTCCTGGCACATATGAATGCTGGTATATGGGCACAGGCTGTATACCAAATGACTCAGGTTCTCCACTTGCCAGTCCCAACTATGCCGAGACCCAGAGTATCTGTGGCTAATGAGGAAAGATGTCCTATTCTGCCCCTTTTCTTTGTGTCCTAGAAATCAGGCCCATCACCAAAGGAGTTCTGAGTAGGTCCCTTCTTGGCAATCTTAAATAACCCACCTGACAGAGAAGGATTCCTGTCACTTAGAGGGAGGTCCCAGGGCCCCAAAGAGAAAAATAAGACACATAAGAATAACATCGCCAGCTCACAAGAGAGACACTGGCCCCAGATACCAAGTGTTAAGCTATTCTTTCTACATTTATTTTCTGCTTCCTGCATCATTGGGCTAAGAAAAAAAGGTACTGTATATTCTCCCCAAAAGACTCCTGTAGAAAGTAGCTGAAAACTGTCAGAACAGATAAAGCAGAGATTATTGCTTTCTTTAAGGTCTGTTGCCTGATTTCCCTTAGGGCCCCTGCTGTGGACAGTGGGGATCTGCCTAGAAGTCAGGCGTGTGTTAATTTGCATGATTGTGTTAACTAACCGCCAGCCACTCCATCCCAGCCCCAGTATAACCTAAATTAATTCAACAGGAGCAGGTGGCTTAATTTGTACATTATTCACATTTGCTAATAAACAAGCAATTTGGGTTGTAGTTAGAATTTTCTCTCAGGAACAGAGCCAAGGATGTTTGCTTAGGATTTGGCCAAGGGAAATTCATACTCTATGTTCCCCTCATCCCAGGCACCAACCCGACCACCCTTCAAGCTTTTCATACCAAGAAAACCTGGTTAAAATTCATTTTAAGCTCCTCCTCCCCTGTTCACCAGGATTGGTCCTGACTGTAAAGGGTAAACCTGTGATGCAGGGTTCATGTTCATCTTTGCCATCAGCAGGCCTGGCTGTGCCTTCCACACAAGTAGCTGGGCTTCTGCTGTGCTGAGACCTAGAGCCCTGGAGTCCCAGTTTTCAACTGGATTTCTGCCTGTGTCTAATTTTTCTTAGATTCTTACTGGCTGCCTGCCTGGTTTGTCATTTTTCTTCCCAAAATAGGCTCTTCTTCTCTGGCTCTGTGCACCCCTCTTTCTGAAACTGAAGTCCCTTCATGAACTTAGCCCAGGAGCCAAGATCTGGCTACCAGATGACCAGTTCCCCTAAAAAGGACTGTCTGCCTGCCCAGCCATGGAGTCCCCACCACTATATTTTGCATACCTATTGAGTACAACAACAGCAACACTAGTAATAATAGCTAGCATTTAATTCTATGTGTCAGGAGTTTTACAGAAGTTACTGTTAATTTTCACACAATTGGAAAGTTGGGGAAACAGGCTCAGAAAAATTAAGTGTCTTCCCCAAGGTCACACAGCAAGTATTGCAGAGCTAGAATTTGAGCCCAGGTCTATCTGGACTCAAGGCCCACGTCCATAATCATGTTCATGTTACTCTGCCTCCCGTGCCAGCTTGGCTGCTGTCCAGTGCCACCTCTTGACCTCACTTCAGGGCAGGGAGAACTGGCACGGTTGGCTGGGCTAGTTTGGTTGTTAAGAAACAGGGTTGAGCAGTGGGAGACTCCCAAATGTGGCTGCAACTGTGTAGAACCCACAGATGAATGCTAAATCCAGTCAGAGAGGCCTGAGTGCCAAAGCCAGAGAAGCATGTTGATTGGCCAAAATATTTTAGAAACATTCCCCACCCTCATGTGAAAAGGGTATAAAAATCCAGTAAGAGCTGTAGCTATACTCTTGCCATTGGCACCCAAGGCATGCTCCCTAAATGGCCCGTGACGGCCACTGAGTTGGAGGATCTGGTTGTCTGATGTCAACCAGGAAAACAATAGCATCCTGCTTCCAGGTTATTGTCACATCTGCCTCAAATGAACTGTCATTAAAGGTGTTGGTTGAAGCACTTAAGGAAACAAATTCTGGGATGTCCTTTAGTTATCAGAAAAGGTTATATGATCTGTTTTATGCCTAGTTGATAATAAATGTAGTGAGGTTGTGCATATTGTGGACCTCACTCACCTCAAACTGTTTATTTTCTACCAAAAGGGGCCTAAGAGTTGTATGTGACCACATCGGCTTGGGTCACTTCTCCACGCATCCCTTCGGTGTCTGGTCCGTGAGCTACAACATCTTCACATTAGGCATAGTCATAAGGGAAAAGGGACCAGCTTGGTCCAGTACAGCTGCATGAACTGCCCTTCTTTCCCAGTACATCTTCTCTAAAAGGACCCGGAGCTCCATTTCACAATCCCCCTCGTCAGCCCTGCTCTCCCCAGCTCCTGGGACCCCAGCAATAGCCTCTTGGCCCTGAGTAAAAGCCATTAACAAGGAGAAAAGAGAAGGGAGTGTTATGGATGGAATGTCTGTGTGCCCCAAGATTCAGATGTGGAAGCTGTAAGCTCCAATGTGATGGTGTTTGGAGATGGGGCCTTTGGGAGGTGACTAGTTCATGAGGGCAGGAGCCTGGTCTTGTGGGATTCATGCCCTGATAAGAGACACCATGGAGCTCGCGCTCTCTCCTTCCCCCTCCGGCTCCCTCTCGGCCCTGTGAGGACATGGTGAGGAGGCAGCATTCTGTAAGCCAAGAAGAGGCTCCTCACCAGCAACTGAATCTGCTGCCATCTTGATCTTGGACTTCCCAGCATATAAAACTGTGAGAAAAGAAATTTCTATTGTTGAAGCCACCCAGTCTATGATATTTTGTTATGGCAGCCTGAGCAGAGTAAGACAGAAGCAGAAGGGGAGAAAACCCAGTAGGCAGCACTCACCAACCTGTCCAGCCTTCTCATGAGAAAACAGAGTTCTGCTTGCACCCCACTCCATGAAACGCATCTTCAGCAACATCTGCCATACTGTCAGGCAAAAGAAGCAGCTGCCTTTATTGTGTGACTTAAAGGACTCTGAGAGTCCCACCTGCCATGTGTGTCTCTGCTGCTGCGGTGCCAGGGCCACCTCACCCCTTCCCCGGCTAGGACTTCTCCCCATTGAACTTGCTAACAAGCTTGGAGAAAGAAAGGCCCCTGGGAAGGGAGAACCTCTTCCTCGTTACAGGGATTCTTATTGTGCTTCTCTTAGGCTACAGGACTTTCCTTTGACATAATTCAAGTGAGGGGGGAGCTGGCTGGCTGGCACCTTGACAAGGTCACCAAGGTCTTCAGATCTGAGGGCTCAGGAGCTCAATTTTGTGAATTCATTGAAGTTCTGGATGATTGGTTCAGGCTAATCAAACTCATGAGACTGGCCGGCAGCTGCTGAGCAAATTTTTTTCTAAAATGAAAAGTATTTTTGAAAAACCAAATTACTAACTCAAGGCAAGGTCATAGAGCAGGGCATGGGAAGATTTTTAATGGTTGGTGTCATCAAGCTATAACAATCCTCTGCCCTAATAAGTGGCACCTACCAAAAGAGCCAGATGACCCCTACACCCACACAGGGCCATAGACAAATGGTAACTCTTCAACTCATTCTTTATTTTTATTTTTTAATATCCCAAACAGAGCAACTACAGTGGTCCTTCAATATCCATGGGGGATTTGTTCCAGGGCCCCCAAAGATACCAAAATCTATAGATGCTCAAGTCCCTGATATAAAATGGCATAGTATTTGCATGTAACCTGTGTACATCCTTCTGTATACTTTAAATCACCTCTAGATTGCTTATACCTAATGTTATATAAATGCTGTGTAAATCATTGTGACACTGTATTGTTTAGAGAATAATGACAAGAAAAAAGCCTGTACATGTACAGTACAGATACAATCATCTATTTTTTTTTCTGAATATTGCAGTCTGCAGTTGGTTGGATCCATAGTTGTGGAACCCACAGATACAGAGCACTGGCTGCCCTCATGTCTATTATTAATGTGATACTGTTCCCATGATTACTATTCATCTTAGATTAAATTGCATTCAGACGGCATCTCTGCCATGAGTCTGGGGAGGTTCTCTAAGCTCATCTGCAAAACGCGTCAAGTCATCTCTTCTGCAGATGGCTAATCCCATCCATGGGATGTTAGGTCTTTGGGGCTTCAATTTCAAATGCCAATGGAAACATTTCCCGTCCCTGTTCCACCCTCTTTGGGTAGCAGTATTGAAACAATGAAAAGTTTAGTGACAGAGATTGACAGGAAAGGAAACAATGAATGGAGAAATTCTGCTGGGCTTGAGATAGGTCCATCCAACTTTCTCCCATTCCAGCTTGGAACTGAGACCAGAGTCTCCCATCGGTCAGGGCTGGGTCTTGCTGCTGATGGAACCTGTAAAGCTACCGTGGAGGTGGCCATTTTCCACCTGGGCAGAAAGAAGAGACTGAAGCAGACCCACGGCGATAAAGAAGCCAGAAAGCCTGCACATTCCTTACAGAGAAACAGCCGCCTCCGCTGGTGTAGCCACATGAACAGGCCTGGGTGAGAGAAGGAGAGAGGAACTTCTTTTGTGGGCGTTCCCGTTCTGGTTTCAGGACCACGTGAGACCCACCTATGCTTCCTGCTCATAGAGGCTTTGAAATTACCTCTCTCTCCATTTAATTTCTCTCTTTTCTCAAACTAGTTTTGGTGGATTTCTTTTTCTGTCGGTCAGAGGACCTTGACCAGGATGCCTTGGAATCCTCCAGGTCTCTTCTGTTAGTAGAACAGGAAGGCTTCAAATTGGTTATCTGACACATTAAATAAGCATGAGATAAGGCGATTTACAAGAAAGTAAAGTAGCCCAAGGACCAGGTAGGAATTAGGAACCAGCAAGAACAGATCTGGAATGAGGGGGTCTCTGGGAGGAGACCATAGGAGGCTTGGAAACAGCACTCAAGTTAAACTTTATGTAATTCATAACACACCTGGATACCAGTCAGGTCTACAGAAAATGACCATCCTTAAGGGGACTGAAAGCACCCCCATTTTACTCCCAGAGCCTGCCAATTCCAGAAAAGGTAGGCATTTTGGAGCCTGAATTATCTAGACTGGCTTTTAGCACTGATCACATTCCCTGGGTAATTGCACAGCTCCCCACTTCACTATACCTGTGTGGCTGGCTTAAAGAGATGTTAAAACCTCCATAATTTTGCCATTCCCACAGCAAATGAGAGCCAGAGCAATTTCTTTTTCACTGCAGTCATCCTTTCCCGTAAACGCCTGGCTATTCTCTAAAACTTTAAGCAGATTGAGAGATTTTTCCCCCACCATAGCTCCCAGAAAAACTCAATATTTGTTATTCTTAGATCTTAATGCCTGCTCATGGTGATTTTAATGCTGCTTTTTAAAACTGATGTGGTATTTTAATAATACAACATTGGTTCTGGTATTGTTGAAACATTACATTATTCAATGTATCCAATTGCAATACATTTTTCTGTGCCCTTGTAGTGCATTATTACTGTGTACTTTTTGCAGAAGGATAATTTGGGGAGCAATTTTCTAGCAAACCATTGAAGGTGTTGCATTACAAGTGTGAGGTGATGTGCCGCTCTGGTCATAAACCACATTACAAGCCCGAGAGCCTTTTCTCAGGGTAAACACTGTTTTAGCCCAGTGATCCCAGTGGGACCCACGCCTCCCACCTTACCCCCCTCAGTCAGCCCCACTCCACCCCAGAGATCTGGCTTACAAATCCAGTTTCTGGTGCCCAAGAGGCCTTGGCTGACATAAGATCACATTCTTCCTGAAGCTATTTTGTCCTTAGAATTGGATTTCTCCTTGGCTAGGTCAAGTTTGTTACGTCCCTTAAGTGAATTTGACTTTCTATAAAACAGAACTCATATACTGTGGTCAACAGATCATCTCTGACCCATACCATGGGGTTTACATTTTTTAATTAAAAATATGTTTTAACCCTAACTTTAATAGACTTTATTCTTTTACAGCAGTTTTAGGTTCACAGTAAAACTGAGCAAAGGTAAAGAGATATCCCATATACCCCTGTCCCCACACATGCACAGCCTCCCCCATTATCAACACCCTCCACCAGAGTGGTACATTTGTTACAACTGATGAACTTACGTCAACACATAATTATCACTCAGAGTCCACAGTTTACATTGGGCCTCACCCTTGGTGTTGTACATTTTGTTTAGACAAATGTATAATGACATATATTCACATCATAGTATCATACAGAGTGTTTTACTGCCCCCAAAATTCTTTGTGCTTAATTTTTTTTTAATTTTGAAAATTTAAAACCGTTTTTTAAATGGTTGTCCAAATTTAAAACTCAGGAGTTTTCACATGAAAATCAGGACTTCTAGATTGTCTTGGCAATACTGAAGCTTGGCCGCATTGTGGCGCCAAGTCAAGGTTGTGCCCATTAGGAAAGTCATGCCCTCCCCAGTTCACCAGAGGCCTCACTACTCCTTACTGACTAAGCTTTGAGGCTTTACTGGGTCATCGTGCCTGTCACCATTACTAGTCATCACTGAGACTGCGAATTCTGCTTTCATAGCTGTGGTGGGCAGAATTCTAAGATCCCTGCCCCCAAAATTCCCACTATTTGGTGTACGCAGCATGTAGCATCCCCTCCCCTTGGGTGTGGATGTGACCTATGCCTACAATAGAATATCCCTCTTTGATTCATAGCAAAGGGATTTTGCGGATATAATCGAGGTTGCTAATCAGTTGACTTTGAGGTAGTCATCAGGAAGGTTATTCTAGGTGAGCCTGACCTAAGCAGGTGAGCCCTGCTGGCCTTAAAGGAGTGAGCTGCCATGCCGCAGAAGGGCCACATGGCTAGGACCTGAGGCAGCCTCCAGGAGAGGGACCCTGGCTCAGAGTTGGCAAGAAAACAGGGACCACAGTCTTATCATTATAGGGAACTGAATTCTACCAACAACCCAAAAGAATTTAGAGGAGGATCCAAGCCTCAAATGATATCTTAGTCAGGTCCTGCTGCTATAAGAAAATACCTTTGTCAAAGAACAAAATTTCAACAAATTGAATTTTAAAGATCTAATTAGCTTTTATTAGTGATTCATGCACCAGGCAACATCTTTTCTGCAAAATAGAAGAGGCTTTACTGAGCTGAGCAGAGAGGGTGAGCTTTACAGTCAGCAAAAGGCTGAAGAAAGCAGAAACAAGGAACAAAAGGCAGAATGGCCATTTCAAAGTTCTTTCCTTGTATTGACTGAAGCAGAGGGGACTTCCTTATGATATCAGCCTAGGTTTATGGGACCCCTTTTGATTGGCTGTTATAAATCTTGTTTGTCTCTTTGTTTGTTTGTTTGTTTGAAAACTTGCCTGTTTGGGGATTTTTCTGTTTTTTTAAAGTTTCAGTTTACTTACATAACACTTAATATGAGTGACTCCATTCTGGTTTGGTCTGGCCTGCTGGGACCAAGTACAGGAGCTCAGTCTAAAACAATGGCCTCCCCTAAATTTTAACACCTTAGGCTAGATAACTTATAAATAATAGAAATGTATTGCTCATAGTTCTAGAGGCTGGGAAGTCCAAGATCAAGGCAACAGCAGATTTGGTGTCTGGTGATGGCTCATTCCCACTTCAAACATGGCACCTTACATCATAGAAATGTCCTTACATGCTAGAAGAGGAAAACAAGCTCCCTCAGGCCTTTTATAAGGGCACTAATCCTATTCATGAGGGCAAAGCCTTCATGACCTAATCACTTCCCAAGGGCCAAAACTGGGGATTAAGTTCCCAAAACTGGGGGATTAAGTTCCCAAAACTGGGGATTAAGTTTCAACATATGAATTTTGCAAGAGGGCACTGTCTGTGAACCAGAAATCAGACCTTCACCAAATACCAAACCTGCTGGTGCCTTGATCTTGAACTTCCCAGTCTCTAGAACTGAGCATAAATTTCTGTTGTTTCTGAGCTACTCAATTTATGGTATTTTGTTATAGCAGTCTGAATGAACTAAGACTCTCCACTACTTCAAAAAAAAAAAAAAAGAAAAAGTGGAGGAGAGAAGTTGCAAACTCAAATGTCTCAAAAAATGCCTGGAGAATAAGCAGCTTGATCTAAGAGAGAATCCTGGAATACCAATGCTGTAAAATGTTCTCAGATATCACCTCGTCCAGCTTCCACTCCTATTTTTGGATAAGAAAACTGAGGCCCAGAGAAGTTAAAAGACTCATGCCAGGTCCCACTCCTTGGTGAGTCATACTTTCCTATAGTTGGCATAAACCTTATGGATTCTTGACCTAGAGAAAGAACTCCTGCATCTGGTGGTGTGTGATATAGAGATGTTTGAGGAGGTTGATTAAAGAAGGTCACCCTTTGCTTGAGGAATCAATATGTAATCCCTTGATGCTGCATTAAGTCCAAATGGTTTTTAATTTAACAACAATCTATCGCTCAAGCATCATTAGGAGCAGCTGAGAAAGCAAGGAAGTAGGATGTGCGGCCACTGCCTCTAAGGAGTTTCTAATCTTCTCCACAAGAAAGCTCACTGCTCTTAATTTAAACAACAGAGGGACTGAACAACCATGCAGAACAAGCAACACACATGTGATGTGTGTCTTCCTCTGATCACTTTGCTGAACACCTCTCCCCACCACCAAACTCCCTGAACTCACTGCAGTGCCTAAGAGTCAAACACGCGTTCCTGACCTTTTGTTCTGCCCAGAGCCCTGTTTTAAAACACAAGATACAAGGCAATAATGCTCACGAAGCAGGCTGTGGCCAGTCGTTTGAGAAGCATAGATCTGGAAAAGGGAAAATCATGGGTTGTGCTAAGTAGGGGGTGGTGCTAAACCCACAGGGACACTGCAGATGTCCATGGCCAGTGGAGAGAACGGGGATGTGGGAATCTTGCCTGGAACGTGGATGGCAAGAGAGATTCCAGCCGCTGTCTCTCAGCTGCCAACTCCTGCTTTGATTTACCTTCAAAATGGTCAACCTTCTGTTAAAGAAAAACTATTTCATTTAGCTCCCCGGTTTCAGACAGAGCCACACCCTAAACAACAGGGACAGCTGCCTCCTCTATTATTAAACATCTCTTAGGATAGAGACACTCAGTCTTCCTTGGCCATCTCTTCCCTCTGCCCCACCCAAGCACACCAGCTGTCCCTCCTGGCTCCCCATTTCCCTCATGATCTTACCCTTTCCCAACCCACCACAGTCCTCAGCATTCTCTAACTCTGTCCCTAGGTGCGGACAGTGACGTGATTGTGTCCATTCTGTCCCAGAATGACTCTGCAGGTCTGCCCTTCTGTTCCATGGCTGTCGTGGATCATGACAGCACCCAACTCTTTCCAGCATCACTCTCCCAGTACTCCCTCCCACCACTGTAGACCCCAACCCTCTGGAGTTTCAGCTGATCACACAGCTTCTCAACCCGAGTCTAGATTTCTCAACCCTTTTCTGTAGCTTAATGACTTAGTCTGGGCCTCTGGCACATGAGTGGAAGTGATGTGTCAAATTCCAAGTTAGCCTCAACCTAAAGACAAGCCATTTGCTATGGATTTCCTCCTCCCTCCCCCCCCTCTATTAGGCAGCAGAGATGGACTTACATGTTAAGGACAGCAGAGCCTACTGGTGACAAGACAGAACTGCTACCTCCCCACCTATCTTTGCACTAGTGAGAAAGAAACAAATGTCCGTGCAGGGGGTTTTTATTGAGGCATAATGAACACCCCAAAATCACACAGATATTGATGTTCCCTTCACTGAGTTTTGACAATTGTATGCCTGACAATTATGTAACCATCACACCACACAAGATATAGAATATTACATCTAACATATTACATCTATGTTATTTAATGTGTTATTGTATTTTGGGGTTTCTTTGTTACAACAACTTAATCTGTAGCCTAATTAATATACCTCCTAAATGGTCTCTCTCCCTCTAGTCCTCTGATATTCTTTGAATAGATCTTCCTTAACAGCCAAGTTGGATATTTTGTATTCCTGCTAAAGACCTACAAGTCTTCCTCATTGCTGCTCTCCTAAAATCAACCTACCTGATCTTTAATAGCATTGTCCCTTTCTTCTCTTAGCTAAGAACTGTCCTTTCTGATGCTGATGTGATGGTATCTAACATAATCCCGTACACAGGCAGATTTTTGTAGAGTTCCAGGGGGTCTTCAGTTAAATTATTCTGTGTGGTCCTGAAGCTCCCTTGACATCACAAATTTTAATTCTCTTTTGGGAAATGATGGAAGGTGACAAAAATAACCAATTAAAACTTTTAACTATTGTTCTGAAGTCACAACAAAATTTGTATGCATCTATCTCTGAAGACTAAATTGTATGTGATTACAACAAATGGTATATATAGTGCTTACAAAGTTGATGTCAGAAATCGCAGTTGGAAAATTGTTTGCTGTTTAATATTGCTATAAAACAACAGAAAGTGACCTGCTCAGGAAATCCTTAATCGAGGTCATGGGTTTTGACAGAATGCCACATCTGCCAGTTATTTTTGCCTTAAAGGTGAAAAGGTGGGGGGGTGGTCAGATGCCTTGAAGACGATGTCCCACTGTGACCAAACCCTGTGTGTCCATTTCCCAAAAAGAAAGGTTAAAATTTGCTGAGACTTATGGGAAAAAAAAAGTTAACTCATAAGCAGAAGGCTGAAACCAAGTAATATCTAAATAATTTTATCATTTTGTTTTGCCTAGAGAATAAAGGAGCAGAAAATCTGGTCTATGTAGGTCTCCTGGAGTCCTGAAATTTCTTTGTGGCTTATTATAAAAGAACCAAATACTAGGTCTGACACAGAAAAGGAAGCCACTCCTGATTTTAGCAAGAGTCTAATAGCAGGGCTGCAGCAAACCCAGAGGACTGCCGGCTCCTGACTCGGGGTTTTATCCCACACCTGCCCCTGCTTTCCATAAAGCAAACCCCTCAACTCCACTGTGGCCAGAGTTCATAACAGAGACACACTGTCCCTGGGCTCCCTGCAAGAGGAGACTGTGATCTGATCTATCCCAGCCTCACTTCTCTGGTCTCTGTCCCTCTGCCAGGCCAGCACTCAGTGGCAGGTGGAAAGCTTGCTCTTGGCCTAGGAGGAGGAAGGCAGCTCACTGCACTGTCTGTGCAGCTGTCAGCAGGGCACCAGCCTCAGTCTGCTCTGAGCTACTGCCAGGATAGTGCTCCCACAAAGTACATTTCAGCTAAATGTGGAAGACTTTCCCATCATTCTGAGAGCCTGAATGATGAATGAGTGCAGGACCACCTTGTCACTGGATGTGCCCAAGTAGATGCTGTGTGATCTTCTGCAAGATTTACAGAAGGGATTCTTGCAATGGGTGGAAAAATAGATCATAATTTCCAAAACCTCTTCTTGCTAAGAATGGCAGAATCCTTTGTCCTTTCAATCTTGCAACCACTTGACTCTCACTGAGGCTCCCACCCTAAGCTCAGTCCTGGCCCAGGCTGTAGGCAAACGATGACCTCACCCCTCGAGTGGGATTTCAGAAGCTCGAATTCAACACTCTGGGACTTGAAGTCAAGCAGCAGAGCTGCTAGGCCAGACTGGACTTTACAACCCAGTTGTGATGCGTGGGTGCTCTCTTATTTGTGAAATCAAGTCATTCTTGTGAACCCTGGTTCTGGCCTTGGAATCCTGATCTCATTTGTATCAGATCTTCTGCACAGGAAGCCTGTGCAAGGAGCGAGGAGGGTGGATACTTTCAATTCACCCCAGGCTGTAGGCCAGGGCTAGTCAAGAACTAAAACCAAATCTACATGTGCACTTGTACACACACACACACACACTCATACCCACACACAACACACACATTCACACTCACACACACAGACATACCAAGTCCACCTCCCAAGTGGTTCAGTTCAGGCCCTGGTTCAACAACACCCAGAGGAGGTTCCACAAACCCACCAAGACTGTACTTGTACTGAATTCAAAAGTTGAACAGTTGAGCCCAGCGGCCAGGCCAAAGCTGGGAGAGGCAGCCAAAGCAAGCTGAGTCTCAGTGGGCCCAGGCTGTAGAAGTGGTGTCATCCTCGGATCAACAACAGGAAGCCAGCCAGTGGCTGCCTAGAAATAGTTCTGAGGCCAACAGTGACCAGCGGCCCATGGCTTAGAGTCAGCCCTCAGATAGCCCCAGCTAGGAGACAGACAGGTCCCTGCCATTAAAGGCACAGCAAGGGGAGGATAGTTCCCTTTCTCTTACCCACATCTGGTCCCTGTTGTGATAACCTCTCTGGAATCCCAGCCCCCAGGCACCAAAACTAAATATAGGACAAGAGGCTTGGACTAGGCTATCCCTGACAATGGGAGGATAAAAATGTAAAATTTTATATTCAATAGTGTACATGTGCACAGGCAAAAAGCTACAGGCATAACAACATCAATGTGGTTATTTTGGGTGGTGGGATTATGGGTGATTTTTAGTTTTTGTCTGCTTTTCTACATATCTCCAATTCTCTGCAATGAATATGTATTGCTGTTATAATTGGTAAAAGGTTAGTTTTAAAATTCATGTGAAATTACGGTTTTATGGTAGTCATTTTGCAATCAAACCTATTTTGCTTACATGTGGAATTTTTGTTTTTACTGTTCTTCCTTTATGCTTTTCCCATCTCTAGTTTTACTGCCCTGCTTTTAATGCTCTGATGGCCAGCTGTCCCCTCCAGCCGAGCACTCTATGGACAGGGGTTTAAGAGATATTCACATGCAGGAAGCAATAGGAACCTCACAAAAGGTTCACGCCCAGAGCGGCAGGTGGCTTCCCCTCACCCAGCTTTCACAAGGCTCTGGGCTCTTGGCCCCTTCCTGCTGTTTCCTCCAGCAGGACCAGCTTCCCACTCACCTCCGACAAACCCAAGCCTACATTGTTTTTGATTCTCCATCCAAAATTCTGTTCCTGCGAGAAAGCTGCCACGTCTCAGTTTGCTCATTCATTCATCAATTCACAAAATAATCCTTGGGCATGTCTGTCCCCCAAGTGCTGTGCTCGGGGCTGGCACACAGCCATGGATTAGCCCCGCCCTGCCCTTCCAGTTTGGAATGGCTGTCCCAGCAGCGGGCTGTGGAGGGCTATAGGGGAGCGGGGGAGGGGGGGCAGGCTGCAAAGCTTGCTCAGTTTACTCCCAATATGTCATCCAATCTCAGCATTTTCCATGGGGCCATGGCCTGGCAAAGGTCGGGGGGCAGAGCTTTATGGCGTTGAGGGGGAATATTAACCAGTAATTATCACGGCAATAGCTAGCAGCATTATGTCACACACATTACATTATATACATGTACATGTATATATGTATATGTGTGTATATATAATAAATTATTCTGATTATTTTTAGCAGCAAGTATTATCCTAACAGTAGCTAACATTTCTTGAGGACTGAATATGTGCTATGCCCTAGTCTAAGTACTTTTACATATATAACCTTATCCATTCTTTACAACAGCCTTATGCTATAGGTTCCATCACTATCCCCATTTTACACGTGAGAAAATGGTGACACAGGGACGGTAGGTAATTTACCTTAAGGTTACAAAACCAGTAAACAATAGGTCTTGGTGCTAAACCCAGAAGGTCTGACTTCAGATCTATACTAACTGCATGGATTCCCCATTACAGACACTGAGAATGCTCCGTAAGTACAGGCTAGGGCAGGTTCTGGAGCAATGAGGCACAGTAACAGTCCCCAACCTTTTTGGCACCAGGGACTGGTTCCGTGGAAGACAATTTTTCCACAGCAGGCAGGGGTGGGTGGTGTGGAGGGGTGCAGAACTCAGGTGGTGATGCCCCACCTGTTTCCTAACAGGCCACGGTCTGGTACTGGGCCTGGCCCGGGGGTTGGGGACCAGAGAGAGGACTTCCTAGAGGGGATGAGGCCTAAGCTGAACTGAAGAATTGGAAGGGAGCAGGGCGGCAGGTGAGAAGGTTTCAGGTGGAGGAAGATCAACCATGAGAGCAAGAGAAGCAAGGCAGCTCCTTGAGGAAACTGGGCTGTTCACCTGGGCGCGGGGAACGGGCTTTGTGCTATACCAAGCTAACAGGTTTGGGCTTTTTATTAAGGTCAGTGGGAAGCCACTGATGGATTTTAAGAAGGAAAACACCATAGATTTGCTTTTAAAGAGATCCTCTATTGTTTCACTATGGAGAATGGGTCGGAAGGGGAAAGACCGCAGCCGCGGAGACACATTACCCGATGTCGCTGTGATCCAAAGACGGAGCGCAGAGGCTGACCTGGGCAGGGGCAAGGAGGGTGGAGAGAACCATCAACATCCTTTATTGCATTTCCTGGGCATCTTGGTCTGAGGGCTCTGCCTCGCTAGCTTGTACTTGCTTAAATAATGCCTTAGAGCTCGTTCTCTAGCTGTCCCTGTTTCGACATCTTAACCAGACTGTAAGCTCCCCAGGGATAGAGACCACCTTTGACAAATGTACCTGTTGGTCCTCAGCACAGTACCAGACACGGAGATGAGCTATTGCTTATCTTTGAATAAATTAGTTATCATGTTTGTCATCTGAATGACTTACCATCAAGGAGTTTTGTAATTTAAATACTTCTTGCTGAAATCAAAGGCTCTTTCTCTAGCTCTTTCGTTTGGGTTTATACGCAATCATATGCAGAGCAAAACTAGGTAATATGCGTAAAATGCCTGGTAAAACAGCACAAAGGATCAGTGGGAACAGTTAATTATATGCAGATAGATGTGTGAATGTGTGTGTGTTTACCAACATATGTTTGCATGTATTGAGTACGCAGGGCACTACAGGATATGTTCATCTTGCCTGTATTTGTACCAACGGTGGATTTAGCTTCTTAAAGTCCATTTTTCTCTTCTTTAGACCTTCTGAAGGATTCATGCACCAAATAACTAAATTAAGTCTTGGTAGCTAAACAAATTATGCAAAATTATACACCATGAATATTTTATAATTCTAAACCCTAAAGCCAGACTTCAGACAGTTTTATGTCTGCAGCAATCCGTATCATACCCAGATGAATTCGGCTAAAGACAAATGACTTCTTTCTAAAACTTGACTTTTTCTCATGTTGAATTTTTCTTTAAGAATGTCTCAAAGGTTTTATCGCAAATTGATAACAATAGTAAATGCACTTCACCACTTTCTTAGCTGCCTAAAGCAAGAGATATTTGCCTCATATAACTTATAATTCTCTAAATATGCACAAAATTGCTTGCGGTAAGCAGTGGCCCAACTCGGGCATGCACCAAAGAGATACAATACGAATAAACAGCTCACAATTGTCCATGGTTCAACTGGTTTCACACACTTCTTTTGTCTTAGAACTTATTCTAGATGTTGAAATTGCCTACAAAATACATTTTTCTAAGCAATGAGGTTTTAGTCACCCAGGGGTAAGAACAAGAGAGAAAGTCGCAGCTGTGTGTGATCTGGGTATTAAGGAAGATCAGAACTGCTTGTATGTTACCGTTGGTTTCTTTCTCCTTATTTCTCGGTTACCTTTGCTAGTTTTGATCCTCCCCTTCTGGTTTAAAAGAAAGAGCTACCATACAAAGGTTCATGGCTGTGTTCTCAAAGAGACCAGCAGAAGAAAATGATGAAATTATAAGTTAAGAAGGTTCTTCTGGCCCCTCTCCCTGGCTCCTGGGATGTGGAGTCTTGCAGGTTAATGCTTCAAATTAAGCAACTTCAGAATGGCCGTGAGTCGGAGAAGGGCAGAGAGAGATCTGTGTCTCTCCCACTTCCCTGGACTGCTCGGTAGGCACAGGGAGGAAAGGAATAGAGCAGGAAAAATTGCATATGCATCCAGCCAGAGGCTGATGAGGAACGCCAGGAAATGGAGAGAGTTGTTTTGTCGGGATAGTGGGATTGTGAGAGACTGCTGCTGCTGCTTTTTTTTTTTTTTTTTGTAATTTCTGTTAGTCTTACAATTTCATCTGTGCAATAAATAAATAAAATGTCTTTTTAAAAATACTGCTGACTCACGGTAGCACAAAAGAAGCCATAAGCATCTGTTCTGTCTAATCGGCAGGCTGAATTTCCACAGATAGTGTCCCCATCTTCTTTCCCAGAGAAGGGCAAAGAAAAAAAGGAAACGAAAGAGACTTGTTACTCAAAGGCCACTGGGCAAATCCCCGACTGCCCTCCCAGATGGCTGGAGTCTGGACACAGACCCCAGAATGTGTCCAGGAAGAGGCTGCCCTGGAGGCTGGAAACCACTCACGTGGAGAAGTCATCTCTCACCTCCCCAGGCAAGCGCCACCAAAACTGGAAGTAACAAAGGGGGGACGACAGCCATGGGTCAGTGGAAAGAGCACAGGAGCCAGGGGTGTGGGGAGAAATCCCGGACCTGCCACTTACTAGACATACGACCAGTAACAAGTTACTGAAGGCTAGTTGGGCCTCAGTGTTTTTAACTTTAAAATGGCTGTAAATTATATTCACCTCCCAGGTGAATTATAAGATTGAAATGAAATAATTGCTGGAAATCACTGAACACAGTGTTCAGAGCCTAGTAGATGCTCCACAGCTAATGGGGCTTTCAGGATGAGCCCCATCTTAACTGATTCTGACCTTCCCGTAGTGATCCTTTCCGTGAAACAGCCGCCCACTGCCCCTGCGCTCATCTCGCTCCCCACCAACTCTCTCTCTTCCCCCACTTTCAGAAACTGGCTCAGGAAGGGATTTCATTGAAGCCGACAGGGTGCAGGACATGCTACCCCAAAATACAGCACCTTGGGGGTCACTCTGGCCTTCTCCTGCCTTTCTGTGTCAGAGCTGTCCATAAAAGAATTCTCTGACTTACCTCCCCTGAGAGTAGATCATAAGACCCTCATGTGACGATGTCCTGCCCCATACCCAGAGGAAAAGAATGTCTTACAGAGACACAGAAAAGAATCTGAGCAAACAAGCCTCGCTGCGTTCCCTCTCATTTATTACCATTAGATAATATTCATTTGTACAATCATTTTTCTCTGCAACTATCTACTTTTTTCACCAGACTTAGCATAAAAATACACAGTTCTTCCTGGGTTCTGGGGTCTTCATTTCATTTCCAAAGGCTCCCTGTCACATAAACCTTTAGTTAAATAAATTTGTTATGCTTTTCTCTTATTAAAAAAATCTGTCTTTTGTTATAGGGTGTCAGCCATGAACCTTGCAATAGGTGAGGAAAAGGTATTACTTTTTCTCCCCTACAAAGCATTCATACTCAAGAAGGAATATCTAATAAATTTTTCCTTTTTTGGGAGTATTTGCATTTGAATTGGGGATTCAAACAAAATTATCATTCTAGCAGTACAATTTTAGGTCTCAGCAAGCTAATAAGGGAGGCATGTTGCTTTTGTTTGTTTGGTTGGTTTGTTTGCAGAATGGGATAATAAGGAATGTGTCAGTGGGCCCTTAAAATCATGTAAATAAGTATTTCTTTAAATGTTTGGCCCCGCCTCTAAATTTAACTACCAATTTTTAGAAAACACAGAGGACAGAGGAACATGATGAATGCCACTAAGGGAAGGCAACCAACAAAACCCAGACTGTGAGAGCTTCTACAGGACAAACAATGTTGTTTTTAATTAATTGTAAGAAAGAGAGAAAAATGTTGGGGGAACTTGCAAATTAAGAGATATAAAACACACATTTAATCACAAGGTGTGGACCTTAGTTGGATCCTCAATAAAACTAACAAATTGTAAAAGTTAAGATTATGACATGTATGAGACAAACTGGAAAGTTAAACATCAATTTAATTTCATATCTGATGATATTAAGTATAATTGTTCATTTTATTGTGATAGTATTATGGTTGTTTAAAAAAGAGTCCTATGTAGATACACATATGGAAATATTTGCTAATAAAATGGTCTATGATGGCTAATTTTATGTGTCAACTTGGCTAGACTATGGTGCCACGTTGTTTGGTCAAACACCAATCTAGATGCTGCTGTGAAGATATTTTTCAGATATGATTAACATTAAAATCAGTAGACTATGACTAAAGCAAATCACCCTTTGTCATGTGGGTGGGCCTCATCTGATCAATTGAAGGCCTTAAGATGAAAGACTGTGGTTTCTAAAGGAGGGAATTCTGCCTTAAGACTACAACACAGAAACTCTGCCTGAGTTTCCAGCCTGCAGAATTCAGACATCAACCAAAAAACTCTTACTTAAATTACTAATTACCAGGTCCTGCAACTGCATGAGCCAATTCCTTAAAATAAATCTCCCTCCATAGATAGATAGATGATAGATAGATATATATAGATAGATGACAGATCAATGACAGAGAGAGAGAGATCTCCTATTGCTTCTGTTTCTCTGGAAAACCCTAACATATGATCTTTTGTCTGAGATCTGTTTCAAAACAAGAGAGGTGGTGGGGAGAGGATTGGAAGTTAGATGGAGCAAGACTGACCATGGGTTAATGGTTGTTGAGACTGGATGATGGATATTTTTAAACGTAGGAGTAATAGTATATAATTTTACGCATGTTCTAAATTCTCCATAATAAAAGTTTAAAAACAAGAAGCTCCCTTGATCCATGTCATCATTCCCCAGGGTCATTTGCAAGGCTCCAGGGAGTGTGTCAGCAGATTTGTAACCAGAATCTACAGTATTTATCAGTCTTTATTAGTCTCCCCTCCCCCATGCTGCCCCTTGAGCAGTAGGGCTGGCTGCTGGTCAGATCTCAGCCTCACGACAGTGCTGCCAACGCAAGGGGCCAGTCCCCCAGCAGGGCTGCCTTACAGGGCTTCCTAGGACAATGTTCAGAAACAAAGGCAGCTGGACTCGGCCAGAGCCCAGAGCACCTCCCATTACAGAGGAGCGACCTGAGATCCCGGAAAAGGAAGGGATCCCTGGTTCTGGAATCTTGTTCTCTGAACTCCCCCTCAGTGCTGTCCCACAAACATTCTTGTTTCCCTAAAAGGGTCAACTGATTGCAGTTCCCAGAGGAGGGACACCATAGGCTCTCCTCTCCTGAGACTTTCTTGCCATCCCCCAACCCGGCCCCACAAACAGTAGCCTGGCTCTCCCTCCTGCCCCCTTTCGCTTTTTAATGAACTATTTCAGGCATGACAGCTAACAATAGCAGGGGTAACTCCCTGTGAACTTGCCACCCAGCTTTTAAAAATTAACCATTACAGACTTATCTGGAAACAGTTTGCCTTCCTCAGCCTCACGCCCCTGCCTGCCTCCCCAGAGGTGACCACTCTCCTGAACTTAGGGTGTGACAATATCATGCACTTTCTTTCTTTCCTTTAAAAAGAAAAAAAAAATGGATATGTTGGGTTTTTTAAATTACCATGGATTTTGAAAATGCTTGCATTACATATATACTACATATATACTACCCATAAACACTAGACAATATAATTATCATCGTGTTTTACACGATACAAATGGTTTCATATGGTAGGTATCCTGTGAAACTTGCTTTTTGAGCTCTGTAATATGTTTTTAAGATTTATCCATGCTGATACACGTTAACTCTTGTTCATTCATTTTCACACTGCTAAATCATATGCCATTGTATGAACATACCACAATTCACTGATCCATTTCTCCTGGGATAGACATTTAGGTTATTTTCAGTTTTTCTTTTGCACAAACATAGGCGGAATAAACATTCTTGCAGTTTCCTTGTGCACAGTTGAGAACCTTTCCGTAGGCCTTTTCCAATCCATCATTTCCCCTCTATCCTCTACCCCACCAAGTTCACGAGTGAAACCCTTACAGTACTGGCCTGTGTCCTTCCACGGATTAAGCATTTGCTCTCTGCCTCCCTGGGCAAAGTGAAGGAAAGTGCGGAGCAGTTAATTTATTCGGGAAGGCATCACTCCATAACAACATTTCCTCACAAGGTCTTACTTTAAGAACAAGGTTTGGGGGACTTAGTTTTCTGAATAATTGCCCTGTCTAGACTCAACTGCCTCTTCCCTGAAGTTCTTGGCAGTATCCAAAAGGGGTCAGCATTAACGGAGCACAGTTAAATATAGACATCTAGGAATAAAAGGCCTAATTAAGAACCAGGAAGTTGCTCTTGGGAAATTAAAAAAGTTTGCCAAGGCGTCCTTAGCTGTGCCAAAGCTCAATTTGGCAGGAAAATGCTGACGAGAGCCCCAAGTTAGGGGGGAGCAGATTCATGCCCCCCATCACTAGGGCTTGCTGGCGAGCTGCTCCTCGAGTTTCCCCAAGTCGCACTTTCTCTGATGCAGAGGAAGGAAACCACCACAAGGCAGTTGGATTAGATTTCCTCCTGTGTGGAAGCATTCTCTCTAATTTCTCCACACTATGGAATTTACCAGTATGAAGAATTTTGGATCCTGAAAAACCTTTCTAATTCAAAATGCATTTCTGATCCCTCAGACTTGGGAAGGACCAGCGTTTAACTCTATGCCAAATCCACCTGCTTATGCGAGTAACATAGCAGAAACACCTTTCTCACCCTGATGTGAGGGAACAGAGTGAACACCAGTATTCTAGCTCATCAGCTTTCAATGAACTCTTGCTATATTTAATTAATACAGTTTGACAAATTCTACATACTAATCTGGGTATGTGGCCATGTTTCTAGCAGATTCTCAGGGATTAAAAATAAGCCTGAGTTAGGAATGTTTATTCTTCATACAAATATAAATGAGATTCTTAAAGCTCCATAACACGCCCTTGATACAAAATGTAAAGTTGCCATTTTTATCTAGCCAACAGCACGCTGATGTGGGCTGTGTGGAGCAGCACAGGCCTGGTTCTGTGCCGTGCAGACGGTGTGCATTATGCCCTGACCTGCAAATGGGGTTGTCTGTCTCCTAGGGTGCCTGGGTGGATCAATGGAGATAATGTACTGGAAAGTACTTTGAAAAATACAAAGTGCAATTCAAATGGATTATTGACAGCCCTTTGTTAAGTGTCCATTTGATTGCTGAATGTCCTTGAATGCAATGAAGCATCATTTCTTATAAACCGTTTTATAACTCAGACCTTTTTACTAATTCTGAACGACCTTCCCTCCAATCAGTTCAGCTCCTGTGGTTTTACTCTAAAGCCCAGGAAGCTGCCAGGTGGAATCTTATAAAGTAGAGAAGAGGGCTTTAGAGATCACCTTGTATCCCACCCCTGTCCCCACTACCCTAGCAGGGATCCCCTCTGCACCTCCACAGATAATCCCCAGCCCCACTGGCTGGAAATCTCTGGGGAGAGCAGCTTCCCAGGGCCTCCCCTCTTCCTTGTGGGTGTTTCTCTCCAGCTGAGTCAAAAGCCACTTGCACCCACTGGCTTCAGGCCTGCTGTCTAGAGCAGGGGTCTGCAAACTACATGGGCCAAATCCACCTTGAAGGCTGTTTTTGTACAGTCTTCAAGCTAAAAATGGCTTTTACAGTTCGAAATAGTTATATATTTTTTAAATGTAAAAAAGTTTTACATTTTAAAAAGGATATCTGTCATGAAAACAATATTCAATTCAAATTTCAGTATCCATAAATAAAGTTTTATTGAAAAATGGCCACACCCATTTGTTTCCATATTATCTGTAGCTGCTTTTGCACTACAGCAGCAGAGTTAAGTAGTTGCGAGAGAGACCGTATGGCCGCAAATTCTAAAATATTTACTATCTGTCCTTTTGTGGAAAAAGTTTCCCAACCCTTACCTTAGAGTTATACAGGCAATCTTAACCCCTCTTCAAATGTGTGAACAATGTTATCGTGTCATTAACCCATCCGAACAAACCTTCCTAAGGGCATTTTATGGTTCAGGTACCATGCTGGGCACTGGAGGTATTAAAAAAAAAAGTAGTATTAGTAATATTAAATGGCTTCTAACTTCAAGGATCTGCAAGCCAGTGGAAAACAGATGCATGTGAACAGTCATTAAAATCACACACCCTGGAGTCAGACTACCTGGGCTTGAGTCCCAGCTCTGCCCTTCCTAGCGGTGCCACATTTAGTAGGTAAGTTACCTGAACTGCCTACACCTCAGTTTCCTTTATCTGTGAAATGGGGATACTAATAGTATTGACCTTAAAGGGCGGTTGACAGGATGATGTGAGGCAATATGTGTAAAGGGCCTAGAACAGTGCCTGGCTGGCAGTAAGTGCTCAATGGGCAGCGTTGTTATCGCAGGCCAACAAATACGATAAAGCATTGTTGAGGCAGTGATGGGAGTTGGTAAGGGAAGAGAAGGGATATAAAGTGGGGTGCTATTGCTTCTGTCTGGTGAGGAGGAGGGCTAAGAAAGGCTGTGTGCATGCTGAGTGTTGAAGGACAAACAGGTGGTTTCCCAGCAGACAAGTGGGATGTTGGTATTTTAAGGAGATTGCATTTTAAGGAAACTGCATGAGCAAAGATGTCCCAGACTGACCTCATCTTCTCCCCACCATCACTCCTTCTCTGCTCCTCATCTCCATGGTCCGCGTTCCTTCTGTCTCCTCCACCCCATCACCGCCAGCTGCTCAAGGAAGCAGGGGGGCCATCCTCATCTCCTCCCCCAGGTCACGCTGATTCTTCCTCCTACACATCTCTGAAATCCACCTTCTCCATCACTATGTTCCTCTCAGTCTTTACATCTCTGTATAGTTCTCTGGTCCTCTAATGGCCTCCTTTTGCTCTTAGGATCAAATCCCACTTCCTGACCCTGCGGGGTCTGTTCCTCCCCTCCCGCCCCTGCCCCCGCATCCCAGCCAGACTGAAAGTTTCCTTCCTGCTTCCTACTCCCACTCTCCCTGCAATACTCACCTCTCAGGTGGCAGTCCTAGCACCACGCCCTCAGGGACACTTCCCTGGCTCTTGCACTAGGCTGCTACCCTGTCTGGGTGTTGTGTGCTTACCACAGTTAGAATTGATTAACTATTTGTGTACTTGTTATATATAGTCTGTAAACTCCATGAGGGCAGGGATCTTGTGGATTTTGCATGGATGCACTGATATATGCCCAGCTCCAAAAGCAGTGGCCAATAGATGGTTAGGCACTCAAAAAATATGTGTTAAATGATTATATTTTCCTCACTAGACAGTAAGCTTCAGTAGGCATGGTCTGTGTAAATATCATATCCCCAGAGTCTAGCCCAGAGTTTGGCTTGTACCAGCTATATCATAAATATTTGTTGAATGAGCAAACAAATGAATGAATAACTTCATGTTATTCATGTCCAGCTGGGCACAGTGTTGTGAGCCTGTAGTCCCAGCTACTAGGTAGACCAAGGCAGGAGGATTACTTGAGTCCAAGAGTTCAAGTCCAGCCTGGGCAATACAGTGAGACCCTATCTCTAAATAAATAAACAAATACACACACACATATGTCTCCAAATGTGCTTCCAGGATGGTTTTCATACTCTGATTTGTGGTCTGAATGACAGGGAGCAACTCCACCTTCACTTCCCAAGAGAGGTGCACTATGCTTCTGATAGCATAGCCTGAAACATTTTCGCAGCCAATCCCACTAATACAACTGTGGCATTTCAGGAACAGAAAAGACCTAATGGATGATTTAATTCAGTCCCCGTTTGACGTTTGACTCCTTTCTGCACCGCTCTCATCATGCCTTTAGTCAGCCTAAGCTGGAATATTGCAAGAAGCAATAGCTCACTGTTTCCCAAGGAAACTAATCCCATCTTTTGTCACCTGTGCTTGATGGAAGATCTTTGTGACCCTGAAGCAATTGCTAGCACCTTGTGGCTTCCCTCTGTGGGTCCCAGCTCTAGTCCTTGGGGCAGCAATTTTTAAACTGTGAACTGCAGCCATTAGCAAGTCAGGAAGTCAATTTACTGCGCCTTGAAGTGCATTCTTTTAAATGAAAAAGAATATGATAAAATAGAAAGAATAGAACAGAATAGCAAATATCAAAGAAAAATGAACACAGTAAGGGTACATAGTGTTTTCTGGAATGCTTGTTTTGGTTACATATGTGTGTTTATGTGCATTCAGGGTTGAGATATGAAATGTAGTTCTCATTGTAGGTAACAGCCAAGCAAGTTGGAAAGCCACTGTCCTGGAGAATTAATAGACTTGTACTCTTAATGATGATCCCTTCAATGTGAGAAGACCAGTCAAGCTGTCTTCTAAAGCCTTCTCTTCCCAGCTGAGCACCCCCAGCTCCTTCCCTTGTTTCTGTATGATGCGGTTGTTAGTTGCTTCCCCTTGAAACTCTGTCTACATCCCTATGAAACAGTAGCTCTGGGAAATGACAACTCACAGCTCTGAGGCCACATTTCTCTCTCAGCAGCAACTGGTGGACATTTTGTCTTCCTAATGTTCTCCCGAAGGTGAAGACCGACAAAAAAATCAGAGTGAGGAATTCTGCCTTCTCTCTTTAATCCATCAACATTACACTAATGGCTCCAAACAGCAGACATAGCCCTTTTTTGGTTTCTTGTTCCAAATCTCATTTTAGCTCTGATATTCTCTTACGATGGACTAAAATCTAATTAGCTGAGCTTTTTGTTTTGTTTTGTTTTTTGGCTGCCACATAACACTATTATCTCAGTTTGAGCTTCCTGCCAACTAAGTCTTGTTCACACAAAGCCATGCCTACGGGGACGACCCTACTCCAGGATCTCAACTTTGACCAGTTAAATTGCTTCTTGTTGGACTCAGTCTGTGCCCCTGACAATATCATTTTGGGTCCTGATGATCTCACCCTATGTGTTCACCATCCCTCCCGCCCACTTCAGCTTTTTGAGCCAGTGGGTATAACGGCAAGAGCAATGACTTTGGGTATTCTATACCTCAAATCCCCAGTCTCTGCCTGCCCTTGGGAAAGTTATTTAACGTCTCTGTAAAATATCTATCCAATAGAGTTTTATAAAAATCAAATTAAATCAAATTAAATTTATTCATCAAATTATATAGATGATATATATATATATATCATCTGACACATAGTGGGCATGTAATAAATGATAATCATGAACAACAAAAAAAACCAAAATATTTGAACAGGACAAAGGGGAAACAGAACTTTTTCCCCTCTGGGTTGAGATTTCCCATTATCACTACCATTCAGCACAACCACTAAAACAGTTTCCACATTTTTAAATTATTTGTGAATCCGGCCCATTTTTATTTTTCTTACCCTCAACAACGTCATGAGAGATTATCAAATGCTTTGCTGAAATCCAAACACACAGTTCAGATGACCTCTCAGGACTCTGGGCCCAAGAACACCAAAGGAAAAAGGAGGAGAAGGAACAGAAGGACTGACATGGGCCTGACGTGGCTTGTTCCTTGTCAACTTGTGCCACGTGCCAGTGACCCCACATTGTCTTCAAGGTGCTCGCCGATTAACCCTTCCAAGTCCAGTTCTTGTCCAAGATGGACAACACGCTTACCTGTCCAAAGCCTGTAAAATCAACTTGCTCTCCATTTCTTAAAATAAACAAATGTGCTCAACAGCATTTTTTTCCCTGGCACGTCTTCATTTCTCTAAGATTCTTCAGATTTCAACCAGTAATTTGCAAGTTGCCTTGGTATCCTGCAACATAATTTCTTTATTCCAGAGATCTGAACTCATTGAGAGCAGCTACGTGCTTCTTAGAACTCCTCAGCTTCCGTTGTCACTCACCGGTGCTCATTCCTTCTTTACATTCTGTCCTATCATTCTCCTTGTCAGAGAAAACAGACAAAAGTATGTCTCACGGAGTTCTGTCTTCTAGCTACAGTTTCACTACCAACTCCAAGCTCAGCTCTGCCTCTTCCCTCCTTGAGTGTTTTGCCTAGAACATCAGTAAGTCCTTTTTGTTGTCCTTAAAAGTGTTTTGCATGCCTCAGCTCATTTTAGACTTTCAACTTTTCCGACACTCCTCTTGTAATCATTCTGGGTTGCGTGCTTTTCTTCAATTTTCTGCAAAAGTCTTTGTAAAACCTGAGCTCATTAAGTCCATCACAGCCACTTTGGCTTCTTTAAATACTTGTGAATTTCCTCCCTCCTTGGAGCCTGTTGTGGTTGCAGAGGCTGAGTTCACTTTTTGAGAACTTTTCACTGTCAGAAGAGGTTCTCCCTTCTAGGGTCACGTATCAGAGAAGTACACAGTGGGCTTTTCTTCTCTCCAGTACTGTCGATATTTGCCTTCCTAATGGCTTAAATGTGTGTCCAACCATATTGAGATTTTTCTGTTCTTGCCTAGGATGGCGCAGCCACTTTCTCCTTTTGGACGGAATATCGGGTCTCAAGCAGTGACTTGCTTGTTGCTTCCTACTGTTTGGGAGACCAGTATACCATCCATCGAGCTCGTCGGAGAACTGCTGACTGCAGCTGGGCAAGCTGTAAATTCAAAGCCTGGAATCTTTCTTTTTCGCTTTTCTAAAAGAACCCCTTGTGAGTAATAATAATCACTGTGAAATCTTACCGAGTGCTGATTTTTTTGCCAGGCAATTTTCTAAGACCCTAAAATGTATTATTTCATTTAATCCTTCCAACAATCCTTTTGGGCAGGACTTATTACTTCCATTTTACAGATGAGAATATTGAAACACAGAGAGGTGAAGACATTTTTCCATGGTCACAGAAGTAAACGGCAGAGCCGTGATTGGTGTGCAGGCCTGCCAGACCCCAAATATCCCTGCCCACCACTTCATATCGTGATATTCCCACTCTTGTCACTATTCCATTGGTCTTTTTAAACCTATGCTGGACCATCTATTTATCTCCATTAAATATTATCCCTGCTAGTTTCACCTAGGACCTAGGGCCTACAAATGTCATCTTGAATCTTGATTGTTTGTAAATTCATTGAAAGTTCCACTCTTAGGCCAGAAATCTCTGCTTTCTATATCTACCTCTACTATGCTTCTTATCACTCTGTACTTTAAATAATTTGTTTATATGCCCCTTACTTCCCTGATATAAGGGGCTATTCATTTTTGTGGCTGTTGGATGAATGAATGGATGAACAAATGAATTCTTTGTATTCATTCACATTATCAACTTTAAAAATGTCAAATGGACTGACCCTAAGGGGGAAACAATAGCACCTGTGGTTCTTCAGGACTGATGCTATCTTTTTTCCTGGTGGGGTTGACCTTTCCAAGTAGGCTGCCTGGTGGAAAGTCATAAAACTCCCTATTCTCACAAATTACCCTACATGCCTGCAATTCCACACTTAAAGATTTGACCTATGTCTTACCAGCCACTGTACCTTAGTCCCCCACCCCCAAAGAAAAAAGATTCCCTAGGCCCCAGAGGAGAGAGCATGAAAACAGAGCAGAGGAACACAGGGACCCCGTGAGGGGCCCAGGGCCAGCTCAGTGTGCTCCTGCAGGGGAACATGAGTTCCCTAAGACAGAGCACTCGAACAATAAAAGAAAGCACCCAGAGTGTCCTGTTAGGAGACTCTCAAAACACTTGTCAATAAGAGGTAGGCTCATCATTTTAAAGCAGGGAAGTAACCGAAACTAAACCATCTTCTTTAAAAATGAAAGTCTTTACCAAAGCACTTCTTTAAGAAAATAGCCCCAAAGGCCTTGGTAAAACACCTGAGGAATTAGACCAAATGAGGACAGTTTGATATGAGTTGCCTGTGTGTCTATAAAGATATGAACCAAACTGAACTGTGCTTGTCAGCAGAGCACTGTGTCGGCAAAAGAGCCCCGCCGCACCGCGAAGTGGACACTTCTGAGATCCTGTCTGTGGCTTTGTCTTGAACCAGTGCCCATCCCTCTTCTCAGCACATTTCTGACTTCCCAGCTATCCACACCCAGTGCGGATCTAGAAATAAAAGGTTGCTGTTATCTTAAGTGAGCGAGTTAGCCCTTGTTTAGGCATTTCTTTAAAAAACGTGTACTGTCAGCACACTGGGTGGCCGCATCCCTGGTTTTCCCTTTGTTGTCGACTCTCTGGGGATCTCAGGTCAGCAATTTCAGCTTCCTCTGCCTCAGTTTCTGCATCTGGGCTTAGGGATTATGGGCAGAGGAGGAGGAAGTGATTGGTAGGTTAGCACAGTGCTTTATACCACTTCATTACTGCATTAGCATCGCCCTTCTTTTCTTCCTCACTGGGATATTTCGAGAACTAATGAGATAATGGTCTGTAAGTGGTTGGAAGCCCCGCCGAGGGAGTTAGATAGTACCCAGGGCACTGGTCTCACTTCCTCCTAAACTAATTCTGGTTATCAACAATGCTCACAGGCATTTAGATCCAAGGAGTGGCCTCACATGGCCACACACATTGCTTCACAGCCATTGATCACAAGAAACATCCGTGTTTTTTACCAGTTCCATTCTAATCCTCAAGCAAATGGATAAAGCAAATATACAGCAATTCCATATTATCCTAAGAATTGCATATTTTTAAATGACAAATAGTAAATAAATAGTAATAGTAAAAAAGAAAATCACTTGATTCTGATCTAAAAGCAAGAGGCTGGCTGCAAGATGTATTTGCAGTAAGTGTGCTTTAAAAATTCACATTGAAAAAACTCTATTTGTGTGCATGATAAGATATTAGTAAGGAATGCTCCTCTTCCTGTGATACGTGCCTCTGATAAGGACCCACATTAAGGGGAGTTTACTTGGAACCACATAACATGAAAGGAAAAAGACCTGGCTCTCTAACTATCTCATAGAGATCAACTTAATTAACTGATCAATTTGGAGTGGACAGGTTAGAAAATCCATTCAAGAATCTCTTTGATGAAATTGACAAGCGAGTTTGGTGCAAATAGGTGGGGGTAAGGGGAAAGAGAGAGAGAAATGAATCTCATGCGAGCAATTCTTTCTAGGTCTCTGGTTGGTGGATTTTGAGGACAGCCCCCTCTCCAGTTTCACAGCTTTGCAAAATTTAACTGTTTCTCTGTATTCCACTGAAATACTTCATTTCAGAATCCTGCAAATGATTTTGTCTTCTGTTCATTTGTATTAGGAATTTAGAGACTGACATCCGGGCAGTGCAGGCTGTGGGAATTAGGGAAATAATGTTAGAGCTATTTAGATTTCTGCTTTTCATTCTGCAAACATAAGGGGGCGACTTTAAATATTAGATGGAGGAAATAAAATATGGATAAAGAAGTATTCAAACTAGGTCTTTATGGAATAGTAAATGGAAATCTTTTCCAAGTCTTTCTCCTAATTGTGTCTTGAATATTGAGGCTGCATCTCTTTAGTTTTTATGGCTATGTTTGCCTCCGTAGGATTACATTAGGCAAAGAATTGTGAGCACAAACCCACTATGGCTCTCGGCCCCTGGGTCCTGACAGCTGGGAAGTGTGTCTCAAGTAATCTACCACAAATAATGAAGAATTGAAGTTTATCAATGATTTATTATACAGCATATAAGCAGAATATTTCAAGGTTATTACCATAAGGAAACCTCTCACTCACCCGAAATCCAATTTGATTTGACTTCCTTTTCCTCTCTTTTGTACCACAGATCCCCAGAGTTGAATTAATTCTACTCTTTAGTGCATGGTACATCCCTGGGTCCATAAAAAGCCCCTTTACAATTTTATTGTTGTTTTCCCTCCTACTTCTTGATCTCCACTCTTTATTCCCTCTACTCCAGACCCCCTCACTCCTGTCTTTATTTAGACATATGAATATCCTTGAATAATATATGATATTGCTTTGTGTGCACATGTTTAATTTACAAAAGGCAATGGGCCATAAATCTCATTTTTTCTTACTTTTTCCATCCAACTCTGTTTTTGGAATCCATCCTTGCTGTTATATTTAAGTCTAATTATTACTACTGACGGCTTTGTATCCTACCACAGTTGCTTCATACAGTGCCCAAGCGATGAGCACGTTGGTTGACTCCGACTCCTTGCTACCACCAAAAGTGGTGCTGCAAGAACCACACCCTTGCAGATGTGTGCAAGCCTGTCTCTGGGGTCCACACTAGGTGTGGGAGTGAAAAATCCTAGAGAATGCACTCCCACCAGCAGTGCCAGAGGGCCCCCTTTTCCCCAAGCATCCCTTTCAACATCTGATACTAATAAGATTTCCAATTTTTGTCAATCTAATTAATTTAAAGTGGATTGTGTTGTAATTTAAATTTTCATTTTTCTGATTGCCAGTGAAGTATCTCTTCATATGCTTATTAGCAATTTGGGTTTCTCTTTCTATAAACTGCCTATATCCTTTGCCCACATTTTTCCTATGTGAGTTTCTTATCTTTTTCTTGCCAATCCACAGGAGTTCCTTGGGGCATTAATTCTTTATTGATTTTAGACACTGCAAACATCTTTCTCAATGCTATCGGTCGGGTAGGTTAACAGTTTTGAACTGAAATCTTTAATTTTGAGGTAGTCATACCCATCAATTTTCCCCTTACAGTTTATGTTGTTTGGATGTTGGTTAAGGAATGTGTTCCAAACTCAAGAGCCACAAAGATACACTCCCATATACTCTGCTATAAGACTTATGTCTTTTCCTTCATATTTAGGTCCTTCATCCATTTGAAATTTATTTGTGTATATATTGAGGGGCAGGAATCCAACTTTCTTTTTTTCTATAGTGAGTAGCTTTTCCCAACACTGTCCACTAAATGATCTAGCTTCTTCTGACTGATTGGGAAGCAGCTCTATCATATACCAGTTTCCCACGGATACAGGATTGGGTGTCTGGGCTTGTGTTACACTTTTTGGTCAGTTTGCTTTTTCCTGCATCACTACACCACAGTTTTATTAGGTAGTTTGGAAATATGTCTTAGCCCAGCAATCCCCAACCTTTTTGGCACCAGGGACTGGTTTCGTGGAAGACAATTTTTCCATAGACCAGGGTGGAGGGGATGGTTTGGGGATGATTCAAGCACATTATATTTATTGTGCACTTTATTTCTATTATCATTACATTGTAATATATAATGAAATAATTATACAACTCACCATAATGCAGAATCAGTGGGAGCCCTGAGGTTATTTTCCTGCAACTAGATGGTCCCATCTGGGGGTGATGGGAAACAGTGACACCTGAAGTGTGGTGCTTTTGTCCTGTCTGCTCCATAATCTCGTTTTGGTTGCTGTCACTGCAGAAAACCCTGCTTTGCGTACCACGGTGACTCATTAATCCTCTCTAACAGTTGTGCTTAAATATCCCCTGCTAATTTATCAATTCAAAAAGTTATGGTGCTAACCGAAAGAGGAACACATGCCACCTTTTGAACTGCAGCCTCTCCTAAAAGTTCACAGCAAATGTCCTTAGCAGCAGGCAGGATCAACTCTTCACCAATAGTAAAGGGCTTCTTAGCTTTAGCAATGCAGTTTAGCCACTAAGAATGATGCTCCCAGTGCAGACACATTTGATGAAGTGGTGGCCTTCAATAATTGCTTCTGTCTTCGTGTTCACGATTTTTCTTTTGAAGAACTCCAAAGACTTGTCTTTTAATGCAGGGTACTTGGTCTCCATGTGGCAAAACAGTTTTGAAGTTTTCATGGCCTTGTTGGGTAGCCGGTTGCCACATATCATACAAATGGGCTTGCAGAATGTGAATCACCTGTTGCGATGAACCCGAATTTAAGTAAGATTCTTGGTAATTTCTTTTAAGTGCAGCTTTCATTTTGTTGGCAGTCTTAGAGTCTCCTGCTGTCTCATCATTGGGTCTTTCCTCCTTTTCAAAGAAGCTCTCCAGTGACATTTAGTTTTTACTCATTTTTGCTAGGGTTAGCTTGTGGGCTTATCAAAACTCTGACTGAGACAAGTGCGCTGTGTGGGAAAGAGGTGCAGATGGAAGCGGTAAATAAAATAATGGGCGGGCCCCATGCAGACTAAAATAAGTGTCGGATTCTGACTTAAAGCCTGCCACCAGATGCAGCTGTACAACTGAAGTACATCAACTCACTTTCCACTATAAAGCCTGCCACCAGATGCAGCTTAATTGTCACTTGCCACTCACTGATAGGGTTTTGATATGAGTCTGCAAGCAATTGATTTATTATGGTTTCTGTGCAGTCAAACCTCTCTGCTAATGATAATCTGTATTTGCAGCTGCTCCCCAGCACTAGCATCACTGCCTCAGCCCCACCTCGGATCATCAGGCATTAGATTCTCATAAAGAGCATGCAACCTACATCCCTCGCATGTTCGGTTTACAGTAGGGTTCTCACTCCTATGAGAATCCAATGCCACTGCTGATCTGACAGGAGGCAGAGCTCAGGCGGTGATGCGAGTGATGGGGAGCAGTTAAAAATACAGATGAAGCTTCGCTCACTCGTCTGTCGCTCACCTTCTGGTGTGACCCAGTTCCTAACAGGCCACATATCAGTACCAGTTCATGGCCCAGGGGTTGGGGACTGCAGTCTTAACCATTATGTTTTCTTAAGTGGGAAAGAAGGGATAGATTTACCATCAGTGGACTGGGACTGGTATGTAACCCCACCATCTACCTTGTCCTTGTCATGGCCCACAATTCCCATCCTGGGTCACCCATGGGAGGGTGTCCTACAAGAAAACATCATCTGTAATGTATGTCAAAATGGGGGGAAAGGCTAAAACATCCAAAAGACCACCTGTTTGCCCTGCACAATTTCCTGAAATTAAAATTGCATGTCTTTCAAAATAAGAAACAGTGTTACTGTTTTTTACTCTTACTTCAAAGTTAATGCCTTAAGAACCTATAAGACAATTCTTCTGCGAAATTAAAGAGCTTCAGGAGTGATTTCATTGGGTCTCCAAGAGTCACTAAGGGAGTATGTGTGTGTCATGGGTGAGGAGCAAGGGTTTAGTAATTGGCCTTACTCCAACAGCTATAATTAATTTTACCAATCTGTAGTAGATCAGAAACTAGAACTCAGATCTCCTGAGACTTCCTCTTCAACTTTACAAATATGTGTCCAATACCTTCTGCGTGCTGGGCATCATTGCATAGAGTAGAAAGACGAATAAACAAACATGGTCTCTGCCCACATATTACTCAGTGACTTGCCTGGAACCAGGGTTTGTACCCCAACTCATGGAAGAAATGACCTGATATGAAATTGTGAAGTTATTTAGTCTATTCTATCAGCCAGGGGTCAGTTCAAATACATTTGCATAGACCGGCTGACAATCAGCTAAGCATTGTACATAGACTCTGCTGTGGTGGATTTACTGGCCAAATATAGACCTAGTCTATACCTCAGATAAGACAAAATGGTATGCCAAAAATGTCCTTCCAGAACAGGAATTAGATTGAAGCTGCATTAGAGTTTCTGGGTACTCAACAGTTGAGCTGTTTTCAGCTGAAGGAAAAGACAGAATATTTAAGCTCAGGAGAGAAAGAGATGGAGAAAGAGAAGGAGGAAAAGAGGGAGGGGGAGGGAGGAGGGAGGAGAGAGGAGAGAAAGGGAGAGAGGAGGAACAGGAAAAGGAAAAGATGGTGCTTGGTTGGGAATTACTAGGAAAAAAGGCAGTATGTAACCGGGAAAGACATCCAAAAAAGTCTCCTCCTTTCATCCTCTCTGACTTCATCAGAATCTCATTTTGAGCCTGAATTACTTGTGAATAAATATTTACAATTCAACAGCACAAATAAGATGTGGCTGACACATAGAAAGTGTTCAATAATTATTAGCATTTTTGAAAAGTAGCCGATTATCTGTTAGAAATAATGAACGGAACCAAGCAATGCATCAAGTTTGCGTTCATTTGCAAGTGTGAAATCAACTGAACATTGTTTATAGTGTTTATTTTTTTTTTTTTTGCCTTCCTTATAGCCATATTCCTGAAAGGATTGTTACATCTTAAAAATAATCCAGGGGTTGTATAATAGAGCAAAAAAATAAAATAAATGAAAGTAAAAACAATAAAAGGAAAACCACCCTAATGTTTGGTTCGAGAAATGTCAACATGTTCATATTATGGAATTCTACTCAGCCTTCATAATCATTCAAAATCATGTGGTGGATTAAGAGTAACATGGAAAGGTATTCAGAGTTTATTAAATTTAAAAAGCAGGTTAGATGATAGTATGATGTATTATTTAAGAATTCAGAGCCCAGAGCCAGACTGCTTGGGTTCAACTCCCACTTCTTCCACTGAAATGGCGGGGAGGCTTTGTGGGCGACATTTCTTACCTCTCTGTGCTTCTGTTTCCTCATCTACAAAATGGGACTAGAAAGTAGACCTACGTCATAGGGTTCCTGACATGATTCAATGAACCAATTAACACGAGGAAAAGCAATCTGAACAGTGCCTATTACACAGTAAGAAGTCAATAAATGTTATTTATGATTAATATGATTATAACAGTATCACCTCATATCCATATAGAAAAATGTCTATAAAGACATACCATAAAATTTTAAGTGTTTATCTCCAGATGGTGCGAGTATGGATTTTTCTTCCTCTTTTTGCCTATCTGCATTTTTCTAATTTTCCCAACCATGAAAATATATTGATTCGCTAATAAAGAGCAACAAGTTATTTTTAATTTTTGAAAAAAGATCCATGAGTTGGGTAGGGGCGAGGGAGAATGGCACATTGATATGGTCAAGAGCTCTCTGCAAATACACAATGTAGCAGTGAGGCACAGGGTTGGGTTATATCCCTAAATAAGGAGGGGGTGAGGGGGCTGAGGAGGGGAGTAAAGGAACATGGGGCGGAGGGACATTCTCCTCCTCATTTTTTATTTCATGCTCAAGGTTAAGGTTCCATACAGCAGCAAAATGGAGAAAGAAATGAAGTGCCATAAGAGGTCACAGGGACAAACATTGACTGGCTCTGGAGTTTTGAAAGGCATTGGATAATTTCACGACCATTAATAACATCTGCAGTCCTGCTGAGCAGGCTAATGGCAGCGGTAATTAGAGCCTGTGCTGTAAGACAGATGACTGCTTGTCAGAGCAGGAGAGCAGGCCCACCCCGGGGGCCACTGCCCATGGGCAGCCAGGGCCAGGAGGGGGCAGGGTCTTGCCAGGAAGAACCCTACTTAGTCATAGGGGAGGGACAATCCAGACTGGCCTCTGTGGTCAGATTCTTAGCTCACAAAGGAAATAGTGGGTGTAGGTGCAGCCAGGGTTTGGGTCTGGATATAAAACTGCCCCCACTAATATCTTGCATGGAAGTACAATATTTTCATACTTTACGTATCCAGAATTTAGGCTTCAGTTCAAAGAAATTGTGAAATCAATAAGTTGTGTCCTTAACCAGCGATTACCCAGCCTTAATTATGCATTAGTAGAGTGGTTTCCTAGTCATTAAGACTAGTGGTTTTCTAGAAATTAAGAATTGGCCTTTTGAAGACTTAATTTTTCCTTGTGAACAGGGGAAACAATGGGTTTCACACAAACATTTTGGTCTCTCCTAATCTCTAAACCAGATTTAGTTGTTCAGGTTTTTAATCAAGATGACTAATATATCTTTTCTGAAAGTTTTGTTATGAAATGCAAATATTTCTTTTTAAAGTGAAGATTTCCATCTAGATAAGTCTCAGAATGAATCCTATCCATGGGATGGTTCACTCCAGAGGATGCCAAAGGGAAATGCTTGCAATGCCACTTAGGGATTTGTCCCACTAATTTCACTTAGGCAAACGACTATACTTAACGACTATTTCAGTAGACTTCTATACAAGTTTGCTTGCTTGGAGATATTAGACCTACCAATGCAATGCTACACGATTCTAAAAAGAAGCCTAATCAACTTCTATTTAAACATTGCAGATTGAACAAAAATGCTTTTCTCAAATTTCTCCTGAAACCCCTCTAAAATGATAGAAAAGGAATTGAAAATGTTTAAGATCACAAAAGTAAAAAAATATGAAAGTGGCTGATAGCAAACTAGTGATGGCAATTTAACATTACAAGATGGATAAGATTTGGAACTTCCTTTTCCAGCGGTAGGACAGACTAGACATTCTGACAAACTCTACTGCCCAAATATACTGAGACCTTAGGTAAATTAAATTCAACAAATATAAAGAGACAAGGAGATAGAAAATATGAAGGAAAGGTTAAGAAAACTAGAAGACAAAGTGGGAAGGTGTGATAGTATCTTACACAGAGATAACAGAGAAAATGGAGGAAATGTAAATGTTATCTAACCAGCGAAAAGTATCAATCTACTGATCCAGGAAACCTTAGATGAAAGTCACTGACATTAGCAATGTGCCAAATTTTTTTCATTGATGGTGTATTCATGAGTGTTCATTTTATTATCAGGCTTTTAGCATACAAATATGGTAGATATATTCTTTTAAATGTCTTAAAAATTACATGCTATAACAAATAAAGTATATTAATACGTGCAACACAACTTAGGCTTCAGCTTTATAAACTTTGCTAAGCTCCTCTAAAAGGGTCCAACAAGAAGCAAATCTATTCAAGTACAGGACCCTGGAAAGTCTTAGAAGTTGGAAGCACCACATACGCCAGAAGGCAGGGGTGAGGAGTGAGGTTGGGAACTGGAAGATTGGTTAAAAGTCTATATAAGGCATAATTGAGCCTTCCCCCAACATACTCACCCAGATGACTATTCCTCCTCTATCTCAGAAGACTGAAAGTTTTCTCTCTGGAGAAACTGAGTCAAAAAGCATCTGGCCTTGACACCAGGCATAGCTGAAAACACACTGGATTAAGTGACACCCTGCCCCCCATACACTCACACATTTATTATTATCACTACTCCTACCCTAACTTCCAGAGAGCAGATTAGAAGTTTGTTTTCTGGAGAAACAGACTGACCCTCTTCCCCAAATCTAAGCACCATTATGTTTAGGGGATTCCCCAGTGAGACTAGCAGGTCCCTACTATTCACCCTACTGTGAAGAACTTTACCTCTCTACAAGCCTTGCCCCTCTCCCTCAGAGTTTCCTGTCATCTCTTTTGTGTCTCAGCCTTAAATGTAAAGAAATGGCCATGTATGAACAGACATTTGATGAGAGCTCCCAATAGAAAGCCACACACCAAAACAAACACATAGGAAAAAAAAGGAAGTAGGATGGAATAGAAACAAGACAGGAACAGAGGAAAACTATGACAACAACAAACAATAATTAATATTGAAAGATAAGACAGAGCATTGCATCTATGAAGCAAGAATTAAATGTTATAAAGAGGAACATCCAGAGAATAAGAAATAGCTTTTTACAATTAAAAATATATAGCAGACATTTAAAAATTCAATAGAAGGGGTTGGATGATAAAAGTTGAAGAACTCTTTCAAGAAATAAAATTAAAAAGATGAAAAACTGCAGAGAAAAGGTAAGAAAATACAAACAGCAACAAAGAGGCCCAACATACAAGTTATAGAGGTTCCCCAAGGAAAAAGCAGAAAACCAAAACCAGTGAAATTATTAAACATATATGCCCAAAATTTAAGTTTGCAAGTTTTCAGTTTGAAAAGTCCCCTTGGGTGTCAAGTAAAATGAATAATAAAAAGATCTATAAGTCACATTGAGTGAAATTTCAATATAATAGAGATAAAGAGAAGAACCTAAAAGGGTTGGTGTAAGCGGAAAAGGTCACATACAAAAACTCAGGAATGGGAATGTTATCAAACTTTCAACAGCCACAGTGAAAGCTCATAGACATTAAAGCAATACTTTCAAAAAAGTGGAAAAAAAGATTTCTCACTTATAGTTTTATACCCAGCCAAATTATCAATCAGGTGCAAGCATAGAATAAAGGCTTATTCAAACATGCAAGTTTATTTTACATGCATTCTTTCTCAGAAGATGTTGTGCTCCAGTAAAACAAGAAAGTAAGCCAATAAAGCAAACCAATATGGGAACTAAGAAAAAGTGGAATCTAAATTAGAGAGAGGTAAAGGGAATTCCCAGGGTGATGGAAAATCAAGCAATAGAAATATAGCATGTTATTTAGCTATTTGGGGGTGAATATCAGAAGAACAAAAAAAACCCCCAAAAGATATGAAAGTGATGACTCAGGAGAATAGAAATTGGAGTTGAGTAGGGGTAGGGCCAAATATGACTGTTTTTCAATACGTCTTACACCACTATTTGATTTTTAAAGTCTATATGTATATATTACATTTAAATTTTTAGGTTAAGAAAGTGTATGCCAAGCCTAATCTAGAATATTCTGGAGTGCTGTCCTTTTTTTCTTAAACTGTCGGCTATAGTTTATTCTTATACATTTGGGTTTTAATTTAAGCAATGAAGCACGTTAGAGAAAATTTGGAAATAGTAAAGAAATGGGGAAAAAAGAACCCACATTACCCATAATCCCACCATGCAACCATTCTAATCATTTTCCTTCTAATATTTTCATACATAAATTTTGTTGTTGTAGTCATCATGCAGTTATATCCTGCTTTATCCCCCCACAACATTATACCATGATCAACTTCCAGCTTGCTGTACAGCATTATAACCATCTTTCTTAATGGCTTGACAGGACTTTTTGATCTGACTGTCACACTCAACAAAATAGATCACCTCTGTATTAGTCAGGGTTCTCTGGAGAAACAGAACCAATAGGAGATATATATATATAGTTGGAGATTATTATGAGAAATTGGCACCAGTGGTTATGGAGGCTGAGAAGTCCCATGATCTGCTATCTGCAAGCTGGAGACTCAATAGTATAATTCTAGTCTGAATCTGAAGGCCTGAGAACCAGGGGCGGACGGTGTAAATCCCAGTGCAAGGGCAGGAGAAGACTGCCCAAGCTCAAGCAGAAAGTCAGGAAACAAAAGGGGACGATTCCTCCTTCCTCTGCCTTTTTGTTCTGTTCAGTCCCTCAACAGATTGGATACTGCTTACCCAAATTGGGAAGGGCAGTCTCCTTTACTGAGTCCACTGATTCAAATGCCAATTTCATCCTGAAACACCTTCACAGACACACCCACAAATAGTGTTTAATCTGGGCACCCTGTGACCCAGTCAGGTTGACACATAAAACTAACTATCCCAGCGTCCTCTCACTCACTCCCGCACATGGTTCCTTTTTTTTATGTTTTTCAGACACTCCAAACGTGTGCTACTCCAAGGGCCTTAGCCCTGAGATGCTCTTCCTCAAGATGGCTGCCTCACTGTCACCAATCAAGATTTGGCTTAAATGCATCTCCCACAAGACCTTTTGGTCCCCAGGCTACAGTAGGTCTCTTTCTTCCACACCCTGTTTTCATGGTGGCCGTTTTCACCCCCTGACACTTTCTTTTTTATTTCTTAGTTAATTTGTTTATCTACTGTCTGTCTTCCTCAATAGATTGTAAGCTTCATGGATGCAGAAATTATATCTTTCTCATGCCCCACTCTATGTCCAGCACAGACAACAGATCTTGGCACAGACAAAGCATGAAATAAATATTTTGGGGTGAATGAATGAATGAATTAGTGAATGAATAAGTGACTGAATGATGAATTGATGAAATGCTAACTGCTTCAGGCCACAGAGAGAAACCTGAAGCTGAATAGAAATGACGGAGAGTCTGTTAGGTGGTGAGGCAGGAGATCTGTTTCTCATCCTGGCTGTGCCACTCACCAGGTACATAACAGGAATAGGACACACTTAACTCTCTGTGCTGGGTTTCTCACCTGTGAAGTTAGAGAGTGGGAGGAGGTGGCTTCCATCATCTGTTTGGACAATAAGTACTGACGTCTGTATCTTTGCAAGTCTCTATCTTTGCTAAAGATTTCTGTTGTGACTTTGGGAGAATAACTTCTTGGTTTTGTTTTCCAGAATGCTGAATGAGAAGAAATTTCAGTCAAATGTATAGGTTTTTTTCCCCCTTCATGACAATAAGCAATTAGTTTTGCTATTTCTTGACTCTGTCTTTTCTCTTGTGAGAGAGGAAAACTGACTACTCATTGATCGGGTAAATGAAGCAGCCTGAAATGTGCCCTGAAATACAGTGACTTCCTTGGTAGGCCATGATCCTTTAGGGAATTGGTACAGAATGATAGTTGAGGACACATAGGCTGATGTCAGACAAACCTGGTTCCAAGTAGTGTCAATGCATGAACTTGGGCAGGTTACTCAGGCAGAAAGGTTAGTATAGTGGTGCTGATGCCAGAGCTACACTGTAGGGGTTTGAGTCCTAGTTCTGCCACTTATTAGCTATAAAATCTTTCATGTTTCAGAGGAAAAAAGAGATGAGAAAGTACCTACTTCATAAGGTTGTTGTGAGGATCAACAAATTCCAAATTCATATACCACTTTGGACAGTAGGCACTGAGAACACACGTGGTCACCACCATGTGTGGGTTTGCTGCTATTGTTTCACTGTCATTACTTAATGTCTCCAAGTCTGTTTCTTCATTCACTCATCAGTGAATATTTACCAAGTACTTTTGAAGAGGCGTCACATTGCTTCATTAACTTAAGGTGAGGCTTCTGGGTCTCAATTATAATGCCACTAGCCTGTAAGGCTGGGAGTAAGTGTGCTATTATCTCTTGAAGTAGTTCTTAAACATGCTCCCCTGACAGTATATTTGGGGAGAACTCCCCTCTGGCTGTGCACAGCTCACCTTCAATATGCAGTGTTCCCCTCCCCTCCACCATCCCAGCAGAGGTCGGATCACACTGCGCTCAGAGTCAATGCTCCTGACTCCATCTGGCCTAGAACAAGTAGGGGAGGGAAATGATGGAGTGAAGAGGAACAGCAACTCAAAGGTGTGAATGCAGGCATTCCAAGAAAGAAGGAGATGGTGACAAGGTACTACAAATTGTCTCATCCTGATCTAAAGGGCAATAGGCGGAGATGAATTTTGGATCTGATGTTCATCTCTAGCTTCACTTCCTCTGTCATCTCCCTCGTTCTCATCTCTGAGAATACTTCTGAAGCAGAGATTTGGATCAATGATAGTGAGTGAAATATGAAAATGTTTAGAAATAAATAATGGCAACTTTAAGGCAAGTACTATCAAAGTTGCTAAGAACATATTTATGCACTTGCACATGGAAGAACTAAAATTTTGAGTTCATAATTAAATGAAAATAGATCTTGATATTATAGCTATTGAATAATGTTTGTATCAATAACTGAAGCCTATTTTTGCAGAGTTTATATTTCTCGAATTCCATATTCAGAATTAACATCAATGATCATGTTCTGTCCAACTGCCTTAATAGGACTTCAAACAGAATTCATAACTTTCTCCTGCAAGCCTGGTCTTCTTCCATGTTCAGTAACTCCATCTAAATAAGCCATATAACCTAGGAGTTATTCTTCATACTCCTACTCCCTCAACATATCCAACACATCACCAAATCTTATCAATATTAGCACACAAATATCTCTCAAGCTGGTGAATTTCTCTTAGTGCAAAATAGTTCTGTTTAGGATATTCAAAGAGATAAATTAAAAAATAAAATCTACAAAAATGAAAAAGAAATAATTAAACAAAAATAAGCAATATTATAACAAGAACAGGTGGATAAGAAAAAGAACCAATTAGAAACATCAGGAACAAAAAGAATCATTAAAACATATAAATTTAGTAGATGCAATAAAACCTAGATTGAATGTAGTCACAATTGTAACATTGAAACAATGAAACAATGAAAGATAGAAATTAAGAATTCATCCAGAATGTAACACAGAGAAACAAATAAATATTGAGCATGAAAGAAGAGTGGAGATATGGTGTAGTAGCTTTTCTCCAAAGAAATTAATGGCCACCATTAATTCCTTCTCTCCCTGTACACACATGCTCCTCTCCTGTCAAGAGGTGATGTCTTCCCTTCCCCTGGAATCTGGGCCTCGTGATGTTGTTTGATTAACAGAATGTGGTAGAGGTGATATTTGGGACTTCTGTGGCTAGGTCCGAAAAATTCTTGGTGGTTTCTGCCTACGTTACTTGAAACACTTGCTCTCAGAAGCCAGTAATCACTCTTTGAGAAGCCTAAGCCACATGGAGAGCCAATATGTAGGTGTGCCAATTGACCGCCCCAGCTGAGCTCCCACCCACAGTCAGCATCAACTGTCAGACATCTCAGGTGAGTCGGAGACATCTTGGATGTCCAACCCAGTCAAGCCTTCATATGACTACAGCTCCAGCTGGCATCTGACTTCAACTGCATAGACACCCAAGCAGGAACAACTCAGCTAAGTCCAATCAACCCACAGAACCATGAGAAATAATAATAACTTACTGTTTTAAGTCCCTACATTTTAGTGTGGTTTGTGATACAACACTAGGTAATCAGAACCTACAGAGAACAGACTGAGAAGTTCTAATTCATGATTAATAGAAAGTCCAGAAGAAGATAATAGAAAAAAAAGGCAGAAAAATAATATTCAATAAAATAATATTTAAGAATTTCCCAGAATTGAGAAAAGATGTGAGTTCTCAGCATGAAAATGCATACTTCATATCAAGCAGAATAATTAAAAATAAATCTGCACCTAGTCACATTATTGTGAAGATGCAAAGCTACCAACATCTTAAAAGATAACAGACCAAAAAGGCAGATTACTACAGAGAAATGACAACTGGAATGACAGCAGACTTCTCATTGGCATGACGAAGTGCACGATGGCAGCAAAGCAATATTGACGGTGTTGAGAGAGTAGCTGTCAATCGGCAATTCTGTGCTCAGCTGCACTATCATTCGAGTGATGGCAAAATAATGACATTTTAAGAGAAGGCACAAACTCAGAGAGTTACTTTTTTGTTCCCTCAACAGAAGAATTGCTAAAAGAATGTAATTCTACAAGAAGAAATAGAAATTTAAAAAGAAAACCATATCTGTCCAACAAAAGGTGAACCTAAATAAAGTACAAAGTAAACTATTGGGAGTGATACATATAGTATAATACTACTTATGTAATATTTAACCCCCTGCCAAAATACTATGTATCGTTTGTAAAAACATACACACATAGTAAAATGTGAAAACATGGACAGAAATGCCACCTACCAGCTTCAAGACAATGGCAACTACAGGCGAGAAGGCAAGGAGAATAACAGGAACACAGAAAAGCTCCAACTACTTCTGTAACACCTATAATTCTTACTATCTGAACTCATTATCTGCACTTGGGAACTGAATAGATTCCAGTGATTTTTTTTTTTTTTTGACTGTTCCCAGGACTGTTCCCAGGAAATTGTATCTCCTCACTTTCTAAAATCTCACCACCTGAAACTCAAGACCCACGTATATTCAGATAAAACAGTGCACATTGCTCTCTAAACTTGCTATCTGAACTGTCGTTATCCAAACTCACTAACCAAATGGAATCAGATAGTCCAGGACACCAAGTTTTTGTTGCTTTAAAAATATAAAAAGGTCTTAACCAAAATAGTAAAATGTTAACAATTTATTAAATCTGAATGGTGAGTACTTTTGTGTTTGTTTAAATATTTCAAATATTAGCAAAACAGACTTTTCACCAGTAACTTATGGAAATCAATCCTATTGCTTTCCTTTAGAGTCGCAACCCAAACACAACCGTGCCGGTGACTGCGTAAGTGCAGCACATTGTGTGTGTTGACCCTGCTGGAGGAGCAGTCAGATATCGAAACTCCCTGAGCTTATTCATCTGCATTTGGGGCCCTGATGCCACCAAACAGAGCTGGGCTGTGCCCTGCACCCCATTCACAAATTTACATAGAGTTAGGACAAGAAGTGCAAAGATGCATGACTATGTCTGATGAATTAAGTTCCCAAATGAGGCCAAATTGCATTAAAAAATAATGGGGGGTGGTGCAGAGCAAGATGGCTAAGGAAAAACCTCCAGTAATCATCCCTCTGCATGAGCACCAAATTCAACAACTATCCACGCAGGGAAGCACCTTCAGAAAAACCAAAAATCAGGCGAGCGATCACAGTACTTGGTTTTAACATTATATCAAGCAAGGAGGTACTGAAAATGGCAAAAAAGATAATCTTATATTGCCTACATCACCCCCCCATCCACTCCCCTAGTGCTGTGCCAGCACACCAACTGGAGAGAGAACCTGTGCACCCAGGGGGAGGGAGAGTGAAGTGATTGTGGGACTTTGCATTGGAACTCAGGCCGCCCTGTCACAGGGGAACACAGCACGTGGCAGAATTCTGCTGGTGTGCACAGAAGAAGCATTTAGACCAAGCCAGCCAAAGGGAAATCCTCCACCCCAAAATTCAAGTTCTGGCTAGCCCCACCACTGGCTGAAAAAAAGTGGCCTGGGGCCTGGAATAAATTCATAAGGCAATTGGGCCACAAAAGCTGCAGTCCTTGGGCAATTCCTGTAGCTGTTTTGTGGCCTTGGGGTGCACATGATCCAGTGAGACACCAGCAGCAGTGGCTAAGCCAGTATCTGTGTCACCCCTTCCCCAGACCCAGGAAATGCAGCTCAGGGAGAGTCTTATTCCACTTGGGGAAAGGAAAAGGAAGAGCTCAGAGGACTTTGTTGTGCAACTTGGGTACCAGCTCAGCCACAGTAAAATAAAGTACCAAGCAGATTCCTGAAGCCCCTGATTCCAGGCCTTAGCTCCTGGATGGTATTTCTAGACTTACCCTGGGCCAGAAGGAAACATGCTGTCCTGAAGGGAAGGACCCAGTCCTGGCAGGATTCACCACCTGCTGACCAAAAAGTCATTGGGCTTTGAATAAACATTATCGGTAGCCAGGCAACAGTCACCACTACTTTGGGTGAGACTGAGCTGGCTTCACGTGTGACCTGGTGCAGTCCTATCCATATCCTTCCTCCTCCAACTCCAGCAGCCCAGCACAGAGAGTGAGGAAAGAGAGTAAGAGACTTTGCCTGGTAATCCAGGGAATTCTCCCACATGTTACCCAAGTCCACCAAGGCGGTACCACCAGGAGTCTGCAAGAGTCACAGAATTATTAGGCTTGGGGCACCCCCAGTGCTGATATGGCTGTAGTGACCAAAGACAGATCACAACACTCAATTTTCTTTGAATATCTGGAAAGCCTTTTCAAGAAGGATGGTTTCAAACAAGCCCAGATTGTAAACATTAAAACAAATACCTAACTCTTCAATGCTGAGACATTGATGAACATCCACAAGCATCAACAACACCCAGGAAAACATGATTTCACCAAACAAACTAAATAAGGTACCAGTGACCAATCACAGAGTGATGGAGATATGTGACCTTTCAGAAATAGAATTCAAATAGCTATCCTGAAGAAGCTAAATGAACTTTAAGACAACACAGAGAAGGAATTCAGAAGCCTATCAGAGAAATTTAACAAAGAGATTGAAATAATAAAAATCAAGCAGAAATTCTGGAGCTGAAAAATTCAATTGACAAATTGAGAAATGCATTAGGGTCTCTCCACAGCAGAATTGATCAAGCAGAAGAATGAACTAGTGAGCTTGAAGAGATCCTGCTTGAAAATACATGGTCAGAAGAGAAAAAAAAAAAGAATAAAAAAGAATGAAGTACACCTACAAGATTAGATCTAGAAAATAGTCTGAAAAGGGGAAATCTAAGAGTTATTAGCATCAAAGGGGAGGTAGAGAGAGATATTAGGGTAGGAAGTTTATTCAAAGAAGTAATAACAGAGAACTTTCCAAACCCAGAGAAAGATATAAATATTCAGGCCCAAAGATCACAGAACACCAAGCAGATTTAACCCAAATAAGACTATATCAAGGCATTTAATAATTAAGCCCCCAAAGGTCATGGATAAGGAAAAGGACCTAAGGGAAGCAAGAAAAAAGAAAGAAAGAACATATAAAGAAGCTCCAATATGTCTGGCAGCAGACTTCTCAGTGGAAACTTTACAGGCCAGGAGAGAGTGGCATGACATATTCAAAGTGTTGAGGGAAAAATCCTTAACCCTAGAATATTATATCTTGCAAAAATATCCTTCAAACATGAAGGAGAAATAAAAACTTTCCCAGACAAACAAAAGCTGAGGGATTTCATCAACACCAGACCTGTCCTACAAGAAATGCTAAAAGGAGTTCTTCAATATGAAAGAAAATGACATTAATGAACAACAAGAAAGCATCTGAAGGTATACAACTCACTGAAAACAATAAGTATACAAATATAGAATATTTTATTGCTGTAATTGTGGTGTATAAGCCATTTATATCTTGAGTAGGAAGACTAAAAGACAACCTATCAAAAATAACAACTTTTTGAGAGATAGATAGTATAAAAAGATAAAGATAGAAACAACAAAAAGTTAAAAGGTGGGGGGAATGGAGTTAAAGGGTAGAATTTCTGTTAGATTTCTCTTTGCTTATGAATAAATAAGCAATGTTAATATTAATAAATAAATACTAACAAATAAATGTTTGTAAGCAGAGTTGTTACACATAAAACAAATGTTATAAATGTTGTAAAATGTTTTTGCAAGCCTCATGGTAACCTCAAATCAAAAAACCTACAACAGATACACAAAAAATAAAAAGGAAGAAATTAAAACACACTACCAAAGAAAATCACTTTTAACAAAGGAAGACAGAAAGGAAAGAAGAAAAAGAAAACCACAAAACAACCAGAAATCAAATAACAACATGGTAATAGTAAGTCTTTACCTATCTATAATATCATTGAATGTGAAGAGACTAAACTCTTCAATCAAAAGACAGAGTGGCTGAATGGAGGAAAAAAACAAGACCCAACTGTATGTTGTCTACAAGAAACTCACTTTGCCTATAAAGACACACATACACTGAAAATAAAGGGATGGTAAAAGATATTCCATGCAAATGGACACTAAAAAAGAGCAGGAGTACCTGTACTTCTATCAGATAAAATAGATTTCAAGAGAAAAACTGTAAAAAGAGACAAAGAAGGTCATTATATAATGATAAAGGGGTCAATTCAGCAAGAGAATATGACAATTCTAAATATATATATGCACCCAACATTGGAGCACTCAAATATACAGAGCAAATATTATCAGGGCTAAAGAGAGAGATAGACCCCAATACAATAATTGCTGTAGACCTCAACACTCCACTTTCAGCATTGAACAGGTCATCCAGACAGAAAATCAACAATGAAACATTGGACTTAATCTGCACTCTGGGCCAAATGAACCTGATAGGTATTTTCAGAACATATTTCATCCAAGAGCTGCAGAATATACATTCTTCTCCTCAGCTCATGAATCATTCTTAAGGATAGACCATATGTTAGGCCACAAAACAAGTCTTAAAAAGCTCAAAAAAATTGAAATAATATCAAGTATTTTCCCTGACCACAATGGAATAAAACTAGAAATCAATAACAAGAGCAGTATTGGAAACTATACAAACACACAGAAATTAAACAATATGCTCCTGAATGAGCAGTGAGTCAAAGAAGAGATTAGAAGGAAATTTAAAAATTTCTTGAAACAATTGAGAATGAAAACACAACATAACAAAACCTATGGGATACAGAAAAAGCAGTAATAAGAGGAAAGTGTATATCAATAAGTGCCTATTATCAAAAGAGTAGAAAAGCTTCACATAAACAACCCAATCATGCATCTCAAAGAACTAGGAAAACAAGAGCAAACCAAGCCCAAAGTTAGTAGAAGAAAAGAAATAATAAAGATCAGAGAAACAAAATTGAAATTGAAACAAAAAAATACAAAAGATCAACAAAATGAAAAGTTGTTTTTTTGAAAAGATAAACAAAATTGACAAAGCTTTAGCCAGACTAACTAAGAAAAAAAGAGAGAAGACTCAAATAAATAAAATCAGAGATGGAAAAAGAGACATTACAACTGATACTGCAGAAATTCAAAAGATAATTAGAGACTACTATGAACAACTATATGCCAATAAATTGGAAAACCTAGAAGAAATGGATAAATTCCTAGACACATACAACCTACCAAGATTGAACCAGGAAGAAATTCAAAACTTGAATAAACCAATAACAAGTAATGAGATAGAAGCAGTAATAAAAAGTCTCCCATCAAAGAAAAGCACATGACCCAATGGCATCACTGTTGAATTCTACTAAGCATTCAAAGAACTAACATCAATCCTACTTATACTATTCCAAAAAATCAAAGAGGAAGGAATACTCCCAAACTCATTCTACAAGGCCTGTGTTACTCTTATGCCAAAACTAGAAAAAGACACATCAAATAAAGAAAGCTAAAGACCATTATCTCTGACGAACACAGATGCAAAAACCCTCAACATAATACTAGCAAACTGAATTCAACAACACATTTAAAAGATTATGCATCATGATCAAGTGGGATTTATCCCAGGGATGCAAAGATGTTTCAACATACACAAATCTATCAATGTGATATGTCATACCAACAGAACAGAAGACAAAAACCATAAGATCATTTCAATTGATGCTGAAAAACATTTGATAAACTTCAACATCCCTTCATGATACAAACTTTCAACAAAGCAGGTAAAGAAGGAACTTACCTCAACATGATAAAAGCCATATATGACAGACCCACAGTTAATGTCATACTGAATGGAGAGAAACTGAAAGCCTTTCCTCTAAGATCTGGAACAAAACAAGGATGCCCACTTTCACTACTGTTATTCAACATAGTACTGAAAGTTCTACCTCAAGCAATCAGACAAGAGAAAAAAATAAAGGGCAACTAAATTGGAAAGGAAGAAGTCAAATTATCCTTGTTTGCAGACAATATGATCTTATACCTAGAGAAACATAAAGACTCCACACAAAAAAACTATTACAACTGATAAACAAATAAAGTAAAGTTGCAGGATACAAAATCAACATACAAAAATCAGCAGCATTTCTATATGCCAACACTAAACAATATGAAAAAAAAAACAAGAAAATAATCCCATTTACAATAGCTATAAATAAAATAAAATACCTAGGAATAAACTTAACTAAAGAAGTGAAAGATCTCTATAATGAAAACTATAAAATATTGATGAAAGAAATTGAAGAGGACACACACACAAAAAATGGAAAGATATTTCATGCTCATGGATTGGAAGAATCAATGTTGTTAAAATGTCCATACTATCCAGAGCAATATACAGATTCAATGAAATCCTCATCAAAATATCAATGACATTCTTCACAGAAGTAGAAAAAAAAATCCTAAAATTTATGTGGGATCACAAAAGAGCCAGAATAGCTAAAGTCATCCTGAGTAAAAATAACAAAACTTGGAGAGTCACATTACCTGACTTCAAATTATACTACAGAGCTGTAGTAATCAAAGCAGCATGGTACTGGCATAAAAACAGACACATAGACTAATGGAACAGAATAGAGAACCCAGAAATAAATCCACACATCTGTAGTGAATTTATCTTCCACGAAGTTGCTAAGAACATATAATGGGGAAAGAACAGTCTCTTTAATAAATGGTGCTGGGAAAACTGGATAGCCACTTGCAGAAGAATGAAACTAGACCCTTCTCTCTCACCATATACAAAAATCAAATCAAAATAGATTAAAGAATTAAATCTAAAACTTTAAACTAAGATACTACTAAAAGAAAAACATTGGGGAAATGCTTCAGGACATTGGTCTGGGCAAGGACTTCTTGAACAGTACCCCAAAAGCACAAGCAACCGAAGCGAAATTGGACAAATGAGATTACCTAAAGCTAATCTTCTTCACAGCAAAGGAAACCATCAGTAAAGTGAAGAAACAACCTACAGAATGAGATAAAATATTTGCAAACTACCCATCTGACAGGGGATTAATAACTAGAATATATAAGGAGCTCCAACAACTAAATAGGAAAAAATCAAATAATCCAATTTAAAAATGGGCAAAGGATCTGAATAGACATTTCTCAAAAGAAGACATACAAATGGCCAAATATATGAAAAAATGCTCAACATCATTGGTTATCAGAGAAATGCAAATCAAACTACAATGAGATATCATCTCACCCCAGTTAAAATGGCTTTTATCAAAAAGATAGGCAATAATGAATGCTGGCGAGGATGTGGAGAAAGGGGAACCCTCGTACACTGCTGGTAGGAATGTAAATTAGTGCAACCACTATGGAGAACAGTATGGAGACTCCTCAAAAAACTAAAAATAGAACTTCCATATGACCCAGAAACCCCACTGCTGGGTATATGTTCAAAAGAAAGGAAATCAATATATTGAAAAGATACTTGCACTCCCGTGTTTATTGCAGCACTATTTGCAATAGCCAAGATTTGGAATCAACCTAAGTGCTCACGAATGGATGAACGGATGAAGAAATTGTGGTACATATACACAATGGAATATTATATAGCCACAAAAAAGAATGAAATCCTGCCATTTGAAACATGGATGGAATTGGAGAATATTATGTTAAGTGAAATAATCCAAGCACAGAAAGACAAGCCTCTCATGTTCTCACTCACATGTGGGAGGTAAATAATTAAAAACAATTGATCTCATGGAGACATAGAGCAGAATGATGGTTACCAGAGGCTGGGAAGGGTATCAGGGAGGAGGGGAAAAAGTGGGGATGGTTAATGGGTGCAAAAATATAGTTAGATAGAATGAATAATATTTGATAGCACAACAAAGTGGGTATAGTCAACAATAAGTTAGGGTATATGTTAAAATAACTAAAAGAGTGTAATTGGAACGTTTCTAACACAAAGAAATGTTAAATGCCTTAGGTGATGGATACTCCAATTACCCTGATTTGATTAATTCACATTGTATGCCTGTATCAAAACATCACATACACCCTACAAAGTTATACAACTATTATGTACCCATAATAATTTTTTTAATTTAAAAATAAATATTAAAAAACACAATGCAGTCCCATGAGAAAATTTACTTAAGGTAGGTGACCCATACTTGGAAGTTGAAGGGATGTGCTGGACCAGGGGCAGAGAGAGCTGCTGCAGAGATGATGGGAGACAGCAGCAGGAGCAGTGAGGAGGTGACGTAACTATGAGCATGAATCCGGGTCCACCAGGGCTTCTCCTGACCAGCAGCTGGGTTGCAGAGCCCCACAGCCTGCTCTGCCAGGCTGATGGTCAGACATCCGGCCTCCAGAGATCTGAACGGTTTTCCCCTCCTGGCAGGTGGCAGCAGCCAGGCAAAATGGGGACTGATTAATGGGTAAGTCTAACTCATCCCGTGATTCTGAGGAATATTTTAGGAGAAAAACTAAAGAGAAGTCTAAACCTCCTGCTGATTTGACAGGTGGGACCTGGACCTTCGTGATTTGGGTATTTGAGGGAAATTGGTGTCCTACACTGGAGACACAGGCTGATGAAGGCAAGACTTTGGGTTATTGACTATCCCCATCATCTATACACTTGGCAAAGGGGAAGCAGAGGTGGAAAGATTTCAAAATAGCAGCTGTTCCCAAACTATAGGGCAGTCAGTGAAACCTTCCCTGATCACACTATTTAATATTGTATTCCCCCAACCACAGCACTCTTGTCCTGCCTCCTGGCTTTATTTTCCTTAATAGAAGTATTACTTTAATGTTTAAAAAATCACTTAGTATTTTTTCTGTCTCTCCAATTAAAATATAAACTCCATGAAGTAAGACATTATCTGTTTTATTCACTGCTGGTCTGTAAGTTTTAGAGCAGTGCCTGGAACAAAATAGAAGCTCAGTAAACACTTTTTGAATGAATAACCAAAACTGTGTTTGGCTTTGGAGTATGTCACAAACACCCCCTGCTAAATCAGATTTATGGGAAGCCATTGATTTGGACTGAGGTCCTGCACTAGATTCCAATGGACCAATCCAAAATGGAATCACTAAAATTCCACACCACCAAAATGAAACCTAAGCTGTTTACTTGTAAGATCTGACCTTCTGAGTAATCAGGAAACAGATGATAGCCTAATCCCCAAACAGGCCAGTTTTCAAAAAAAAAAAGAAAAAGAGAGAGAGAGAAGTTCACAACAACCAACACCACAAAGGGGGCCCAGTCAACTGAGTCAGCAAGGATAATCCCCTCTGCTTTAACCCATACAAGAAAAGTAACCTGAAGTCACCTGATGTTAACCAATCCACTTTGTGCTGTGCTGTCTCCTTGTTCCTGCTCAAGCTGCTTTACAAACCCCACAGTCTGCCACGCCCTGCAGAGCTCCTGTCTATTTTGAAGAAGGGTGCTGCCCAGTTCATGAATTGCTAATAATAGCCAGTTGGATGTTTAAAGTTCAATTTGTTGAAATTTTGTTCTTTGACACCCAGACACACAAGTTTCTTCCCTGTGCCTCAGTTTCTTGGAAAAGAGGAAAATCCATTCATAGACGATGGAAACATGACCAAAAACCATGTTAAGATGTCCTAGGTGAGAGTAAAAACTTATACAGAGGCCTCCTAACTGCTCACCATTTCTCACAAGCCTCAGGGCCTCATGCTTGCTGAATTTGGTGGCATCTGGAAAGCAGGGTGGCTAGAGACAATGTGAATTGAGCACCCTGCTTCTGGTTTTAACAACAAGCTGAAAGAAACCCTGAGGGGAGTTGAGTTGGGAGAAAGCATGGCCTCAGGCCCACAGCCATTGCTGATAGATCAGAAACGGGCCAAGCTGAAGTGAGGAGCAGACCCCACCCACGGAACCAGGGGTCGCACTGACCCTGAGGAGCCCAGGACACCACACAGGCCCAGGAAGGAAGTGCCAGAATAGGGGGCCTGGGGACGATGCCTGTCTCTCCACTTGTGCTCCATGTCACCTCTGGGAGAGTAGTCTCACCTCCTATCCAAACCCCAAACTTCCAGTAGCTTCTCCAGCTCCTTCCATTGCAGAAAAAAACCAAAAGAGCTGGGGAGGGCTAGAGAGGGGGAAAGGCAGAGGGGGGACAGCGGGCTGAGTGGGGACAGTCCTCCCAGGTGCAGCTGCTGAGGGAAGGTCTGCAGCTGGACTTTAGCCACAGCTCCAGTGCCGTGGAGCAAAATCAAAGTCCCTCTTCTGAGAGGTGGGGACTTGGAGGGGGTATTCCCAAAACAACGTCCATCATGGACTTCCAAAGCCTGGCTGCGGCCCCAGCTTCTGAAAGAACTTTTGAGTTGTAACAAGGACAACAACTTGGTGGCTTTCCTTGGTGATCCCTAGGCCTCCTTATCTGATTGACCTTCAGGAGCCAAACAAGGTGAATTGTTCTCCTTATCGCCAGCTTTGCTGGGCAGCACTGAGTTATCGGGAGGAGGATCTGCAGGAGCAGGTTTTTTCCTCCCTTCTGCTCTTTCCTACTGTACATGCTGCCACAGGCACTTACAATGGTGGAAACTAATAAACTGTATGTATAAGCTTTTCTTTCTGGTACAACAAATATAGGTTATGAGTTTCTCTCCCTATTTTAATCCTTGCTTAAAGTCTTTCCTCTTCCTCGCCTGTGGAAATCAGCATTTGCCTCATGAAAGGCCTCCTGCCTTTTGTTCAGTGACAACCTCCTTCTTTAGGGCATTCTTTCTCATCTTCTTCCTGTTCCTCTTTCCACCTTCCTCTCCCGCCCCCTCCCTTCTCCACACCCTGCCCCCCTTCCCAACACCGTTTTATTTGTTTGAAATTACCAATACAGCATTTCCCACACTGACAGTGGCAACTCGAGTTATGGATTCTGAGTTTCCAGTTCACTGCCCAAACGACTCAGAGTATTTATTTTATGTGCTTCTTCCAGCAGAACAGGTAGGGAGAAATCCTAAATAAAATGCAGACATGCCAGAGCAAGTTCATAATACTAGTAACCTCTGCATAGAATAATTAGACCTACCTAATTAAGTGCATGTAGATCTTCCCCGCTTGGCAGTGTTGATCTCTGGTTTGGGGGGTCAGGCAAGGCTGGCAGGCCCATAGAAGGGAGGATGGCATTGCCTGGCATCTACACCCCTCTTCTTGGCCCTCCTCCTCCAGAAATCTTTGCTACCTGCCTCCCAGCTCCATCAGCTGGGGGACCAGGCCTCCTAGTGTGTCGTGTCCCCAGGAGTAGAAAGGTAGGAAGCAGAAATGGCCATTGCCTTGTTCTATATATCTAAAAGCAAAATTACTTTAGTTTCAAACTTTTAAAAAATTACTTCTGTATCAATCACTGGTAAATTATCACCTTCCCCTTTCACAAACATATATCCAGCCTTAATTCAGATGATCTTTTGACTTAAGTGGGAACCAGCAGAAGAACTTTTAGATGTAGATTCCAGTTAATTTTGCCACAGATTGCTATGGGATGGTAGGTGACCTCCAAGATGAATAATTCCTCATTTTAGACTGAAACCACCAGAGAATATGTGCGTAAATATGTTTGTCTCCAACAGCTTAGCTCTTTTAACTATACCATTGTATCTGTGGCTGTGTTGTCTCTGAGCCTTGGCTAGGAGGAGGGAGCTAGACTGATCCATCTTCCCCTTGCTGTGTGGGCTTGGGCAAGCAGCTTTCCCTCTGGGCCTGCATTTCCTCAGCTGTAAATTAAGGAATTGAACTGAATGATTTCTAAAATCTCTTCCAAGTTTAAAATTCTATGAATCTGAGATGCAATTTGACTACTAGTATTAATCCTAGTCCATTAATAATAATTAACCCCAAGACATTCCCGCAAGAATACAAGCTATTGGTGACTTCAAGTACTTTTACTTAAAAAGAAAAAAAATTATTGAAATATAATATACATACAGAAAAGCACATAAGTATATAGCTTGATGGATTTTCCCAAACTGAACATACCCGTGTAACTAGCACCTTGATTGGCAGGTAGAACATTCCCAGCTCCTACAAAACCCACCACATGGCCCCTTCCAGTCTCATGTTTTTATCAATGCTTCACAGATAACACATTTTGACTCTACCAATAATCTGCTTCCAATTTTGTTACTTAAGCAAATTCATCAATGGTTCATATCTGCATTGTAATGAACAATAAGAACAAAATAAGTGATTTCAGGGAACTAGAAATGGCCCTTTATTACCCAGAGAAAGAGGTTGTCAAACACAGAAAAGATATACAAGAGCATGCATAAAAGGAGAAATGACTTAAAACATGACAATTGTAGCAGTGGTCAACAGCATCGATTCCTTGAGTGTTCCTGCCTAGATGTGGAAATCAGTCCATTACTGAAATAACAGCAATCAGATGCACCTCCAGCACACGTGCGCGCACACACACACACGTGCAATGGCATGGTTCATTTCCGTCACTGAACATAACTTCTTTTACAGAAAAATAAATGTTTGGGGTTTCATGAGTCACACAAACTTGTGCAGATATTATAAACACAGTATGACTTCTGTGAAGGTTTATTTGTAATTCCCATACCAGCTTGTTGAAGAGCCATTGATGGACTTGCTTTATTTTCACTGGCCACGAAATCAAATTATGGAGCCTGATTCTCTACTTTAGGATGGCCCAGAATTGGATGGGGAGAGAGGAGCTGGACTTTCCCTGGGCTGTGCTGGGATTCCTTCCTAGGAAGGGTAGGAATTTTAGATCTGGAAGGGACTTTAGAGGCAGTGCAAAGCCTCCACTTTATAGAGGAGAAAATCAGGCCCAGAATGGGGAAGTGATTGACCAAGCCACACAGCCAGATGGTGGTAAGCCAGGTCACTCCTGTGCTCATTCCGCCACCCTGCCTTGCCACGGTTCATCCCGGGCCCTGCTCTGGCAGCTCTTGCATGTGGAGTTACCTGTTGCCCCCCTGTCACAGCACCAAGAGCAGGGGAGACAGAAGGAACTAGCAAGGGTGCCCACAGCACTTCTCCTCCTGGCCTAGCCCTGGGCAAGGTATGCAGTCAGCCAAGAGTATCTTTTGCCCTATTTCCTTTTGGGAGGTAGGTTTAGGAAACTGAGGTAATCCTCAATTTCCTGTCCTTCCTGTCCCCAAACCATGTTTCATCCTCACAGTGTCCCCATCACTCTCTATGCATATTCCCAACTCTTTTACTTTGCCAGTCTCACGTCTTCCCCTCCCCTCCGTTTAACCAGCCAAATCTCCTGCATCCCCCTACATCAGAGTCTACCTTCCCCACGAGGCCGTTCCCACTTCCAGCAGCCCTCAGCTTCTAGACAACCAGAACACGCTTTGTCCATATTATTCCTTTTTGGTTCTTGATCTTGTCTTGCTTCAATTTGTTATATAACCTGAACAGATCCCAGAGCCCCACATGGTCCATTTGCAGCTCAATGTCATGTTCAGAGAAATACAGTCCAACAATGCAAATGTTAAAGGAAAAAACAAATTATCAGTGCATGCACACATCATTAAAAGCAAAACAGTACCTCTGTCCCTACCACAGCCTCTCTCAATACCTTCCATACAGAAGGCAAAAGTTCTCCACCAGGCTCTTTCAGCACCAACTTCTCTTTCGCTTTTGCCCACACCAGAAATAGCCACCAACGCTTCGCCTCTGCTCAACCACCAAGCGGGGTCGCATGAGGACGGGTGGACCAGGCGCAGCCTCATTTCTCCCAGTCCTCCCCATTTGTGGATGGACAAGCACAAAGGCCCCTGAGAAGTCGAATTCTATCAAGCCACTTTTCTATGAAAATCTGACAAATGCAATTCCCTGCTTTATTGCAGTTATTTAACTTTGCAGCAGGCTCTTGGTTTGGGTAAGATTAACCGTAGTCCCAGCCCCAAGGGTGGGCCTTAACTGGCAAAACCTTGCAGTATAATCTCATCCCCTTTGCCATGGTCAAGGACAGGCCCGAGCCACCCATCACATGGCCTTCCCTGTCCATCATAATTGGCTAGTCCAATCCAAATGAACCACAGGACTTGATTCACAGTTGGGAAGAGGGGAGCTCTTTCTTGCCTTGATTGGTATGTTCTGCAGATATGAGGCCCGAGGCTGCTGCAGCCTTTTTGCTGCTATGAAGGAAGCCAGTGTGGACAAAGGCAGCACGTGGAGGAAAGCAGAACCTAGACAGTCATAGAGACACACAAAACAAAACACTGAGAAAACAGTCCCTGACACCTGCTGCAAATTAGGACGTACAAGTTAGCTTAGCCAATGAACTTCTTTTGTTGTTTGAAACAGTTTGAGCTTGATTTGCTCTTAACTTGCAATGGAAGGTATTCTAAGCTATGTAGACCAGCAAGATAATTAATTTCTCCAACGTCAATTTCCTCTTTTATAAAATGGGAATTTTAAACATTACTTCACCTGCCGGGATTACATGGAACATCATATGTAAAGTGCCTAGCTTTATGTGTGACACTTAATAAGTAAGCATTTAGTAAATGGTTTTCTTTACCTTTCATCTTCTCCTTTAAAGCACTGGCCATTTGTAGGGAGATAAGAGAAATATACATGCACCCAAATACATAGAAAAGAAAGGGGAGATAAAGGGGAAAGAGGATTGTTGTAAACCAAACTCAGTGGTAGGAATTTGGCCTCTAAGCCAGGAAGATAGGGGAGGGGGCCCAGCACCAGCTTCTACAAATCACATTGCAAAGACCTGCCCTCTCTCCCTGCACCTGCAGCAAGCCCTGGCTCCCAGACCTTCACCAGATCTCCCCAAGCAGACCGCTGTGTCAGTGGGTGATTGTCTCCAGTCAGTGTTGGTGCAGCTGGAACTGGAAACGTGGAAGGGCCACAGCTCCCGCACAGAAACACATGGAACCTGCCCTGGCAAAGGGCGAGACTCACCCTTCTGCTTGAGGAAATGGGTAGAGGGTTCTAAAGCAAAGAATGCAAAGATGGATTTTTTTAAAAGATAAACTTTTTGTTATGAAAAATTTCAAACATATACAAAATAGACACTAGTATAGTGAACTCCTCTGTATTTGTTACCAGCTTCAACAGTTACCAGCACTTGGACAATTGTGTCTCACCCATGTCCCTACATACTTATCCATGTTTGATGTTATTTTTGAGGCAAATCCAAAACATTATATCATTTTATCAGGAAATAGTCCAATATGTATCTCTAAAAGACACTTTTTTAAAGCCTAACTATATCCTATAACATCATTATTTTACCTAAACATTAACAATATAAGGACAAGTTTTCCACACTTCAAACAGTGATGATTATTGTGTCCAGACCTGGTCACTCCATCCTATCAAAATGCTTTATTGTCACCTAATAAGTTGACAGTAAATAAAAGACTGACATGGAATTTCATTAGATGAGGATCAAGTGGTCATCAACAAAAAATATTATTTCAGTGAATTTACTACTCCAGGAGAATAAAGCCTTTAAAAAAAATCTCATTACCAAGTTTTAAAACCTGGAAAGTAATGTGTTAAAAATGATTCAGGGGTAACAATGACCATTTGATAAACTATCAATTAAAGAAAATATTTCCCTCCAAAAAGCATATTAAAATTTTCCTTGTAAGTTACTACTCTAATATTATATTTGCAAGGATTTTGTAAGAAGTGAAGACAGCAGCAAGGACATGCCATCGCTTGCTTTCTTCTTCCCCTCCTGTCTTGGTTACCCCAGGAACACTCTTGCTCTGCGGATGTGGCTGACTCAGTCTGGCGCGGCTGATTGCAGAGTTGTGGTTGGGGCTAATGAATATTCCTTTCATTTCTCTCAGCTCAGGGCACCTGTGAAATAAAAGAAAAAAAAAAAAGAGACCCTCATATCATGGTGGTGTTACCATTCTCCCAGATGGCTACTTGTTCTAGGAGTAAAAAAAAATCTTTGCTTTCTTGTACCTTTTTAAAATGTAGAGTTGAAAAGCTACTCATCTTTATTTCCTATTCCTGGGAAGCCTGCTTTATAAACTTGTGGGGGTTTCACATTCTTTTCTATTAAAAGGGGTATTACTTTACCTTGAAATAATTTTCTGAAAAATCATTTGGGATTTTTGTATAGCCATGATGTACTTCTCATTTCTTAATTTCCTTCTCAAACATGTACCTGTTTTGACCTTTGATTTTCTTTAAACTTTAAACAGTGAGGTAAATGTGTTCTCTTACCACCACCTTTGATGCATCCCAAATTATACCCCTTGGAATTGCTTCAGTGTTTTTCATTTCAAAATGGTTTTTCAACATTTCTTGAATTTCATTTATACAGGTAAAGTCTTTAAGCAAAAGGTTACTTAGGGGCCAGCGCTTACAGAATCCTGAGCTTACTCAGCCTCCTGAAATGATTTCCTCTAGAAGCAACCCAGGGAAGAATTTAGGTTGAGAGCTACAAAACACAGAAAAATGGGCAAAGAGTTAAATATATATCTAAATGCATTTGCACTTAACAAAAACTAGAGTGGAATGCCTGGTTTTTTCCAAAGACCTATTAGATTGATATGTTTGTTTATTTCATAATTTAATCTTTCAATTGTAGATTTAATATCCAATTAAATCCCCCTTTTCAAATAACACTAGCTTCAGAGAAAAATTAGCATGTTAAGGAAAGAAGCATGCTCATTATTTGAAGTCTGTATAGAGCCCAAACAACTGCAGTTGACCTCACTAAAAAGATGATTTCCAGTAGCCAAGTAGATGATTGGTGAAGTAATTATGTTATTTAGGGCCCTTCTCCAGCACTGAAAGATGAATCACATTTGCATACGTAAAAACAAAGACTCAAATGGGAGAAAATAAACCAAAGTTGTTTTGCAGAAACAAAGAAAAATAATGCTCAGTGGTTTCTCTTTCTGAAACATTTTCTTGCTACTGCCAATCTCTGCAGGCTAGAAACCAAATCCTCAGTGGGGCATTGAGCATGACACTGGGCATGTCCCTGAGGCTCCAGGTCCCCACAGAGTAGCTACAGCATCATGGCAGTCCTGTGTAAAGGCTCATTCAGTGATATAGGAAGCAAGTTTTAAAAGACAATAATTGTACACCCATGATCATAACAGCACCATTCATGATAGCTAAAACATGGAAGCAACCCAAGTGTCCATCGATGAACAAATAGGTAAATAAAATGTGATTGGTATATATATGCAATGGGCTATTATTCAGCCTTAAAAAGGAAGGAAATTGTCACACATCCATGCTAAAACAAGGATGAACCCTGGCGACATTATGCTAAGTGAAATAAGCCTCACAAAAGGACAAATGCTGTAAAATTCCACTTAAATGAGCTGCCTAGAGTAGTCAAATTCATAGAGACAGAAAGTAGAAGGGTGGTTGCCAGGGACTGAGGGGAAAGGGGAATGAGGCGTCAGCGTTTCACGTAAAGAGTTCTGGAGACGGATGATTGTACAACAGCCTGGGTGTACTTAATACCACTGAACTGTACACTTAAAAATGGTTACCATGGTAAAGTCTATGCCATGTATATTTTACCATAATTTTTAAAAGCATGTAAGAAAAGAAAAGAAAAATTGTAGGATTTCAACAGAAGGACAAGCCCTCTAAGGTGTCATCGAGAGGCACCATACATGTATAGGGCTTCCCAAAATATCTATGCTTCCCACTTTGTCCCTTCACGCTGTGGTATTGACAGCCATTCCCAGCATTGCTGTCATTGCTTGAGGTCAGGACCAGCTTCCAGCAGGGTAAGCAGCGCACTTGCATGTGGCCCTACACTCAGGGTCTAACCTCTGCCGTCACCATCTTAAAATTCTTAATCATTTCATTTTTGAATTTGTGTTTGTAAGTGCAATCCAATGGGACAATGGTGCATGCATTGGGGCCTTGGAGCCTCATGTGTCACACAGTCCAGCCTCCTGCTGCCTCCCCGCTTCCCTTGTGATGGTTCTCAGCACCCTGTCTGCCACTGCCACCCTCAGTCCCCATAGGGTGGCAGCTCTAGGCTGCAGCAGGAGGTGCCTTTGTGGGGAGGGCCTCTGGCCCACTCCTGATCCAGGGTATATAACTGTCCTGGTGCAGAGGTTGCAGTATCTTGGGGGTCATCTGTCCTTGTGGTGGTGAGTCTGAGGAACTTTCCCATCCCTGGATAGGAATGGCAGGAAGGGGGAATGGGACAGACATCAAGCCCCGTGTGGCCTGAATTGTTTGGAAAGACCCTGGTCCTTCCTTGAGGGTGCGCACAGAGTGGGGGCGCGGGGGTGGGCGGAGGGGGGCAGACCGCCCTTCCTCCTTCCAACCTTTCTGAGTCTGGCTCGTGTTTGTCTCTTCTGGCTATCGGCAAACACCTCCAGGGACAAGCCATGATATATGAACTGAGTAATTCCAGTGATTCTGCATACAAGTTAAAGGCTCATAATTGCATTTGAAAGAGATATTACACAACGTAAAGACGAAAGGTAAAATTCATGCTAATAATTATTTTAATTTTAATTTTTCTTTACTTAAAATGATATTAAATAGCAAATAAAAAAACAACATGACATATAGAAATAGAAACCACAGAAGAAAGGGAAAAGCTGTATATTTTAGTACCTTTAATGGTACTTCTTTCCTCATTTTTTAACAAGGGGTTCACATTTTCACTTTGCACTAGGCCCCACAAATTAAATAGCCAGTCCTGTTTGGGGTGTCTAACATTATCTCTAGAAGACCTGTTAGAAGACCAATGTGTTCTCTTAAGGCAGGGGTCAGCAAATTTTTCTATAAAGGGCTAGAAATGGTATTTTAATATTTTAGGCTGTGCCAGGCATACAGTCTTTACCACAACTACTCAACTCTCCCATTATAGTGCAAAAACAGCCATAGACAATACATAAATGCCTGAGCATAGCTGTATGTCAATAAATTTTATTTACAAATAGATGGGGCCTTGGGACATCATTTGCCAACTTCTGTCTTAAGGGGAAGAAAGCCCTTCATACCTGCTCTCAACCCCATTGACTAACTTAGTGAGGTGCCATCTTAGAAGGTAAGCATAAGACCCCAACAGGAGGAGATGAAGATAAGTCCTCACTCAAAAGTTTTGTTTTAGCAAAAATAGCCCGGAAAACTCAGAAAAAGAAGAACACATTTTAGAGTTTCCATAATTCAATGTGGTATTGGCACACGAATAGACAGAAAGATCAGTACAGAAGTAGGCCCCATCACATTGAAAATTTAACATATCATCTCATATCAAAGGGAAAAAGATGGACTTTTTAATAAGTCATGTTGCGTTAACTGAAAAGTCACGTGGAAAAAATAAAATTGGATCTTTTCTCCATCCAGTCATAATAAGATAAATTTCAAATGGATCAGAAATGTAAATGTAAATAAAAATGAAACCATGCACCTGTTAGAATAAAACATGGATGAATTCTCTTATAAAAAGGGAGTAGGGAAAACTATCCTAACTATGACTCAAAATTCAGGTGCAGTAAGGAAAAGACTGATAAATCACTGCTTATCAATTTAAAATAAAAACCTTTTGTAGGATGAAAAGCACCATAAGCAAAATAAAAAAGAAAGAAAGAAGAAATATTAATAAAGGACAAACTGAAAAAAATCTTTGCAATGGATTTAAAATATAATATTGATTAAGTAAATACACTGTAGTCCTGAATTTTAATTAGAAGTGTCAGTAGGAACGCAAAATATATTTTATCTTTAAAATATATATATTTATCAAGAGACTAAGAAGACAAACCACAGACTGGGAGAAAATATGTGTAAAAGACATATCTGATAAAGGACTATTACCCAAAATATACAAAGAACTCTTAAAACTCAACAATGAAAAAGCAAAAACCCCATTAAACAATGGGCCAAAGACTTTAACAGACACCTCATTAAAGAAAATACACAGATGGCAAATATGAAAAGATGTTCCACATCATATGTTATCAGGGAATTGTAAACTAAAGCAATAATGAGATACCACTGCAAACCTATTAGAATGGCCAAAACCTAAAACACTGACAACACCAAAGGCTGGTTAAAATGTGCGGTAACAGGAGCTCTCACTCATTGCTGGTGGAATGCAAAATGGTACAGCCACTTTGGAAGACGATTTGGCAGTTTCTAAAACAGTTAAACATACTCTTACCAATCTTTGTACCTTCCTCTCAATTTTTCAGTCAACCTAAAACTGCTCTAAAAAAATAAACTCTAAAAATTAAAAAATATTTAAAAAAAAAATATATGTGTACCCTGAAAAGGCCCAGAAATGGAAACTGACCCTGTACCAATGAATATTCCTAGTGCCCAGATTGTGGTCTTTATATGCCATTTTCACTAAAAGGAAGCAGAAGAAAAAACTGATTTCTCCCAGAGGAAAAGGTGATTCTAGGTCTAGGGTAGAAAATGTACAAGATGAGTCAGACAGCAAAGCAAGACATCAAAGACTACTGGAGCTACGTCAAAAGAACTCAGGAGTCAACTTGAAGAGCATCCCTGGAGCCAAAGGTAGAAAGATATGCTCATCAATCAGAAAAAAAAACGCAGTGGATTGAAACACATCAGATATGTTTAAATCCATTAGTTCAGAATAATATTTGACACAGAAACTCATTGTTCACATTTAATGGATGTTGGGGAACAAACAAACAATTTTGAACCAAACATTTATCTTACCTTTCCTATGTGAACTACATTTCAGGATAACCAAAGAGTTGATGAGAAGTTAGAAGTGGTCTTGCTAATAAATGAAGAAGGAATAATACAATTAGGACCCCACCATTTTGTAACACCTATTGATCTAAGGGATCTGGGCAATGATCATCAATGACTGCTGACATCTCAGAAAGAGAGACAAAAATACATTATGTTCCTCTTGATGGAGGTACACAATATTGTCTTTAAAGTATTGCCAAGAAGTGGAACCTGAATCTGACTGAGACTGTATTCTAGATATAAAAACCAATTTAAAGAAAATACAGTGGATAAAGGAACATTTTAAATAACATCATAGGGATGTGGTCAGCAAAACCCAGACTGTGGAAAAGTACAGGACAATGACTCTCTTTCTTCAAAAACTAAATTGCAAGGAAAAGAGGGTGAAAGGATGAGAGAGGGAGAGGAGGAAAAAAAGGAGAAGAAGAAATTATTAAAAATAAAAACAGTCAGGCAACATGTCAGCCACAATAAGGCGCTGAGTTTATTTGAAATATGATTTTTAAAAAACTGTAAAAAATCGATAAGAAAATTAGGGAAGTCCAAACACTGCACATTTGGTAATATTAAGTTATTGTTATTAATTACTTTTCATTGTGATGATGGTGTTTTGGTTACATTTTAAAATAATTATTTTATCATAGAAATATACAGCAATATTTATAAGTGAAATAATGTGATATCTTGGATTTGCTTCAAAATCAACAAGAGAAAAAAGGAGGTAAGGGACATATGTGAAGCAAGATTGGTCCTGAGTTGATCACTCTTGAATCTGTCATGGATATATGGGAGTTTATTGGATTGTTTTCTCTACTTTCTAAATGTTTGAAAGTTTCCATAATAAAACACTTTTGAAAAAAGGTTTTTTTTCCTTTTGTGAAGAAATGGCTTAGAGGAGTTTTGATTAGTTTGCATACAGCAGAAACATGCAACTGAGCACTTAATGAGCACCTAGTACATACACACTTAGTGAGACCACCTGGGGTATACTTCAATAGGTAAAAGGACACAAAGTAGTAGATAGGTAGGATGAACAAATTTAGAGAGCTAATGTGCAACATGAAGAATAGAGTTAATAATATTGTATTCAGGATTTTTGTTAAATGAGTAGATTTTAGCTGCTCTTGCCACACACACACACACACACACACAAATGGGTAACTATGTGAGATGATGGATATGGTAATTTGCTTCCCTATAGTAATCATTTTACTATTTATATGTCTTCCATAATGTCATGTTGCATACCTTAAATATACACAATAAAATTTATTTTAAAAAATAGTTCAAGTGAAGATAATGTAGAATTATTGTGGTGGCAGGGGAAATACGGAGAAGGGAGGATGTTTATTAGCAAAAAATGCCAGCCACTGTGAAATCTAAGCAGACTGCAACAAAGGAACATTCACATGTGTTTTATGTAATATCCTTGGATGGACCAATGAAAAAGCCAATTGTCTAAAAAGACAATAGATTTCTCTATTTCAATGGAAGTTTAAGTTCTTTGAATTCTATTAGAATTAAATACCTTGAAAATTTACATCTTTTTTATTCATTTATGTTCAGAAACCAAACATTCTATTACAATTTACAAGGTCTGTACTGTTATCTATAAAATAAATATTAATAGATAACAAAGTTCCTTGCAGAATAATTAACAATGCTCCATGTTGCTGCTCCATAAGTCTTCACCTTTATCTTACCTATTTATTCTATTCCTGCTGCCCAAGAGCAGCCCGTGCTGGGCTTGAGGTGGTCTCTTATGAGGACATAAGAAGAGATCACCATCAAGCCAAGTTTCCTCAAGGCACAGGGGTTCTGTTGAAATATGTAAAGACTGTATGTGGAGTTGGAAAACCATCTGGAACCAGAACAGCACCTAGAATTAACAAGACCCTCTGTTTCTCTGCACAGAGGCTCTCTTCCTCATTCCCTCCAGTTTCCTCCCTTTCTCTTAGCCTCTGTCCAGTCTTAACTCACCCGAGACCCGTGACAGCCTACTCAGGTCCAGTTCTCTCTGTCTTTGCAGTTCCACCACTGTGGTTTTTGTTTCAATTACTGAATGAAGAAACACAATTGGCCCAGCCTAGCTTCCCCTGGTCATTGGGCAGCTCAAGGACTGCCCCTGGCCCAGGGCCTATGCTTATCCCAGCAGCAGTGGCCCAGGGAGGAGGTGAGCTGAGTCACATAGCATAACACATGGCTGCCTGTAATTGCCCCTTAAGCAGGGCCTGTGGATAGGGCAGAGTCCCTTAGAAGGGGCCATGGGAAGGGTAGTGCAGATTTCTAATGTATTTTGCCAGCTCTGAGTCTACTGCTACTAATTTTAATATGACTTTCAAAACCAATTTGGGCCTCCATTTACTATACCCCAAATTCTAACACATGTTAAGTGAATGAGGAATCATTCGGGGTTTGACAACCTACTCTGTACAGCCCACCAGGAAATAACCTTGGGTACCAGGAATAAAACTATTTTCAATGCCTGCTACTCTCTCAGCTCCTTAGAAGATGCAAACGGAATAAATTGCTATCTTGGCCACTAGGGCAAATGCTTGGGGCGAGGGAGTAAGTTTCACTACTACTGATATGAATCAATGTTTCAAGCTAACAATAACGATTTGGACTAGCCACCATTTGCTGAACATTTGTTATATGACAGGCAGCGTGCCTGGAGCTCTAACATATGCCACTGCATTTAATCCTCCCCAAAATAATAGGTACTATCTCTGTATGACAGGTGGGTAAATCGAGGTTTAGAGAGGCTGAGTAGTTTCTCTAAGGTCACACAGCTATTAAGTGGCACATCCAGAATCTGAATCCTGAACTGATTTCTTAATCAATATGTTATGTTTTCCTCTGTGCTGGATTTTATCATTGCTGCCCTGTGACCCCCGGTCATGTTACTTAACTCCATTGGGCCTCATTATATCTTCAGTGAAGAGAAACAATATTTTGATCATTGAAATATTTTCACAACTTGTTTGGACATGGTTAGGTGCCCAACCTGCAGTCTCCGAGTGACCTGACTCATTCCAGGGACAAATGTCCCTAATTTAGCTAACTCATTCAATGGCTACAACATTTTCTGATAAGGGGGTCTTGGCCTGCACAGCATGCAAATGCATTTCAAAGTGAACTCGTTGATGATTACATTAAGAAAAACTCCAACATAATGAGTTTCTGTGGCCTTGTTTATGAAAAAGAAACTTCTAGACTCTGCAATTACCCAAAGCAGTAAAGCAGCAAAGAAAGCCAGCATGTTAAATAATAATTGCAAATGTTATATAAATGAGAGTGGTTTGATTGAATTTATTAGATATGTGTTGCTGGCATTTTAAGATATAAAGCATTTATCACAAAACGATGATTTCTTCACTTAAGCTCATTAGGAAATCACACATCAATTCACACATAATTACAGAGGAATTTCTGCTGCTCCCCACAGATCATTACCATGTTAGCTAAAGTTGAATTGGTTATTTTATGATTTGGAAAGGTGGGCTCTCAGTAGAACCTATGGGGAGAGGAGCTGCACCTCACTGGGGGCCCCATCTCCTTGAACTAGTCAGAGAATAGAGTGGCCTAAAGACTTGGAGACTAGTCCCAAAGCAAGACCTGAGGCTTTGTCTCACTTCGTCATGATGTTACCATTTGAACCATCCTGCTGCAGGTACTTAATGAAGAGTTAAGAGTCTAGAGATAATTATTTGCACCAGAAAAGTGATGGTCACTGTTTGAGAGAAAATTGGAAGACAGAGTTAAGACAAAAACAAAAAAAAAGTGGGGGGGACATAAATATAAGTTTAAGAAGTTTGTTGTGTTTGGGCATTATTTATAGTTAATAAGCATGCTACAAGGCTACCAAGTGTCCACCAACCAACCAAGAGGAAGAACAGTCTTTTGATACTCATATAGTTGCCAGGTAAAGGGCCTTTCTGGCTCAGATTTTCTTCATATACATCTTGTAAAATATATACTTACTGGCCATTCAAAAGTGTCCTTCCTTGCAATACTGACTCTCATCTTTTTTTCTTTTCCATAAAACAAGATAAATATACAAGGAAGTAATAGGAGAGACAAAGTGTGAGAGAGAGTAAGGAAGGTGACATATAAGAGCAATGACTGATGATTAGAAGTAAAAAAAAATGGGACTTTAGATAGCATGAATCATTGGTTCATTTCCTCAATACATAAAAAGCTCTTATGCATCAATAAGAAAAAAGACTTCTACAAATTTATTCTGTTACTATATTTACATGTGGACAACTTGTACAGGGATATTCATTGTAGCATTATAATATCAAAAGAATGGAAAACATAAATTGTCCAACAATTAGGAACTAGTTAAAGAATGCCATGTAATGGTTTTAAAAGACTGAGATAGATTTATTTTTATGTGTTAAGAAATAACAACCTCCCAGAACTATTACAAAGTTTTTAAAAAGGAAGTAAGGTATATAATATGCTAACATTTGTATAAAAGCATATATATGTATATGTATACATATGAATATAGAATATATTCATATGTAGAATATATGAAAATAGAAATAACCCTTTTCCTGAGAATTGATTATAGAGTTTGTTACCATTGCCCATGCCAAACCGGCATTAGAAATTATAGAATTTATTCAATGTGATCCTGACGGCTTTTTCTTTTTCTCTGTTGGAAAAACAATCTTTGAAATTCAAATTGTGTATGTGTACACATACACACATATTTATATGCTTATAAGCAGAATATTTCTGGAAGAACCCTAAAAAAAAGTGTGGTAGCCTCTGGGAAAGGAGGAGTTTGGGGGCTTGGAAGAAATAATTTTTTACTGTAAATTCATTCATAATATTATCCTTTTTTTAACCAATTTCTTATATTACATTTTTTAATTAAAAACCAGACTTATGCAGGGAGCTCCTTGTGATATAAATAGAAGTAGGATCTGTGAGAATTATTTAAACCAAGGCAAAATCACAGTTAGGTCCTTGGGAGCAGAAGGTCCTCATGTTGAGAAGAAAGGCAATGTCAAAAGGAGGGGGCAACCCTGACACTGGATGTTACTCAGCATTGCTGGACATACATGGGTTTCAATTTCTCTGCTTCTAACTGGGGACAGTGGTGGAGGAGGGATACACTCTCAGCACCCCACCCAGCAATCTCTCAGGAGATGTTTTAAGGGTGAAGGAGCTATTATATGAAGTGCTTCCTAATGGCTTTTCTACAGTATGTCTTCTCAGGAAAGATGTGAGAGATAAATGACAGACATCAGTATAAAAATTCCCCTTCAGCGAGCAAACCACCCTTTGGAGGGAAACCGTTTGGAAAATGAATGAACTTCAGGAAATTAATATAAGTCAAACATCTTCAAAGAAAACGGCTTAACCGAAACCTTAAGACCTTTTCCTATAGACGGTTCTGGGAGCTAGAATTTCTCTTCAACTTGCTTTGGGCCTCACAAGACATTTGGTGCCCCGGATTGCACATCTCCACCAGCAGCACAGAGGCAGTGGTTTACAGAGCATGGCCATTTGTCCTTGGTCCCACCAGGAAGTCACAGATAAAATATTCTGGAGCCCCCAAGTCCTTCAGGGCTCTGAAAGTCTGCTCTGAATCGGAACATCGTACTTCCTGGTCTTTACCTGATCCCCAGGGACCTGAGAGGCCTCCTGTACTCAAGGTTTCAAATGATTTTACCTCAATTCCAAGGGGACCAGATGCTGACTACAGCTTGCCATTTCAGAGCTGCAGGAGGTAAAAAATTTTTAAAAAAGTGCTGAAACCAGGCAGTTCAAGGCGTTTTCTTCCGTGAATGAGCTTTGCATAATGAGCTCAGCGTGCTGCTAGCCTAGGATCTGAACTGCTCAAATCCAAAATTTGCTAGCCTGATAGCCAAAAAAAACAAACAAAAAGAAAAAATCCCAAAGTCTTCTTGAAGGATTAGCTGAAGAATTATACTCTGGTTTTTTTTTTTTAATGCTCAAATTGCCAGACAAGTGAGAGTAGCAGAGAGATTCTCTTGTTAAGAATGAAAAGGGGGAAAAATTCACCTCTCTTTTCAGGTGTTGAAGGAGAAAAGCAATGAATAGAAAAGTGAAATGGTTTTCTCCTTTTTGGGAAAGAATAGTTTTAACCTTCAAGTAACTGCAGAGGTTGTTGGAGCTTATACAAGGAAACTCTTCAGAAAGACAGAGACATGAATCATGGGTTGTTTTATCTCCACTTTAAAGCACTTGAACATTCAAATTCCCCAAAGAAAAGAGAGCTGGTGGTGCAAATGATCCAATCTACTGGATTTATTATTATCCCCAGCACCAGCCCAGGAGGTTCCTTAGTTTCTGTTGGTGACACCAGCCTTGTTTTTTCCTGAGGTTGAGTCACAGTTTCCCCAGCCATGGGGTTGAGGTCACCGGAGAGGGGAAGTATGAGCCATGCTGGGTGTGCTTTTTATTTTTAATATACTAGTGAGAAGTCGGCAGGACCCGGTTACAGGAAGTCATATGCTGGAACCGAGCTGCCTGGTGCCGGGAGTTTGACGAATGTCTAAAGAATGTTCTGTTAACAATAGGAGGGCTCCAGATGGCAAACTGGAAAGGAGCAATCCAACTAAGTGCATTTAAAAAGGCCGTGTGCAGGTTGCCCAGTGCAGTACCAGGCCCCCCCAGGTCAGCAAAGAAATAGGAATGGGTGGGAAGTGGCTATCTGGCCTTGCCTGGTGATATGTGAAGGATTACAGGGCAGAAGTCTTTTGACAGGAATTTATTTTCTCTGGGAAAGGGCTGATGCATTTTCTTTTCCAGCAACATACATCAGGGCCTGACATTTATTTGACATTCTCCCATCAGATATTCACGAACACGTAAGTGTCGTGGTCGCCATAGCATGGCAAACGCGACGGGTGAGGTCCCTTCCCTCGGAACGCTCGCAGGCTCCTGGTGGCTCCCACAGGGAAGAGACAACTACATGCTGAGTGGTGAGGACCACGATGCGGGCAGCACTGATGCCTGGGGCCCGTTGGAGGGCCATTTGGGGGGTCAAAAAGTGCTCTTGGAAGAAGAGGCAGTCAGCTCCAGCCAAACAAAGAGGAAAGTGGCCCATGTGGAAAAATTTGTGCGAGGCCCCTTCCCTCCCCTGCCTGTCTTTGTCTTCCCCTGTCTCATCTCGCTCCTTCCCAACCTAGACCTGCACCCAGCCCTGTCATCACTGCCCATCCTGCACCCTGTCTCCTCCTTGTCCCGCAGTTCCGGCTGCAGGCTGCCCAGATCCAGCCTGGTGCTCCATTCCCAGCCCCGGCCTGTCCATCCTCAGCTACTGTTGACAGTGTTCTCCTCCCCATCCGTGCCCGCTGCCTCTCCTCCTCCTCCTCCTGCCCCCTCCTCTCCATGAAAGAGAAGAATAATGTGAGGGACAAGGGAGTAGAAAGGAAGCGGGTGAGATGAAATCCATGAATGCCTTATTCCAGGAGCAAAAACAAAAGCAAAAATTCCTTAGCTCGGGAGTCCTTCACAGACAAGCTGCAGTGCAATTCCATCCGCCTCACCTCATCTCAGGAGCTAGCGGCTGAGACTGAGGAGCTGGCAGAAAAAGAGAAAATTCTATCTGACAACTAATTTTTCTACATACTGTCAAATGTCCATTTTTGAATGACTTTTCATTAACTTGTCCAAATATTTTTGTTTTCCATTATAGACCCTTGGACACATGTGATATTTTGAGCAGAACCCTAGTGGACTTCAATAATGGTTTTATACCCTTCTATCTTCTTATTCCCAGAGCTCCTAACCTACTCCAGAAATTATTTTTGGATGAATGAGTGGCTTAAATTGTCCTTGGGTTAAGTTCGAACTTGCTCAAAGGCAAAACTCAGAAAGAAAACCACTCTCATCGAGGCAAGGTTAATTTAGTTTGTAGAAATCACAAATGGTTCCCATTACTCAGGAGAGAGAAGCAGGGCGAGTTTCAACTTTTCTAACCGGCAGCTAATCAGATCAATACCCAGCCGCTCACTATGAACATCCAAATAATATCAATAAAGCCAACTCAGCCCAGAGGTATTTCATCTGTTAAAACTTTCCAAGATCTTGTTTATATGTCAGAAACAGAACTGTGGGAAGGGAGGAGAGAAAGACTTTCTGGAGCAAACGTCAGAGCTAATAATGTAGAATCATCTTGATGCTCACTCGTGGGACTTCCTCCTCCCTCAGCCTCCTGCCTAACACGCCCATCACTTTGCACAGATTTGTAAATCAACCCACTGGATCCTCTCCACAGCCCAAATTGCTATAATGTGTATTTAATGGAATTTGGATCTGGGACCCCATCCAAAATCATTACCAGAAGGACGAGAACAATCCCATTGGGACATTCACACCCGTGGCACAAACCCAGGACAAGTGCCCCAAGACTTCTAGTAGTTTATATTTGAGACTTCAGTATCCTTTTGGTTTTGGTGGGGGGATAGAGGGATATCCTTGTTTGGTTTCTTGTTAGTTTTTCCCTTTCATACATTCTGCAGAAGCTGAGAGATAACACAGTCGACTTGTATGTTGTGAGACTCTTGGGAATCCCCAAATTCATAATCTCCCCTCAGAAACTCAATGGTAAGTAGGCATAGGCTCATGATGTGTCTGCCAGGTAGCAGGGTTGGCTCACTCACCAGCCCAGAGGCTCCTTCACCCACACCAGCACCTGAGTGACACTCAGTTTTGTGCCTCTGCAAAATAGCAAACTCTACATGCTTTGGATTTGGAAAAACAAAAAAACAAATAAACAAACCCTGAAAGTGAGAATGTTAAATCTGCAGATACCAAGATTCTGCCATAAAATAATATCATAGATTTAGGTGCTTCACAGTTTAAAGCAACCTCACATCATCGTCCTTGATAATACAGGGAGGGGACTGAGAAGTATATTACGAGTCTGAGAGGAACAAAAGTCTTTCATTGCATGTGCAGTTACAGAAAAACACCAAACCTCCAGGGAGAGACAAACCAGGCACACTCCTCCATTTCTCTGTAAGACGAAATCATCCCTGAAAGATGGCATTCTATCCTTTTCTGAGGGGAAATTAAAGCTACCTGGAGAAGAGAAGTGTGCACACCAGAAGTGGCACCCGCAGAAAGTACCCGCACCCTGCCGGAAACAGAGCAGGGCTGCTCACTCACGTCCGCTCGGAGCTTGGCAGAGTTTCCTGTGACTGCGAGATGGCCCTCCACTGGGCGGGTAGAAGGTGCCTCTTGGCCAGAGGGGACAGGTGGACATGGAATACATGGAATGTGAAGAGAACAGCATTTGGGAGCACCTTGCCATTGTACCTCACCTTCCTTTTTTCCCAGGAATGCTCAATGCTGACGATGCCACGCTCCTCTAATCCTATAAATTAGATGAGAATTAGGGGGTGTGGAAGGAAGGAAGAAATGTGGCTCCTTTGAGTTTGTCCTCAGTATCTTCACCACACAGGTTCATCAGGAAGCTTGTTTCCTCAGGGTCTGCTGCATTCCCACTGACATAGCCAGTCAGGGTCTCACCAGACACACAGCTATCCTTGAGGGGCCTCTGAGTCCCACACGGGTTGGAGCTCAGGCAACATAGTGCATGCCACCATGCCCCTCTCAGAGTCCCCAGCCTTGTAGACCAGTACAGTCAGGCCAGCTTCCAGCAGGGTGTCAAGGGCAGGGGCCCATGGCCCTCCTCCTCTGAACAGCAGAGCCTTAGGGAGGTAGCCACAGATGTGTCTCTTTACCAGTTCCTCCTTGGTTCATGGAGCAGCCCTTCACCCAAATACAACCTTCAGCAAAGGCAGCATCTCCCCCACTCAGGACACAGGAGCAAGTCATTCATCTGCCAGCTAAGATGCAGCAGCCCTGGGTCCCAGCCGGACAGCTTGCCAGGAAAAATTACTCAGCCTGGCGGACTCTCTCCTGCCCACCCCATGCCCAGAGCCAGAGCCTCTCTGCAAAGGCAGCAAAGGATCTCCCTGGAGCCACAGCTGACCACCATCTACAGTCGAGCTCCCTCAGCTGAGAGAGGGGCGCCAGGGCTTCACCTGATCCCCAGCTGCCATTCCAGCTTTCTAGAGGGCAGTTTCTCCCTTCCTATGTGTATGAGGAAGAGCAATCTAATGGGCCTGTGTTACCCCACACCCTAAAAAAGTGGAGTTCCCACTGGCAGTCACCCCCTTGAATGTGTCCAGGGTGCTCCCAAGCTTGTGCTGGGGAAAAGCGATCACTCCGACTCACCCTGAGTATGCTCCAGGAGCATTTCAAAGAGAGGATCTTCTGCTCACCTTCATGTACCAGCATCTGGACACTCCCTGTGCACAGCTCGCCTTGCAGAAAGCTGTGACCAAGCATAAGAACCAGCATTTTCGGGGAGGGAGCATAAAGGAACAGGGAGGCAGAAGAAAACCTTTATATTTAAATATGGAACTACATATAAACATATGTATGTATTTACATATACAAATAAATCAATACATGTAAAGGGAAAGGGGCAAGTGGTCTGTTTGGCAGATCCACTCATTGATTCTACAGTACTTATTGAGCCTTATGTACCAGGTCCTGTTCTTACCAACCCCCATGGCAGAGTGCAGGGGCCGGGGCTCCGTGGCATAGGCTGGGGCTCCATGGCATAGGCCGCCTCATTGTGGACACCTCTGGGATGCTTTGTGATCGTCACCTACTAAGGCCATGATGGTCACAAGGAGAAGGTAGAGTGACCTGCACCATTAACAGCTGCCCCCGGCTCTAGGAAACCTGTTCAGTTCTGTTTCCCCTCAGACCCAACATGGCCAATGACAGAGAGTTTCCTCCAAGCTAGAGCCTGTACAAAGAGGGTAACTTAAAGCAGTATTTTGAGAAAAGTCAAGGTGTGTAAGATCTTATGTTGATGCAAATGAAAGGACTTCATAATTCAATATTATTTTCTGATATATTAAGGTATTTTTATAGTACAGTCTGTGCTGTTAACCACAAGGAATGTTAATTGATTTTATAGATATTTGAAGAGTAAGTGTAAAACAACCATTAACCATCATTTTCTTTTGTTAACAAAAATAAAATAAGGTCTTAAGTGTGTACAGTCTATTATATTCAGCTTTCATAGATGTACCTGCCTCTTTCAACTCCAGAACACCACACTTAGCTACACAGATCTTACAGACAGACCTTGGAGGATCTCCCTATGTGGTGGCTTGTGTTAACTAACCAAGAATGATGAGGAGGAAGACGAGGATGGTTGCAGAGATGGTGATGGTGGAGATGCTGGTGGTGATGGCAGAACAGAAGTATGGAAGTAAGTAAGGTAAATCCATTACAGCAATGGGATATTTTACTCATTTAAAACAATATCCTGTAGATTTAAGCATTCAATAAAAGATTCAATTCCACCAGCTGGCCTCAGTCTTTCCATGTCTTTCTCTCTGTGGAGAAAATCAATCCCACAAAGGTCAGATCACAAAGGTAAATTATTTGATATCTCCAGGTGCCAGAGTCCTTTCCAGATTTAAGTCAGACTTACTCTGTTCCAGACAGAGGGTATGGGCCCCTCCTTCTTCAGGGCATCACCCAGGAAATCAACTTCCAACTTACTGATACGCTTGCTATATTCTTGTATTAGGTCACTCTCCTAGTGACCTTGGTGTTTTCCCTCTTCCTTCTGGCCCCCAAACACCAAGGCACTAAGACCCAGAGCAACTAAATTAAAAAGGAAAGGGGTAAACAGAGCTAGAAGAAGAGTCTAAAAATTATGCCGTTGTTGCTTTACAGCTCTGATAAGAGAGCTTCCACAACATTCATTCATTCACTCAGCCGTTCATTCATTCTTCATTCACTCAACAAGTATTTCCTCCTAGCGCTCTGTACTAGGCCCAAGTGAAAAATGGGAAACCAAAGATTTCCATCCTTCCCTCAAGGCTCTTAGGCTCTAGAAGATACCATAAAGAAAATATTCCGACTTGGAAGAGCAGCCGGGGCTGGCAGGATTCTACACCTCCAAGGAATATGGGAAGGAAAGATGAAGCAGTTTTTGAAATAAGACCCTCTGGATGCCTTGTGCCAATTTTTGTGAGATTGCCCTTATATCAGGAGGCTACAGGACTCTCATAACAACTAAGTAGCTAGAAGAATGTTTCTCCAAGTTGGCCCATGGACTAATGGTGTAATCACTGAGTACTTGTTAAAAAGGCAGGTCCTGGAGTCCCACCACAGGCCTGTGGAATCAGAATTTCTGTGGGGTGGGATCAGGGAACCTGCCTTATTAACACGTCCCCCTAGTGATTCTGGTGCACACGGTATCACTAAGCAAAATGTAAGGAAAGGTATGGAAAAATTGTGATTAGAATGGGCTTTTTATGACCCAGGTGTGAAAACTAAGATGTCAAGGAATAGCTAAATGGAGATTGCTTTAAACATCAGGAAAAGGACATTTGAGAAATTATTTGGCCTGGGAGCCAAGGGACCCGGTTCCAGTACTAACATGCTAAATAGTCCTGGCCAATTCACCTATTCCCCTCTAGGACTCAGATCCTTCATCTACAAACTAAAGGGGATGTCTAGATCTACACTGTCCAACACAGTAGCCACTACCCACATATGAATATGGAGCCCTTAAAATCTGGCTATTCTGAATCAAGAGCTGCAAGTGTGAAATATATACCAGATTTGAAAGACAGTATGAAAAAAAGATCATAAAATGTCCCAATATTTTTTATGTTGACTGTATGTTGAAATGACAATATTTTGGATATATTGAGTTAAAGTTAAGTAAAATTAAAATTAACTGTTTCTCTTGCTTTTTTTAGAATATTTTTAGAGCATTTTAGGATCCCAGAAAAATTGGAAGAAAGGTACAGAGTTCCCATATACCTCCTGCCCCACACATGCACAGCCTCCCCAAGTAATATTCTCCCACCATAATGTACATTTGTTACAATTAATGGCCCTACATTGACACAGCATTATCACCCAAAGTCCGTAGAATACCTAGGGTTCACTCTTGTGAAACTTGTCTATGGGTTTGGACAAATTTATAATGACATGCATCCACCACTATAGTATCATACCAGAGTAGTTTCATTGCTCTAAAAATCCTCTGTGCTCCTCCTATTTTCCCTCCCCTTCTCCCAATCCTTGGCAACCACTGATCTTTTTACTGTCTTCATAGTTGTGCCTTTTCCAGAATGCCATATAATTGGAATCTTTCAGTATGTAGCCTTTTCAGATTGGCTTCTTTCAGGTGGTACTATGTGTTTAAGGTTCCCCCATGTTTTTTCATGGCTTAATAGCTCATTTCTTTTTTTTTTTTTGAGACAGAGTCTCGTTCTGTCACCCGGGCTAGAGTGCCTGCCATGGCATCAGCCTAGCTCACAGCAACCTCAAACTCCTGGGCTCAAGCGACCCTCCTGCCTCAGCCTCCCAAGTAGCTGGGACTATAGGTGTGCACCACCACACCTGGCTAATTTTTTCTATTTTTAGTAGAGACAGGGTCTCGCTCTTGCTCAGGCTGGTCTCAAACTCCTGACCTCAAGTGATCCTCTCACCTCAGCCTCCCAACGTGACAGCTCATTTCTTTTTAGCACTGAATAATATTCCATTAGCTGGATGTACCACAGTTTATTCATCCATTCACCTATTGAAGTACATCTGGGTTGCTTCCAAGTTTGGATAGTTATAAATAAAGCTACCACAAATATGTGTGTACAGGTTTTCATGTGAACGTAAATCTCAACTTCTTTGGGTAAATGTCAAGGAGCATGATTGCTGGATGGTATGGTGAGAGTTTGTTTAGTTTTATAATAACCTGCCAAGCTGTCTTGTAACGTAGCTGTACTACTTTGCATTCCCAGCAGCAATGAATGAGAGTTCCTGTTGTTTTGCATTCTCATCAGCCTTTAGTGTTGTCAGTGTTCTAGAATTTGACCATTCTAGTATGTGTATAATGGTATCTCATTGTTGTTTTAATTTACAATTCCCTAATGACATATGATGTTGAACATCTTTTCATATGCTTCGTTGCCATCTGCATATCATGTTTGATGAAATATCTGTTCAGGTCTTTTGCCCATTTTTTAATTGGGTTATTTGTTTTCTTGTTGTTTAGTATTAAGAGTTCTTTGTATATTTTAGATGACAGTCCTTTATCAGATGTGTCCTTTGCAAATATTTTCTCCCAGTCTGTGGTTTGTTGTTTCATTCTCTTGATATTGTCTTTTGCAAAGCAGAAATTTTTAATTTTAATGAAGTCCAGCTTATCAATTTTTTCTTTCAAGGATCATGCCTCTGGTGTTATATCTAAAAAGTCACGACTGGCCCAATATGGTGGCTCATACCTATAATCCCAGCACTCCGGGAGGCTGAGGCAAGGGGATTGCTTGAGGACAGGAGTTCAAGCCAGCCTGGGCAACATAGTGAGACCCCATCTCTACAAAAAATAAAATAAAATAATTAGCCAGGCATGTGGTACGCACCTGTAGTCCCAGCTACTCAGAAGGCGGAGGTGAGGAGGATCGCTTGAGCCCAGAAGTTGGAGTTTGCAGTGAGCTATGGTCACACCACTGTACTATAGCCTGGGTGACAGAGCAAGACCTTGTCTCTAAATAAATAAATAAATCATCACTATATCCAAAGTCATTTAGGTTTCTCTTATGTCATCTTCTAGGAGTTTTATAGTTTTGCACTTTACATTTAGGTCTATGATTCATTTTGAGTTAATTTTTGTGAAAGATATAAGGTCTCTGTTTATATTCACTTTTTTGCATGTGGATGTTCAGGTGTTCCAGCACCATTTGTGGAAAAGACTCTCTTTTCTCCATTGTATTGCCTTTGCTCCTTTGTCAAAGATCAGTGACTATATCATATGGGTCTATTTCTTGGCTCTCAATTCTGTTCCATTGATCTATTTGTCTATTCTTTTGGCAAAACCACACTGTCTTGATTACTGCAGCTTTATAGAAAGTCTTGACACCAAATAGTGACAGTATTCCAACTTTTTTCTTCTCCTTCAGTATTGTGTTAGTTATTCTGGGTCTTTTGTCTCTCTCCATATAAACTTTGGAATTAATTTGTCGATATCCACAAAATAACTTTTTGAGATTTTGATTGGGATCATGTTGAACCTACAGATCAAGTTGGGGAGAACTGACATCTTGAAAATACTGTCTTCCTATCCATGAACATGGACTCTCTCTTCATTTATTTAGTTCTTATTTGATTTCATTCATCAAGGTTTTATAGTTCTCCTCTTATAGATCTTATATATATTTTGTTAGTTTCATACCCAAATATTTCATTTTGGGAGTGCTAACATAAATAATATCGCATTTTTAATTTCAAATTCTACTTTTTCATTGCCAGTATATAGGAAAGCAATTGACTTTTGTATATTAACCTTGTATCTGCAAACTTGTTATTATTGCTTATTAGTCCCATGAGTTTTTTGTTGATTCTTTTAGATTTTCTACATAGATGATCATGTCACCTGCAAACAAAGGTAGTTTTATTTCTTCCTTCCCAATCTGTATATCTTTTATTTCCTTTTCTTGTCTGATTGTATTAGTTAGAACGTCCAGTACAATGTTCAAAAGGAATGATGAGAGGGGACATCCTTGTCTTGTACCTGGGCTTAGTGGGAGTTTCAGGTTTCTCACCATTAGGTATGATGGTAGCTGTAGAGCTTTTTAGATATTCTTTAACAAATAGAGGAAGTTCCCCTCTATTACTACTTTACTGAGAGTTTTTAATCACAAGTGGGTGTGAGATTTTGTCAATTGCCTTTTCTGCATCTATTGATAAGATCAGGTGATTTTTCATTTTTAGTCTGTTGATGTGATAGATTATATTAATCGATGTTCTAATGTTGAACCAGCCTTGCGTTCCTGGGACAAATCTCTCTTGGTTGTGGTGTATAATTCTTTTAATACATTGTTGGATTCAATTTGTTATTAAGTGTTTGATAGAATTCATATGTGAACCTATCTGGGCCTGATGTTTTCTGTTTTGGAAGGTTATCCATTATTGATTCAATTTCTTTAATAGATATAGGCCTATTCAAATTGTAAATTTCTTCTTGTGTGAGTTTTGGCAGTTTGTGTCTTTCAAGGCATTGGTGTATTTCATTTAGATTATCAAAGTCATGTGCATAGCATTGTTCATAGTATTTCTTTATTCTTATTGATTTTATTCATCTTGTCAAGAGCTTTTTTTAATTTTGTTGATTTTCCCTATTGATTTCCTGTTTTTGACTTCATTGATTTCTGATCTAATTCTTATTGTTTCGTTATGCTTACTTTGAATTTAATTTGCTGTTCTTTTTCTAGTTTCCTCAGGTGGACACTTAGATTATTGATTTTATATCTTTCTTCTTTTCTAATATATGCATTCAAGGCTGTAAATTTCCCTCTCAGCATTGCTTTTGCTGCATTCCATAAATTTTACTAAGTTGTGTTTTCATTTTCATTTAGTTCAAAATATTTTTTAATTTCTCTTCAGATTTCTTATTTGATCCATGTGTTATTTAGAAGTGTGTTGTTTAATCTTTGAGTATTTGGGGATTTTTTTCAGTTATCTTTCTGTTATTGATTTCTAGTTATTTTCATTGTGGTCTGTGAGCAGACATTGTATAATTTCCATTCTCTTAAATTTGTTAAGGTATGTTTTATAGCCCAGAGGGTGACTTATCTTGGTGAATTTTCCATGGGAGCTTAAGAAGAATGTGCATTCTGCTGTTGTTTGATGAAGTAGTTGATTCATGTCAATTACATTCTATTGATTGACAGTTGTATTGAGTTCAACTATATCCTTACTGATGTTCTGCCTGCTGGATCTGTCCATTTCTGATAGAGAAATGTTAAAGTCTCCAACCATGGCAACGGGTTCATCCATTTCTCCTTGTAGTTCTATCAGGTTTTGCCTCACATAATTTGATACTCTGTTGTTAGGTGCATATACATTAAGGATTATTATGTCTTATTGGAGAATTGACGTCTTTATCATCATGTAATGCTCTTCTTTACTAACTTTTCTAACTTGGAAATCTGCTCTGTCTTAAAGGAATATAGCTACTTCTGCTTTCTTTTGATGGTATATATTTCTCCATGCATTTATTTCTAATCTATATGTCTTTATATTTAAAGTAGGTTTCTTGTCGATAGCATATAATTGGGTCTTGTTTTTTGATCCACTCTGACAATCTGTCTTTTAGTTGGTGCATTTAGACTGCTGACATTCAAAGTTATTATTGATACAATTGGATTAATATGTGCCATATTTGTTACCATTTTCTATTTGTTGCCCTTGTTCTTATGTTTGTCTTCCACTTTTTCTGCCTTTTTTCATTTTAATTGAGTTTTTTATATGATTACATTTTCTTTCCTTTCTTAGCATATCAGTTATATTTCTTTTTTTTTTTTTAATTTTTTTTTCCCCTAGTGGTTGCTCTGGAATTTACAATGTACATTTACAACTAAGCCAAGTCCATTTTCAAATAATACTATACCACCTCATGGGTGGTGTAAGTATGTTATAATAACAAAATTATTTAAATTCCTCCTTCCCTCCTGTATCTTGTGTCATCTTTTACTTTTTAAAATGTGGCTACTAGAATTTTTAAATTACTTATGTGGCTTGCATTTGTCACTAGTTGTGTATTTGGACATGATACACAACATGATATATGTTGGACAGTGCTGATCTAGATGATCCCTAATCCAGCATTGACATTCTGTGCAGTTTTTAGATAGATTAATGGAGAGTTGACAGGAAGTGCCACTTGAATCAGTCCTGGATCAGGGCTTTGATCTCTGGCCAGAAGCCAGCCAACTTCCAGCAGAAGTCCCACCAACTCAGAGCAGGAGGAAGTTGCAGAGGGAGGAGGTAAACTCTCAAGAGGTAGGCCATGGCACAACCTCAAGCACTTTCTATGCCAAATTTGGGCAGTGTTGAGCCATTTAAAAAATCTTTATCAAGGTTTTTGTTTAACATTGCTGGGGCTTTTGTTAGATCTTCTCTGATCTACACTGGCCAGCATACACAAACTGATGGTTTTCTGGGCAATTTGACATTCCTGGAATGACACTTTTGAAGTGAGATTTCTTCTTTCTGTAAAGACTTTATTTGGGGGACCATATTTGAGTGAGGGTACCCCTTTTTTTAACTTGCCAATAGTGATAATACATTTTTCCCCTCTCTTCTGTAGGAATAAAAATAAATTTTTTAAAATTTCAGCCCTATCTTTGCTAATTGTACTAAGTATGCCTAAAAGAAATAGATTAGCATGCTAGAAAGTTGTCATAAACTTCTAAGTCTTCAAGAGTCTGCCTTTTACTTTTGCTTTTTATTTATTGATACCTGCCAGGCCCCCTGCCATTCATTTAACCTTGGCATTTAACCTCCTCCTTCCAGGTCCTGGTTATTACCTCTCTGTTCTCCTGTGACCACCCTGGCTGCTCCTTCTCAATCTCCTTTGTTAGTTCCTCCCCCCTTCCCCATCATCCTGCCACTGGAGTGTCCTAAGGCTCAGGCCTTGGCTTCTTCTCCTCTGTGTCTATATCCCACTCTCTATGTGATCTCATGCAGTCTCAAGCCTTACTGTACACCTTTATATAAGTGACACCAAACTCTCCTTGCCAGCTTGGATCTTTTCCCCTCAGTTCCATACTTGTATCTCCAGCTGTCTAGTCCATATCATCACTTACATGTCTAATGAGAAACCTCCAATTGAACAGTCCAAATGAACTCCTGGTCTTCCCCACTAATCTGCCTCTCCCAGAGTCTTGCCCCTCTCAGTTAACGGGAACTCCATCCTTCCTATTGTCCAGGACAAAATCCTTGGAGTCATCTTTGTCTCCTTTCTCTTGTATACCCTATATGCTATCCATTAGGAAAGCCCATTGGCTCTTCCTCAAAATATATCAAGAATCTCACCATTTTCCACTACCCCACTGTTATCATCCTGGTGTGAGACTGGTCTCCTGCCTCCACCCCTTCCCCCTCACAAGTTATGCTCAACACAGCAGCCACAGTGAGTCTTTTGAAATGTAAATGAATAGCCAGTACCATGGCAGTGCCTGTGCTCCCAGCTACTCAGGAGGCTGAGGCAGGAGGATCACTTGAGCCCAGGTGTTGGAGTCCAGCCTGGGCAACATAGCAAAAGAAAAGAAAAATGTAAATAAGATTAAGTCACTCCTCTGCTCACTCACATTAACACCTTACAGTGACCTAAAATGCCCTTACATAATCTGACCTTGCTGTTTTTCCTTCACAAAACATGTATCAGAATTTGACATAGTGACTATTTCCTTGATTGTTTCTTCCCACTAGAATATAAGGTTATTGAAGACAAGGACTTTGTTTTGTTCAGGCTGAATTTTCAGCAGCTAGAAGAGTGCAAATAGTTTTGAATAAATTCATCAATGAGTGGAAGTCCTATAAGGTGAGTCAAAAGATGAGTGCATGATGAAATTAATTAATACATGTCTCCACGGAGGTTTATTTACAAGCTTGGGAACCCAGAACTTCACCTCTTTGAGCTAATGTGGAGAAGAGGAGGCATTTTTGGAAGCATAGGGTGATTTTAATTCCTCCTCTTCTCTTCTCTTCTCTTATCTATGCATTTATTCACTCAACCACTATTTGCTACTGTTGGCTTACACTCTGCTATGTACCGGGCACATACTCATGGTCTTCCATGAGCTGCTGTCCACCCAGAAGATATGCAAACATATGATCTTAGAAGTGAGGTAGGTGCTGATATAGAGGTGTTTCTGAGGAGCATGAAGTCAACAGGGAGAAGGCATGAGAGGCCAGGAAAGGCTTCTCCAAGGGGTGGCAACTGAGCTGAGTCTTGAAGGATAAAGAGAAATTCTTCATGTGGACAAGGATAAAGGAACATTCCAGAAAACAGCACTCTGGGAGACAGGAACAGCAGAGGCAGGAGATAACATGGCACTTTTGAGGAACTGCAAGTCATTAGGCATATCCAAAGTCCAGACCAAATATCAGAGAGTCATGGGACATAAAGTGAGAGAGGTAGGCAATGGTATGTCATGAAGGGCTTGTTCACTATACTAACACATTGCTCACATTCTCTGAACAATATGAAGGATTAAGCAGATTAACAAGAGGAGGCAAGAAAGCAGTAGTACAAGATAGATCAGTGAATGCAAAATTTGAGCTATGCACGGGATTCTGTGGGAGTGCAGCGGGTGGGGGAAGTGCCTAAGTTAGCAGTTTAGAGGGTCAGGGCAAGAAGGAGGAAGGAAGAGGCAAAGCATCCCCTAGGAGGGGACACAAAGGAGAAGCTAAGCAGGCAGGAAGGAAGAGGGCTTTCCTGGGAGAGGAATAGGAGTTTTCAAAGGCAGAGCGTGAGAGATTGCTGAGCACAGATGAATGTCCACCAACTCCGTCTTCTCACCACCCACATTAATACCCTTTCCTAAAACCTAAAAGGGCTGCCTAAATCCTTTTATTGCCCACATATTGCATAATCCTCCTTTTTGATCTTCAATGTAGAACCAAAGAATCATAATACTCACGAGCTGGAGGGCATCTTAGAATGCATCTAATCTAGTGCTTCTCAACCTTCTTGCTTCTCCCATTTGAATACACTGAACAGTAGGGGAAAGAACATGAACCAATTTTTTTGACATTGCCTGTTATTTTTTAAAGTGTAAATTTGCATTCCAAGCAGAAATGTAAGCATTTGCTTCAATATAACAATAACCATTTTTCCCCAATAATCTTCTAGTAAGGTTGTTCCTTCACCAGAAGTTGCACCATCTTTATTTGCAACTACCCCACCCCTAACCACACCCCCCAGGTAATTTCCCCTTGGGAAATCCCTAATTTCCTGAGGATGGAGGCCAGCAGAGAGGTTAGGCCATCAGCCCGAGGCCACACAGCTTGTCAGGTACACAGTGAAGCCCAGAGCAACTTGAGAGCTTTCCTTGGACCCCCCTGCAACTGGGCCCTGCATTTGATGCTGTGAATGCCCTCTTCTTTCCTTTCTGTTCCCCCTATTTCATTGACTGCTCTTCCTTTGTCCCATCTTGGCCCCATGCTGATCCCGTGAGGGCTCCGCGGCTCAGAGGCAGAGGGAAGAGGGGCCAGACAAAGCCCCGCTGGGAGAGAAGGTCACAGAAAGCCCTGGCCTAACCCTCTCCTGTAGCAGCCTTGCATTCCTGCCTATGAGGATGAGGCCCGAGCACCACAGATCAAAAGGTTTATGAGGGCTTTTGTTTTTGCTGTTCTTAATTAATTATACCTTTGCTTCCTGGAGGCGCTTAGAGCACATTTCTGAGAATTTGCCTTAGAGCCCAGAGGAGGAAACCAACAGTCCAGTGCCTGTCCCCCGGTCCGTTTTCATCTGTGTTGAAGGTTTTATGAGCACCTCCAGCAGGCCCCCTTGAGTGGGCATGCCCAGACTTCACTCCCACAGAGATGGAGAGCTGCTGTTTGGAAAAAGCCAGAGTCACTCTGCAGTCCTCTGAGTCAGCCAAGTGCAGGAGAAAAAGCTAGGAAGTTTGTATTGTTTCCCTTCAAAACACAACAAAGTTGATCTGGTCACTCCCTCTGCCTAAAACCTGTCAGCAGCTCCCATTGTTCCCAGGATAAGGACCCCTCCCTGCCATGGACTATTAGGGGCTGAGTCTGTCCCCACCTTATCATTCCGGACTCCACCTGCACCCTCTCGTTCCTGTCACTCCAGCCACACGGAAGCCCTTTGCTGCCTTCTCCACGCCCCTCTCCCTGCTGCAGCGCCTTTGCACCTGTCATTTCCTCATCCTGAGTGGTTGTTTCACCCACTTTTTGCCTAGTTTACTCCTCCTCATCCTTCATCCCTCAGCTCAAAAGTTTCTTCCTCAGAGAAGCCTGCTCTGACCTCTCGATAGTCAAATCTTTCATTATAGGTTCAAAGAACCAGATGTCTTTCCTCACACTTACCACAGTCACAAATTTATATTTATTTGTGTGATTGATTACTAGATTACTATTTACCTCTCCCACAAAGCTGTATGATCCACAAGGGTGGAGCCCATGTAAGGATTTGTTCATTTTCATGTCCTCATCACCTAACGTATACCTAGCACATAGTAGATGCTTTAAAAATGTTTAAATAAAAAATTAAGGCCAGGTACAGTGGCTCACACCTGTAATCCCAGCACTTTGGAAGGCTGAGGTGGGAGGATCGCTTGAGGCCAGGAGTTTGAGACCAGCCCAGGCAACATAGCGAGACTCGACCTCTGCAAAAAAAAATTTTTTTTTAATTAGCTGGGTATGTTGCTGTGCCTGTAATCCCAGCTACTCAGAAAGCTGGGGCAGGAGGATCGTTTGAGTTGAGGTTTTCAAGGCTACAGTGAGCTATGATGGTGCCACTACATTCCAGCCTGGGTGACAAAGCAAGACCCAGCTCTTAAAAAAAAATTTTTTTTAAATAAATAAATAATGAGCAAATGAATGAATAGTAAATTAAATAAGTTTAGTGAGTTCAAGAAATAAATTGGTGAATGAATGAACACACCTGGAATTGTTTATAAAGGTCTTGGGGACTCAGGATTTGATCCTTGGACCTATATGTCTGTTGGGGAGCATTTATTGTAAATGAACAGTACTCAGAAACACTACCCCTCATTACTCCGCATTGAGTCATTCATGTCCTTTATGTGCCTGTCACGGGTTAGCACTCTGCTAAAAACTCTCTTGGCTCCCCTCTTTCTCTCATTATCCCCCTCCATTCTAGTCATCAGCAAATCCTGCCAACTCCATTCCAAAATATATCAAATTCCATCAGATATATAAAAGCCAAGAGAGTTTATTACCAACAAACTGTCACAAAGGGAACTTTAAAAGATATACTTTTGGAAGAAAGAAAATTATCTCAGAGGGAAAAACTAAGATGCAAAAAGAAGCATAAGCCACAGCATCATAAAGAATAAAGCACTTAAGAATAACTTCAACCAAGAAGGTTAAATACCTGCACACTGAAAATTATAAAACATTGATGAAAGAAATTGAAGACACAAATAGATGGAAAGATATTCTATGTTCATGTATTGGAAGTCTTAATATTGTCAAAATGTATATACTACCCAAAGCAATCTACAGATTCAATGCAGTCTCTATGAAAATTCCAACAGCATTTTTCACAGAAATAGAAAAAAAAAATTCTAAAATTTGTATGGAGCCACAAAAGGCCCCAGGTAGTTAAAGCAATCTTAAGCAAGAAGAACAAAGCTGGAGGCGTCACACTTCCTGACTTCAAATTATATTACAAAGCTATAGTAATCAAAACAGTACAGTACTGGCATGAAAACTGATACATAGACCAATGGAACAGAATAAAAAGCCCAGAAATTATTAGTTGACCCATATATGGTCAACTAATCTTTGACAAAGGCACCAAGAATACATAATGGGGAAAGGACAGTCTCTTCATAAATGGTGTTGGGAAAACTGGATATCTGCATGCAAAAAAAAAAAATTGGATCCTTATCTTACAATATGCATACAAATAAACTCAAAATGGATTAAAGACTTAAACATGAGACCTGAAACTGTAAAACTCCTAGAAGGAAACATAGAGAAATAGGTCCATGGCATTTGCCTTGACAATGACTTTTTTGGATATGACTAAAAAAAAAAAAAAAAACACAGGCAACAAAAGCAAAAATAAAGTGGACTACATCAAACTAAAAAGTTTCTGCACAGCAAAGGAAATAATCAACAGAATGCAAACACAATCTATGGCATAGAAGAAAATATTTGCAAACCACATATTCAATAAGAGGTTAATATCCAAGATATACAAGCAAACCATACAACTCAATTGCAGCACACACACACACACACACACACAAATAACTTGATTAACAATGGGCAAAAGATCTGAATAGACATTAGACATTTTCCTAAAGAAGACACACAAATCATCAATAGGTATATAAGAAAAGGTACTCAACATCACTAATTATCAGAGAAATTCAAATAAATACCACAATGAGTTATCACCTCACATCTGTTAGGATGGCTAGTATCAAAACATCAAAAGATAACAGGTATTGGTGAGGATATGGAGAAAATGGTACTCTTCTATACTATTGGTGGTAATGTATATTGGTACAGCCATTATGGAAAATGGTATGGAGGTTCCTCAAAAAGTTAAAAATAAAATGACCATATAATCCAGCAACCCTACCTGGGGTAGCTGCAGTCCCATGTTCATTGCAGCATTATGCAGAATAGCCAAGATATGGAAACAACCTAAGTGTCTGTCAACAGATAAATGGACAAAGAAATGTGGCAAAATATTATTCAGCCTTCAGAAAGAAGAAAATCCTGTCATTTGTGACAATATGTATAAACCTGAAGGACATTATGCTAAGAGATATAAGCCAGACACAGAAAGACAAATATTGCATGATCTCACATATATGTAGTATCTAAAAAAGTCAAAGTAATAGAAACAGAGAGTAGAAAGGTGGTTACCAGGGACCATGGGGTGAGGAAAATGGGAAGATGTTGGTCAAAGGGTATAAAATTTCAGTTATAAGATGAATAAGTTCTGGAGACCTAACGTACAGCATGGTGAACATAGTTAATAAGAATGAATTATATACTTAAAATTTGCTAAGAGAGAGATTTTTTTTTTTTAATTTAACAGAGTTTATTTGCACGAAGAATGATTCATGAATCAGGAAGCACCCTGAACCAGGAGAGGTCCAAAGAGCCCTGGCCAGCAGCAAGAGCAGTGAGCTTTCATAGGCTGGACCCAGAAGCAAAGTAGAGAAATCACCTGATTGGCTACAGCTAGGCATCTGCCCTATTTGGGTATGGTGAGATGAGTTGACTGCCTGTGATTGGCTGAAACCTGGAAGCTTGTGATTGGCTGAAACTTGGCTGTTTGTTATACTTCTAAATTGGGCTTCAATTTGCATACAAAGTTAGGCTGCTGTTCACTATGCAGGGACTCAAAGTACAAGGCAGACTTGGATCAAATTTAAGTAAATTTAACAAAAGTTTTATTGGAACAGAGCCATGCCCACTTGTTTACATATTGCCTATGGCTGCTTTCATGCAACAGTAGTAGAGTTAAATAGTCGCAAAGCTTAAAATAGTCACTATCTGGCCTTTTACAAAACAGTTTGCTAACCTCTAGCTCATCTAAGAGGAGATCTTAAGTATTCTCACCATACATAAACACACACAAAGGCAACTATGTGAGGTGATGGATATGTTAATTAGCTTCATTGTGGTAATTATTTCACAAGGTATACATATATCAAAACATCACATTGTGCACCTTAAATATATACAATTTTTATTTGTCAATTATACTTCAATAAAGCTGAGGAGGAAAAAAAAGAAGAAACGTAAGCTAAGAATAGGCAAACATGCAAATAAATCTAAATGAATACTTACTGTATAAAGCTACAATAACAATGCATAATTTTAGAGATTTTAAAATAGCAGTCAACAATAACATGTAAAATGGGAGGAGTAGTCAAATTTAAGTGTGCTAAAAGTTTTAAAAAAGAGTAGAGATACTAAGTAACTTTAGGCTTTGTTAAGCACAATTAAACTTTTAAGAGTAAACACTAAAAGAATGAAAATAGAGTTTGTATTTTCCAAAAAGTAATGGGGAAAATGTTTTATAAAAAATCCTCAATCAATTTCAAAAAAGGCATGAAACAAAGAAAAAAGGTATTAAAAAGTCAAATAAATAGAACAAGATGGTATAAATAAGTTCAAATATATTACTAATCACAATAAATGTAAATGGACTAAAGTTGCTAATTAAAGATAGAGATTGTCAAATTGTATTTTTAATATCCAGCCATACACTATTTATAAGAAACATATCTAAAATATGAGAAATGGAAAGATTGAAAGTAACCTATTAAAAAGGCATAGTATGAAAATATTAACCAAAAGAAATCATATATAGTTATATTTATATAGATAGAATGAACTTTAAGCTTTTTAAATATGGAAGCCACTAATAATGATTAAAACATTAAATTCACCAGAAAAAAATAATTGTAATCTTATATAAATTAGTAACATAGCATCAAATATACAAATCAAATCTGGCAGAATTACAAGGAGTAATTGATAAATCCACAAACATAGTAGGAGATTTTAACATACCTCACCATGAAACTGATATATCAAGCAAACAAAAAATTAGTAAAGGTATGAGAGATTTGACAACACAATTAGCTTAATTTAATGGACATATATAAAGCCCTGGATTAAGAATAAAAAAACAAATGTATAAAATTTATTTTAGAACATGTGTGAAATGTGTGAATATGTGTAAAATTGACCTCATAATAGAGGCCAATAAACAAGTCACAACATATTTCAAAGAATCTGTATATATAGAGACCATATTCTATAACTAAATGCAATTAGCTTAAATATAAATGATAAAAAGATAAACTTTTCAAGACATTCACTTAAAAATTAAAGGCATACCTCTAGATTATTCATGTGTCAAAAATAAAATAATAATGAAACTATAATAAAATAATTATGAACTTTAATGATAATATTGTGTGTCAAACTTATAGAATGTGGACAGTGGTACTTAGAGGGAATTTTGTAGCCTCAGGGCTCATTGAAGCTTTCCTTCATTTTTCCAATTACACAATTCATTGATTTATATAGTCATACAATAAATGTTTAATCTGGCATTGTTGAAGTCATATGGATGGAGGCTGCACAGCCTTAGCTTCTGTGAAACAGCTGCAGTTCTTAATAGCTCCAAAATGGAAATCCTGGTCCATTTTCCAGTTGCTGATCTGCAAGAGCTGCCCAGAACAGCTCTTAGATTCTCTTGCAATCAGTACATCGCAGGCTATAAATTTCCCATTGCTAATAGTCGGAGGCACCGACAATAGTCTCATGATCAGAGGGATGACAGACATAGGAATTCTTCAACCCAAAATGTGATACAGAGCATCCTGGATATTTCTTGTCTTCTTAACTCTCTACCTCAAATACTGTATTTCCCATTCTTTCTCTCTCTTTTTTATTTTTTTTAAAGATAGGAGTTCCACTCTGTTGACCAGGCTGGAGTGCAGTGGCTATTCACAGGTGATCCTGCTACTGATTAAGAGAATTTTGACCTGCTTTGTTTTTGACCTGGGCTGGTTTACCCCTTCTTAAGTAACCTGGTGGTCCCTCCCTCCTGGGAGGTCACTATATTGACACTGAACTTAGTGCAGACACCCCATGGGCATAGCACACTACAGCCTAGCTCTCCACCTCAGCTTCCCAAGTAGCTGGGACTACAGGCACCGCCACCACACCCAGCCCATTTTCTCTTTTGATGGGAAAGTTTTCCACTAGAAAGTGAAAAGTCTCATAGGACTAAAATGATATATACTTCTTCTTGTCTAGCAGCTATTTCAAAGGCTATGTGGGAGACGCAAGAGGAAACCAAAAACATCTATGGTTTCCCTGGAGCAAATTTCAAGTGGAAATTTAAGGACAATAGCCACTAAAGTTTCCTCAGATTTGCAGTGACAGAAAAATATGGTAGAATTAGCAAAGGTAAGAGTCTAAAGAGCTAAGTAGAATGTATATGCTTTTGTTGTTGATATATCATTATTTTTAAAAAAAATTGTCAGGATCTACAGCAGAATCAGGATAGGTTCAAATTTTAGTCCATTTCTCTCTATCTTTCCAGGTTATCCCAGGTTACCAATTTCTTGTCAAGTAAATTGTGTTCTGTACGTCTCACCATCAGTTGGCTAAATTCCCTGTTGGAAAGGATCTCCCTAATCTTGTTTTCTTGATATCAGAGGCTGTTAATCATTTCTCAATTGCAGGGACAAGTTTTGAGGATCTATAGCAGTAGCTGGATTTCAACGCAAACCTAAATCCTAGCATTTGTTTGTTCTGAAACATAATGCTTGCTGTACTTTATTTATTAGATTTCCTCATTATGTAAGACATTTTAATTACAGTGCTATCATAGATTACATTAGATATGGCTCTTTTCCTTACGGTTAAAAATAGTGTGTGTGGAGCAGCTGACTTTATAGATGCTGTATCTGGGCAGATGACAGTGAGTGTGTCACTGTCGATGCAAACTAGGAAAGATAAATACTACTGCTAATCATTGGAACCCGCTGTGTAGCTATTATAGTTTGACTGTTCAAGTTAAAACAGTGGTGATGAGTCAGACTGTTTCTCCCTCAGGCTTTAGAAAACTCATGTATTTAACCAAGGCGGATTTACACATGAGATTGTGTGTGGTGAGGTTGCTCCAAACGCCTCATCCAGGACTAAGTTCCAAGACAGGGCATGGGATGGCAGGAAGATGTAAGCAAAAGTAGGTTCCACAGTTCTGTTCTTCAAGAATCTCCTCTCCCCAGAGCTTTTCTGCTGTTTATTTAAAGCTGAAATTCCACAGGTTCATCTTTGTCCTCCAGGGGAACTTGGATGACCAGGCTCAAACAACGTGCACAATTTATGGATATGGGAAGCACGTGTACTGTCTGCACATGCTGGTTCTTTATAGATGGGCTTTAGGGCAAGTTTGAGATGTTTGGATAATGCACAAACCAGCACTAATAAATCTCTGCAGAGAAGACACTACCTATCTGTTCCTTTTGAGATTACATTAAAAGCAACCTTTTAAATGCCTACTTTAAAGACTGTGACTGCACACTTTATATTTTCCCTTTGGTTGTCTCTAATAGTGGATGCCCTGAGCTAGTCTTTAATACAAACCAGGTACAAAGCCCCAACCCTGGAAGAAACCAGAGGGACTATTATTCAAAATAGCCTTTATGGAATTTTTTTCTACAAAAGTAATAAATGTTCATTGTAGAAATAGTGTTAAAAACAGAAAAGTAGGAAGAGAAAACAAAAGTCACCCATGATCTTCCCACTGAGAAATTACTCATTGTATTCCCTTGGTCTTCTTTTCTGGGCATTCAGAGTTTTGTAAGATAAGATCATATATACGTGCGTGTGTGTGTGTGTGTGTATAATATCTGCAAGTTTACATTTAATATATCATAACCATAACCGTTTTCTCATAATTCCACATTTCTTTTTTTTTTTTTGAGATAGGGTCTCACTGTGTCGCCCCAGCTAGAGTGCAGTGGTGTCATCATAGCTCACTGCAACCTCAAACTCCTGGGCTCAAGCAATTCTCCTGCCTCAGCCTCCCGAGTAGTTGGGACTACAGGCATGCAACACTATGCCTGGCTAATTTTTCTTTTTTTAGTAGAGATGGGGTCTCGCTCTCGTTCAGGCTGGTCTCGAACTCCTGGCTTCAAGCAATCCTCCCACCTTGGCCTCCCAGAGTGCTAGGATTACAGGCATGAGCCACCATGCCCATCCCATTTTCTCATAATTCTAAATATTATCCTGAAATATACTTTTTGATAGCTATATAGTATTACATCATGTAAATGTACCTTAATTTTCTAAACCAGACCCCTATTGTTGAACATATGGATTGTTTTTAATTATTTAGTATAATACATTCTAAAATCGTGAACATCCTTGTACATAAAAGCCATCTTTGCATTCTTGGCTATGTGTATTAATTATTTAGTATGCTATTGAATTAAATTTGGCAGCACTGTATTTTATTTAGAATTTTTGCATCTATTTATGGGCTGTTTCTAAAACCTGTGAGAAATGTACGCAAACAAAATCACTATGTCCCATGTTAAAGAGAGAATTGTCTTGGGGAAGGCGTTCAGAATTGGTGGCAGCTGATGCTATATGGGAACAGTCTTGGTACCACAGCTATTTAATACTGTGTTTGCTACAGGTCCTCTGAAGAATGCAAAGCCAAAGTTATTCAATTGGCATTGGAATTAGAGCAACTGTTCTATTATTGTGTGCAAACTCCTGCTATAAATAACCTGACAGCATCCATCTGCATGGGATGCAGGAAAACAAGAAACACTCTAAGTAAAGACCAAAATAGACCTGCGGTCCATCTGGTGCACCCTCGCCATGGGACCCCAAACAGATGGTGCAAATTCCCAAGATATACCTGTGTAATAGCATTGTCCTATCTCGGGGTTGTTACAGGGGGGCGGGGAGGGGAGTGTAAGGGGATTCCTTCCAGCAAATGGCCTAGATAAAAGGGAAATGAGGCACTGAGATTCATCCTTTTATTCCACAAATAATTCTTTGAACACCTGACACAATCCAGGCACTGTTCTAGACCCTAGGAATGCAACAATGACCACAAGAGGCAAGCTCCCTGAGTTCATGGTCTAGTGATGGCTAGACCTTCTTTCTCCCCACCCAGACCTTTTCTGTTCTCCCAGTTGCATTACCCAAGCTGAGTGGCCTGCCTTCCACTGACTTCTTTCTACAAGCAAGTTTGCAACAGCCAAAGTTCAAGAACCTGCAAGATCTTCAGCTTGATTCCTCACCCACTAGATTCACTGGCCAGCCCGGGAGGCCAGGGGCTATGACCTGTCCATCTTTGAACCTTTGGTGCCTAGCATGGTACCCAGTACCTCAAAAGTGCTCAATAAATAATAAACTAAAGAAGATTTTACCCTTTCAAAAGAAGAGACCCACCATCTCTGAAGAAGCTCTCTCCAGAAATTGGCACTGTCCTCTCTCCCTGATCTCTTCCCATAAGGCTAGAAAGTCCAATAAAACTCTCCTTAGGAGGTCTGGTGGAGGATATAATGTGTCATTTCAGGGAGATACGGAAGCATATTTACTGGAGATTAAGCTGGAGGGACTCTTTCTTATGGGTCTCACTAGCATTTGTCAACTCTGAGCGTAGAGCTGGAGATATATATAGACAGACAGGTAGATATATATAGATAGGCCGGTAGATAGATGGATGACAGAGGAAGTGGAAACTGGCAGGGAACACCATGTGTCACCGGCAGGAAAGAGATGAAAGATGAAAAGTAAGACTGATTATAGCCCAAAGCACCAAAGCTCTGAGTGATCCACGAAGATGTGAGAATGGTCGGGAGATTCGGGAATTAGCGCTTTCCAGTAAGCAGTGGCAGGGCTTTAAAGGTTTTTTTTAAAAGTAAGGGTTCCTCACTTTTACTGCTTGCAGCTAGAGACAAAAAAGAAAGGAGGGTGGTCTGTGAATGCTTTCAGCAAAATAAAGACATGCATCCATATGCACAGAGATTTGAGTCATATGCACTAAAAAAATAACAGGGTAGCTTCAGGTCATCCAAGTCATCCATTTCTGACCAAATTCAAGTCCTAGATATGTTTCAGGATATGCTCGCTGCAACAACAGTGAGCCTGAGATCCTTCTAGAGGCGAGGTCCTGGGGTTCTGAAAGGAAGGTTTGGAGAATGATGCCTTTGAAGACAGGGGGCTCTGCACTTATTCATCCACTGCCTGAGTCCTGCGTGGCCTTTTTCCCTAAGGGCCCTGCAGTGAGAGTGTGCTGCGCGTGGGGGGAAAGCTGCTACCTGGCTCTCCTAAAAGGTAAGTAAAGATGATGGGAAAATGAGGGTAGACCCAACAGTGCATGTGCGTGGTCCAGCATCTCTGAGCTTCCTGGCAAGCCTTGACTGCTGAGGAAACAAGCCAAGTAACTGAGAATAAACTTGGTTCTGAATGTGGTCCTTAATCCAAACCCACCATCAGTGCCAAGAGGGATAAAAATCAGGTAGAAAAACTCCCCACCTGCCAAAGAGAGTGGAGGAGGGGGAGAGAGAGAGAGAGAGACAACCATTGCAAGAAATATCCAGTTAAGTTTGCCTTCTTATAAAAAGGTTTGGCTATTTCTGCCTCCTCATCCTCCTTTTATGAAGTCCACCTCCAAATATTCTGTGCTGCACATGGTAGGACTAAGAGTCCAGGGGGTCCCAAACACCTGCCCAGCAGTTTTTATTCCAAGGAAACTCTCTGGGCAACACTGAGTCTGTGGAAAGCTCAAGCCAGGGTGAAAGTCCCCCTTTGGAAGCTGAGTCCCCCTTTTTCTCTCCGAGATTAATAGAAACCACGTCCTAATATCAAGCGAAGAACAAGCTACTAAACAAGCCCGGAGAGACAGGCACAAAATGGTTATTAAATGCGATCCATCGTCACCACGTGCAGAAGACATCAGAACCCCCTTCATGAGCACTATTTCAACAGCCTGGTTTCGAGGAAGCACTGCCAGTGTCAATCCTGCTATTTCACCTCTGAAACTAACAAGGCTATCTGGAGGCTGCCTCCGCTCACCTGTCAGAACCGTAACTCTGCTGCACGTGGGTCCCTACACAGGTGGGGAAGCTATGATGTCAGACCCAGGCCCTTGAGCTTGGCAAATACTGGGATCTGCTGTCAGTTCTAAATATATTCTTTTAAGAAAATAGCTTAGTCCTTTCCTTGGCAAGTGGATATTGGCCTATATTTTTAATCCATGTGGGGGTGTGTATAGAGCATAGTTATGCAGTGTCATTTTCTCACTCAAAGATGAACCTGCTAACAGTGTGGCTCTGCATGCACGAGTGTGAAGGCAGAAGCTGCTCTATGTCCCGTGGTCTGTGCCACATGGGGATGGGAGTGAGCCCTCACCCGGGCTTCCACTGCTGGGCTCTTGTGGAATATGGAGCCCCAAACCAGATACTTTGAGATTGACTTTGTGGGTTTCGATCAATTCCTCCCTGCAAGCAGCTCAGCTACTTACCTCAGCTCAGAATGAGGATGAGAGGAAGATACAGACACCACCCACAGGGTTAAATTAGGGTGACTTTTTCTGGAGGGAATGATAAATTGAACTCTGTCCTACACGATTTGCGAATGTGATTCAAGATTTGTGATAGGCGTATTCATGTACAGTGTTTCATTTATTCCTTGCACAGCAACTCTGGAAGTAGGTATTACTAGTTCCATCTTTGTAGATGGGAGAACTTAAGCTTAGAAAAGCTACATTTCTTGCTCAGAGTCACCAGAGAGTAGATGACATAGCTGGGACTCAAATCCAGGGTTCCTTCTCCTGTTCTTACCACTACTGGTCATTGACATATACACAGCCCAGTCACGCAGTGTTCCGAGAGCTTCAGCTAATGAGAAGGAAGCAAGCTGACATCAAGGATGGGGCTGGCATGTGACAATGACTGGAGGAAACCAACCAGGGTAGCTGGTAAATTCCTTTTGCTTTGGAAGGAGCCAGCAGTCCCCTGCACTGAGTACAGATCAGGACCCCACAATGCCCAAGGTAGTCGGCACAGAACCCACTGTGAGGACTTCCTGACAGTGGTGGTTCTCCATGGATAATGGGATACTGAGTCATCTGCAAGGGTGGTCTATTCAAGTTAAGCACAAATGACACCAAAGTCCCCAGAGCTGGGGAAAAGGAGTATGCAGGAATGAGGTGAGAGAATGGGCCTGTCAGTCCACTGGCTGGAGCTCACACTGGCTCAACTTCCTAAAGGGAAATGGAGGGAAAACAAAGTTCCACGGAATTCAGCCCCTGGGTCTTATTTATTCTTTCCCAGATCCACCCAAACCTGCCTGTGACTGGCACCCAAAGTAGCAGCACACAGCATTCCAGCTCCAGGCAACTGCTCCTCACCACTCGCCAGGGGCATCTCACCACTGCTGCCTGCATTTTCCTCCTGAATCCACACACCTGGTTTCAGCAGGTGCCTTGGGTTACTTTGCCTTAGAACCCGGTGGATCCCTCTCTTCTCCTTCCTAGACGTTATATCCCCACCAGGTTACTTGCTCTGCTGCAACTCCTGACCTTAGTCTCCTGTTACAATCAACCATCTCAAGCTGAAGTCATTTGGAAGCAAAAATGGGAAAGGAAGAAATTTTCTTGGCCTGGTCCAAATATATCATTAAAACTGCAGCCAGTGGGAATACCTATGGCTCCATGTCCACTGGGAAATTCACTGGCATTGTCTGATGGGACTTTATAATAATTAAGGGTGTTAGTAGCTAAGGGAGGCCTTCTAATGTCTTTAAATGCTTGAAAGAATGGAGTGAAATATAACATCTAATGTATGTCCCAACTTCGGGGACAAAGTAGAGCAACATGATGGGTATATTTTTATAGGCAGTTGAGTTGAATTTGATTTAATGAAGTTTGAGGTGAGGGAGCATGGCGTTAAACATTGGCTGATTTTCAGTTCAGGAATGAGATACTTAAATGCTTGATTTGCCTAATGCTTCCCATGGTTTTGTCCTTCCTGACTCTCTGCATTGAGAACTGTAGCTAAGTCAAGGGAGCTGATGTATCAAAGGGAGATGGAGGGTCCCCATTCAGAGTGAAATGGCTTGATGACAGATGCTAGTGGGCAAGAAGCCTGGAAATGCTACAGCAGTCAGCAAGCCCCTCCAGGAGAGATCCCAGAGAACCGAGGCACAGATCATCCCTTCCCAGAGAGGCTGCCCCAACCTGTCTGTCCTGAGATGATGATGGGGAAATAATAAGCAGACACAGGATGATTGGACAACTAAGACACTGCCAGAGAAGTGCTTGGGGGGGTTGGGGGGGGCTCTTTAGGGGCAACACATGGGAGAGCACAGAGTGGCTTGAACAGAGCTTTCTGAGCTCCAGTTGCATACTGTCCAGGTTCCAGACTGTGACTGTCCCATCCTGGCAGCCAGCCGTGTGAGTGACAAACGCCAAAATAGCATTCATGAACCTATCTTGTCGCTGTCCACACAGAGCCCTCGCTGCTTTCTGGAATGAAAGAACAGACAGAGATTCATTTGCCCTGGGACTTCCTTCTCCGGTCTTCCTACCACCCTCAAGGGCCTGCCCCCAACAGCAGGCACATGAGAGGTTTCTGTTCTGTGCTGTGTGAGAGACTACTTAGAGATCAAGGGGAAAGGATGCCCTACCCACAGGAGGCTTATAGTTTAGTTTTCCAGAATTTTCTTTTACGGTCTTTACCTTCCAGAATCATTTCATAATATTTTCCCCAATATTTCTGTGAGGACTTTAGTTGACATTACATCAAGTCTATACATTATTCTGGGCAGAATGGACAACTGTACAACACCCAGTTGTCCTATCTAAGTGCAAGGTGCCTGGCCACTCCTTCTCAGGTTTTAACTTTTATAAAGTTTGTAATTTTTTTCATATAGGGCACACACATTTCTCTAAAGACAGGTTTTTTTAAGTAATGCTGTATTTTGTTAACGCTTCAATTCATTCAATAATATTGTACAAGGCACTAGGGATTTAGTAGTGAGCAAGATGCCCTTTATCCTCGAAGTTTATAGTCTAGTGGGGAAGACAGAGACTTAAGCAATAGCTGGTAATTCCAATGCACGAGATAACCATGGGGCGCTCTGAAAACACACTCCAGGGGGAACTTAAGCAGTCTAAACGCCATGGGAGGCCCTTTCTGAGGGCGCAACATCTCTGGCTCCATCTGATTAATAAGAAGGAGAAGGAGAAGGAAGGCAGTGCCAGGCCTAACGCTGTGTTTGCTTGTGACTGAATATACAGGGATGTTACTGATTTTTGTACCCCTTTCTTTTACCTGGCTTTTATATGAAATTACTTTATTAATTCTAGTAGCTTTTTAGTTAATTCCTTTGGGTTTTCCAGCTTTAAAAAATCATATTATATGCAAATCTAGTCTTTTTAAAGGCTATTTATAATTTTAACTTTTTCTACCTCCTGGGGCAAGAATTTGAACTGTTTCTTTTTTGCTGGATAATGTGGCATTTCCTTCGATTTGTCCTAAATGCACCTCAGTGTTACCCACTAGTTCTGGTATTCCATAAGGTGGTGCACAAGCTCTTATTCACCCTTCTTCTACCAGTCATGAAATAAATCATTCATTCAGAGACCAAAAGCAAAAGCACATGTTGTAAAATAAACTAGAAGCCTTCCCCCTCCTTCTTCTTTCATCAGGGAAATCCAAAAGAATATAATCCCAGTGGGTGCCACCCCCCTGGGTACAACAAGAGAGAGCCATTTTATTGTCAATATGTGGCCCTTGTCATTAACTGCAATAGCAGATTCAAGAAAAAGCCAAATGCTTCTTACCATAATAATGGCAGGGGCTAATGTTATGGAAAGGGTAAGAACAAAGCTTTACTAATGGGAGCAAGGCTGTTTCCTTTATCCAAGTTAAGACTGCAGTAGTCTCCAAGACAAGCTAACCTTGCCTCGATGAGACCTCTTACATCTCAGGTGAACTAGGGAGGGAGCAGCCAGTGCAGATGGAATTTGCGTCACATTCCTGCCTGCACTTTCACTTCTGCTGCTAGAATGATCCATTCCCCTTGTGCAGTCAGCAAGACACGTGAAGGGGCGGGTGGTGTGTGACCTCTTGCTCCTATGAGGAGGCACGGGGCCTCCCAGGGAAAAAAAGGGTGAAGATGGGGGACAAGAGATGACAGAGAAGACTTTGTGGGCAAGAGGGTGCCAAAGAGAGAGGTTGGGCAGGAAGGAAGGGTGTCCATGGTGGATACCATTTTGCCAAGACTCAGGTTTGGAAGGGCCTCCCCTTATGTTGGAGCTGACTAAGTTAATGAAGGGTCCAACCTCTGCCCTCCCCTACACACACACTCTTTACTAATCTGAGAACATGCTGACACTTTAGGAAAGAACTTCTTGGACCTCCTGGAGTTCCTGCCTCTCTGGTCTGAGGGGTGATGAGGCAGGGTGGCTCCAAGATGGCCTGGGTGTTACCTGCATCACCCTTCCTATAGACGGTAAGGCACACCCAATGCTGGAATCAGAGCCCAGATTGCACCATTTATTAGCTGGAGACACCATTTGAGATAGAAATAAGGGGCCCTGCTATATTCAGGTCACATGAGTCATGGATATATTAGAAAAAGTGAAAGGCAGACCACAGGAGGCAATCCTAAGGCCACCCAGACGCCTGGACTGACCCAGGCCAGCCACATCCCATTTGTGATGGAAGCCTGACTCTCTGGCACTCCTCAGACTGAATGGGAAACATATGCATGCCCACCACGCAGCCTCTTCTGGGGAAGTTGCCCATCCCAAATCAGCTCTCTAGCCTACTAACACTATTGTCTATGACAGAAAGGTTTGGAACTAACATATATTATTCATCTCTTTGAATCCTCACAACAGGATTATTAAAGTAGGTATCTATAATCCCAGTTTTACCAATGAAGAGACTGAGGCTCAAAGAGATTGTAGTAGATACTATCAGTTGCCAACCTAACAACTACTCACCCTTCATCCACCTTTCTAATAAAACCCTGATTTTACTCAAGTATCCATACTTCTTTGCATGGCCATGGACTTCAGCGATTCCATCGCCAGCCTGGGAGGGAGGAGAAGGACATTGGCTTATCTGAGCCAATCATGGTGCCCTTTGCCAGTGACTAGTTGAGAGGTGGGCATGTGACACACTTCTGGCCAATACAGTGTGATGCTGTGCCTTCTAGAGCTTCCAGGAAATACTTCCTTGCTGATAAAGGAAACAAGTCCTCTTCTTCTGCTGGACACTGTTGGCTCTATATGGATTCCTGGAACTGAGGCAGCTATTTTGCAATCATGGAGGCTGCTAGGCTAGGAGTCCAGGCCAATCCACTGAGGCTGACAGAGGAAAATGTTGGAACAAGTCTAGGCTCTTCACGTACCTTGGTGTTGAATTCAATGTCCCTGAAGTTACCTTAAATAAGAACTTTGATAAAACATTTTCTTTAATTACTTGGTCACTTGAGTTGGGATTTTTCTTATTTGCAGCCCAAAGGACCCTGACAGCTAGATAAGGTGAGTGACTTGCCTGAGGTAACACAGCTAGTAAGCTGTAGACTTAGATAAAACTCAAGGGTCTATGGGATGACAAATATCATACACTTTCTATTCTGCTGGGGTGTACAACAAAGTGAAGAGTAATTTCGCAGGATTCGTTAGAATCCTTCCTCACAGAAGGATCTCTCTGTTAGCCAGGCATCTGTCAACTATCTAGTACTAAAAAAAGACTCTGTGAAAATGATTTTCTAAAAAATACAAAACAAATCCCCTTCTCTCTCCTTACAGTGTTTTTCCTCTCTGAAGCATCACAACTGCTTCTTACTCTGCCCATAGTGTCAAGATAACGGGATTTAATTACCAAATTTATCCACCAGCAGCATGGCATAAATGCATTGGCCTGAAATAAAATGAATACAGTTATTAAAAAAGAAGAGAAACGCTGCATCAACACAGTGACAGCGGACACAGAGACGACAGGTTTATTTACTTTATCTCCTTGCAGGAAGCAGTTAAGCCATTTCAAAGAGATTATTAGGTTTTAATGATCCAGGACATTAAAAGACATTTCTCCCAGCAACATTGACACTGCACCTCAGGTACAGGAGGCAATAAATTCAAGAAATAATGGCCTGTTTTTGGCAACCGCTCCCCACTCATTGCCAACAGTGAGCCCGTCATGACCACTCTCCGTTGAGCATGGGCCACTGTCCGGGATGTCTCTGAAGAACGCTCCTTGTCCTCTCAGTAGACCTAGGAGATCTTTCTAGACTAGGACTCAGCGACAGGTTTTAGGCTCCACAATGACAACCACTGGTTTTCACTGGTTCCCCAAGTGTCAGAGGGAGAAGGAAAAGAAGGAGAATGGGGACGTAGGGAAGGGTGAGAAAAAAGCAGGGAAAGGGACCACCAGGTGTGGTGCCCAAGAATTCCGCCCATAGTGCAGCCGCCCCGCCGCTCCAGGGCCTCGGTGGCCTTTGTCCAGGCCAAGTCCAAGTCCAAAAACCAGAGTCTCCTTTGGTTCCCCTGGAGCAGATGGGCATCTAGAGACCAGGTAGGAGGTGATTCCCAAACATACCATCAGATTTCCCAGGGCTCTAAAAACGTCGCCCACAGAGAACACACGTCTCGGAGAGAGCCGCTTCCCATCGGTTTGATACTTTGGACTTTCATAAAAGATTTCTTTGAAGAGAAGGATCTATCATTTTAAAAGTTTGAAAACTAAGGATCTAGGCCAACGTCTTCATTTTGCAGAGACTGAGGACCAGAGTGGGGGAAGTTAAGGTCGGGGCAGTCGGAGAGAGACATGGAGCTGGAACCAGGTCTCCGTCGTTCCTGGCCTGCTCCTGGGTCCCTCCCAATGGAACGACAGCGCTTGAAGGGGGGATTTTTGACCTTTTAATCTTCCCAGCAGCAACCATGCTAGCCAGTAGCTATGCACTGACCAGGCAAACCAGAAAATAGTAAGTGATCTCCTCTTTCCAGATGCTCTCTTAGATTTACAATGTAAAGATTCATCCATCCGTTTGGTATTCCCAACATAGTCAGAAGTGACTGAGCCTCCTAATATTTAATACTTTCCAAGCTCCTGAAGTTTTATGCAAGAACCCCACCTTAGAGCTATTTTCTTGTGGGTATGAAGAAAATAACAACTTTGTTAACGATTTTCCTAATAATATGTCCCCTCCCTAGGCATATTGGTGTAAGACTGAGTTTTGCAGAGAGATTTCTAGACATTTCTTCTGAATAAAATGTTTGGATCTAGCTTCATTAAGGTCATGGCCATTAGAGCTGGTCATTTACCAGCTTACATGGGGCCTTGGTTCTTTGTCCTGGGGGAAACTCAAGGACCACATAGCCCAGAGAGCTCGTCCAGAAACTGCATTTTTTCTGGGCGGTCAGGACTCCAGCATCCGGGCTGCCGAGAGCGCTCATCCCAGGGCAGGCCTGAGGCACCCAGCAGGTGTGAGCAGGTTCCATGATGATAATGTGGAAGGAGGAGAAGAGTGGTTTGGAGATGGGTGGGGAAAATGGGTACCTGGGTACCCTTGTCTCAGAGGCGCCAAGATGCCTAGGAGTGGGGGGTAGTGGGGTGAGGTAACCTCTGCAGAAAAGAGAGATTGGGGTAGGCGTCCTTGTGGATAAGGGAGCCCCAGGAAAAACTCAAGGTGTCAGATTGACAAGGAAAGCCAACAGAAATAAAGACCACTGCTTGCTACATTATTAAGCACTTATATCTGAATAGTGCTTACAATGCAGATGTGGAAACAAGGATTCACAGGTTAAGCCCATTCACCTTTTACAGAAGAGAAGGAAAAGAAAACCTGGTTGTGGGAAAATCCCTTTAGAGAGGTGGCCCAGCAGCGGGTAGTCCAGGTCCCATCCTGACTCCTCAGCATAAAAGCTGAGCTATTTGGGGCAAATTCCTTAGCCTCGCTAAGCCTCAGTTTCCCCAGCTGTAAAATGGGGGTGATAATCACAGCCCTTACCTCTTAGCGTGTTAGGATTAAAAGAGAAACTGTATTTGAGAGCGCCTGCACGGTGCCTGGCACACACAACCAATGGTAGCTGTTGTCAGCATTAGGCTGCTCTTCACACCCCTGAGGAAGGCTCTGGACCCAAGCAGGGGCCCAGGATGGAAAGCCTCAAAAGGGAGTCCTCCAGCCTTGTCAGTGGCTCAGCAGGGACTGCTCTGGTGGCCCCACCACGTCCTGGGGCAGAGCAAGTTGTTTAGTCTAGGCAGCTTGGAAAGAAGAGAGCCAGGAAGGGAGCACCAGCCTGAAGCCTTTGATGGCTCTCAGAGAGAAGAGGGGGCCACAGGCAGTGCTATCCCAGAGGACAGGCTTGAGTCCATTTGCAGGGGTGGAGCCAGGAGGCAGCCCAAGGAAGTCCTTTCTCCTAATGAGAGCTGGTCAAGACAGAAAGTGCTGCCTGGGCAAGCTCTGAGCTCCCTTCTCAAAGGTCCTTTAATGTGGTTATAACACGTGCCGTAAACAACCCTCAGGAGAACAGAGCTAGTGAACTTGGCCTCAGGAAATGTTCAAGCTGAAGCTGGATGATCAAATGCTGGCAAGCGGAGCCCTGCACCGCACAGGGCTGGGCTCCGGTGTCCCACAGCTGGGGTGTGAATGTCTGCAGCTCAGTTGCATTGAGCACAGTCTATTCGCCAGTCAGGCCCAAGGCTAAGTGCTTAACTCACAGTAGCTGGCTTCATTCTCACTACACCAACGGAAGGCAGGCACTATTGGTAACTCTATTTTACAGACGAGGAAACTGAGGCCCATGGATGGTAAGTCACTTGCCCAAAGTTGCACAGTTAGTAGAACACAGAGCTAAGATCCAAAGCCAGGCACAGTAGGCCTTAGAGCCTGTGGGCTACCCACTGTGCTGCACTGCTCCAGCCAAGGCAGAGGTCATCCTAGCCCTGCCTTTGTGCCGCCTGTGGCCAGGGCCTCTGGTGACAAGGAGGATGGGAGCATGGGGACCAGGGATGCAGGCGGGGACCAGGGATGCAGGCGGAGACCAGGGCAGGCCAGCTGGCAGGAAGTGGCCGGTACTGCCCTTCTGGCCTGGGTGGGGCCGAGGGACCACTGCTCTCCACATCACGATGAGAGATATGACCCTGACTGGGGCCAGGAGGGCCCTGGGAAGTTTCTCCAGCAGCGCTGGCTGGTTTGTTGCTTCCCATGCCTATTGCTTTGTATGTAGTGGGCGTCTGACTCCCCAGCCTGCCACCCCTCCTCTGTGTTCTCTTCCCTGTGTACCCAGCCCTGCATCCCATCCTGGTCCCCCCTCCCCACCACACAGAGATCTGAGTCATTGACAGCAAGTGGGTGAGCAGAAACAGAGAAAGCAGCATCAAGAAATAAAAACCCTCAGGGCAGCAACAATTAATAGTTAACTTGAAAACTGCCTGGGAACAGAAAGTATAGGCTATTCATGTGCAAATCACATGCAAATCATATGCAAACACTCTCCACAGCAGGGCCCTGGTAATTACTCTGTAAACCTGGAAGACCCCGCTCTAGGGGCCCCTTGAGAACCCCCACACCCCAATCCTGCTCCAGGCTGCATGCCTCCCCATGACAGGACTGGGTAGGGCTTCCATGTGACATCACTCAGGTGACAACAGCTTGTCCTGGAACTCTTCAGGTCTAAGAGCCTTCCAGTTCCTGAGGCAATGCTTCTCCTGCCAGGGACAGTCCCCAGCCCCGCATCCTGGCTCCCTTTGCCACTCCCCAAAAATGCCTTCCTGAAGGTGGCCTGTGGCTTCCTAGTGACTAAACCCAGGCCTCTGCTCATGCCTCATGCCCACAGCTGGCTCCTGTGTGACACTGCCCACCCTGGGGCCTCCTGCCTTCCTTCTGACTGCCCTTCTCTGGCCCTGTTGGTGCCATCTGAACTCCCATGTCGGGATGAGCCTGAGGCGGCTTCTTACCAGCCTGTCTCTGATACTCGCTGGGCAGGGCTGGGTCTCTTGGAGGAAGTGGGCAGAAGAGCTCATCCTTCATGTGCCAGGAAAACAGTTCTGTCTCCCCTCCCCACCCAGGGCCAGCCCAAACCTGGTGTAGTCGGGAGCCTAGAATTCACTTGCAGGGTTGGGTGACTTGGCACTCCCAGGCCTGGGTGACTTGGCACTCCCAGGCCTGGGACCAGAGGCTGAGGACAGACTCAGGTCAGGTGCCTTTCCCTTGTTCTTCACAGTTGGGAGCTCCCTGAGCAGGAAGCAGCCTCCAGGCACAGCTCACCACTGCACCTGGACTCTGATTGGGCATCTGCTCAGACTGCAGCCAAGCTGGGCAAGCAGGAGATGAAGGACCAGGAGCTCAGCCCCAGCCCCAGCCCCAGGCCCAGCCCCTGCAGGAAGAAACTTTAGCACGTGTCCCTGTTTCCATCTCTGCCTGCATCCCTCACTCTGATGCTTCAGCTTCCACCAGATCTGATGGATTCTATATCCCCATGCACTGCAGAAGGGGCCTACAAAGAGTGCAGTGCACCACTGGCCCGTGTTCAGCACCTAATCAAAGGCAACTGCCCTTCACAGTAAATGTTGAAATGAGCCAAGTGTCTAGGGTTCAGAAGGGTTTAGTGCCTGGTCTTCACGGCGGGGGCAGTATGTTGGGAGGCAAGGCCACCTGGGCCAGCAGCACCACCCTCACCATGCCCACAGCAGGGTAGGGAAGGCAACAGGGAGGGAAGGGGCCCCACCCTTGTGCCCTGCTGCAGTTCCAAGAAAAGTTCTGACGTTGCCCACAAAAGGAACCGATGGTCCAGTTGGTGGGATAGACATGACTGGCCTTTCCTGGTGGGTGGCCTGGTGACAGCAGGGTAGGGGGACTGAGGCAGTGGTGATGTTAATGCGTTGGGGGGTGGTTCTCTAAGAAAGCGCTCAGAGGAGGGACAGCTGGAGCCAAGATTTAAAAGTTGGGGTGGGAGTTTATAATAAAGGCAGAGAAGAGTGAATGTGCTCAGGGTTGGAAGCAGCTGGGGCCAAAGCATGGATGTGGCTTTGGAAAGTGTAGGTTCAGGCTTGGACTTGAGGATCTGTGTTCTGGGGGCCTCTCCCACTTGCTCGTCTGGGATAATTCCTTGATTCCGTGGTGCACACGGCTGACGGGTCTTTGCCTCCATCTGCTATGTGCCCGGCTCTGTCGTGGGCACGAAAGCAAAGCCCTTCCCTCAGGGAGCTCCCACAGCATCAGAAGAGGGTGCTCACAAGGCAGGACCCTAATTTGCCAACAGCCTTCATAGAAAAAAAGAAAACATTTACCACATTAAACACAAACAGGAGGCAACAGGTGAGATAAAGAGCACATCCCACTTGCAGAAATATTAATACGTGGGAAAAACGTGCATCTGAGATCTGAAGAACTATAATATAGTTACAGGCATATAATAACAGCAATACATAGTAACATAATATGTGGTAATATAATAATAAAGGACACTTTATATTAATTACAACTCACCTGGTTGCAAAAGAGAGAAACTTGGTCATCATAACTCAAATAAAAAGAACGCGGGGCAGTTTATGACATTCAATAGCAAGTTGTACATCTGGGCCCCACAGGAACTGTGTGGGGGACATGCATGTCATTAAGAATGGTAGCAGCCACCCTCTGCGTGACCTCCCGTCCCTGCCTCTCCCTCATTGCACGCCTGCTTCACACTCTGCTCTCCACTAAGCAGCTGGCTCTGCCTGCCCGAGGTCCCAGTTTGGGCCAGCCAGGGCTCTGACAGTGGTCACGACTGTTGGGCTCCCACAGCTGGCTCCAGGGTGTTATTTCCAGGTTCCTGGGAGAGAACTTTAATAGGCTCAATGCATCTGATCGGATAGCAGTTTGATTTTCTGCAAAAAGGAGACCCTGAATTAACAGCTGGCTTAAACAAGATCCATGTTTGTTTCTCTCCCATGGACTGCTGTCACGCAACTCTCCTCTGCAACGTCGTTGGGGATCTAGGCTCCTTCTGTCTTGTTGTTCTGTCATTCTCGGGGTGGTGACTTTGTCCACATGGTCCACAGGGCTCATCGCCACATCCACACCTGTGGGCACAGGCAGGGGGAAGGGCATGGCCCTGAAATTGCACACATCCCTGCATTCCCACGGCCAGAACTTACCCACAGCACAAGTCTAGCTTCAGGGGAGCCCAGAAAATGTCATCTTTGCAGGCCAGGTGGTGTGGGGCAGGGGGTTGAAAGGCTGAACGTAGAGAAACACTGAGGGGGAGAAGTCTGTCTCTTAGGCGACGCTTCCCATCCACACAGTCACTTCTTACACAGTGATCAACACTGTGTCCCTAGGGATGTGGCTTTTCTGATCACCTCCCGTGTGGTGTTCCTGGGGGCTGGGGGAGGGGATGGGAGTTGGAGGAGAGAGGGAAAGGGGATGCGGGCAGGTCATTTGGTTATAAAAACTTATGTGCAGCATCCCCAGCCCAGTAATGACCTCTCCCTTCAAAGCTCCACTAGAAAACCACCTGGGCATTTGGGCAGCATCTGTGGTCACACCAGGACCAGAATGTGCAGACCAATTGGAGACACTGAGGCACTATTAATAGTGGGGCCGAGCTCAGGGAGTGTGAAATGCTTCTTCAGGGAGCTGACAAATCCTCTGAGAGCCCAAGTCACCTCAGACTTGAAAGGAGTCATCTTGTCTCAGCCCTCAGACATGACCATGGGTGCCCCGCGTGAGGAAGGGCCTGGCCACAGAGGCCCAAGTGCAGCCCTCTCTGAAGTCCTTCCCGCTCACACACCAGACATGGATGAGGCCCTCGGTTCTCTGTGAATAACATTCATTGGATTTTTTTTTCTGATTACAAAAGAAATATATGATCATCATAAAAAATGTTTTTTGAAGATATGGAAAGACACAAAATAAAAACAAAGCCACCTGTAATCCTACCATCCAGAAATAACCATTATTAACATTTTAGAGTAACAGACTACGAGTTTTCCCTATGCATACATTTGCATAAAATTGCATACATCAAATTTGGATTTTACCAAATCCTCTGCTCTGTCACCTGCTTGCTTCACTTAACAATATATAATATTTCCCCACATCATCCGATATTCTTTGACAACCTCATTTTTAATAGCTCATCATATTCTAGCACATGGATGCACAACAGTTTGATTTGCACATTTCAGTTATTTCTATTTTTTATTTTTATTTTATTTTATTTTTTGCTATTATAAATCTTGCACGTCAGTAATAATTTTCTTAGGATTGCTTTGGACAGGCTAAATTCTCAGGTCAAAGGGTTTTTTTTCGTTTTTTGTTTTTTAAGTTTTAGATGCACATCACCAAATTGTAGACACTCAAGTAACCCATGAAGAAAGCCTGAAGAAGACCAGAGAGCCAGGTCAGGCTTCAGGGTGCGAGGAAAGCTATGCTGAACTGGGGACTGTCTATACCGAGCTCAATTTCTGACACCACAAGGGATATTTGGTCAAGCTTGGAATGTTAGAAGGACTTCCCCTCCCCCACTGAAAAAACCCCAAACCCTAAGAGTCCCTTAATAATCTACAGAAGATTTCTTTTCTGGAATGACACTCAACTCATTTTAGGGATTCTATGCAAATTTTTATCTGGCCTTCAGCAATTATTTCTGAAAACCAGACTTTTGACAGAAGTACATTTAACTTTTTTAAAAATAGTATTTTTAGTGCATGCTATTATCATTGTTACTTATTCAAATGTGTTGATGGTAGAGTAGGTGGAAGGGTGATGTTTGCATTGGCATGGCAACCGGTGACTAATTGAATTCCCTTCACAGCCCTGATGGCTTCTTTGACTTACACTGGGCCAGAAATGGATATTTTTTCTCCTGTGTGTCATTGGCTTATGGTAGAGAAAAGGTTACCTTCTCATGATCTAACCGTTTTTTATTCTATTTATATTTTCCATTTGTGCCACCTTTGGGGCAATGTTTAGTGAGTTTACTTCCCACCCTGTAATTTGAGATTTCTTTTGATCTACAATTGCCTCTTTTAGGCTGTAAAATATGACTCCTAATTACTGTAACAGCTAATATTTATCAAATCCATACTATGGTACCATGCACTCCGCAAGGTGCTTTATATATGTTTTTCTTTTAGTGCTTAACGAAACCCCACAATGTGGGTACTGTTATTACCCACCTTCTTAAACAGATGAGGAAGCAGGTAGAGATTAAATGACTTGCTGAAGGATGCAGAGTTCACAAGATGAGGGCAGAACCTAAGCTCCGGAGGTGGAGTGCCTAACCACTACCTACACACCCCGGCCTTCTAGGGTGCATCGCGTCTCCTGCTCCTACCGTGGGGATCTAGGGTTTGATGGGCCAGTCCACGGGCAAGCAGGAGCTTTGCCTTTATGTGATAGCCTTCGAGCATATCCTTTCTCAGACTTTTTAGGCTGGAAAGCACCAGCACTTCAGTCTGTCCTCACGTAAAAGTTCCTTCTTTTTTTTGCCTGATTTAATGAACCTTGGAAATTAAACAAGTTCTTCCTCTCTTCCTTTTGGTCACACAAATAGTATCTTCACCTCCTCAACTCTCAGTTCCTTCATATATAAAATGTAAAAACTGAAATCTGGCTCACATGAGACCGTGAAGATCTCAGGGGCCCTCCGCATGGGGGCCGGGCACACAGTAGGTGCTCAACAATGCTTACTTGCCTCCATCTCTCCTTGGACTTCCAATGGTGACCTGTCTCCACCACTGAGCTGCCGGCCAGACAGGAGTCATCTCTGGTATGTCCACACTCCTCCTGATGGAAGAGGGCAGATCTGACACCCCTCTTTTGAGGGCCCCCTCCCAGGCCCTTCGAGACTTGAGTGGTTTGGATCCTGGCTTGGTCCTCCAATGAGTCATGATGTCAGAGGGTGTGCAGGCCTGGAAACAGGGGATGTGGGGTGAGTACCAGTGGGAGAAACTCTTCTGGCGCTATTAGAAGGACGACTGTAGCCAATTCATGGCCAAGAGTCTGTTAGTTACCTACTAGCTCTTTTGGCATCAAAAATGAGCAAAACAAGGAACACTAGTGATGAGTGCCTGATGAAATCCTTGGAGAGAACTGTACAAACACAGATAGGAAATGACGGGATGAGAGCAGTTTTGAATAAAGAGAAGCAAGAGGTCTGAGTGAACCACAGGCTGAACGTGGGCTACCAATGTGTGTAGCTCTGTGAAAACTGTGGGCAACACACTTCACCTTGTAGCCTGACACTGTGTAGCCATGAGGAAGGATGTTGCAGAATGCTATTTAAGGACATGGGGAAATATTCACCATATACTGTTAATAAAGCAGCTCATAAAAATTATGTACTATATGATCCCAATAAATATAACTATATATACCAAAAACATGAGGGTTATGTACCAAAATTTTAATAGTGTCCTTCTTTGGGTGGTTGGATTATGGGTTGGTTTTTACTTTTGTGTTTGAAAATAAAATTTTTTATCATAAACATTTACTTATTTTGTAATCAGAAAAAAAACAAGCATACTTTTTAAAGATCACAAACATATTAGGTTCTGTCAAGAACTCTGGGCCATATATTTATCCAATAAACTCACTGAGTGCCTGTCAGGTGTCAAGCACTCTCTAACCCAGTTCTGGACTCTATGACAGGAAGGACATGAACAACGTGGGAAGGTTCAAGGGAAGGGTCACTGGAGCATCTAAGGTTTATGCATCAAGAAGGTCAGTGCTGGGCCAGGTCCGTGCTACTCAAAGTGTGGTCTTCAGATAAGCAACATCAGCACAGCCTGGAAGCTTATTTGAAATGCAGATTCTCAGGCCTGCACCCCCAAAGGTGCTAAATTAGAATCTCTGGGGCAGAGCTCAGAAATCTATGTGTTAACAGGCTCCCCAGATGATTCTGAAGCAAGCTACAGAATCTGAGAAGCACTGTGCTAAGTTATGTTGCAGGAACAAATAACCCTCCAATCTCAGTGGCTCACACTGACAAAGATTGCTTCCTTGCTGACACCACGTGTTTGTTGTGGGCTAACTGCTCTTCTCTAAGACCCAGGCTGACCCATCTGGCCACCTCTTTGTGGACCAGTTGCCAGTCATCAGGGCAGAGGGAGATCAGAACCTGGTGAACCATGGCCTCGCTCTAAAGCTTCTGCTTACCAGCATTGCAGTGCACATTTCTCTGGCTAAAGCAAGTCACATGACCCTGTCAACCATTAATGGAGTTAGGAAATACGAATTTTCCCCAGGAAAGGGTAACAATTTTTTTTAGCTCTTTATTTTGAGATAATTATAGATTTGTATGCCTTGTTAAAAAAAAAAAAAAACAAAGAGATCCTAGATGCCCTTCACCCAGTTTCCCCCAGTGGTAATGTCTTGCATATCTACAGAACAATATTACAACCAGGAAATTGATATTGACACAATCCACCAACCTAATTCAGATGTCACCGGTTTTACACGCACTCCGTGGTGTGTATGTGTGGGTTTAGTTCTATGCAATTTTATCACACAGCAAACGTGTTCCAATAGCAATCCAGCCTACCACCCCAGGTGAAGGACTAGGACTATTTAACTGGGGACGTAAGGCTGATGATCTCTCCTCTCAATGGGATCTCTATCTTTGAAAAATTAATTCGTGGAGAAGAGTAGGACTAAATCAGAGAGAACAAAAATAGCCTTTAATTCTATTCTGAGGAGTCTGTGTAAATGTGGTGGATGTTTTTAGGTTTGGCCTACCTGGGATCCATTCCCCCTTCTGGTGGCAGAATTTGTACTTTGTCTTGGGAAAGCATCCCTCTACCACTCACAGGCCATGTGTGCAGGTGGGGTCCTCCCCATTCTGAGCTTTAAGAGTGGGCACCTGGCTCAGGCCTGGCCCTGCAATGTGTCCCCCAGGCCACAGTCATTGGTTCAGAGATGGACACGTGAACCCAGCTGGTCCCATAAGGACCAACCCCGGACATTTTACTAAAACTATTGGTAAAGATGCTCTCTTTTCACTGGTTCTGCCAAGCTGGTGAGTTATAACCTTGGATGCTGGAGGCCACCGGATAAAGAAAGTCTGGCCAAGAATGCAATCAATGCTAAAAACAGAGAAAGGAGACCAAGCCTGGTGATGTTGTATGATCCCCTGGATCCAGCCTTGCCTGAGGCTTCACTCCTTTTGGACTTTCCAGCTAAGTTAGCTAAAGAATTCCAACCTTTTTAAAATTCTTGTTCAGACTAGTTTGAATTGGGTTTCTCGTCACTTTTCCCTAAGAGTCTTCAAGTCCTGACTTACCCAAGAAGGGAATTCCCAGTGTTAGACTGGGTAATCAAAGAAGGGTGGTAGTTCTCTTCTTCCCAACAGTTTCAGAAACTGTCACCCTAAAAACATCACGCAATAAGCCCAAGAAAATAGAATAACCTCTCCTCCTTGCTCTTTCCTTTGGTTGGGTTTTCCTGTATTTATAAGAGAACTTTAAGATCTGGAAAAAAAAAATTGTGCAGAGGGACTCTTCATTGCTGAATGCTTATGATTGTAAGACTGATTTTACTGGGCAAATTGTGAATCTAGCAACTATGAAGGCTGTAGAGAAAGTCATAAAATGAACAATATTCTCAGAGTTTTGCAATGTTATTTTTCCTCCCAGGGGTTTCCGAACCAGTCTAAGTGTTCACATGGTTATGCAGGTAAGTGCTGACAGATTGACGCATTTTCCTCATTGAACAGAAAGCCATGTGTTTGTGGGATCAATAAAATATGCAAATGAAGCCTCAAATTTCAGAGTATGTAAATGTGGGTATTTTAATTTCCCTTGATACGGACAAACACAGCCATGAGAAGTTTCTTTGGGAGTTCTGTCATCTGCCACTTACAGAGAGTGGGAAGTTATGCAGCAATTAGCCAAGGAGGGGGAAGAATTGTCCACCAGCCTGTGATGAGCCCTCCCCACAGCTCGAGAGGCCATAAAGGGCCAGAACATGTTAGTACCAGTCAACCCCAAAATGCACGGCTCCTCCTAGGAAGCTACTTGAAAAATGTAACAAGTCTAAATTGCAAAATTACACTTTGTTCTTCTGCTTGCTCAAAAGAGCTGCCATTTGGCTGCTATTGTGTTTTTGAAGCCCGCTGTAAGGAATGCTTATGCCATTGGAAACTTAATTGTGGCCTGTTTTGAAGATTTATCCTTTTGTGAGAAATTACAGTCAAGCTTTCCCAGTCCTGTTTCGATGGTTGATCACTTCGGCAGGGCCTTTCTCCTGGACTGAATCAAGGCGGCAGCAGTGTCCCAGCTGTGGGGGCCCAAGGCGCAGCTCAACCCCTCCATTCACAGCTGTGTCGTCACAGAGCATGGCTTACTCACCCTTTTTCAGCCTTGATTTCCTTACTGGTTAAATATATTACTAATACCTTTTTCACAGCTTTGTGGTAAAGATTTAAAATAGATAATAGATTCATGATCCTTTCGCAAAGAAAAAAGCACCACAGACATACGAGATATCACAGAGCCCTAAGGTTGTGTTTTAGAAGCCACATAGTGGGTATTCACAAACGCATATCATATGAACAGCCATTGGTAGGGAGAATGCGATTTTCTATTATGGAATGAGTTTAGGAAAGTGAGATTAGAATAAGAATATAAACTTTTACACTTTGGGGCTTAGCCACTGAAAATGATCAAAAGGAGCCTAATTTTGAAGTAGGGTAAGTCTGCAAAAGATTTTGAGTCCCTCGAGGTACTGAAAAGGACAGATGATGTTTCTGGAAGTTACTTTTATGTTCCTCGGTATTGGGCAACTATATAATAATAATAGCACAGCTTCTGGAACAAGAACCAGAGTTTGAATGCTTGCCTATGTGGCCTTATGCTCATTTTCTTCCTTACTGCCTCTGCATGGTCTCCTTATCTGCAGCACTGGAACTAGAATACATACCAGAGAGGGTTAGAGTGAGGATTAAGGCGATAAGGCACGGAAAGCTTTTAGCCTGGTGCCTGGCAAGAAGTGAATGCCAAGAATGGCTATTATTTGAAGAAACTTGGGATTCCAGGAGAGCTGAAGAAAAGTTTTTTTTTTTTTTTACAAGGCAACTGAGAAAATAGACACATAAAAACTGTCCAAGGTTTGTCAGCAGATTAGGCTATATCTATTCTGCTTTTGAATTTACTATTTTCTCTCTCCTTCATTGTTACCTCAACTGCATGTTGTTCTGATTTTATATAAACTCTGTGCCCCAACAGAGAAATGCTGTGGAAATGAAACATTTAATGATATTTCCAACTTTTAGAAAGATTTCAGGAAGGGCAGCTCTGCTCTGGGTGATGCTTTGCATTAATCCGATGGATGAAGAGTCTATTCCCAGCATTGAGATTGTTACAGAAAAGGTTTGAACAGAGGAGCAGGCTAGGGAAACTGGATGGATTCCCAGATCCAACTGAGTCAAGTCTTTCCAGTTCTGCTTCATCATGTTGTTTGAAATGAATTCCCAGAACGTAAGATTCTGCCACATTCAGAAAAAAGTTCCAAAACTCCATATAAATATTGTTAGGCTGATTAGCTTCTTGAAGATGGTCAAAGCTGTTTTCCTCACCATCAGCACCAATAATTAAGGGAGTTCACTCTGGTTAAATGGGGAGTATTTTGGAAATACCACAAACAGTGTTTTCAGGATTTAGTCAACCTGACTTATCTTAGGATAGCCAAATGCCATGTCACTTTTTTTCTTACTCCAAATCAAATTTAAATAGTAAAATGATTAATCTCTCCCATTGGTTAGAGGGAGGAATGAGGATTTTTATCTTATTAAAATTTATGTGCACAGTGCCCAGTGCAGTTGTTGGAATGGATAATAATCTGTATGAACAGATACATTTTAGATTTCCCAAAAGAACAGTTTCATATTCAATAAAAACACTAGCTAGTTAGAAGGAGTCGTACACAGTTAAGCAAATATAGATGACTAACATACTACAGTCATGCGTGGCTTAACAATGGGATGCATTCTGAGAAATGTGTCCTTAGGCCATTTTGTCCTTATGTGAACATTCATAGAGTGTACTCACACAAATCTAGATGGTATAGCCGACTACACACCTAGACTAAATAGTATGGCCTATTGCTCCTAGGCCGCAAACCTGCACAGCATGCTACTGTACTGAATACTATAGGCAGCTGTAACACAATAGTAAGTATTTGTGCATCTAAAATGTCTAAACATAGAAAAGGTAATGAATTGCATTACAATGTCATGACAGCTACAACATCATTAGGTGATAGGAATTTTTCACTATAATCTTATGGAACCATCATCATATATGTGGTCCATCACTGAGCGAGATATCACTTCATTATTCAACACATGACTATAATCCATATTGTTCATAAACGTTTATTGAGAACCTACTATGTGCCACACGCTGTACTAAGTGCTAGAGATACAAAGACAAATAGGGCATGATTCCTGCCTTCATGGAGTTCAGTCTAATAGGAAAGAATCGCGTATTCGTCAAGGTTCTAGGTTGCGGCAATATAATGTACTCTGGCTAGTTTAAACTGAAAGGGATTAATTAAGGCTTATAAATATCTCACAAAATCATTGGGAGGAAACAGGTTCTTGGCTGAGCTTCTAAGACTCCACCAAAATAGCTTGCCAAAACACAAGCTGTGTTTGCCATGGAAAGAAACCTCTGAATCAGGAAGCTACCACCACTGTGGTTGGCTCCATAGCCACCCCACATCTGCCATCCTCCAAGCCCGCAGAATGAACAGCCCATGTCCTGCTTCTTTTCCCATGAAACTTAGATATGAATCCAAGCCCTGCATGAGTGCATCTGACTGGCAGAATATAAATCAATATCTGCACCCTATCACAAGAGGCTGGGAAATATAGGAATTCTTTGATGAGAATTTGAGATGTGTACCATGGGGCACATCAGAATATGAAGAAGCTGTTTAAAAGATTCAAGCCGCTGGGAATGACCATTGTCCGCTGCAGTGATTAAATAAATAACTACAGTGCAAAGTGAGAATGATGTGACTGACATGTACACAGAATGCTTTGGGATTATAGAGAGTGTTTAAACGACCGAGCATGATGGAGGCATCATGGAAATTAATCTCTTGAATTAGGCCTTGACTAAGTAGGATTTAGCCAGACGAAGAAGTGCAGGGAGAAAATATTACAGTGACATTCAACATTCAAAAAAAGACTTCAAATAATTTTGAGAGAATCAACTGGCCTTATGCTTTGTAGTGAGGATACAGTTGTGAACAAAAAGACACCTGCCTTGCCCTGATGGAGCTCACACACCAGGGCAGCAGGAGAAAAACTGAACATATTTTGCTAGAAGGCCAAGCATCACTGACATGGGAATTATGGCACTGTGCTCAGGGAGATGCCAGGGGTGGCTGTGTTGTCTTCTGCCCTCACCCTGGCTGTCGGGTGGGCATTGGCCTGAGGGCAGCTAATTCATATGTCAGCCAGTGACCTCTGAGCCGGCAAGGAGCAAAACTTATCCCAGACAGAGACAATGGTGACCAGCTGCTGAAATCTGATTCTCTCCTTTCTAATGATTGGACTGGGGGGAGTGAGGCAATTCATGAGTTGATTATTGGAACTGGAAGCAGAAGAAAACACATCTGCATGTCAGATAGCAGGAGGGGTGGTGAAATAACCCAAGTTATGTGTACACAGAAGACAAAAATAGATGAGGTGGAGGATGAAGGTGTTAATGGAAAGGCGGGAACAACGGAAGCCGAGGCAGAGTGGGGCTAAGTCTCAGTAGTGGCAAAGGATCAATAAACCGCTAAGGAGGCCAGTGAGAACCCAGTCTCCAGAGCTGTGCTGGAACCTTCCATTTCCCAGACACCATTCCAACCTCTGCAAGGCCCAGCTCTGTGGCTGTGCCTGTCTGTGCTCCTGGGAGGTCCTGTTTTTTAATTCCCACCTGCAACCTCCCCCAGCCATCCTTCGAGGCAGCTTCCCAGCATCTCTGTTCTATGCATCAACTAACACAGTGGGAAGTTGAAAGATCTGGATCTTGGCCCAACCAACATGGAAGGGAGAAAATATTTTTCTTAAAATGAAAAAGGAAAACTAGAATTAAACTTTAAATGATAACAGTTGAAATCTAGACTTTGTTATACTTAATTTGTACCTATATGTTTATTTCTTACCAAAATGCTATAGCATGTTTATTGACGTGGGTTGCTATGAAAATGTTACTAACAATGAGTGAAATAACGTGTGCTATTATTACACCATCCCACACCAATATCCTTTGACCCTCCCGCTCCCTTCCTGGAGACAAAGCTTGCATGCACGAGGGAGCTGGGGTCACCAGTAAAGCAAATAGCAGAAATGTATGTTTTATTTTATAATTTTAAAGGAAATACACTTTATGTCCAGAACAATACAGTCCTTCTTTCTTACCCTCAGCATGTAGTAAAATGCTAAACATATACCTGGTGCTCTTAAATGCACAGTGATTGATAATGTTTAAAATCAAAGGACGTTCAAATAAAAGTTTTTGCTTCTGTATTAAACTAGATTTGAGAATGAAAGGCTCTGGGTTACTGGCCTAAAAGGCGCAGCCCTATCCCATCACTGGAACTTCTTCCTTATCAAAGGGAGTTTATTGATCCTGGCTCCCCTTGTGGCTGGGAAGGGAGGGGCCTGCAGGTCCAGGTGGAGGCTGGGAGAGTGGAACAGAACTGGCAGCCCAAGGGATCGGGTGACCAAGCAAGGAGTTAGAAAGGATATGGAGATACAACTAGAGCTGGGGATGGGGCAGGTTTTGCTTTCATTCATTCATTCATTTATTCATTCCCAGCTCCAATATTAGCAAAGACTTATTGAGAGTGAGGATGCAGGACTAAAAGACATAGTTCCAGTTCTCAAGTTGTTACAGACGAGGGCATCAGGCCCCCAGGGCGAGCCGCATGAGGTGATGTGCAGGAGACACAGAGGGAGAGTCCAGCCTCACCCAGCTGGCCAGCTGTGTTCACCCACAGGCTTCAGCTCTGCCCAACAGGAGCAGGTTAGAGAGAAGTGACTGGCAGAAAACAAAGAACAACAATATGCCCCAGGGACCCCAGGCAGAATGTCTACCATTATCATTATCATTATTAGCTAATATACCAGACACTGTGCCGAGTACTTTTTTGATTTTCCCGTTCAGTCCTCACAGCAATGCTATGAGGGTGGGACCTTACCGGTGAGGGACTCTGAAGCTACAAGTCAGTGCCACACGGCTAGCAAGTGCTAGGGCAGGGAATCCCCCAAGCCAGTCTGGCTCCCCACTGCTGCTCTCAGTGACCCCCAGGGCTCCGTTCCCATCCAGGTGCCTGCGCATCTACAACCACAGCTGGTTCTGACCCCTGCTTGCTCCAGTGGAAGCAACGACTAAAATTTGAATGTGCTGTTCTCACAGCCCCCAGGCTCAATGGCAGCTGCAGGTAGGCTGGGACAGGAAGGCTCAGACAGTTCTGGCATCTGCAGAATGAGGAGGGAATTGGCAATCTGAGGTCTCATCTTCCACCAACAGTCTGTGTAAGATGCTTCGGATGTTCTGACATTGAGCCAAGTTCAGTGGATCCACAAAACAGGAGGGTGAGGCAGAGGCTGGAACAATGAAAATTGTTCCAGATTCTCGGGATTCAGAGGATGCCCTTCAACAATGACGTTCCTGAACTGAAAGGTGACATCGTCAGAGAAGGCTGGGAAATGAGGATGAACCTTGCTGAATGGAGCATGATCAATTGGTAGAAAATTAAAGAGCTCATTGTTAATCACACAAAACAGCAACTGGTACTGGTAGCAAAACGAATGTTAGGGATGAATGTCTTTGAGACCAGGGATTAAAGGGATGGATTTTTTTATGGGTGCAGTTGGTTTTACCTTTCGACATTCCAGGTTTTATTGAGACTTTGTTCTTTTCTCCTAATATTCTGTTCTGCAGGGGCATTTTATTGAGTGCCCACTGTAAAGAAATAGGCTCATTTAAATAAAATTTAACATTAATGTGATAATCCATCTTTAAACTGGAAACGAGGGGGCCAATTTGTCTCGTTCGATCACATCACCATTTAGATGCTGAATTATTTCTGTGACTTTTCCTTCTCCTCCCTCAACCCTTCGCTGCCTGCCTCACTGCGTCCCCACCTGCTGCGTGTTCTGTGCGTGGGGAGCTCCTTCCAGGGCGGGCGCTGCTGGGGGTGGCAAAGGGGCTGTCCTGTTCTCCAGGAGTCCCAACAAATTCAAACAAGATGCTGTGGGAGGTCAGAGAAGGGAGCTTCCCACTGCGGAATCAGGGCAGGCTGCTTGGAGTGGAGAGCTGGTCCCCCAAAGGAGGAGTTTTTAAATCATGAAGGGAATATTCAGGGGAAGGAAAAGAAAATGTCAGGGGCCGAGCTCAGGGTGGGGAACTGGGAGGGAGGAATGGGAGCAAGGGCCAGTGGCGGGACAGGCAGTTTTCTGAAGAAAAGCCTTTAAAATCTGCCACTTGTTCTTGTCATTGTATTCAGGACCTTGGGAACAGAGGCTTTAGCAAAGTCTTTCTCCAAGTTTTCCCAAATTGAATCTTCATGAGAACGCCTTTCGCTTCCACAGTCACATCTACTAGTGTTTATGAATAGTATATATATAAAATATATGTGTGTGTGTGTGTGTGTGTGTGTGTTTATCTTTCTCTAAGCAATGGTTCTCAATCTTTAGCATGAGTCAGAATTGCAAATTGCTGGGCCTGCCCACATTTTCTGATTTTTTGATCCAGCAGGTCTAAGGAGAAGCTAATAATTTGCATTCTGATAAGCTGATGCTGCTAGTCAGGGACGACACTTTGAGAACCACTGGTCTAAAGTATTCTTAAAGAGGGCTAAAGGACAGGTTAAGTATTTGAGTAAAAACCACGTTTGTTTTTGTCAGGGTAACAACTTTTTTTTTTTTAAAGAAATCTCATCAAATTTGATGAGCCAGACTGCAGTTCCAAGACTCCCCCAGAAGATTTTCAGGCTTCACACCACTGAGTTAGACGACAGAGCTCAGCCTACCAAGGAGGGAACACCAGTTGGCAGGATTCTTTGAGCCAAACGGGGTCAGGAAGTGGGGTGCCCTGGCCTACAGCAGTTCTTCCGTAGCCACTATAGCTGGGACCCCACATCTATCCTGAGAACACCCCCTTACCCAGGTGCCAGGGGCAGGTAGTGTCAAGGAAGTTACCAGAACAAGTGCTGTATCTGGCCCCCAAGGCTGCTCGGAGTCCTGTGGGCTGGTAGCCTCCTGAGCCTGCCTGGAAACCTCCCTGCTTGCCCCCCATGAGGAGAGACCCGGCACCCTACAACCTCACTGTCTGCTCCTGCTTGTGTCTCATTATCCAGCAACTGCTCAGCTCAAATATTATTTTCCATTTATGATTGTTTAAAAAAAGAAAAGAAAAGAAAAGAAAGAAATCTCTTTCACAATAAGCTCCTGGAAGCTTAGGAAGAAGGGCCATCTAACAGGTCATATTGGTACAAAAGAAAACCTTTGAAAAGCATGTTAAGGTAGTAATTTCCTTCATGTTTATCACAGAGAATTTCTAAAGCAGTCATGTTGCTTTCTCTTTTTCCAATAACCTCATTAGTCGGAGACACGCATTTTATTTGGAGCAAGAGGCCTCAGGAAGAAGTTTCCTTTAGAAATCACATTTTTAAAAGATGACATATTTATCTATACCAAGGAAAACTACCAGATATGTAGAGTATCATGTTAATAGTAGTTATCTCTGGTGGTAGAATTTTGTACAATTTTTATTTATTCTTTGCTCTTGTATGTATTTTGCAGTCAGAAAAAAGAGAGGTGTTTTTAAAATCCATCTTAGGTCCCATTGCCTTTAGGGTGTGCTGCGTGTGCAGCAGGTCACACCCAGGGGTGCACCAATGAGAGAGAGAGGTTCAAATAAGACAGGCTCTTTGGGCCAGGGCAGAGAAATCCAGGAACAAAAAGGGTGTTGGCAGGTCCTGGGGGATCTGTTGCTCAGACGAAAGAGGAGAAAAAGGTTCTAATTTTATTTCAGAAATGAGAACCGCCCTTTAACCCAAGAGAGGAAAAGAAGAAGGCACTGAGTTTTAAGTCTAGGGAAGGCAGAAGCGCCTTGGATTGGAGGCCCCGTCTATCCACGGCCTCCCAGGAGGCAGGCGGCCTCTGTCCCCAGGGGGTAAGGCCCTTGCCTTCCTCCAAGAACTCCTTTGGAAAGGAGCAAAGATCCTCCTGGCTGGGTTTTAATGACTTTCGCGGCTGGCGCGTCTCCTCTGAAAAGGCTGTGAGTGTCTATTCCTTTCCTTCCTCACTGCTTTTCTTCTTTCCTCTCTGCGTCCCCTAAGGAGGTGTTCCAGCCCAGGCTGATGGAGCCTGTGAAGAAAGTCTCGCCTTCCTTTGTGCCTGCCCTTTGCTTTTCCGAGTCCCGGGCCATCTCCAGGCCTGTGGGAGACGCTCTCCTAACTCCGGGACTCAGCTCCCAGAGGGAGGGCCCCTGGCTGCGCTGAGGGCTTTGGGGCCTGGGCTTCCTCCATACATTTGTCGTCAGCCTTCTTTGTGGACCTTTCCTAGATTCTTGGGTGAGAAATAGCCTATAAAATTCCCTGATGGCCAACTCATAATAAAATGACGACACATTAAAACAATGAGATCTCATTTCCTATCAGTTGGCAGAGACGTGAAAGGACCCCACGTGGAGCCGCAGGCATACACCCTCTCCTGTGCGTGCCTGGGCATGGATGCAACACTCCTGGAGGGCAATTTGGCAGTGGGTACATAAAGCTTTAAGACCATGTCGTACCTCTTGACCTCGCACTTGCAGTTCTAGTAACCAATCATAGGAAATAATCAGAGATGTCCACAATTAGTCATGCACAAGATGTTCATCAAATCATTATTAATATTATTTTTAACGCATTGACTGCTGTGTGAGTTGTATTTAACTCAGGCTAGTTTTGAGCCTGCGGCCACGTGAAGCAAAACCTTGCAGTTGGTTCATGAAAATCTTACTTGTTGATGTTCTATTGTTACAATTAATATTGGCAATTTAATTCTAAAAATGTGGATTGCATTGCATATAACTTGTGCACAGAAAACAGTAAAAAATAACAAATTAGAAGGATCGTTTTGTTCTAATAAAACACCGTGGCCCCAGGGAAAATTTTTTTTTCTAGTATGGCAGTCAATGTGTTAAAAGGAACAAAATGGAGGGTTGATTAAGTAAATGAATAACAAATACATATAATAGAATACTATGCAGCAATTATAAATCATGTTACAGAAGCATATTTGATGACATAGGAAATTATTTGTGCTTTAGTGTCAAACAAAACAGTGAAGAGTACACCCAGCCTTCTGTGACAACAGTCCTCTCCTGAGCAAGTATTCATTGACAGCCACTTGCATTTGTGACATGTGACACCTGTCCCCAATACTCTGGTCTGTGCTCTAGACAACTAAGACAAAATCAGCTTTCCCCAAAGTAGCTTTTTTTTTTTTTTACTTGCAAGTGAAAGAGAATCCAAACCAAACAGGCTTAGGAACAAAAGGTATTTAATTGGCTAAGAACAAAAAGGCAGGCCTGGATTCAGTTGAGAAACCACCCAGTAGTTCAATAATGTCACCAAGGACCTAGTTTCTTTCTGGGGAAGTTATCTCCCCCACATTTTTCCTCATGAATGATCTCTAAGTTGGTAATTGACAGGGATGTTTAAATCTCTGCTAGGAAGCTACAGGAGTTGTCCCTCTTTTAGTCATTCCCCTTAGGATAAAGCAGGATATAGAAGATTTCTTCTCTGCCCTCCAGGGAGTTGATGGCATATTTAGGCTCATTTTCATTTCATGGCTGTAGTAATTCCATCTTTACTCACATCTTCCAGAGAAGGAGGGAGAAAAGGTTTGGTATGTTTTGTGCAATTTCAGGGATTAATGCTCCCATGTGCCCAAATTCTATCATGTGACCATCTCTGAACGAACCACTTAATCCAAGGGGAGGGCATGCCCTAATTTGCCAGAGCTGGGGGTCAGGGGAGGTGGAAGAAGAAATCCATGGGGCAACGGAATCCACTAAACACATACTACATAAAGAAGATGCATGGTAGTCACATAAATATGGAAAACGTTAAACAGAGATTAATGTTAAACTCAGATTTCTTTCTCAGAGCCTTTAATATGCTAATGCACACTGTAAACCATCGAGAAAGGGGTGGGAAGAGGAAAGATTGAACTTGTAGGATTTCACACGGAGCACACAGGAGAATGCTGGAGTGAACCTAAGGAAGATCAGTGGCCTGAAAGTAGGGAGACCGTTCATCCCAATCTGCCTGGGACAGTTGCAGTTTATCCTTGTTGCTCCACCTTAATCATTATTAGCCCTCACATTCACTCTCAAAGGGGTCCCAATTTGAATGATAAATTATGTGGTCACTCTCAGTGACCTGGATTCAGGACGCTATGTTGCTTCATATTGAAACATGAATCCCTGACCCGATCAGATCTTCTCTTGGAGGGCCGGGAATTTGAGACTTAGAAAAAGAGAAACATTAGGGAAAAAATTGAAACAAAGCAGAAGCAGTAGTAGCGTAGACCCAGGAAGGCTGAATGTTGGGTTTGGTGGGTCCCCAGAGCAGCAGCAACGCAGGTGTGCTCCTCTGAGGATGGCAGGGGAGCGGGAAGGAGATCAGCCAACACCCACTTGCCCTGGCTCCCCAGCGACAGTCAGGCTGCTGGGTGCTGTCCTGCGTCAACCCACTCCCCAGGATGCCTGCACAACCCTCATCCCCAGAACGCACCTGAGCACATCTGCACAGCCCAAGACAGCCTTTCTTAGGGTGGTTCTCAACTCTGGTTGTAACCAGAATACCCCTTGGAGCTTTTAGGATATACGGACTGTCAGAACACCTCTACCACCCTGCCCCAGGTTTTGGATTTACAAGGAAAAATATTTCCAAATGATAGTTTTAAAAACCTGGTTTTCTCTAGATAATGAGATTATAGCAATGTTTTAATATATTCTTCTTTGTTCTTTGTCATATTTTCTGAAACTTCTGCAATGAACAATTATTTCTTTTGTAATAAGAAAAAAATAGCTATTAAAAAATAAGGAAGTAGAAATAAAACCGTACGTTTGTAGTCAGTTAATTGTCAACAAGGGTGATAAGGTAATTTAATAGGGGAAAAGTAATCCTTGCAACAAATAATGCTGGGACAACTGGATATCCACAAGCAAAAGAATGAAATTGGATCTCTACCTCACACTATATACAAATATTAACTCAAAATAGAACATTGACCAAAATTTAAGAGCTAAAACTATAGAACTCTTAGAAGAAAACATAAGCATAAGTCTTCATGACCTTGGGCTAAGCAATGGTTTCTTAGATACAATAGCGAAAGAACAAGAGACAAAAAATATAATAATAAAAAGATAAATTGGACCTCATCTAAATCAAAAACTTTTGTGCCTCAAATATATCATTAAACAAGTGAAAAGGCCACCTACAGAATAAGAGAAAATATTTGCAAATTGTATACCTGATAAGGGACTTGTATCCGGAATATATAAAGAACTCTAGTAGCTCAACAAAAAAAACACAGTTTATAATTTTAAAACCTGCAAAATAATTGAATAGGCATTTGTGTATAAAGAAGATGGACAAATAGTGAATAAGCATATGAAAAGGTGCTCAGCATCAGTGGACATTAAGGAAATGCAAATCAAAATCACAATGAGATATCTGATTGCACATCTACTAGGATGGCTAAAATAAAAAAGACAGACAATAACAAATGTTGGTGAGGATGTGAAGAAATTGGAACCCTCCTGCATTGCCTGTGGGATTATAAAATTGTGCAACCACTTTGGAAAACAGTTTGGCAGTTCCTCAAAAAGTTAAATATAAAGTTATCATATGACTGAGCAATTCCACTCCTAGGTATACACCCAAGTGAAATGAAAACATACGTCCATACAAAACTTGTATATAAATCTTCATAGCAGCATTATTTATAATAGCCTAAAAGCGGAGACAACCCAAGTGTCCATAACTGATGAATAGATAAATAAAAAAATAAAATGTGGTATATCCATACAGTATAACATCATTCAGCCATTAAAGAAGGCAAGGAGCACTGATCCATGCTATAACACAAATGGACCTTGAAAACCATGCTGAGTCAAAGAAGCCCGTCACAAAAGATCACATGTTACATGAGTCCATGTATGTGAAATGTCCAGAATAGTCAAAGCCATAGAAGCAAAAAATAGATTAGTAGTTGCCAGGGGGTGACTGCTAACGGATGTGGGATTCCTTTCTTGGGTGATGACAATGTTCCGAAATTAGAGAGTGGTGATGGCCGTGCAACTCTGTGAATACACTAAAACAACTGAACTGTATACTTTCAAAGGGTGAACTTTTAGTATGTGAATTTTATCTTAATAAAGCTGTTATTTAAAAACAAAGCAACAAACAAGGAAGTTGGTGGCAAAGCATTTGGGAGTAAACCAAGGGCGTTTCCAGAAAGGGGCTGAGGTTGGCAGTGTGGAAGGGCTGGGAAGAATAACAAGGAGTGAGGAGGGAGGGCAGGGGCCCATGAGTGCAGCCCCATCCTGGCTCATCTGACACAGCCTGTTCCACGGGTCCACCAGACCGAATTCCTTTAACTGTCATAGTGTTCCAGGACATTTTTAAAATCAAAAGATAATGGGGGGAGGGGCCAATTACATCTTGCTAACCCATCTGTTCTTATTTTTAAATAGGAATAGTTTTAGATTTACAGAAAATTTGTCTGTAAATTTAGATATACAGAAAAGTTGTGAGGACAGTACAGGGTTCCCTATACCCTGCACCCAGTTTCCACTATTAGTAGCATCTTTCATTAATATAGTACATTTGTCACAATGACCCCAAATGGGTACATTATTATTAACTAAAGTTTATATTTTGCTCAGATTTTCTTAGTTGTTTTTTTTTTTAATCTAATGTCCTTTTTCTGTCCCAGGATCCTAGCTAGGATCCCACATTACATTCAGTCATTATGTCACCTCAGGCTCCTCTTGGCTGTGACAGTTTCCCAGACTTCTCTTGTTTTTGATGACCTTGGCAGTGGTGAGGAGTACTGGTCAGATATTTTGTAGAATCCCCCTGTTGGGATTTGTCTGATGTCTTTCTCATAATTAGATGGGTTATAGGATTTTCCGAGGGAGATCACAGAGGTAAAATGACAATTTTACCACATATCAAGGGCACATATCACCAATAGGATTTATCACTGTTGATGTTGACTTTGATCACTGGGCTGAGGTAGTATTTGTCAGGTTTCTACACTTGTAAAGTGACTCATTTTCCCCTCCCCTCCTTTTCCATATTTTACTCTTTGGAAGGAAGGCGCTATGTGCAGCCCACACTTAAGGAGTGGGGAGTTACACTGCACCTCCGCGAGGGTGGAGTCCCTACATCAATTATTTGGAATTCTTCTGCATGGGAGATTCATCTCTTCTCCCTATTTATATATTCAACCATTTGTTTATATCAGTATGAACTTAAGGATATTTATTGGATACTTTCAGTTATAATCAAATTCTACTGTGTATTTCTTTGCTCAAATTGTTCCAGCTTTGGCCATTGGGAGTTCTTTCAGTTGACATTCTTCACAATGAGGGGACAAGGGTTGTTTGTTTGGCTTTAAAAAAAAAATTATTTATTTTTATCCCTTTCTCACTTTTTGGCAGTACAAGATGAGATCCTATTTTTTTTTTTTTTTTTTTTTTTTTTACTACAGAACGTTTCAATCATAGAGAAAAGTAAAGAGAATAGTATAAAGAAATCTCACGTACCAGTCCCTTAGGTCTAACAACTGCTAACATTTTTTGGCGTATCTACCTCATCTGTTTTTATTTTTGTCTCTAACAGAGAGAGATTTTTAAAACAAAAATATCACCGTAAAGACTACAATATCACTCTCGCACCCCACAAAATGAACACTCATTCCTGAATATCACTTGTTACAATTCAGTGCTTAATTTTCCCTGACTGTTTAAAAAACGCATTTTTACAGCTGGGTTGTTCAAACCAGGTTTACACTGGATTTGTCTAATTGTATCTTCATGGTGCTATTTAAGATGTTCATCCATCTTTCGTATTTCTTATAAACTAGAATTAGATCTAGAAGCTTGATTATATGTCCCCCAAAGTTAAAAACATTACTAAGGAAGCCTACACCCTGAATCAAACCTTTAATTTCGGTGAAACTTGTCTCAGGTGGAAGCGAATGCCCTCAGGACCCACGTTGAGAGGAGGAATTGATAGTGCCAGGGATGGGCTTTCAGGCTGCCAGGAATTCACTGCCGGTGCCGGTGATGCCCAGTGGAAATGCCAGGAGAGATGTAACCAGACTCATATTTTATTAGGGTTGTAATTGTTTCTTGCTAGTGCATTGGTTACCAAGTTCCATAGGCTTTTATGGACTGCCCCAACTCCATTTTTCCTTTAAGCTCTATTATTTTTTAGCATGCCATTTTGTAGAACTCAGGGTTTTTAGCAATGTATATGTGACATTAGAGCAGAAATGCCCATACATCTTTATTCAAAAGAAGTCAGGACGGTCCTGGAAATTTCCGAGCATCTGTTGTCCCTGTTTCCAAGGCCCCTCCTACCCTGTTTCCATCTGCACAGCTCCTGACTGTCCTTTTTTTTTTTTTTTTTTTTTTGGTGTTTTGTTTTCGTTTTTTTTTAATTTATTTTTTATTTTTTTTATTTCGGAATATTATGGGAGTACAACACTTTGGCTATATATATTGCCCATGCACTGCCCGTGTCAGAGCTACAATCGTGGTCATCCCCAAAACTGTGCTCCCTGCATCCATTCAGTGAGAGTTTTCCCATCCCCTCCACCCCCCTCCCGCCTGCCCGCCCCCTGATGAATATTATTGCCCTGTGTGATGTAGGTGTTGATCAGTTAGTACCCATTTGATGGTGAGCACCAGTGGTGCTTGTTTTTCCATTCCTGTGACACTTCGCTTCGAAGAATGGAGGAATGCCTGGGTCGCAGCTCCTCCCCAGTGGACCATGGTGGGGGAGCCAGGCTGGAGACTTGGCTGATGTCCTCCCGGTGCCCCTGCCTGGCAGGGCCTTGCCTGTTTGTAGTTCCCTCCATTCTGGCTCTGCCTGGGTCCCTCCTGCAGCCCCTGCCCCGGACCAGCGCAGCAGGACTGATTTCTGTAACAAAATGTTATGGATCAGCCGCCCACCTCTGTCCTCAGGACGCAAATCGAGCTCCCTCACCTGCCATGCAAGAAGGGACTTTCGGAAATGTTAATTGATGATGAGGCCAGGCATTGACAGACCAAGCTCAGGAAACAGCTCGTGCGTGCTTGGTGCTTCTGTTCTCAGGCAAAATGGGAGATATATTGCTGCTTTGGGAGTTTTTTTAATGATTCATTTATAGTGCTGGGAGAAAAGACTTTTCTTTTAGATTCCTCTCTTTCTCTATTTTACTCTCCTCCCTGCCCCCCAATCAATTTTTCAATAAGTGATTCCAACGTTTCAGTGCCAGATATCTTAAGAGCCAGTGAGAACACTAAATTTAAATTAAAATGTACATCTTATAAAACAAACAAACAAAATTCACTTTCTGCTACGAAAGCAAAAGAACTGCTATGTGGCTGGGCCCTGGCATCAGGCCTTCCCGCTTGGGTCCCCCCATCTCCTCCCCAACCCAAAGACCACCAGGGCAGCTCTGGCACCTTCTTTGGAACATGGAGCCATGTAGACCGAGCCTGGCACCAGGACTGCTCCGTGCTGCTTTGGGAGAGTGGCCTCAGGGAGCATCCCTACCTGTCCTCTGGGCAGGGGAAATCTGAGAGAGGCATCTCAGGCTCCAACTGGGGTTTTGTCATCAGTCCAGAGGCCCCCCCCGCTGCCCCATGTTCTATGATAGAAGAATTTCCACGTTTGCAGATGGCTGTGCAGTGTCTGTGCCACGTTCCTTCAGATTCCTTCCTGGCTATGGTCTCCACACATGAGGCCCCAAGAATGTTTTTGAGGCTCTCTACTCAAACCAGATGGGGAGTGGGCACGGAGAGCCTCACTCCTCACTGCCCCAAACTGGGGGTGACCACGAACTTCCTGCCATTCCCGACACTCCTTCTCTCTCCTTCTTGGGATCCTTTTAAATTTTTCCCCTGCTTTCCAGAATCCTCATTTTCTCCATTTATCTGGACATTCTACTCCCTCCCTCAGAAACCACATCCCAAGTTTCTTCTTGTGTCTTATGTATTTCCCAGCTTCCAGAACTTTCTGGAACTGGGCAAACAGGAGGGCCAGCTGCTCATTGGTTAAATAGAGATAAAACTCACCCATTTCTCAGGCTCACTGAGAGGTGGCTGTTGTTACTGCCGACGGTGGTATTATTAGTTTGCAGAATGGTGTTCCCGGCTGGGTCAGCTGCACCAGCACCTTCCTACGGAGTCAGACCTCCAGGCTGCAGGTCGAGGGCGACCTGGCTGTGTTAAGCCTGCAGGGCCCTGGCTCCCCCGCCAGCCTGCAGGCTCCTCTCTCAGCCCCTCCAGGAAGCCTAGACACTGCTGCTCCTCTCTTGGGGGTCTGTTCAGCGGGTTGTGTCTTCCACAGACTCCTCTTTCAGTCCAGACCAGGGGCCCTCACCTGCTCTGCAGAGCAAGAGTATTGGGGTCCTACGGGGAACACCAGGCAGAGAAGTCCCCAGCCTCCCCACCTGCCCTGGCTGCTCGGCCACCACCTTCCAGACCCAGATCCCAGGTGGGGCCTTTCCCGACCTCTTTCCAGGTTCACCCCAACTTTTAACTCCCAAGCCTGGGGAGGGGCAGTTGGAGGTGGTGCGGAGCGGGACATGTGACAGTTCCACAGTCTCAAGCCTCAGGACTTCTAGTTCAGCTGTCTGAAAATAAACTTTTACGGGGCCAGGCAGGGGAGAATTGGGTATTTCATTCCTTACAAAGCTCCTGTGGTGCGGGAGGGTCCATCTACACTAAGTCTGACGAGAATGATCTTCCTCTGAAAGTCCAATCTCTTTGTCTGATTCCGAAAGTTTTGCCCGGAACCCAGGCCCAGTAATAAGGCAGCCACTGGAGTGTGTCAGAAGTCACTGAGAACCACATTACTTCAGAGCGGCTGGATTTGGAGGACAGGGAGCAATATTTTTTCTCCAAATCAATTTTGCTGAAGGATGGTGTGCCCTCCCACCCTCGGAACGCCCAGGAAGCTTCTGTCATGTGCAGCAGCGATTCAGCATTCACTTGGTAAAAATAGCTTTTTTATTTATTGACTGGGAAAATACTCTATTTATCAAACCATTCCGGGTTCCTCTAAAGATAAAATGGAGGTAAAACCCAAAAGGAAAATTAAAGCTTTAATGCGGCCTTGCAGACTTCTGCTTCATTTTGTTGTAAATTGCATGTGATAAAACACAGCATCGGCAGCCTGCATAAGGCAGCTGTATAATTTTCTTTTGTGCAAGGAACTAATTTCGAGATATGAGACTTCTCACCTAAGAGAAGTCTAATGATGGTGGATGACTCCCGTACACTAATTATGTCTTCCTTTATATCTTTGGCTTGAACTCTAATTTGCTTACAGTTTAATGAACATCAGTTCTCACTGCGAAATATCTAAGTACCTGGGAGATTGAACACTTAGGCAGTCAAATGCGCTCACTACCAACACTAATCTTCAAACCTGCATTCTAAACAGACTTCTGAAGGACAGTGGCTCTTTAAAGGCTTGTGAATCACTTTTGAACAGTAACTGTACACTTAAATTAAAAGCCATGATCTGGCAGGAGACTTGGGTTGTGCTTAAAAAAAAAAAGCTTTCCTAGTTCAGGTGTGAGGCATGAATTGCCAGCTTCCATCATTGCCTGATACAAAAGCTGTAAATTTTATGGCTGTTTCCTTGACTTTGGTTTTTCCAACAGTTTCTCCAAAAAGGCTCAGTTAGTTCCTGCAGGTGTTTTCCCTTCATCTCTGAGAATTTAGAAACCGAGGAGCAGGAGAGGCAGGGAGGGGGTTTCCAACCTGCACCTTGCCACTCATTTCCAAGAGCTCTCTCTTTTAACACTTTGCTCCTGGAGGTGATGTTAAGGTTACTTGAAGGCAGATAACCTCAATTTGTATCATTGTAATTAATGGTTATTATGTGTTCCACTTACCAGGACTCCTCAAACCTCAGTATTTGAGATGAGGGGCCATTCAGATGAATGACCTGGAGGGCTCACCTGTAAATCCTGATTCAGCAGGTCTGGGATGGGCCCTGAGATTCTGCACTTCTGAGGAGCTCTCAGGTGAGGCTGCTGCTGCCGCTGGTCCATAGACCACACTTTGAGTAGTCAGGAATGAGGCCCTTTAGCTGGATTGTCTGATTTCATCTTCATTACAACCTATGAGGTGGATAATCCTTTACAGATGAAGCCACTGAGGTACAAAGAGATTAAGTAATTTACCTGAGGTCGCTTAGCTGTAAGTGGAGGAGTCTGAATTGGATTCAGTTCCATCTGACTCCAAATCCTGAGCACACAACCACTGTACATACCTTCTCACTTTTTCCATAGGTGCTCTTGTGAACAGAAAGATGTGAAATGAATTTGGTACATTGATCTTAATCCAAAATAGTCTGTGGGGAGTCCTTGTTAAAGCCAATAAACCGTCTCTTAATTGACCCCCAGTGTTAATCGAGTGTCCAGCCAGGCATCACTGTGTTGTCATGAGAACCCAACCTCAACAAGTGCTCATTGAGTGCCCAGCATCAGCCAGCCCAGAGCTCTGGGCAAGGCAAGGGAAGGATCAGCACGACAGAGATCTCTGGTCTCTAATGCCTTCAGCAGCCCCCAAAGAAACCAGTTTTCTCTCCCATTACTTTGGGTCAGATTACTCAGAAGTAATTGTAGGCAGAAGAGGAAACTTTTGTACCTAACTGGAAGATTTAAAATGGTACAGTGTACCTTCTAGGTGTTGCTTCTCCATTTTGCTGAAGTAACTCACTCTTTTCTAACACTGCATGCCAAAGTCTGGGCCCCAAAGAGAGAAGCAACAGCATACGGTGGTTAAATGTGTAGGCACTGGAGCCACGCTGCCTGGGTTCAAACCCTGGTTTAGACAGCTGCTATGGGCTTGGGCAATTTATATAACCTTTCTGTGCCTCAGTTTCCTCACCCATAAAGGAGAGAGGATAATAATATCTACCATATAGGCTTATTGTGAAAATTACATGAATTAATCCATGTGAGGTGCCTTGCCGTGGGATTAATCCCTCAAAAAATGTCAGCTGCCATTATTAACAGGGAGTGGGAACAGCCTTGCAAAGAGTACCCCGTGAAACCTGGGTGATGTTTCTTTTTTCTGTACATATATTTAAGGCCAAGGGGATAATTTTACTGATTCTTCCCAACAGGGAACAATGGGAAAAGAAACATCTGGAAAGAGTTGACACTATAAATAGTGCAAATCAGAGAGAGAGAGAGAGAAATGTATAGGTGAACGTGAGCACTTTTATGGATTATGCTTCTGTTTACACATCGAGTCTTGAGGTTATTTCAATTAAGACCTTCTCCTTTGATTATAGCTGTGTGCACAGGCGATGTTTGCTGAGCCCAGTTCCTGTGCTATTGCTGCAAGATTGAAATGCAAACATACTTGTAAAGTGGAAACACACTTTTATTTCCTAAGGGCCCTCTAATCAAGGCAAAAGCTATTACGTGATCACATAATTAACCTTAGGAATAGAAGTGTAAACAGCACAATTCATGAATTTGTTAATTGGTCTTCCCTACTACTGATATTAGCCCAAGTTGATCTGTTGTTCTCCTCTGTTGATTTTCTTAAACAGGAAGTTTTCTAATTTGGATTTCTCCAGGGTAAGCAAGAGAAAAGAGTGAAGTAAGATATTTTAAACAGTTTGAGAATATTCTGTAAGTAAGTAATTTCTTTTCTTGGAGGTAGATGAAACTTGAGGGAGGATACTATCTATCTTAGCAGATTCAGACCTCTCTCTGGATTTCCGTTCTGTGCACTGATTAGCCATGTTGTTGGCTACTGATGTGGGAGACCACCCCCCTCACCGGCAGTGAAGACATAAAGCAACCAGTAATGCTCATCAGCAGTCATACTTCCAGGACTCTGAATCTCTCAGTCTAATTTAGTTCTAATTTATTTTCCCCATTGCAATGACTCCTTAGCTCAGTGGAAGTGAACAGAGACATTGGGGTGTGTGTAGGCTCAGGCCATGTGGATGGAGGATGTGTGTGTGTACTCCAGGGTGGGGAGGCTTTGGGGAACATAGTCCCGGAATACCTCTCCTATGAGTTTTAAAGAACTGCATTCACCAAAGCAAGAGACTTGAATTCTGAGACAAGAGGCAATGTCACAGCACTTCTCTCCTTGCTGTTTCTTTTCCAACATGGCACATCTGTGTGGGAACTTGGGCCAACGTCCAGAAGCAGCCAATCAACACTAAAGAGATTCTCTCATTACAGCCCTGGTTATGGAACCTAGTTATTTAATTCAATTAGACCTTGATCCTCTAAGGGCTGCTTTAATTAAAAAAAAAATTCACTGAAGGTGGTGACACTAGAGCCTGATTTGTTCACACAAACTTAAAGAAATTTCAAGACACATCTTATAAATCATCACTGATGACTTCAGAAAATTAAGAAGCTGCCCGCTTCAACAGACAACTTCAGTTGACAAGTGATGGTGAAATAGCTTTTAAAAAAGAAAAACTTGCTAATGGTCTCTCTAGTTGCTTTGAAACCTTAAGGAATCTTGCTGGGTAAGAGTTTGGATTGCCAACCAGAAAGCCACAGTGAAACATATACAAGTGAATAGCCTGTGGCTGTGGGACCCAAATACCACAAACCACCAAGTGCAGAGACATGGAATATCTGTGGTTTTGGAGCTTTTTGGCAATCTAGGATGTATTCAAAAGGATCAGGTGGCAGCAAGTCTGTCATTTAGACCTCAGGACTTAGCTGGAGAGCTGAGCAGACAGCAGTGAGCCGCCCAGACTGGCTGCCAAGCCTGTGGGCCTCTGAGGCACCCACCGGTGCTAGAGCCTTTGGAAAGAGCAGCTAGGGCAGATGAAGAATTTACAGGCAATGTCTCTGACTATCTTGGGCAGGTTGGGAAGGTCAGGAGTAACTCACAGTGACAGCACACTCTGTCACAGCTGAGCTGGGTACCAACTAAGACTAATTCACACTGCACTCTCCCCAGGTCTGAAAAGGCCTGTTGGCATCATGGGAATTACGCATTCACCCTAAGGATTCCGTGTAGCAGGACCTAATACAGGCACACAGAAGTTCTTTCTACCTCGCTGCTTCTACTCTACCATAGGCCCCCCTCTAGACCTTCTGAAATTTTGATATAGAATTTCAAGGGGAAAGTAGATTTCCAAAAGAGATACCCTGAACTTCACTTTATAAAAAGCTCAGTCATTTTCATTTTGCTGGGAAGTATTTTCAAGCAGAGAAAATGCCTAAGATACCTGGTGGGAGAATTTGGAAATAAACCCCAGTACAAGTGAGAAAGAGGTAATGGAAACCAGGTTGGGGAGGGGAGAGGGAACTTATATCCTTGGGGGTCCAGAAGTGGCTGGTCCCTTGATATAAGATTCATGGGGCTATGACTCAGTTTATCCACCTGCACATGCTCAAATCAGAACCAGAAGCCTAAATTTCTGGATTCTGGTAGTCCCAGATCTTAATGGATGTTAGTTTTTACCTTGAGACTGAGGGATGCTGGTAATAATAATATCATCAAATACCCTTTATTGAGAACTCATGAGCCAGAGACTATATAGGCTAAGCACATTACCTACATCATCTGTTCAGTTCTCCAACAGCCTGATGAGGTTGGAATTATTATTGTGTTTGTTTTACAGAAGAAACAACAGAGACCAGAGAGCCTGGGTAACTTGCTCACATATGACTTGCATCCTAACCTCTACCTTCCTACAGAACTCCTCCAGAGGGAGTATCCCTAAGTCCCCCTTGTGCTATGAGACTAGGTAACTCATGGTGACTAGCTAGATCATCCTTGTTGATGAATACTGACTGGCATGGATAAAGAAATGTCACTATTTCTATTTCTGAAATCTGCCACACTGATTTTTTGGGGGTGGGAGGAGACCTTGCTTTAAAAATATATTTTTAGCAAAGTAATGCAAAAAAAACCCAAAGCATATCAAAATGCTGTACCCCTCCCCTTTCCCCTCAGCCATGGACATTTTCAACTGTCAGCTAACTCTTCTGATATATATCTCCCATCAGCAAAATTGTTAATCAGTAGTATTTACATTTTTATGGCTATATAGTTTACTAGAGGGCTAAATAGTGCACTATGATTATGATCTTATATACTTTTTGAATTAATAATTTCCTCAGTTTTATCTGTTGCATAGCTTTTTACATATTGAAACTTTTAAAATTTTTCTAAATGTATCATCAGATGTTTCTGAACACTGAGAAGTTTTTTTCTCTAAATGCTCTATCGTGATAGTGAGATAATTATCATTTCCTTTTGTATTCTTTTTTCCCGTGGCCCTCCCTGCTTACCCCTCAGCTGGTAGCTCTTGAGGGCAAGTGCCCACCTATCATCCTAGAACCCCCATCACCCATCTCCTGTATTGAATTCCTATTTTCTATATACCATGTTTTCCATGTTCATGGTTTATTTCATTGTTTTGTTGGACCACATCTTCCGACAAAAAAGGTTTCTGAGAGGAAGTGCTTTGAGTCCTTCTGTGTCTGAAAATATTTTTATTTTCCCTCTCACTTGATTGATTATATGGCTGGATGTAGAATCCTAAATTGAAAATAATTTGCCTGTGGAATTTTGAAGACTTTAGTCTTCTAGCATCTGATGCTGCTATTGAGAAGTCCAAAATTGTCATACTTATTCTTTTTTAACACTGATTTTTCTCTCCACAAGTTTTTAGGAGCTTTTTAGCCCAGGTGTTGAACATTTCATAATGATGAACCATAGTATGAGTAGTTTTTTCATTCCTTTATTCTAAGGGCACTCAGTGGGCCCTTTCCATCTAGGGGTTTTCTGTCCTCCAACTCTGCTCATTTTTCTTGTATTTTTAAAAAATACACATATTTTTTTCTCTGCGTTCTCTATTTTCTTTCTGGAAATCTTATTTGGATGTTACATGTCCCAGCCTGATCCTGTAAGTCTTTAATTTCCATCTCTTCCTTTAACTTTTGTTTGATTTCCTTAATTTTTATTTTTTGTTAAAGATTTTCCTTTTTCTTTTTAAATTTCTATCCTATTTTAGTTTCCGTGAGCTCTTTTTAAAAATTATATTCTGTTCTCATATTATAAGGTACAGTATCTTGTCTTTCTGAGGATATTAGTTATAGTTCTTTTTCAAAATTTATTTCATGGGTTTTTTGGCTTAATCTTTCAAATTGGAGGCTTTTCTCAAATTTTCAGTGATTTTTGATTATCTGTTCATATTTAAGAAACAGATGCTGAAAAGCAAATAGGAAGCTCAATGTGGTTGGGGCTCATAGAATGAGGAGTTTCTCCTTTGATTGGGTGGGGAGCCAGCAGTTTCACTGGAGAACTCCTCCAACAAAATGCCAATGCCATGACTATCTTCCCAAAGCCACTATATGAAGTCTTCTTCTCTTGGGTTGTTCACTTCTCCAGGGAAGAATCCTCTGGTATATGCTAGACTGCTGGCATTCTGGGAGAGTTAGGGAGAATTGCAGACTGTAACTTAATCTCTATTTTCATTTCTAAGCCTCTCCTGTGGCTGTGTACTCAGTTTGGGGGGGAGTGGGCAGCACACAGGTGGTCCCCTGGCTGCAGAAGATGATAGAGAGATGTAGAACTCCAACCACCACGTGTTCTTCCTTTCAATGAGTGTCCCAGTTTTCAGTCCGTGTCTTACCCTTATCTTACACAGGAAAGGAATTAGCTCACTTCTCATTGGTGTTTCCCTTTCTGGGCACTTTAGATTGTAGTTTCTCTACTCATCTAGAGTAATCCACTCCTACATCTGCTTTCCTACATCCAAAGCTGATGAAATCATTTGTCTACTTAATTCTCTCCTATGCCCTTTTTGGGGTTATGCTTTTTTAATTTCTCTATTTAAATAGGTTTCTTGGAGATTAAGAAATAACTTGTCATTTTAGACTGGATTGCATATTAGCTTGGGTATTGTGTCCTGGAAGTCTTACAGATGTCCTCTTCCAGATTAACCTTGAAATGGTGGCCTGAAACATAGTCACCAATATCTTTATTGTTAGTGGCAGTGATAATAGTAAAGGTAGCTACTATTTGTTGAACACATAATTAGCCAAGCACTGTACCAGGTGCTTTATGTTATGTCATGTAACATTCACAAGTTTCTTTCTTTTACAGATGATGAAAGAGGTTCAGGAAGGGTTTAAAAACCTTCCGGAGTCACACAAGTGGCTGAGATGGAATTTGAACTCCACTGTCTTTGTCATTCCTGATAACAACAGTAACAATGATGATGGCTGCTAGCATTTATTAAGAATTTACTATATATCAATCTGAAGCAGAAAGGAAAGGACTCTAATAAGCTCAATTAGAAATGAAAAAGGAGAAGTCACAACTGATACCATGGAAATACAAAACATCATCTTCGAATACTACAAAAATCTCTATGCCCACAAACACGAAAACGTGGAGGAAATGGACAAATTCTTAGAAACACACTACCTCCCTAGGATCAACCAGGAAGAAACAGAATTTCTAAACAGACCAATATCAAGCACCGAAATTGAAGCAGTAATTAAAAATCTACCCACAAAAAAAAGTCCCGGACCAGATGGGTTCACACCTGAATTCTACCAAGCCTACAAAGAAGAACTGGTGCCTATACTGCAGAAATTATTTGAAAATATCCAGAAGGATGGAATCCTCCCAAACTCATTCTACGAAGCCAATATCACCTTGATACCAAAGCCAGGAAAGGACACAACAAAAAAAGAAAACTACAGACCAATATCCCTTATGAATATAGATGCAAAAATTCTCAATAAAATCCTTGCAAACCGAATTCAAATGTACATCAAAAAAATAATCCATCATGATCAGGTGGGCTTCATTCCCGAGATGCAGGGATGGTTCAACATACGCAAATCTATAAATGTAATTCACCATATAAATAAAAGCAAGAACAAAGATTATATGATCCTTTCAATAGATGCAGAAAAGGCTTTTGACAAAATCCAGCACCCTTTTATGATAAGAACTCTTAATATAGGCATAGATGGCCAATTCCTAGAAACTATTAAAGCCATATACGATAAACCCACAGCCAATATCATACTGAATGGGGAAAAATTGAAGGCATTCCCCCTTAAAACTGGCACCAGACAAGGGTGTCCACTATCTCCACTTCTTTTCAACATAGTGCTGGAAGTCCTGGCCACAGCAATTAGACAAGACAGAGGAATCAGGGGCATCCAGATAGGGGCAGAAGAGGTCAAACTTTCACTATTCGCAGACGATATGATATTATACATAGAAAACCCCAAAGATTCAACCAAGAGATTACTGGAATTGATAAATGAATTCAGCAAAGTCTCAGGATACAAAATTAATACACACAAATCCATAGCCTTCATATATGCTAATAACAATCAAGCCGAGAAACAAATTAAAGATGCTATACCTTTCGCAATAGCAACAAAGAAAATTAAATATTTAGGAATATATCTAACTAAGGAGGTCAAAGACCTATATAGAGAGAATTATGAAACACTGAGAAAGGAAATTGCAGAGGATGTAAATAGATGGAAAGCCCTACCATGCTCATGGATAGGCAGAGTCAACATAGTAAAAATGGCTTTGCTACCTAAATTAATTTACAGATCAATGCAATCCCTATCAAAATACCAACATCATTTTTTGCCGATCTAGAAAAAATAATTCTACGCTTCGTGTGGAACCAGAGAAGACCCCGTCTAGCCAAAGCAATCTTAAGCAAAAAGAACAAATTGGGAGGCATCTGTCTACCAGACTTCAAACTATACTACAAGGCTATAGTAACCAAAACTGCATGGTATTGGCACAAGAACAGACACGTAGACCAATGGAACAGGACTGAGAACCCAAATATAAAACCAACCTCATACAGTCACCTGATCTTTGACAAATTCCAGAAAAACGTACACTGGGGAAAAGAATCCCTATTCAACAAATGGTGCTGGGAAAATTGGATGGCCATATGTAGAAGACTGAAAGTGGACCCACACCTCTCACCTCTCACAAAAATCAATTCACAATGGATAACAGATCTAAACCTAAGACATGAAACCATAAGAATTCTCGAAGAAAACGTTGGAAAAACTCTTATGGACATTGGCCTAGGCAAAGAATTTATGAAGAAGACCCCCAAAGCAATCACAGCAGCAACAAAAATAAATACATGGGACCTGATCAAATTGAAAAGCTTCTGCACAGCCAAGGAAACTATCGCTAGAGTGAACAGACAACCTACAGAACGGGAGAAAATATTTGCATGCTACACCTCTGATAAAGGGCTTATAACCAGAATCTATACAGAACTTAGGAAAATCAACAAGAAAAAATCAAACAACCCTATTAAAAAATGGGCAAAGGACATGAATAAAAACTTTTCCAAAGAAGACAGAATGATGGCCAGCAAACATATAAAAAAGTGTTCAACTTCTCTAATCATCAGGGAAATGCAAATCAAAACCACAATGAGATATCACTTAACTCCAGTGAGATTGGCTCATATCAAAAAATCCCCAAATAACAAATGTTGGCGGGGATGTGGACAGATAGGAACACTCATACACTGCTGGTGGGACTGCAAATTAGTACAACCTCTATGGAAAAGAATATGGAGATACCTCAAAGAATTAAAAGTAGAATTACCATTTGACCCAGCAATCCCACTACTGGGTATTTATCCAAAAGAAAAAAAGACATTTTATAATAAAGACATCTGCTCTCGAATGTTCATAGCAGCACAATTCACAATTGCAAAGTTGTGGAAACAACCCAGGTGCCCATCAATACACGAGTGGATCAATAAAATGTGGTATATGTATACCATGGAGTATTACTCAGCAATAAGGAACAACAGTGAATTAACACATCTGGTATTTTCTTGGTTGGAGCTAGAACCCATTCTTCGAAGCGAAGTGTCACAGGATTGGAAAAACAAGCACCACTGGTACTCACCATCAAACTGGTACTAACTGATGAACACTTACATCACACAGGGCAATAACATTCATCTGAAGGCAGGCTGGTGGGAGGGGGGTGGAAGGGATGGGAAAAACTCTCACTGAATGGATGTGGGGAGCACAGTTTGGGAGACGACCACGATTGTGGCTCTGACACGGGCAGAACAGGGGCAATGTGTATGGCCAAAGTGTTGTACCCCCATGATATTCTGAAATTTAAAAAAATAAATTTAAAAAAAAAAAAAAAGAATTTACTATGTATCAATCTAATTTCTACATGGCCCTGCCTCTCCTAACTATAATAGAATGCAAAAGCTTACTCCTTCATTTGCCTGGTTGTCTTTGGGACACAAGTGCATCAATAGTGAATTGATTTATTTAAAAAATTTCTTGTATAACTAAAGTATCCATCTTCTGTGGAAATAGCATATTTTTTCCTGAATGATCTGGTAACAGCCTTTCATTTAATAATACACTATTTCACCCACTTTTCCTATATTTTCATCGCCATGGGGCTCTCTTAGAGTAAGTCCTTTCTTCTTAGGCAACTCACTCTCGTCTCTGCAATTGGAAAAAGTGCAAGGGGATTCACACAACCAAACCATACCAGGAATCAACCACACTTGTTCTTCCAGTCTCTCAGTTGAAATCCTGGCCCTTGCTTGCTTCTATGGCTTTATGTGAGCTTCCAGGTTGACAGACTGAGACTGAGGGCTATATCATTTTCTGGTATAGGCTATGAGATACTACCCATTCCCATATTTGCAAGGCAGTTGTGAATCAATAAATAATACAGGGGTTAAGAGGTTGGGCTCTGGAGCCCCAATCCCCCAGTTTGAATCCCTGTTTCTCCAAATTTTTTTTTTTCTTAACTGTGTGTCCTTGAGCAAGTTACTTGACATCTCTGTGTCTGTTTTCTTATCTGTAAAATGGGATTCTCTGTTATAATAGTATGTCATAGGACAGTTGAGAAGATATTTAATCTTTTAGAATAATAAATAATAATAAATAAATAATAAATAATAAAGAAGATATTTAATCATTTAGAATAATTATTTAAAAATACTTAGAACCATGCTAAGTATTAATAAGTACACAATGGCAGCTAACGACTATACTTTATTACTGGTAATAACTACAGTCCTTTAATGAATACTTACTATGTGCCAGGCACTATGCTGAGTGCTCAACATAACACTGTCTCATGTAGTCCTTATAACATGTTACCCACCCTTTGTAGATGAGGGAATTGAAGTTGAGGGAGTCAGATGTGGATTCACTGTGAAACTGATGAAGCTAATCTCCAGGGTCCCTCACTTAACAGATACCTGTGAGAGCTTGGGGTTGCTGGGAGTTGTAGTATTCCAGGTAGGCAGAAGCCAGGTTGCAATCTGAAGCATTTCTAATAAGCAATTCTGATAACTGCCTAAAGAGATTTCAGAAGAAAGGGATCTGCATTTCCAAAGCTTCAGTAATTTGTTATAAACTTTCTCATTCTAAATGTTTCCTTTTGGATCTAAATTTGTGGGGTTTTAAAATTTGTTTAAGAGGGTTCTTAAGTTTGTAAGCTTCAGGTCCCCCAAATCCATATCCAACACTGACCAGAGATGCATGCAGTTTTACTCTTTACCTCTCTCTATACCATATTGTGTTCTTGCTGGATGTATTTAAGCTACTCAAACTCCCTTTAAAGGAGTGGAGAGCATCCTCAAGTTGAAAGGCTCACTGTTTTTCTGATTACATTTAGTAAGGTGTAAGGGTTTGATGAAGTCTTAATGGGCTGCAGCAACACAAGTTTAAAAAGTCTTGCAAATAACCTTCCCCTACTGGTGAGCTGTGGTTTGATGTCTCTTTTATTTAATAAAATCTGTGAACCTCCTGGAAAAAGGGTGAATTGGCAATATATTTTTGTGGTCTGTTACATTTGAACCTATAATTTGCAAGTGATTTCAAAATTTATTTGCAAAGTATGACTGCTGAAGCAAAACAAAAGCCAAAGACAAATAGCCTTCATAGGTTTTGCCACCATAGATATTCCAAAGGAAAGAACGAAATATCAAAATATCCACTCAGTGGTTCCTTGTCCTTAAGAATCCTGGGAAGAATCAGATCATCTGAAATAGAAACTCTGCTATTTTTATACCCAATTGCATATTGGGAAGTCGCCAGGCTTTCGTCTCAGCAATAAAAGTCTTCCTAGGAACCTGATCTAGAATTTGTTTATACTTCACACTTTGGGGAAAGGTGCATTCTGAGTCCTTTCAGCTTTTGGTCCTTTTCCTTTCCCTGAAGAACCCTTGAAATTATCTTTTGATATTTTTTGTCTCATCCACCTAGAACGAGAAGGTGGCAGAGCGGCGAAGTTGGCAAGAACCTCACTCATTTGGGCATCAGTAGTATTAATTGAATGGATAACATGTTGGTTAGTCAACAATGTCAGACCTTGCTATGTTTGCAATTCAAAGCTATGACTAGGCACTCTCAATAAAGGGAGCTGGGTGCAGCCACTTTAGAACTAACTTTATATCTATCTCCTGGGCAGTAGCAAATGCCAAAATCAAAAACTGTACATTAATTTTTCAAGTTACCATATGGTTGCTTAATGAGGACTCCAGGAACATTGTATGAATGCACATACAACATTCTCTTCAGACAGAGGCCACTGATCTGCCATGGAAAGGAATATTAGGAAGTCTCCCCTTGGCCACTAACCCTCTCCCTTTACATGGCACATTCCTTATTTTTGATAGGTTAAGAAAATGATGTTATTGTGACTCACTGAGAACAAGAGGCTTATTCCCAGCTTCTGATATATTTTTGTACATGCGTATCTTCCAATTGCAGTAAGGTAGGGAACATTAAAACAACCTGCATCAGAAGCATTTATTCAAATTCCTTCATCAGCAACACTAAGCCACTTTTACTATTAGTAAAATTACAAGTGGCTCTGCAAAATCGGAGGTTCTACAATTGCTGTAAAGGACAAGGTTGAATTCTTGATTGGCAGATGAACCTGAGGGAGTATAGGTTACAATCCTGACTTTTATCGGGGGAGGGGGACGACTAAAGGAAGGAAAATGAATAAAGCTGTGTCTGGGGGGAGCTGTTGATTGAGGAGAAGGATTTCAAAAACTTTTCTTCTCCCTGGGGGAACAAATCAGAAAAAAATGTAATGCGAATCTATTTCTGCTATGCAAAGCGAGAGCTTCATGTTTCTGGTTTCGACACAGAATAGGAGTTACTGGGTGAGAATGGAGGTGGGCAGGCTCCTCTGGGGTGTCTCCTCTCCTTCACCTCTGTACCTTTATTCCACAATGTGCAGTGAGTGTCTCAGGGAAAAGTGTTCCGAAAAGCAGGCCTCAGCTGGGTCTGGGGAAGTGGCCCTTGGTCCCACTTCACTTCAGGGAAGAGAAAAACACAGAGGTCTTTTTTTGTTGTTAGGTTGTAGCCTCTAATCCATCCATAGAAATATTAGATTTTATAACAGACTAGCTCAAATGGGGTAGAGAAAATGGCTTAAAACAGTTAATATAATACAAATAATTAAATGTCAATTACTTTTTTCAAATTAAATAAATAGGTAGGTTGAAATATTTACTTAACCATTTGGTAGGCACTCGCTGTTGCAAATTAATAAAATAGCTGTGGTAATTGAATCTCAGTAAGGGCGTTTCAAAGTGTCAAAATTATAAATAATTCCAATAAAAAATGAGATAGTCAACTCCCTTTGCTCAATTCAGCAAGCATTTACTGAGCACCTTCTATGAGCTTTTATGGGTTACTTTTGTGTCTTAATTTTAGCTTTAGTTTCAGGCAATGTTTGATCTTTGGGAACTTGTAACATCTAGATATGGGGACTGCCTAGGCTATATCTGTTATGAAGATTTAAAAATGCACAATTATATAAGGTGGTAAATTTCTTCATTAAGGAGGCCACAAAACTGGGTTCCCTTAGCAACCCCGTTTCCCTTCTTTTTTTTTTAACTAGAATACTTTAATTCCTTTAGAATGAGGTTAACATTTTCCCTTTTAGGAACAGATCCACTATGATCAAGATTATTCATTTATTTGTAAAATAATATTTAATGAACACCCAAGTACAGTTGGCTCTCCATATTTGTGGGTTCTGCCTATATGGATTCAACTGAGGATTAAAAGTATTTGGAAAAAAAGAGTTGTGTCTGTACTGAACATGTACAGACTTTTTTCCTTGTCATTATTCCCTAAATAATACAGTATAACAACTGTTTACATAGCATTTACATTAGGTATTATAAGTAATTTGGAGATGATTTAAAGTATTCGGGAGGATGTGTGTAGGTTATATGCAAAAACTATGCCATTTTATATCAGAGACTTGAGCATTTGTGGAATTCTGGTATGGGGGCATGGGTCCTGGAGCCAATCTCCCACTGATGTCGAAGGATGACTGTACATATAAAATCAGTGTTAGGTGCCCCATATCAGTCAATCTCACAAGGTTTCTATAAGACTCAAATGAGAATCTATGTGACTCAAAATATATGTTGTTGTCTATGTATAAATGCTATTTCTATTACATGACCTGAATGAGTCACAAGCACATTCAATTCTCAAATATAGAAAGTTACAATTATCTGGGTCTACTTAAAATTTTAGTAGGAGCTACCATTTACTGAGTTCTAAGTGCCATCAGTGTGCTATGCGCTTTATAACATGGCATTTAATCCTTACAACAACCTGAGGAGGTGGGTTATCCTCTACATCTTAGAATATGAGCAAACATGAGGTTAAGAAAGCTGTGAAGGTCTCAGCAAGCAGACAGTATGAGAATTGAGATTTGAATTCAGGCCTATTTGTCTGCATAGCCTGTGAACTCATTATATTCTATAATGTTCTAAAAGTTGATATTTTCCTTCAATTATATTACAGTTAAGCCTCATTTATATGGTATTATGCAAAATCAAGCAGTTTCAAGAACTATCAAGTAGAATTAACTTTTTCCTGACAATTCAGAGTTATCAATGTGAACAGTAGTCACGGCCCTGGGCTATGCTCTGGTGTATTCTAAAGCCCTTGCACTTCCTGGCCTGACCAACAGGATTTTTGTCTAGCTTTTAACCAGGGAGTTTTCGGTCTTTTCCTTTACCCTGTCACTTTTCCCTGCTATTCTTGTCCCTGTAATTTGCTGTGGACTAATAAACCAAATAACCAAATGTACTGGACGGGTATCTAAGGCAGTGGTTCTCAAACTTTAGTGTCCATAACCCACCCGGTGAGCTAGTTTAAATGGCAAGTTCTTGGGTCCCACTCCCAAATGTTCTGATTTAGTAGCACTGGGGGAGGGGAGTGAGGTCCAGGATTTGCTGCCCTGTGAGTCAAGAACACATACTTTAAGATTGTGAGAAATATATCCTCTAAGGAGAGTCCATTTTTATTAAGATTTTTGTCTATGGCCTAGTTACTGGATATATATATTTGAGGTATTAAATATATTCAGAGCTAATAGTTTCAGTAACTTAATTTCCCCCCCTTTTAAAATACTAGATTTATTCAACAAAACGGCTACAGAAAAGTCTAGAAGTACCACAAAATGCCTTATTTTTCCCCCCAAACCTTGCTTTAGTCTGTGAAAATTTCTTAAAGGGGCAGCATGTATATAGTTTTTGGAAACATGGGTTTGAATCCTGGTGTTCTGCTAGTTATCTGATTTGACAAATTACCTAACCAGTCTGAGCCGCAGTTTTTGCTCATCTTTAAAATGGAGATAATAGTACCTACTTCTCAGGGATGGTGGGAGCTTGAGAGAGAATGCATAGATAGTGCCTGGTAAGCACTTAATACATGGTCAAAATTTCAAAATGAATTTATTATTTATAGGACTTCCAGTTGTCACAAAACTTTTGTGACTCTTTGACGGAACCAGATTTCATACTTATACACCCCAATGCAGGATAGAGAGATGAGCACAATGGAGTGTCCTCCTTTATAGTCTACGGAGATAAATAAAATTTGCATTTGCAGCACATGATCCTTACTTTAGCTGTACAAAACAGGCTTAGAAGTATTGATTTCTATGTCACACAAGAGGGAATGCAAAGAAACTGAGACTTAGTTATTTTAAATATTAGAGACAAACCCCAGACATTTATAATGAAGTATTATTACCTCAGTAGAAGAAACAGGCATACTAACATGAAAAAACACATTTTATTGCACTTAAGTTATAAGAAAATAAAATTTCTAAGTGAATCAAACCATAGACACAATCCCTTTAAAGGTTGTTTTCCTCCATCATGTCAGGTTGTTACATAACTAAAATTAACCAACTTGAATCTGATTGTTTTAAATCAGACTATAAATAAAACAAACAAAAAAATAAACAGGAGGAGGAAAAAAAGATCGCCTAGGATACAGTGTTAAACCACTTTCACAGTTCAGCTTGAGTTGTGGCTCTTGGAGAATGAGGCAAACCATTCAACTTTTTCATTCATTTTGTTTGTTTGCATGTGACACCTTTACTACAAAAACTGAATAGTTTCTGCTTTGTCAGTTACTCAGAGCAATAAAACTGTAACAGTTGTTTTCCCAAATACTGTAAAACACTAAGACTGACCAGCAACTTTAATTTTGTGTTTTATATATTTTTAAAATATTTTGTCAGTTTTATGATGTACGTTCATCCATTCACCACAGCCCTCAAAAAGAAAAGTTTCTCCACAGAACAGGCGGGAATAGCTCTGTTCCAAGGAATGTGTTTTAATTTTTGCCCAGATAAAAGAAAATAAGCTTTGCACACACTCTCAATTCTTTACTTGCAGGCAAACTTCACTCTTTATTATCTGAAACTCTTCCATTCTCAGCCTCTTAGAGGCACAGATGGTTCAAGTTTCAGTGGCAAAAAGTCTTTTTTCTGTAACCAAACTAGAGCAAATTTGGAATTCAGTCTGGGACTAAAACGTCACAGCAGAAAAAAAATAAAAAAAAATAATTTGCTTTTTCTTTCTTTCATTTAGCAGCATAAATAAGTTTGGCCACTGGGAGTACAGTACAGGGGTGGGACAACAATCCCATATTTGAAGACCTACTTCTAGCACCAGCATCAAGAATTAAATCCATCTCAGGACTCACAGAACCCAGGACAACTTGCCACCTTTGAGCAACATATGCATTGAAGAGTGTATATGGAAGCAACAGTAAATAGATTAACAGAGGCTAATACTGTGATTGATTGACATTGGCAATGGTTGGCAAAAAAAAAAAAGAAAAAAAAAGAAAAAAAAAGCTTTTCATGATAACTGTACAAAAACAATTCACAGTAATTATTTTTAGCTTTTCCACTCCAGAATAATGACTTTTTTGTTGCAGATGCTCTCTAATTAGAAAGTCAACCAGTACTTGTTTTAATGTTATTGCAGCTCTTTTCTAGGTGTCAGTGGTAAAAGAACAGGCTAGCAGAATCTGTAACGATGTTTCAGCATTAAAACTGCCCAATGACCACTGGAGAAGAAAATAAAGAAATAATTGCACCTGGTTTGATTTAGAAAGTCTCATTTTGCAAAGCTGCCCTCAGTCAAAAGTGAAGCCTTTTATGTGATGAGACAGCAGACGCCTCTCTTGTCAGTTACGGTTTGTCATCTCTTCTTCTTTTCCTTCTTAGTCTGTAGGTCTTTTCAATCTGTTGCCCCAAGCCAACATCCTGCACCACTGAGAACAAGGGATATTTTTTTCTTTTTCTTTTTTTCTTTTTTGCAGGGGGAAGGGCAGGGAGTATATCGTCTACACATTTGGACAAATTCATCTTTTCTGCTCTTCACTTCATGTCCACATCAAAGTCCAGCACCAGCAGCTTGGTTTCCTCAGTCCCATTCCGACTCCCAACTGCACACACCAGCTTTGTGTTCGAGGCTCTGATCCGCCACACAACTCCCCCACTCCCCCCACTCTCCAATGTGACTAGGTTTCGAATAAATTCACCCGTTTTCAAGTCCCATAGTTTTACAGTTCCATCATCTGAGCTGGTAATTACAAAGTTCTTGTTGAACTGTAAACAGGTCACAGCACTCTGATGCTTGTTGGGACCTAGGAAAAACCAAAAGAATTTAATTACTGCTTAGAAATAATGGCTATAGGTTAGTTACATTGTCACTTGTAGACTCTATATTAGAATATACAATAAATGCAACATTTGAAATGCTGCATATTTAGAAACCTTTGTCCTGAATATTTTAGGATCAGCATGGATGTAAGAAAATCTGGTAGCTATTTGTAACTGAAACATTAACTTTCAAGAGTTCTGTCTTCCAGGAAGCTTGGTTAGCTACCAGGCAAACATTTGATTTCTGGCTGTGTGAATAAGAACTCTTCTTGGCAAGGATGTTGATAGTGCAACTTCATGTATTTTGCTGATGGACAAATAAGCATTAAGAGATCTATTACCCAACCACTTTGAACTGACCAGTCAAAGGTGAAAGCTGAATGAATACTATTTCAAAACTCTGAGGAAGAGACAAAACCAATGAGTAAAAAGCTGCAGTGCTGCCCACCAGATGGCCTCATGGAAAAAACACTTTCTAAGGGCTATTACCAAAAAAAGAAAAAAAAGTTAATCATGAAGAGGTTAACACTGTTGTGCCTCATCTCAGGACTCACAGGACCCAGGACAGCTTGCCACATGTGAAAATTAGTGATTTTTAAGTGTTTCTTTCTCTATCCTAGTGGGCACAATTATTCCTTTCCATCTCAGTTAAGCAGGTGGCTAAGTGGAGGCCAAAGCAGGGATGCTTTTGTTTTTTCAATAAGGTAGCCCTTTAAAATTGGACTACAAATTCAAAATAAAATGGTCCCTCAAAAAATATGATGAGTATGTTGCTTCTGTGATATATCCAAGATCTTTCTTCTCACTGTTCTTTAAGCTTAGGTAGTCAACTAAACATGCAGGAAGTGATTAAACAATTTTATATTATATATTAAAAACAAAATTTAAAACATTTTCTCAAGGGTAGACTAGTTCTATACGTCAGAGCAAAAATGCTCATTAACTTATCTGAAATAAGCATTTTGTATGAGGTTAACTCTTTTTGATGCTAAAGCTCCATATTTCTCTCTTGAGTAACAATGTCATTTTTAATGACCATAACTAAAGGTGGGTATAGCCAATACGTACCTTGCAATGTTTGTAAACACTGTCCTGTTTTGATATCCCAGATTTTAACTGTAGAATCTGCATTCCCAGAGACAAGAATATTGTCTTTGAGTTCCATTCCACTTGTTAATGACTGGTGCCCTGTTAACGTGTGAATGCAATTCCCTGTCTCCACATCCCAAACTCGGATTGATGTATCAAGAGATCCACTCACCACATGGATGCCATCAAACTACAACAGACATAGTTTATTAGAATAGAAGTACAGACACTCTTCATATCAATTATTGACCTTAATCCTAATAGAGGAAGGGGGAGAGTATGGGAAACAGGTAATGTCAGGAACAAAATGAGGTACTAGGATAAAGTGGCAACTAGGATAAAGTGCATGTCATTAAGCAACTCTACAGTGCATATTCTCAGACACTTCTATCAGAAATGCCAATTTTTATGCCCAGCAACTTCAAACTAGATGCAGAAACAACTTAAAAAGAAAACAAAGCACCTAAAATGAACAAGATATTATTTTCAGATCATCTGGCCCCACTTAGTAGCTATATACCATGGATGACTGAGTGAAGACTGCCATTTGAGTTTTACTTCCCAGTAGGAAGTCGTAACTAATGACACAGCTTGTAATAAAGGGTGTGCTTATCACACCTAAGGCATAAAAAGGGCTAGAGATAACTTTCATGATGTTAAAAGTAAGTTCCATTAAAAACTGTATGTAAAATAAAAGTTTCATTTATAAGAACCTAATGCTAATTAGGAAATGTGCCAAAAGATAATTATATCTGGAATTAGAAGAGGTGGCATTTTGATAACAAAAAGCAAGCTATACAGCACATCTTCTCCAGCTTGCCAGCTATACCAAAAGCCAATAAATATCTATCAACTCCCAGAGATATATAATAATGTAGCTACCTCTTTTCTCAATCAAATGGTTTATTTAAATGAGAATATTACATTCATTAAGTTCACAAAACATAAAAACAGTTGCAGCCAATTCCCTCTCCTTCAAATTCATCACCTTTTCTAATTTAACAAACATCTCTATCATATGTAAGTATTTTCTAACATGGACAGTATCCCATCAATTAAAGAAATATCTAAGAACAGAATTGTCAGTACTGGGATTATGTACTAATTTGCTGATCATTAATGGGCAGTAACTGGTAAATAAGCTATGTAAGCAATAGGATATATTCTTAAATTGAAAATGCTGCCTTTCAGGAAATAAAACAAGATCCATTTTCTAAACTTTCCATTAATCTAGTGAACTATCTCAAAATATGACAACCTATTCAAAGATATCAGCTTCAAATGTAAACAAAAAAAAAAAATCAGTCAAATCATAGTCAAATTTACTTATTTATGACTCCAAATCAGTGGCCCTGGGAGAGTGGAACAGCTTTATGCAGAAAGGATCTACTTCCACTTTGAATGGGGATGGAATCACAATTACATGGTCCATCAACTTTTAGCTATCAAGGCAAAGGGGCAGCTTTTGGCCAAATTAATCCTCTGCTAAGGAGTTTATTAAGATCCAGGTTATTCTCCTATGAGACTATCTAACCATTAATTAATACAGCAAAATTTAGACTCCAAAGCATCAGGTTGCATGACAAACATTTGTATTTTAGAGGGAAAACAGATCACAGAAAATTGAAACCATTAAACAATTTAAATAATTTTGAAAGTTATGCTTTCTTCATGCCAATTTTAAAGTATATATAGACATCAGGATAATCTGATTCATCTTTTCTGGACTGTATTGGATCAGCAATTTGACAGTGATTATCTGAGTAAAGCAATCTTATGATTCATGAGCAGAGCATCTAAGGGATGGGAGAGATACAATCTCTTACCTGTAATGAATAGACTCTATTAGTATGCCCCTGCAACGTGTGTAGACAGGTCTCAGTCTCTGGATCCCATACCTTCACCATAAAATCATATGCTCCACTAACAACCCTCCTGCCATCATATTGAACACAGCGGACTGCTGCTACATGACCCATCAAAACATGTAAACACTGGCCTGTCTCAATATCCCAAACCCTAAGAGTGGCATCTCGAGAACCACTAACAACTCTGTAGGGGGAAAACAGAAAAAAAAAAGTATTAGAATTTTTAATAATATGAGAAAACAAGATAGATGAAGTCAGTGGTTTTAAACTTTTTTTTCTTAACTGTTTTCAAAAGAAATCCTATGTAAAACTTTGATATATAAACATACAATACTGTGTTACTATGATTGGAACAGGAAAGTGGGAAGCCTAGAATTCTGCCAGTTTGGATCCCTGACCAGTGGACCTTAGTTCTAGCACCATGAGATTCTGTGGGACAGAGTTTGAAAACCACTGTATTGTATTGAAAAATAAGAAGCTGGCTCTAAGTATACACAAGAAGATCTTGATTCTACAAATAAAATAATAATGTGGGCATATGTATAAAATGTTAATGGGGGAATCTAGGTGGCAGTGTTTTGAATAATTTAAATTTTCTTCTTTATGGTTCTTTGTCATTTCTCAAAATTTCAATTACGAACACATATTTTCTTGTGATTCAGTAAAAAATTCAATAAAGGTTATTCAACAAAACAAATCAGAATTTGGAGTTTAAACAGCTACAGATATGTGTTTTACACTATATATTCTGGTAAAATTAAACAGTTTTAGACATGTCCTCAAACAAAGGCTGCTTATGCTTATAATGACTAAATTTATAAATATTCAATAGGCTAGGAGGATATCAAGATATACAGATTTTAAAAGATATATACACCTATAAAAGCAATGGAAATCCCTTAAAAATTTGGCTGAAGATTATTAAAGCTACATTCTTCTGAAAACTAGAGCGATACAAATACTGCAATCATTTTGGATTACAAAACAAAGCTGAAAGCTCAAGTATCCTTATGTCATTCCTAAGAGATAAAGAAATGCCATGGTTTCCACATTTGAAAAAGTAGAAAATTAAAGCACTGAGAGATATAAATCAGATCATCATAGAAACTGAAATGCAAGGTCTCTTGATACCAATCCCCCAAATTTTAACAGTACAGCACACTGCTTAAAGTAGACCCGAATTATAAATGAAAAGGTACTCTTCTTCACATATTACAAATCTAGTGTGAAATCTGCTTAATGTAATGGTTCTATGGATAGAATTAAAGGTAAAGACTGCAGTGGATTCACTGTAAGGACATTTCAGAGAGACATTTTTGACAAATGAAGTAAAAATCACATTTGTTTAACAGGGGTACAATGAAGACATGTCAATAGAAAGAAAGGATTTTTACAGGAGGGTTTTGCAGGAGGAGATAAAAGCAACAGCAAAGGCACTGAGAAGAAAAAGGCAAGCAGTCCAGTTCGTCTGAAACCATTTTGAAAACTGGGTTGAGGATTTCTTCCTTAATTCACTAGGGAACAGTAGGCTCCCAAAGACTTAAGAACAGGGCAATGATACCTATCATAATTATAGAAGGGCTCTCTGTCAACTGTATACAAGGTAAGAAGACCAAATTTGAAAGCTATGGCTATAGTTCAGAATGAGAGAATAAATTCAAACCCACAAAAAAAAAAAAAACACAAAGAAAAAATAAAAATAAAAATAAATTCAAACCCACAGGCGTCAGCTTTTGCCTAGATTTAGAGGACATGATGGAGTGGGAGTAAAGTGGGTAGGTGATTAAAAAGATTCTCTGAGCCTTGAAGCCTGAATGACTAAATTTGTCCCACTTGCATAAATATGAACATCAAAAAAAAGAGAGAAAATGATTTTTGTTTGAAGATGATGAGTCATCAAAGATACAGAACAATAAAAAGGATTAGAGAGTAGAGAGTTTCAAGGAGGAACCCAACTACACTATCAAATGAGGAAAGAAACTTAAAGACAATCCCAAATTTTAAGCCAATACACTACGGCTTCCTTAGAGTAGAAACAAACATCTGGAATCTAATAATTAAAGTCCAATTTAAGAGCACATTATCACTATCTCAGTAACTCCACACAGAAAGGGCCCAAATTCATAAGCAACAGAGGAAGAAGTCTCAACCATGATGGGATTTTCTCTTACCTTTTTTCATGCAGATGCATACAACGCACAGTGGAAGTATGCCCATATAAGGTGTGTATACATTCTCCAGTTTCTGCATTCCACACTTTGAGAGTTCTATCTGTAGATCCACTAATGATGATATTGTCTCTCATCTGTGATGACCATACTCCACCTGTATGTCCAACTAATGTTCTCAGACACTGGAAAAACACTTAAGGTGATTACTTTTGGGTAGAAAAGAAAGTGATTTAAATAACATTTTAATAGCTCATTAAAATTTAGAGTGAAATTATTTATTCAATTTGATTAAATGGCCCATCAGAAAATATTTTTTGCACATCAATGTAACATGATCCTATCACCATACATTGCTTTGTTTATTCAGTAGCATTGCATACTTACATAAGCATATACAATTGAGAAACAAGTACACAGAAAGCAAATACATGCGATGAACTACATGATATAAAACATATGATATGATAAAAAGCAAACATGTGATAAGAAAGCAAATGTGATAGCTTTAGCCTGGCCACTTTGATGAAATAATACTAAAATGGCAACTTGGTTTCTTCCATGGGAATAGATTCAACCAAAGTACACCAACAGTATTGGGTGTGGCTACATACCACTTTTCATTTGAATCTGCCCTAAGGCAGTAGTTAGGAGCCAGCCAAGCTACTTCTAAACAAGTAAAGACAGACATTAAAACTGAAATAAATCCAAAACACTATGGAAATATGAAGCTGCTCTTAAAAATTTTAACATTTGACTTGGAAGATTCTTGCCCAAGCAGCAACATGGTAAAAGACACTTAAAAAGACGAATTTTTTTTCACACTCTCTTCTGTTATTTTTTAGGCGGTCAGTTACTTAATTCATGAAAATATTCTTCCATTGGACAGATAAAAATGCTAGAACTGCTTTATTCTTCAAACTCACATTTAAATACCTAGAGTTTGCTTAGTTTACATCTTATAAGGGTTTGAGATAAGTCTAAATTAACGTGATTTACTTAACTTCTAAACTATAGGTTGGTTATCACCAAAACAGTTTATAAGGAAAAAATAAATATCCCTCAATCATATTGTTGAAAAATATTAAAAAGTAATGAGGTATAACTTAGATGGCTAACCAAGGTGGAAAAAATTGAGTAAAAAAAATATAAACCACATCTGAAAAATCTTAAAATATTTAAGTCACAAAGATAAAGTATGTATGTATATATGTATTTATTTATTTACTTATGAGACAAGGTCTTGTTCTGTCACCCAGGCTGGAGTGTAGTGGCATGATCATAGTTCACTGCAGCTTTGAACTCCTGAGCTCAAGCGACTCTCCTGCCTCAGCCTCCTGAGTAGCTGGGACTATAGGTGCATGCCACCATGCCCAGCTAATTGTTTATTTTTTGTAGAGACAGAGTCTTACTATGTTGCCCAGGTTGGTCTCGAACTCCTGGGCTCCAGTGATCCTCCTGCCTTGGCTTCCCAAAGTGCTGGGATTACAGGTGTGAGCCACTTGTGCCTGGCCAAACATACTATTTAAATGAAAAAAAATTAATGACATTCCTACCACGAGAAACATCATTATCATCATGCCAAGGTGACTTTCATACTATGGGGGAAAAGGCTAAGTTAGAAGCTCTGATATTTGCTATCCACATTAGCAAGGATCAAAAATGAATCCTTGTTTGCCTTTTACTGGTTGATCCTTACAAAGATATATACAAAATGGTGACTTTGTGAAGAATAGAAAGAAGTAAACTTACTTTGCCTGTGACTGCTGACCAAACTTTTAAAGTGTTGTCATCAGAACCACTAACTATCCGGTTACCACAAAACTGTAAGCATGTGATCACATGATCATCATGTCCTTTCAGCACCTATAAGATAGATGTACACATTAGAAATATGTTATTAAGTTATGTTTTAAAAAATACTGGTAAGAAGAGAAATGAAGCCATAAACATAAACAGTAATCTGTAGTCTATTTCTGGAATTAAAATTCATATAAACTATGAAGCAGTATTGTTCCTGGCTGATGAATCAAGAATTAAACATTTTATTACTTCCATATTCTATTCTTTATACTTGAAACATCGGCTATCAAAATTTTACTGAGTCAAGACCTCATAAGTATAGTTCAAACACAAATGTATTTTACAATCATCTCTTTTATCTGTTCAAACCAAAAGAATATACCTCTGATTTTTTGCAATTTTGACACACAATAACAAAAGAAAGCACCTACTAACTAGAAAGAGTAACAATTATCAGCCTTTTCAACTTAAAACAAAAAAAACTTGTCATAAGGTATATGTATTAGTATGACAATTTCTCCCCAAATTGGTTTTTTCCAGTTGTAAAAATACATCCAATAATTTCAAGCATTTTTACCATTCCTTACATACTTCAAGTGTTGTAAAACAGAAAACCAGAATTAGTCTTCAATTTATAAAAATAAAACACACAAAAGCCACCAAACCCAAAGTATGGACACTCCTCAGAAAATCATGTTTGGACTATGTAGTGAGAGGAGGCAGCATATTCTTAAATAGAATGTACATGATACAATAAAATTCAACGGGATATTCAGAGATTTTCATTTACATAAGATAGATATTCAATTCAACTCATCTTTTATTCAAGTACGATTAGTTGTCAGATTAGAGAAATTAGCAATAAAGGAATATTGTCAATTACACTTTCAGTTATTTTAAAATATATTGTTTTCTTTCCACAAAAGATAGGTATCAAATTATACCGCTTGCCAAGAAGTGAAATAGTATGCTAGGTACTAACACTGATTAATGGTTTCTGTTACATTGTGCAAGAGTTTAGTTACCTTAGGAGATTTGAGTTCTCCTCGCCTCCAGTTAGTATCAATTCTGTGCTGTCTAATGTATGCACTTTTCCATGGACTGTGTATGAAACCTGGTTTTATTACTTTTCTTCTCTTGATGTGCAATGGTTCATCAATCCCTAAAGTAATGAAAAGTTCAAGAATATAATTGTCTTCACCAATAATAAAAATTACACATTTTTATAATGTACCTCATTTTCCTCTATGCTCAAAACCACTAAAATGTAGGACATTGTCCAATTTCTAATACTGTTATCATAGTATTTAAAAATAATATAAAGTTTGCATTCTGCATGTCATATTTTTATATTCACTATTTCATTTTTTTCTCAAAGTTTGATTCTAGGAGATGTTGGCGAGGATGTGCAGAAACTGGAATGCTTGTGCATTGCTTGTGCAAATGATGCAGCTGCTACAGAAAACAGTATGGTGGTTCCTCAAAAAATTAAACAGAATTAACATATGATTTAGCAATTCTACTTCTGGATGTATACCCAAAAGAATTAAAAGTAGAGACTTGAAAAGATACCTACAACCTATGTTCATTGCAGCATTATTTACAACAGCCAGTAAGTGGAAGCAATCCAACTGTCCATCGACAGATGAATGGATAAACAAAATGTAGTACATGTGTGTGTACACAATGGAATATATTTAGCCTTTAAAAAGAAGGAAATTCTGACATGCTATACCATGGATAAATCTTGAGGACATTATGCTAAGTGAAATAAGCCAATTACAAAAGGACAAATATTGTATGATTCCACTTATATGAGGTACCTAGAATAGTCAAATTCGTAGAGATAGAAAGTAAAAGGGTGGTTACCAGAGGCTGGGGGGAAGATGAATGGGGAGCTGTAACAATGGGTACAGAGTTTCAGCTGGAGAAGACTAGGAAGTTCTGAAGACAGATGGTGGTAATGGTTGCACAATGTGAATGTACTTAATGCCACTGAACACATTTAAAAATGGTTGAAATGATAAATTTTATGTTATGTGTATGTTACCACCATTTTTTAAAAGTCATTAAAAAATGATTCTATGAGAAGGTAAGGCAGGGTTGATTAATCTCACTTTATGTACATAGATACTTGAGAAGAAAGCTTTCACTGATTAATCCAAGCCCCAGATAGGGCAGAAGTAGCATTAGAAACCAAGTATCCTGGATCTTTACCTCAAAGCTTTATTAGCTTGGACTAACCATCAAAGCTCCCCACCTGACTATAACCACCGTGAAGGGGAGGATCACCTACAGAGTACCTCTGTCATACTTCATGGTTCTTTCTCAAAAATTTTGCTTCTGAGGCAAATTAATATTTTTACTTTTCAAAAATATTATTTTTATGCATGCCTGTGGGAAAAAATGTCCTCCCTTTAATTAACACAAGGGATACCTACTCCTCTACTAAGGGGATTACAAAACCAGACAAACCAGGTTTCAAGAACATAAGCTCCATGATAGAAAATGGCAGTTCACAACTCCTATTTCCCCAGCATTTAAGAATGATTAGCTCATAAAAGTGTTCAATACATATTTATGCAAGAAATGAATTCAATTACTGAATATTTGGGTATTTAGTTAATAATATAATTTTTGGATTTCCTTTAAATCATCCTCACCTTGACTTTTTCATTGTTTATTAATTCTACTAGCTACTAGGAAGCAAATCAGATATATTTGCTATTAGATATAGTGCTTGTTAAAGGGGTTAGCTGTAAGATTTGGCTCATTGGAATGTGTGGAATAACCTGTGGATTTTATTATAAGTATGTGGATGTAAATGAAGACTCATTCTGTGAGAGGCTGCCAAAGTTCCCTTTTTCCATTTACCCAGCACCACTTTATTCTACCTGCACATAAAACTTATTTTTATCTTTGTACATGTTTTCAGAATCATTTTGCTTTTTCAAAATACAAACATATTCTCTATGCAATTTTGAACTTACCCTCTTCTTTGCATTTCTCTCTCCAGAGAAGGTTGTCTTCTGCCAAAATTCTCCAGTAGCGACATGTCTGAGCCGCTTGTAGCAGGTCTTTGGGTTCCAGGAATGAAAGCACATAAAGTGCCAGCTAAGAAAAATAAAAATGTATGGTATAATACCCACATTTTTTTAAAAAGTAAAGAAATAATAAATTAGTTATTCTCCACAGGATGAAATACTTAAAGATAAATATAATTCCACATTCTAATTTCTAAAATTATGAGTGGCAGTAACTTCAATATTAAATATATACCAGATTAAAAACAAACACATATCCTATTGGTTTTTACAAACTTTACTCCACAACTCTTTACCTCTTCAAGGAATACTTATTAAATCTATCTCGGCTCTTGCCTTTACTCTGTGAGCCTCAAATCAATAATTATTTTTTTTAACTTTATTAGTTGTTTAAATTTGTTTTCTCTTTCCACTATAATGTAAATTCACTAAAGATAGGAACTAAATGTCTACCTGTCCGATAAGAAATCAGATTTCTATATATTCTTTGTGGTATGACTTCAGATCATTTCTGACAGATACATATCATAACAGTTCTTCATCATATCCAAGTGTTTATTAACACAATGAACTTTCGAAACACTTATACCCTCAACTGTAAATGACAAAGGGGGACAATTATTAAATGGTTCCATAGACATACAGAAGTAAATGGGTTCTAATTACTTTACACTGCTTATGAGGATTTTCTTGATGGCCACATAGAGTTGTATATTTGAGTTAGCTTTTTGGTATACCATTGATTTAAAAACTTTGTTGACAATATTGCAAACAATCAATTTATTTTTCAGTGTGTAAAGTCAATTCAAGTAAATAAAGGAAAGAGAGAAGACGGGAATGATAGCCTCTATGCTTATTCAAGTAGCTTCATATATCACATAAAAATTTAAATTATGATATTAGGACAAAATTTTATCTAAATAAAGCAATCAAGTTTAGTTTTCATATAAACTAAATGACAGGAATTGAAACAAACTATCATTTAAAGGGCCAACAGTCACATAGGGAATAAAAGCACAATTTGAATTATTTTTTGATGCCAAATAGGAATTACATAATATAAATTATGCTTTCTTAATGACTTTGTGTATATAAAGAGTTCATCATAAATTACATATTTATTGAGTATATTCTATATACAAAGTATTCCAACCAGTCAGTATTAGTTTAATATTACTACTGAGGAACGACAGTGAAAAACTTTTCATAAAATAATTGCTTTTGGTCTTTCAGAGAACAGCATACAGTATTACATATAGAAACTCAGTCATTTAAAATAAAAAGACTTAACTAGTCAATAATACTCATACATATAAATCTCAATATTGTACTTTTTAATGGATACTCCATAAGCCACTTAATTTTGAAATTACCAATCAACCAAAGCCTGCCAAGTTTGCCTAGCATCAGTACAACAGTAATGTGATATCACCATATTATTAATCTATGTGGAATTATAATTTAACTTAGAAATTATCAGGAAAAAAGATATTTGTGCAAAAGAGAAGCTAATTAATGACCAAGACATTGAGAATGGTCACATGGAAAAGTCTATTCTTTTCTTTGCTTTAGTTACCCGACTGAAGTAGAAATCAGCTGATTTACAGAAACATTCAATGGATCTTAAAGACTAGGAAACAACAAATCCAGAACAGCTTAGATTTCAAAGGCATACCCCAAACCAACAGGTAAAATTTCTTTCATTAATAGTAATTAAGAGATCATCTAGTCCAGTGTCTGCATGCATTAAAAAGAAATATAAAGAAACACTCAGGTGTTAAGGAAAGTCAAAGTGCTAACTCCATAGGTCACTGGCACACTTTTCTTTAAAGTAGCAAAGGCCCTAACTCAACCATGAACTTCAACTTATTAAATGTTTGTTTATTTACATCTAGCCCATTCCATCAAAACATCTCGGTAATACAGAAAATACACAAAGCAAAACAGAAAAATATGAATTAAAAAATCAGAAAAGAAGATTTAAACCAGGAAAAAGTAGAATATAAATATGCTGTCAACAATGTCTTACAAGGTTTTGAATTAAACTGCCAAGCAAAAAGGGAATAGTAATTAGTTACATGATTCTTACTATGTCTTATGGGGAAGTATACCAGTTCCTCAAAGGAAGCAAGGTTTTGTCATGTAAGGCTCTAAAATGGACTGAATGTCTGCAGTCCCTCAAATTCATATGTTGAAATCCTAACCCCCAATGCGATGGTATTAGCAAGTAAAGCCTTTGGGAAGTAATTAGGTCACGAGGCTGAAATTTTTAAGAATGGGAAAGCTTTTATAAAAGGGACCCCAGAAAATTCTCTTGCCTTCTTTATGCCTCACCACGTGAAGACACAACAAAAAGACAAAGTCTACAACCTGGAAGAGGGCCCTCACCAGAACCCAACCATGCTGGCCTGCTGATCTTGGACTTCCTAGCCTCCAGGACTATGAGAAGTAAATTTTTGCTGTTTGTAAGCTATGCAGTCCACGGTGCTTTGTTACAGCAGTCAGAAATGACGAAGACAGGCTTTTTATGAGGAACATAGAGTAGGCACTGTCCTGAACTACACCTCTACAACAACTATAGTAGTAGGGTGTTACAGGTTTCTTATAGCCAAGTCAAATGGTCTAGCTAATGCAGTTTTCTATTCATTTGGTTTAAGGTAAAATCCAGATTAGTAATTCTTCCTAAGGACCACTTTTGCCAAAGAGAAGCTCCTAAGTTGAAAACTTACTTTAGATAAGTACCTTTTCCTTACCCAAATTTCTAAGTTCAGTGAAAATCACTATTTTAAAAATTTTCTCTATAAACTATATTAATAAAAGATCACCACATTGTACTTAAAAAGGTAGCCAATACTTCCCCATAATTGCTATATTTCAGTGGAATGAACTAGTCAAAGAAAAAATTTTTTTAAAGAATAAAGAAAATGTTGGCTAATCCTGTATTAAGAATTTCAGGTTTTGCTCTAGATCATCTACTATATCTATATCACTATGATTTTCTTGGTATTTACTTAAAAAATAAGGATAATACTATTTATCACAAGCTGCCCACGTGCGACTAGTGAGATTTTTGTCAAGCTTTTTGAGATTAATAAGTAAATGTTGGTAAAAAGCTTTCAGATCTGTTCAAAGGAATTATAAGAAAAATGTTATAAATCCATTTCTGGACATGAAAGTAGCAAGGTTTTAAATAGTAATACTTAGTCTCTGAAAACATAATGTTAATTTTCTTAAGTACTTAGATCTATACCATTATTTATCCACATATACAATAAAGCATTTTTCAAAATAGAAAACTTTTTTCCTAGTAATTGAAAACAAAAGCAAAACACAGATGATATTCTCAGCCAGGTCTCTCCCTTAGTCTCCTATCTAGCTTCACTTCTTTTTCCTTTGGCAATCTTTAAAAGAACACCTAAGTCAAGAAATCTTTATTGGATTTACCCTGTTATTGATAATTTGTGCTTAGTTCTTAGACTCTTCAAAATTGTTTCATATTCTCCTGATTTTAAATCACAGAAGTTGTGATTAAGAAGTTACAATGGAAATTCAAATAAAGCAAACACAAAACAAAAATATTCACCATTCTTAGAGATAAGGGGACAAATTACACTATAAGAAAGTCTGCATTTTAGCAAAAATGATATCCTCTAAAATCAGGAGGATATCAATAAGGAAACTATAGAGAATATATCAAAGGAGAATAAATTCACTCTCAGTCAAATACTTATGGAAGTATTTCGTATTATTAATGCCCTTCTGGAGGCAAAGAGAGCTTATGTCACTTTCATAAGCCAAATCTATTCAAAGGATTCAGTTTAGAATGAGCTAGCAAGAATAAAAATTTTTTTCTGGGCCAACATTATTTTTTAAAAGCACTCCAAAGAAAAAACACTTCAGGAAAAAGAGATTTTCCACTTTGCTTTTCCTTGGAGTTATGTTTAGTTTCATACATTAAATATGATAAAACTATTTTATCTTATCTGATGTGAAATTATAAGTAGAACTATCTTTAATGCCATTAGGATATTTAGAATGATTATCTAAAAATCTGACTCCTTTTCTGTTCAAATTTTAAGTGTCAGGATCACTTTCAGTGGTATACTAGTATTTGATATTGTCTTCTCAGCTGACATATAATTAGTGGCATATACATAATAATTTGTGAAAACATAAATAATGGGGACACTGATTATTTAATGTTATATTATTTCTGTTTGTTGACAAAAGTGAAACTAAGTCTATAATATCAATAAAATAACTACATTTAAACTATGCCTTATTTATATAGTCAAGAATGCCCATATGATCATAATCAATCTGTGATAAAAAATTGTGTCAGTTTTCATAAAAATATAAAAAGAAATGGGCATAAATAATTCCCAAAGAAGTACTATAAGAATGTAGTTGGTATGAGAAGAGTGTGTGTGTGTGTGTGTGTGTGTGTGTGTGTGTGTGTAATGGAGACGGGGGGAGGATGATTAGCAGGAAAAGATACACATATAAAATTCTATGTATTTTAAAATAATTACACAGTGTAAGTACAAGAGAACCACAATTCAATGGAATCATAAAACTATTGGTCTCAAAGGATAAACAAACAACAAAATGACAGAAAAAGTATTACTGTTTTAGTAAGATCAAAAATTTTTTAAAAACCACTATAATGAACATACCAAGACAACTAAAGATTGGGCTTTAAATAACCTGGGAAAAAATCTTGGTAAAGAAATAAACAAATTAGTGAAACTCAATAGTTACTCTCATACATGACTTATTCAAGTAGTGGAAAGGAGTTACTTTAGTCCATAAGCATACTTTAATCCGACAATTACATTATTAAGTAATGGCAGTTTATCAATTTACAGCCTTCTTTACCACTAATTAAGAGTGTTAAACTGACAATACTGAATACCATAATTAGCATGACAATGTTTAAAGGTGGTAGCTGTTGAGTTATATATTCAAATAGCACCCAATGAAGAATACAATTAATAATCCTTACCTCTTTAGGGAGTAAGGAAATAAAGTCTCGTTGGAACTGGGGTTCTATCACTTGCATCATATGTTTTACTTGTGTTGGTTCACAACTATCAATGAGTTCATCTAAAGCAAGCAATTTCTCTGGTCCACTCCAGCTCTATCAAAGAGAATTAGAAATTTTTACTATTTTAACAAATGTCCCAAATTATAAACTCATAAAGGAAAACCCACATCTGCACACAGCCGTATCTGAACAAGGTAGAATTGTATAAAAAGTGGCTGTTTATAGTGACATTTTCTCCAGAAGGCACTGAAGAAGGCATTTAGTCTCATCAAGTTTACTGTTACCTTTGTTTTGTAAAGCTTAAAAAAAGTCATGATTTTGACAGAAAAATATTTTTTCATTACACTATTATGATAGTTATATGCTTATCTACCAACAAGACACAGGTTAAGAAACCAGAATTTTATTCCAGAAACATCATTTTGGATTACTGAGTAAATAGGGAATTTTGACTGATGATTTTTCTTTCTCTCCACTCTTTCAAGTGGGCACCATAAAATTTGATGGTTTTAATAAGGCACTCATCTGAGAGTTAGGAGGTTAGCAGCATAATTTAGAGAAAAATTAATAACTGGATATATTACACATCTGCAAAGTGTCTTCCATAAATTAAAAGGGCTTTACGTAAAAATAATTTCAGATAAAAAACAGCAAATAATAGAAAATAGTAGCTGACTTGGTAGTAAAATTAGGATACGAACAAAGACCAAAGGAGGGTAAGAAATCAAGTGCTATACTGCAGAAAAACAAAAACACTTCAAAAATATAAGTTCCTTTAAACACAGGAGACTATTTAAAAAAAAAATTTTTTTCCCCCAGTGAGGAACACCCGCACAGAAAAGCCATAATTCTTAAAAGAAAAAATTAAAAAGCCATTTGAATAACTTAAAATGTTACACTTTCACAATAATCATGCAAAAACATTTAAATAACCTCATAATACTTAAGTGAAAGACCATCCTTAAGCAGGCCTTCATTTCTGTAAATCTACGCCAATTTAAATACCTTTGTGAATTACTATGTCCATTTTGGAAATGGGTGAATAGAGAGTGATAGGTCAGGCTTTCAGCTACAAAGATCCGGATTTTGACATTCCATTTCTTGCTCAAATGAGGAAAGTTGGATTTTGTAACATGTGAAACACATAACAATTGAAAACTGAGATCTATTAAGGATACAAGGAGCCTTATTTAAAATATTTTTTCAAGTATTTTTAAAAGTATTTACCCCTTGGGAATATACAATGAGCTTCTTTTCTTCTTTCCTATCATAAAGTATATATTATGACAATACCATCAAACATTTCAATAATATTTATTTCCATAGTATATTGCATTTTGCCACCAAATAAAGAGCAACACAGGCTCCAATAAGTTGTGTCCTTTCCTTTTATATCTACACATACACATACCCAGAACACACACCTTGAATACTTACCTTGTATCCTTTTTGATCAGGGTGAAGATTTATACATAGAAATTTACAAATACTCATATACATATATATGCACACACATGTTCAATTAAAGGCAGTCAATTTGAAGTTTAATTATTTTGTGTGGTTTCTCTCACATAACTTCAAATACTGGCTCAAAACCTACCTCTTTGACAAAACTTACACAGTGATCAATCTCCACTCATCTCTCACTATTTGGTATTATTAGAATAAATTCACTGATTTATTGATTTACATCACTCACAGGATTTGAGGTGGGTTTTTATAATATGGTGTTCCTCTCCATCTACATCATGGGGATTCACAGTTTATACCTATGGGACACGCCCATTTTGGGTGATGGATAACTATGCCAACTTGATTAAAATGCAGTTTTAGGCCAGGTGCAGGGCTAATGGCTGTAATCTCAGCACTTTGAGAGGCCGAGGTGAGAGGATCACTTGAGCCCAGGAGTTCAAGACCAGCCTGGGGAATATAGTGAGACCCTGTCTGTACAAAAAATGAAATAAATTAGCTGGGCCTGGTGGCACACACCTGTAATCCCAGCTACTCAGGAGGCTGAGGCAGGAGGATTGCTTGAGTTTGAGGTTATGGTGAACTATAATTGTGCCACTGCACTCCAGCCTGTGTGACAGAGCGAGACCCTGTCATTAAAAATTAAAATAAAATAAAATTAAATTAAATTAAATTAAATTTTAATTGTTTTTGCATATATATAAAGGCCTGCTTTAAAAATATTTTTGCATGTGCCTATAGTTAAATTTTGATATAAAAATAAAGATATCCTATATAAATTTCTATAGTAAAAAGACAGCAAAAAATCTTTCAATGTATAACTATTCTATATACTTTCTGTGTACTAATTACTTACAGGCATAGCTATTATGACTATTTCTAATTTAAGGTAATTAACTGTATCTATATTTAATGTTTTCTTCTTTTTTCAGTTAATGTATTGTTATTACTATTTTTTAAAAAGAAAAGAACAGAAAAATAGTATCAATACTCGGTATGTAACTGCTAATAGATGAGAAATATCTTTTATCAAGGCTTTTAGAGGATAAGGTCTAGAATGAAAAAAGAAGCCAGAACAGAAGATAAATAATTAATTCAGATCTTATGGAAAGGTTTGAAACTGTGTCAGAAATGTCTATATATTTAACACAAAGTCCAAGACAAAAATTATGCCTGTATAGCAAAATGTTTCTAAGACTCTAAACAATATTTTCAATAATAGTTTTATTTTGTTTTAAAGACTATTTAACAAGAATCAAATAAAATTAAGATTGTCTCAATTTAAATTATACATACATTCAGATGTTCTTCGCAATATTTTATTGAAAAGCATATCACTGAAAAAGATTAGTAATATAAGTAAATAAGGCTATTTCCACTGACCACACATATCCAACAGTCTAATTACCTAAAATCACATCTCTTAGGTGATTCCAACAAAAGTCTAAACCACACAGACAGCTTTCCTCTCTCCAGCCTGGGTTTCTTCCCTGTATATAAAATTGCTTATTTGACATCTATTCTTGGATATGTAAATGAAATTTAACACGTCCATGATCTTTCTCTCCAAATCTGTACTTCCACAGTCTTCCTCATTTCAGTAAAATCAACTCTATTCTACGAGTTGCTCAGGCCAAAAACTATGGAGTCATTCGTGACACCTCCCCTCCTTTTTCACCATCAGATGGCTCTGATCCAAATGAATTCTATAGCCTTAAACTTTAAAATATATCTAGAATCTGACCATTACTGCACTGGTCTAAGCTACCAGTGTGTCTCACCTAGATTATTCCTATTAACCCCTAACCAGTCTCCTAGCTTCCTACCGTTCGCTGCCCTCCTTGTTTTAGTGTCCAGACAGTACTCAGTGATACTACTAAAAGTCACTTTTCTTAAAATCTTCTAGTGGCTTCCCATTTCACTCACAATTAAAAACCAAAGTCCTTAGGCTGGCCTACAGGTACTGATTTCCTATTCCTTTCTCTTTTGTTTACTCTGCTTGCTATACACATTCTTTCTATGCCTCAAATACTCTAGGCATGCTCTGCTTCACAGTCTTTTCACTTGCTGTTCCCCGGAACATTCCTTGCCTAGATACCCACATGGCTTGCTTCCTTACTTCCCTCCTTGAGATCTTCTCTGGGTAACCTTTCTAAAATTGCAACCTGTTCCAAACCCCTCCACTCCATTCCCTTCTGACTAGAATGTAAGTTCCACAAAAAAAAGGATTTCTTGTCTGTTCTATTCACTACTGTACACAGACCCAAGTAGGGCCTCACACATAATACGTGCTCAATAAATATTTGTTGAATAAATAAGTGAATCCCAAAAGAGTCAGGAAATACTACACCAGTGTTATCTCAAAACTTCTCTAGAGAGTGTTTCTATTCTTTATATTTGATGGTATCACTAGGACTTGTTTGCTTAGTCTGATTCTAAGAGTGGTTTCGAATTTTGTATACATACATGATTTAGCAGCAAAGGAAATATATATTAATGTGAAAACTTTTGCAGTTAATGACTATATTAAAACAAAAATAACAACAACCCACAACAACATTCAATGAGGAACAGTGGAAAGAGCACTGAATTAGACAGCAGGAAACAACTTTTAGAGGAGATACTGTCCCTAATTGGATTACAATTTAATCTCTTCAGGCCTTAGTTTCTTCACCTGCAAAAGGAAGTGTTGTATAATTCTGAGAATTATTATTTTACTTCTGAAAAGTACTTCCTTTGGCCTTTCATGGTAAGATTATATCGGAACATACTGAAGGGGAGAGGAAAAACATTCCAGATTCAGAAGCAAATTTTAATTTGTGGGCAAAATTGCAAATGCAAATTTGAAAATTCCCCATGGGGGTTACTTTATTGCAGGTAAATTAGAGCACACAAGCAGTAGAGACGAGTAGAAGAAGCACTAAACTGCTATCAGGAGCCTGGCTTCAACAGGACTCACTGTGGAACCTATGGAAGTCCCTTAATTAATCTGAGACTCAGAGACTCCCCCTATACAACCAAGGATCGCCCAGACCAGAGGTTCCCAAATGCTGGTCAAGGACAGCAAGAATCACAGAGTCCTACGACCCACGTTAGAGTCTGATACAGTGGTTGAGATGGGGCTGAGGACAGTTTATTTTTTAAACAAACAACGCATCCAGTGTTGGTGCAAGTGATTCACAAACCAGCATTTGGGAACCACTGGTCCCAATCAGATATAGTACTTTATGACCTTGGGTAGTACTGTGCCTGAATTTCACACGGTGAAGAACTAACTTCTCTAAGAGCCTCCAGCAGATGGTTACCCAGTCTGCTGGAACAGCTACAGGACTGGAGTACTTACTATCTCTCATTCTACTGTGGGCCAGTTCTAATTGTTAAGTTCAACTTAACGTCAAAATATGACTCAAAGAACATGATTCAGGTTTTACTTTCTGAAGAAACAAAAAAATCAGTCAGTTTCTACTTTTATACAAAAGTCTTTGAAATATTAAAGACAGACACATTTCCCCTTAGTCTTCTCTGATTGAATACATGACTTTCTTCAACTCTTTCACACACAACATTTCTTTACCATACTGTCCCAAATACAATTTCAAAGTAATAAATTCATTCTCTTTGGGCATTGTTCTATAGATTTTAAATCTTTTGTTGACTAGCAAATAAGATTTAAATAAAGTAAATCAGAGAACATGTACAATTTCTAAGTGCTCCCATGAAACTTGATTAAATCCTTCAATAGAGTAGTTTTTACTCCATTTTTAATATCAAAACACAAGTATTTTGTATTTGTAAAATGGTTTTAAAAAATATTTTTGAGTATAACAGATCTTTTCAAAGTATACACATAGCTTTAATGCAAATGTTTTAATTAAAATAATGTAAAGCTAATGACAATCGTATAATGTTAAAGTTCTTCCACATACTTTATCTTTGATCCTCACAGCAATACTGTGAAGCTAGTGTGTTAATAGCCCCTTTTTAGACCTGAGAAAACTGAAGCCCACAAAGGCTATTTTTTGACCAAGGGAAGAAACTAACACTTATTGAGTCTCCATTATATTTCCAAGTATAACTTTAAACACATTTACATGTTTTCTCCCTTTTGACAAGTTTTGAATGTTATATCTGTTTTATAGGGTATGAAAATAAAGGTAAAAGTAGTTATATAATATCAATAAAATTACCCAGCTTATTAAGAGGCAAAGCCAAATTTGAACTAAGACGTTTTTCTTCAAGTCATATGTGCTTTTCACTCTCCCAGGATGCCCCTGAATATAAATTTCAACATAAAAGAATGTTCATATCATTAGTGACTTTACCTAGTCTGAAAATTTCAAGTGAGAAACCACAAATTAACCCCTAAATGACATACACAAACCAAAAAAATGACCAACCATCTCCCCCAAAAGTTAACAATCTGAAGTATCAATCTGCCAAAAAAAGGTAGGGTCAATGGCTACTGAAAATTCAAATGGCACAAAATTTCTATTTTTTGTTTTTGTCTGCACTTGTTTTGCAGTGGCATTCTGTTTCAATTTCCTTTTATCCAAAATGATGTATCATTTGTTCTCATTCAATTTATAAATTGAGTACACAATACTTTGTCAGAATAGAGGGAGCTGGACCAAAACAATGCTGTTATCACTGCCTTAGGAGCAACAGCAGAACAGTAAGGGGACAAGCTCTCCCATTTTGCTTGTTATGCAACAGAAAAATCATCATTAAATGCCCCAACAGCATATCTGTAGAAATCATGCCAATTTAATTATCCCTCAACTATACCACACAGGTCAACTCATGACTCCCCCACTTTACTATGAAATTTTATCTCTGTACAAGTTCAGCATTAAAGCATTATAAGCCTTTAGACAAGTGATTCATTTCTAGTTACTTTGGCACCAGCCCTGAAAATAAAGGGCAGTGTACAACAATGAGGCCCTGGGTGTGTCAGAGACTAACATGGTACTCAAAAGATTAAGGTCCTGATCTACCTTCCTAGTTGGCCTTTTGTTGCTATAGATTTCTTTGCCACAGAATATTTATCTGAAAAAAAAATTATAGTACTATACCTGCAGGGATAATTCCACATGTTATTCCTGTTAACTAAGAACAAGTTTTCTTCACTGCATCTACTTCTTATATGAAAAAGCAATCAATTGCTTTTACAGGGCCAAAAGCTAGCCTAATGTTCTTTTACTTATTGAATAAAAGTTTACTGAATGAATTTTCTTTAAATTAACATTTCTGAACTTGGAATACATCTAAACATAGAGCTGGTATCTCAGATTTGATGAAATATAGTATGTGGTAACATTTGGACATTTTATTAAAAAAGCATGAGCTGGCTAAACAAGTAACATCGTACAAAGAACTCTCTAACATACCTTCGCTGAACAATAAAGCTTAAACGCTTCCTACTACAGATCAATATTAGAGGGAGTTCCCTTAAAATTGGGAAATACCCTAGAGATGGCTAGCAAAGAACATTTTGGTACTCTAAAACATTGGAAAAAATGGACCCACCACATAAAAAATAAATCTTACTCTGAACTACATCTGATAAGGAATAAACCTTTTCATATAAAATAAGCATTTTGGAGGCTGTCTACAATGATGATAAAGCTATTGCTAATAGTGTAATTTTTAATCATGTTGGTATCTTCTTACAAAAAGGATAAGAAACCAGCTCGGCACTACTCTTGAGTGCTGTGTTGCTCACACCATACGTGTGTATAAGCATGACAACACACGTCCATATTCCTATCCCCTTGGCTTAATCAGAGATGCTAAAAATCTTTAAAGTATTTCTTTAAGACTATATAAATGTCTGAGTTTTATTTGCACCTCTTTTTGATGGATAAATTTCTTTTTAAAAGGATAGGAAAAAATTAAAAACTTAAGACTTCTGAGGGCATGCATAGGAAAAAATAAAAATTAACATTTTTAAAAAATATCATGAACCTGATGTAAAAGAACTCAGGGGGAGAGGAGGGATAGGAATAATCCCTGGGTTTGAAAAAGTAAGTTTAATCAACAAATAAATGACTATGAAAACTTAAAAAAAACCTTTGTAATTGCAGTGGCTCATAACATATTAAAATGTTATATATAATATACAACTTTCCTTCCTCTAACTCAGAGATTCTTAACCTTAGTACTACAGACATTTTGGGGTGGATAATTCTTTATTGTGGGAGGTTGCCCTTTACATTGCCTCTGCCCACTACAGATGCTGGAGTGTCCCGCCCCCACCACACACCCTCAGTTATAAAACTCAAAAATGTCTTGAGACATTTTTGTCTCAACCAGGGAAAAAAACAATCCCAGTTGAGAGCCAGGCTCTAATCTTTCGATAACCAACGGAAAAAAAGGTTATCCCAGTTTTTCTGAAATCACCTGAAGGTGATTTTAAAAATCCATTTAAAAGCAACACTGCTTCAAGTGAGTTTTCCAGCTACAGAAGAAAAAAATGACACTTTTATTTAATTTTTGCCTATGTATTTAAAATATTAGCATTTGGAAAAATGGACATCTTAAAAATGTGCAATACTATATAAAGTCAAATAAAGTGTCTTCTTTTTCAATCATTATTCCCTTATGCATTCATTAAATACCCCAACCATTCAAACAGAGGGAGCAAAGTATATTCATTTTATATCATCAGATATCGTCACTTCATAAAATTTACATTATTTATTATTTGCAAAGAATAATTAAGTTCAATTCATGCCAACTATTTTGCTAAACACTTGATTTATATGCATTATCTCCTTGGAAGAAGAGATAAATCAATGTAATGTCACAATCTTAGGTTATAAAATTTATAATATTCAAGGTTTGGTTGTAACTAATCTTCCCAGTAAATGTTCAAAGAATTTAAATACTATTAAAATTTAGTGATCAGAATTTGAGCATAGTAAGCCATATAAAAGCATGGCATTGATGAAGGAAGCTTCATTAACTCTACTAGGGTTCTTCAATTACTCTTAAATGCCTATCTTACAAGTAATGCAGTTCAGAAAACAAGAGTACATTCAGCAACACAGAAACCCAAACATAAAGGAGAAAAGGAAGAAAGGTCTCATTACTTAAAAAGCAATAAAAAATGCAAATGCACACTTACACAAAATAAGCATTGGACTTTCTCAATTATTACACTTAAAAATTAAAATGAGCTCCCTTATTTTTAATAGCATTTTAAAATTGAAATATAGGTCACATATCATAAAATTCACCATTTTAATGTGTACACTTCAGTGGTTCCCATTATATCTACCTTGCTGTACAACCAATACTATTATCCAATTCCCAAATACTTCTTTCATCACCCCAAAAAGAAACCCTGTACCTATTAACTGTAATTCCTCTCCTTCCCCTACTGCCTGGCAACCACTAATCTATTTTCTATCTCTATGGATTTGCCTATTCTGGACATTTCATATAAACAGAATCAACATGTGGCCTTTTCTATCTGGCTTCTTTCACTCAGCATAAGGATTTCAAGGTTTATCCACGGTGTAGCATGTAACAGTACTTCATTCTTTTTTTACGGCTGAATAATCCCTTATTTTTTTTTCAGCAGTAAGTGAAGCATTTTAAGTACTGTGTTTAGATACATCACCTGAAACATTTTTAGCCACTCCTGGAGGCCTGTAGGTGGTTGGACAGATGTAATTCTGCGTCGTTGTTGCCCTTGGCCATTGGCTGCTCTCAGGTCCCCAAAAGTTGTTGGTGTTGCTGAACATGGTACAAGCCCAGTGGTACTACAAAAAATACAAGAGTGAAAGCAAAGATAGATATTTATTAAGAATAATGGACTCTAATAAGAAGAATCATGATCTGGCATATTTCAAACATCAATCTAATTATTACTTTCATTTATTTATTACCAGAGTGTGTGTGGGGGGATAACACACAACCTACTTTGCTATTCTTAGAGTAAGTTTCCTCCCTCCTACATAAGCACCTGTTATTATCCCAGCAATGCTAGCTGCAACCAAATGACAAAATCTCCATGACAAAACTGAAAGTAGTTGATACATCCAAATAACGTTAAAATATTTCCTTAGAACATACTTCTATGACTGGTCTTCAGTGACATAATTAAACAAAAGTTTAAATTTTCCTTATAAAAATAGGTATGAGACTTTATGAATGCATTTAAAAAATTCAGATGTAAAAACAGCATGTTCAAATGTTTTAGATTTCACTAGGCACATTATTCCTTAAGTTCGCCCCAGATGCCTCCAAAATTGTTTATAATATTTCTCTCCAATTTTTTATTGTTATTTATAAAGCTTGGTATGGATATTTGACAGGAATCAGCCTTGATTAGAAATCATTTATTCAAAACAGGTAAGTATTGAGAACTCATTAAATGCAAAATTACATAAAATGAGGTCATCTAAACATTTTTATCCAATAATTTAAATTTTGAGCTTTAACTGTCTCAAACAAACAAACTTGAAATTCAATTCTGCCACTAGTAAAATGAGGGTGGAAGACTAGACAATCTATCTCCAAAATTGTCTAACTCTCCTAAAAATGACGAATCAATAGCAGAAAGACTATAGTTATAACCATATTATTAATACATTAAGCTTTACTTTCTAACTTCTGTATCTAATGAAACTATTTAAACTCATGGTAAATACTGAGTATATCTATTTTAGAGACGCTTGAAAAAGGAGCAGGAAGATTCGTTTAACAAAATTACATTCGAAAAGTAATCCTCAACCCATTTAGCCATGATAATAAAGTATTTTAAATCCAAAGAACACATACAAATTTCGTAATAATAGTTGAGCATAAAGCTCTGATAAATTACTAACAAAACAACTCCCCCAATTTCTTCTATCCAGCATATTTCATTATTTTGTTAAAAATGTATCTCAACCAACAGATTTTACAGAAAAATCTTCATATCTACCCCCTTTAAATCTTTTAACATTATACATCTAAGACAATTTCTAACATTCACCAATTAAATCTATCCTTTCTTCTTTCAAATTCAAAAGTTCTATTTTTTTCTCCAAAATAAAATAAGATGTGCTTTATAATTTACATTTTCTAAGAAAAAATGATGGAAAATCAGTTTTATCTTGTTAGGAAATCAGTGAAAAATATCACAATACATCAAATATATACCTTCTTAACTGACAAAGTGTCCAAAAGCACATGGAAATAAATGTACTAGTTGGTCTAATTTTGCTTTAGTAAAACTGTATGTTAAAAGGCTAAAAATAAAATTTCTGCCTTTTCAGTTGCCTGCTTCATATAAAAAGTGGGCAATTACAGACAAATTTTACTAAAATGTGTTCTGTAATAAAAATTCAACACCCATTTATTATAAGCTGCTTTAAAAACAACTGAACAATGTAATACCTTTGTCCTGGTATCAGTCATATTAATAGAAGACCAAAATAATATGGTTGACTGGAATCTATACATTAAAAACACAGCATTAACAGTTAGTTTTACATTAAACTCAACTTTCTCATCCAAGAAATACTTTATTATGGCTAGAAGGAAAAAGTAAAATGAAGTGAATAGCTTCACTTATCTCTCTATCCCTTCACACCCTCTCGTGGAAGTGCCAAAATACAGTAAAATTGTCAAAAGGCAAAGAGTAAGAGAGAGGGGGACAGTTAACATGAGAGAAATCACACAGAAAAGCAGTTGCTGAATAACCAAGAGATAGCTTTATTTTTCTTTTCTGTATCATCTCTCCATTTTTTGTAGGTACCATTATTCTTATTACGATGATTTCTAAATTTCACAAAAGAGCATTTGAAAGAAATATTTTCTACAACTGAATGAAATAAAAATAAACGGTTTCCCTGAAAAAAAGAGATGCAATCTGTAACAATGTTCAATCAAAAAATACTTACATCAATGTTAATTTTATTGCATCTTACAGAATAAAAATAACTCTAAATCAAAATATTTTGAGAGAAAGAATAAATGTCATAATCATGACGTTCCTATGGTTTCTATTGCTAACTTTCAATCAGTTATTCAAAGAAGTGACAATTACACTAAAAAAAAAAAGACCCAAAAAACCTCTTAAGATACTTTTGTCATTTAAGTTTTAAAATACAGCATTCCAAGTGACATTCAAAGTCATTTTTAATTGGTTAGGCAATAGATATTCTGCTTAAGTTAGCCTAATTAGCGTGAGAGTGGGAAAAGTTTTATACTGATGTAAAATCCAAAAATGATAAACTAAAGCAGGAAACAAGATTACAATTTTATTTAGTTGTTATGGAAACTATTCTACTGGTATAGAAATGTATGTGTTAAAAATGTTAAGACCTACACCAAGCCAATAAAAGGGAATTTCTAACATATTAATTTCATGAAATAAGATTTAGTAACTGTGAGATTTATTTCACTGCTAAATAAATGTATCTTCAGTTTTGCATATATAAATATCTACCCTAGAACAGCTGTTGCTATAGTAACAAGATATATTTGTTCATATTCCTATTTTATGGTTTAGTTTTTAGAATTCCTTAAAAATTATGATTTTAAAATTTTGTTCACAAGAGAATTTCTGCTTGTATCTTACTTCAATGTATTAGTAACAAATACAGTCATGGTAGTCCTTCTTCCCCTTATTTAAAATGATCTATTTCTAAATTTCTAGTAATCTCAAAATGTGCTAAACAGTCAACAATACTAGTAACATTATTATTCTATGAGAATAAACTAAAAGAAATGTTTTCAGAATCAACTCTTTAAAAAACATGAGAATCATGAGATAATCAATTATTTTATTTAATATTACCTTGTATATTCTGAGACTTTGCATGGTTTCTTTCCCAAAGAAAAAGAGCGGACCTCAGAACCATGGTCCAACTTTCTTTTCATCTATAAGGTAAAACAAATGAGACATGTTTATAAAAAATCATCTGTCCAACTATCAAATCTTGAGTTAGCATTGTTAATATTAAAAAATTCTTGAATTTTCATTAACCTAAAATGGTAACTGTCTAGTTAATATAGAAAATAAATGTTTTATAGTTTCTTCTATTTGTTCTACTTTGTTTTACTCTTAACAGACTGGAAAGGTAAATTTTTCACCCTAATATTTTGTCCAGAAGAAGAGTGTATGGTGATTTGAAAATTGATGTTCATCACATATGTACTCCTTGAGGTTTCATGTTTTGCAGTTTAACAACACAGGGAAAAATCTCATATTAATCCACATAGAAAAGAATCATATTTAACATGCCTTCCTCACTAATCTTCATTTTTCTTTAAAAACATGTTTTAAGAAAAATAAACAAATTCAAAATTTCAATATCAGAAATAAGTATGGAAGTAATTAACTGAATTTTAAACACAAATATCATTATAAAAGAGTAAAGAGCAGTGTAAATAAAATAATCTTGAAGTGTGATTATAATAAGGTATAAAACAATTAATATGGGCAAAAAGGACAGTTTTCAAAAGTAAACCCACAGTAAGAGAGAAATTTGGAGAAAGCTGGGGCAAAAAGTCATCAACTGATATATATCCAGAATATACTGACTCTATTGACACTCACTCAGGACAAAATATGCTAACTTGAAAAGCAGCAACAACAACAGAAAGATTTTAAAAGAATGAGTATGCCTCTTTACAAGGTACATCCGAAATCTACATTTTTAAGGTGTTTCATCATGCCATGTTATACTATGAATGCATTTTGTCAACATCAATATTGAAATATTTTTATATTTCACTATTGGTTAACTGAGGTCATCTGATTACATGTACATTTTAAAACTAGAAAATAAGATCTGATAAGATTCAACTTTTTCCATTTCAACAACCCCTTTCAGATTTGTGTCTACTAATTAATTACTGTATTATTGCAAGTTACAGGAGGGAAAAAAACCCAGAGTGATAGAGAGTTATCCTCATTTTTATAACAAGGTAAAAACCTTTGCTTTGCAGTAGTCTTATTTTCCTACCTATTGCCTCACATGGGAACATCATAACATAGTATGATACAATAAAAATACTAAAGAGAACCAAAGAGACTCTAAAAACCTTTCTGAACCACATTGAACAAAAAAGACTATGTTTTTATCATCATAAAGAAAGTATTCTAAAATATAGGGATGATCTTATGATATTGGGGTTAGAGGTAAGGATAAAACAAGCTCATCCACAATTTTTACCTTAGTTCATGAAATACCTACTGGAAAGAAATGGAACTGGTCTGGTTTCTTCCCTTCAGAAGTTTCTGTACTCATTATATTTTTTTAAAGTGATTCCTTTTGAAAATCATTATTTTCTTTCTCCATGTAATTTTATTAAAAAGTAAACAAAAATGTAAAAGCTGTAGTATACAGGTAGCCACGTGCTTGCATGTGTATAATTTATAGACACATGTATACATATACACGCAAATAAATCCATCAGGATGGTCAGTCAATACAGATTACCTTAAAACCTAGTTTTTTGGTAACTTCCACAGATTCCTATTTTCATAATTATTATGAGAAACTTTCATATTTATTCTAATTAAGTTTGTAATGCTGGCTTTCAGAACTTCCTAGGAAACCTTGTAAATACACTGGTGCAAATGCCATTTACCACTAAAAGCAAACTTTATTTCCATCTTAGAAATCCTTTAATGAACAAACATGCCTAAAATGTGTATCAGCAAAATCACTGAAAAAGGATTTTTAAAATATTTTATGAAGCAAAGCACATTCTGTATGACTATAGAAATCTTTTCAATATTATACTGTTCACTGAAAATACTGACTTTAGAACCAAAAATTAATTCTGCAATTTTTTGAGAGGCACAGAAAGTAAATATGACCTCTTTAAATATTCTAGAAATTCTATACTTTAAGAGAGTCAACTAATAAAAAAAGAAAAACTATATATAAGGTATAGAAAAATTGAAGGCAAAAGGTTCACTAAAAGCCAACTAGGCAGAGAGTATTTCCAGGTCAGCATTTAACGGAGCACATTTCTAAAGTCTGAATATATTTTTAGTGAAAAATTCTCAGATTAAAATACTCATCTTATTTTAAATTTAAAGCTTTTTCCAGCTTACAATGTCTTTCCATTATTTGCTTACATTCATGATATAAAACAGAATACCAGACATCCAGCCACCCACCAAAATTAGAGGATACTGCAGCCATCTCTGATGATACAGATTTTCCTTCTCAGGCAGGCACACACACACAATCACACAGCATAGGAAGAAAACAGATTACTTACTTTGTAAAAAATCATTTTTAATGTGCCGTAGAAACCCATGTTTTCTGTATTTTTCCCCTTCAGTGATTCTGTGCCCCCGTGTGTCCGGCTGCTTGGCAGTCTCTGACAATATAAACCTTTTTCAGGTAGGTATGTCACAGATTCTAATGTGGACATGCTCAGGCACGTCAGAAAAGGAAGATTAGGGAGCAGAACCGGCAACAAAACTCCACAGTAAAGGCAAATGCAGCTCAGTATCAAACCGCTTCTCGGGACACACATACATACATGCAGCTTGACTGAGGAGAACTCGAGGGAATAATGAGAGAGAACCGAGAAGATTATTGGAGGAGACTGTGCCCTGTCAAAGCCTTGACTGAACAGATTCCTCCCTCAGCAGCAGAGGGATCAGATTACATCTTCCCTTGAACACAGAATGGTGCAGTCCAGGATTCAGCAATGCAGACTGCACATCAATTATATGGTGATCCGCTCCAGGGAACCCGTAAGCACACAACGCACTGAACAGAGGGAGCATGTGGGCAAGCAAATGAGACCACCCCCACACAACAGCCCCCTCTCCTCTTTCAAACTTTCAGGAGGTTATTTTTGTATTTTGTAAAACCTGCATTTTTGAATAGTTTTAAATAGCAGGCAACATTTCCACAAATAAGTCCTTTCAGAAACATTTTGGAAATGGGATATATTTTCATGCAGTCCCCCCCACAGAAGCAAAGCAGGCAATTTTCACCGTCATCCTACTGTAGTCCTGGCACAGATTGATCAGATTTTTTAAATAGTTTGGATGGTACAAAATGGGCAATCTCAAAAGGAGAAATTAAATATTCTTTGGGGTGACTGACAATAAAGTAAACCAGTTTACAGCATATAGCATTTGCAGAAATTATGTAATATAAGTTACATTTCAGCCTGCATATTTCTTATATTAAGATTTAATAAAAAATATTTCCTATGCTTTTCCATTTTTTTCTTTTAGAAAATTACTATACACTTCATCAATCCCTACAATCATAATATCTTTTTAAGAGCAACAAACTAGTACTACCTAAGTGTATAAAGTTTGGCTGAAAGGCTATTTTCTTCAAAAGGAGTAAAAGCTGTGCTCATTGGAGAGTCTTACCCTTATTTGTTAATTTAATTTTGAGTAAACAGAGGACACTGGACTTCTACTTCCAAAATTATTTTGACAATGTGTATTGCTTATCATTAAAAAGGAATTTTACATAATAAAGGTACTAAAATATGCCTGAAGGCAACATTTTTCTTAGAATGACTGCTACACAAATCTAGATATTTCATCTTGCAACTTGCTTCGGAGGCAATTATAACATTCCTTGGACTAGAATGGCCCATTATTAAGGGTCTAGTTAATTAACTCCTACCCTCCCCATTAACATTCTTTATTACAAGTAAACTGTGTGCCTATAGTTATTTAAAGTACTTAGAAAGTTTCTCCAGAAAAAAAAAGAGAAATACTATTTGGACTTACTGCATTTTAATACTCCCTGCTATGGTGTCAAATGACTTTCTTTAGTAAAATGATTCCAAATACATAAAGTAGTATCAGATTTTAAAAATAAAAATGTTTACCTTTATAACTAGACATTAAATCAATGTAATGTCTTTTCCTTTAAAACATAAATGAAAATAAGAAAATGTAAAATTTTATGAAGATACACATCTTAAGTCTTCTCCTGGAAATTATATTCTATTGTCTCTTTATCTTTTAAAAAAATCTCCTACTTGGCTCTTAATTTTTATCCTCAGAAACAGTATATACATGTACCCAACAGAAGTTAGTTTTTTTTTTTTATAATCAGCAGACATTTATTCTAAATAATTAGCCACTTCAAAGGGAAATTCTTTTAAAATTGAAACCTCTTACTCTTAGCAAAAAAAATCTAATTGTTAGGAATGGACCCATAAACCCTTATATTAGAGACTTCCAAGAATTCATGATTCAGGAAAGGGGGAGAAAAAAGATGTTTTCCTCCCTGTTCTGGGGTATCTGAAGGAAATAATTGTAAAACAAACACCTGAAATTTCCCCTAGAATTGGTTAGTGGTAAGTAGGTTGTCCTAAGACAAGTGGAATACCAGTTTATACTTTGACTTCAACTGAAATCATTTGTTATCTCTAACTGAACTAATCTTTTCAAATTAAGTTCACTCAGTTAAGAAGAGAACAAATTCAATAAAGCAGAGGACACTGTCTCAAAACCTAGGGTATTTAAAAAAGAAAGTATCTTTTGACTTTGTATAGACAAAGGAATGTTCTCATGATTACATGGTTCCCACTTATGGCTATGAAGTTACAGGAAAACCTGTTCCCCACAAATGTTTGTTTATATGTAGGTATGTATGGTATAGGCATGTTTTATTTTTGAATAGGTAAAATATTTACATGGTTCAAAAATCAAAATGATATATAAAAAAGTATACATTGAGAAGTCTTGCTACCACCACACATCCTCCATCTACCATGGTTCCCATTTGGGAATAACTTTTATTAATTTTTTTATCCTTTAAGTGAGAAATGTAAATGTTTATATGTACTAATAAAGACCTTGTTTTCCCAAGTATTTAAACAATTCTCCCTAATATATTGGTTATAGTGTTAACTTGAACTGTGAATAATTTGTCAAGCAAGCTAGTCAACCAAGCCTCTGAATTTCAAGTTAATAGAAGGAAAATGATTTTCAACATTCTCTGGAATACTATCAGTGAAAATTGTGATCTATTATACTACTGTCATCATAATCTATATATGAACAAAGCAAATGAAATCATTCTCACATTCCTATTTTTGTCAGTCTTGGCTAAAATACAGATGTTTAAAACTTTGTTCAGATTTAAGTTTTTAGTAGAATGATATAAAAAAGTCTTTGGCTGTTTGTTTCTATATCTATCTGTCTTACCCCTGTGGATAGACAGAAACATTTTAAACCTTCCATCAGTCCATTATCTATGTTAAATAAGCTCATTTTTAAAAAGAGATATTTTATGTCTTATGCCAGAATGTTAAGAAGTGCATTGAAAAGGTTAGCTAGTCAACCATAACAGCTAAAATACTTATGACTGTCATCCAAATTTTTAGAATATCTCACCATATTAAATGTATTTTCATACAATAAACTAAATTTTGATGTCATTTCAGATAGGCAATAATTTTTCCCATTCTATAAAAAATTATTTCTTGTGTTGACTGACAACCTATAAGCATTATTGAAAATCAGTTAGCAAGGGGAATGACCAATAAGGTTAAGTCCTAGAATAGAATTCATCAGCTAACTCTGACCGAATCCTCATCTCGTCACAACTTCATTGAGGTAGGTGTAGAAGAAGGATGGATGATAGCAGTAACTTGAGAAAAAAAATAACACAGAGATATGATGATGTACTGTCCCAAAGTATAAGCCTCTGGGTAACAATGGCAGTAGAATGATTAACCTGTGAGGTAGTACTAGAGAAATGGCTCTTTCTGAGCAAATGGCTCAGATGACTAAGTCTATTAGAAGGACAAGTTGTGGTTATGGGCAGAAACAAAAAATAATTTACATATAAATAGTGAGAAAAATATAAACAATCAGTCTTCAGTGAGTCATTTATCTTCAGAGAAGATACACTATCTTTATCCATAGTGTCAACACAAAAGTAGTAGTAATAGAGTACTTTTCCTCACCTTGACTCTAAGTTCATTATTTCCATCTTATATATAGTTCTATTATCATACTTATCATTACTCATTGTCATTATTTTTACACATCTTTCTCCCCTATTATCTACTCCCTGAAATTTCACATCTTAACTTTATTCCTAGGGCATCCAGAAAAATGATACATAATAAATAATTAATATTTTTGAATAATTGTCCAGATAAGCAAATAGTAGCAACCACAGCATTATTTTTCTAAAGCATAAATATATATTGAACTCAGTACTAAAAAGTTTATCTAGGGCTAGGCACGGTAGCTCATGCTCATAATCCCAGCACTTTTGGAGGCTGAGGCAGGAGGATCATTTGAACATAGGAGTTCGAGACCAGCCCAGGCAACATAACGGTAGCCTCCTTTCTACAAAAAATAAAAAACAAAAAAAATTAGCTGTGTGTGGTGCTGTGTGTCTGTAGTCCTAGCTACTTGAGGCTGAGGCAGGAAGACTGCTTGAGCCCAGGAGTTTGAAGCTGTAGTGAGCTATGACAGGGCCACTGTACTCCAGCTTGGGTGACAGAGTAAGACTCTATTACAAAAAAAAAAAGTTTATTTAAACTAAAAAATTTACAATTAGTTGATGATACTATGAATACTATTGGTTCTTTCCATTACTTTGTTAACATTTAAAAATACTTTTCCATATTATAATAGTAGGAGAAATGTATTCATATTCCTATGTTAATAATTTTATTATCATGACAAATTCTTTACTCTGGAAAGGAGTAGGAAACCACCTACCACAGTTAGCTGTCTTGCCCTGGGCACAGAATTTAGATTAGAGACAGTTCAAAATTTCAACATCAAAGAAAGGAATGTCAAGCATGTTAAGGCTGAAATAAACTTTTTGAAATTTCACTAACCCACTGTCATTAACTTTCTGGGATATAAGTCCTTATTAAAAGGTTCATAACTAAAATTGGCAAGTTAATAAACTTGCTCTATTACAGGTATTATCAATTAAATTAGTGTGTATGCCAAGCATCTACATTTTCATTAATGCACATAGGTGGCAGTATTAATCAATAGGCTATTTCCCATATTTATTCATTCATTACACATTTATTTGGCACCTACTGTTTGTCAGGCACAGAATAGTATATACAGTAATTAAGATTTCTTTCTTCCTCCATTAAACTTATAGTCAATTAAGACAAAGAATAGGATAATATTAATATATACACACATCTGTTAGAACCCATGCTGATATTAGTTATAAAATTTTTTGAGAATATATAAAATGAAAAAAGATGAGCTAGATTTAGTTTGTAATTACCATCCAAGTATACAAATGTTGTGATACTAGTGCATTAGAAAAAAATCCCAAACACTAAATACTGTAATATATAATTTAACTTTGCTTAAATGTATGGCAGGGGGGTATTTACAATAATATAAAAATCCTAACCTCAGTAAATCAACTGCAAATGAAAATATTACGGTTCAGTCTGCTTTTAAAAAATTTTTAAATATACGTATAATTGTAGAAGTAGTACCATTTATTTTCTTGAAGTTTAAGGTATTTAAAACTCTCCTTACAAAAACACAGCCTTTGATGATTTGACATAAATCAATTACAATGTTAATTCAAACAGTAAAAGTTTTTTCACCCCTTCAGATTGGGCCAAGTTGTAATCTAGTAAGCATATGCACTAATGTGTATATCTACAAATATATAAATATATACACATATAGAGTCTGCATACAATAATGCAAGCTAAGAGTTCTATTTATGTCAGCCACAGAAGAAAACAACGAAGATGGGAGTTTTGCTCATTCGCTCTTCCAAAATTTACATTGCTATAGAGCTGTCAGAGACTTAATACTATGTCAACATTCTTTACTTCTTTAGAGACAGTCAACATCGATACAATAATCTGACAACAAAGTTAGCAAGTCACCCTGGAGTTTACCCTGATTTATTTAGAAAACAATTAATCTTTAATCTCATGTTTCAAATCCAAAATAAACTACTAATAAGCATCTTGAATTCACATCCAAAAGTTTCCTCTCAAAATTTTCTTGTACATTTCTTATAGTAATACTTTGAGTAAATTATGGAAAATGTCATGGAAAAATGTAAAAAATAAGGTTGACTTCAAGAAAAATGAAACAGCAAATATTACTCAGGAAAGAATTTAATTAACCTGGAGAAAGAAAGAAATCAATTTTCCCTCGATGTAAGGCATAAACCCTATTCATTCTTCTGCTTTCTTTACCCAATTCCATATTTATTGCTGCTGTTTGTGATGTTCAAATGTATTTACCTGACTTCAGAAAAATTCGCCATAGGTGTGGTATATCAGCCTTACATTCATTTCAAGAACTGTTTAAAATTCTGGAATTAATTTTCTAAATTAGTGATTAGTCATGACAAACAAGTTTTTAGAAAAGAGCTAAAGGCTAACAAGTAAAAAAGAGTTGTATCTACCGAATCAAAAAAAAAAACCCAAAAAACAAAACAAAAAAACCATTAGCAACAGCAGGAACCCACAGTGATTTTGGAATATAGTGATTTTGGAAGTCATCTAATCTAATCTTCCTCTTTGTTTATGGAATGAGCATGAGCAATAGAATCAAAGAAACCTGGACTTTAAACACCAGCTTTGCCATTATTAGAGTATAACCTTAATTATTTGACCTTTATGAGTTTCAGTTTTCTCTTTTTTATAAAATGGTAATGGATATTACCACCTGCCTTACCCACCTAACCTACAGAGTCATTGTGAAGACATAGTAAATGCCCAGTACATAAGAGATACCCTAAAAGTGGTAGCTGTTATTAATGGGTGAGAGAAGTGAGGTGGAGAATTAAGTGTCTAGCTCAGGGTTATACAGCTAGCTATATTTACAACATTGGTCTCTGGTCCCCAAGTTCAATAATTCTTACTGATTTCCATTAGATATGTGGTGGCTCAACTTGAGCTAAAATGTCAGACATTGCTAAAGAAGGAAAAAAGTGTTGTATTTTGCAAATAACTATTACATATGTAAACTACAATTAAATCCTCATTATTCCATTCATTGAATGACTACTTATGACCATACAGCTATCCTTCTACTACATGTGGGAAACCTGAGGCAAAGGTATAGTGATGGGGAAAAGGTAGGTGACAGAAACTGAGAGAAAAAGTTAGGCTAAAAAAATCAATCAATTAAGAATTACCTTCTATATCCCAATACCTGCAAAATGCTACCAAGGGCAAACAAAAACATTATAATTACGTTCCTCCCCCAAGATACTTAAAATTCAGCTGGCAAGACAAAAAAAAAAAAAAAGAGAGAGAATATTGGACTATGTATCAATTTGCTAAATTGGGTGGAATAGGTCAGAAAATGGAGAAATTATTTAAACAGTCTGAGATGATTTCATAAAAGACATGGTCTTGCTTCTGGGTTTAAAAGATGAAGGTTGATAGGTGTTGAGGAGGAAGGAAATTACCATCTATGGACCTGAGATGTATGTGGAAATACCACTATTACTAATTGTAGAATTAATACCATCAGTAAGACTCCTAGCACTGGTGTTATAAGGTTCATTAGGGGATAACTTGTGTGGTGCTATTTCTTCTAATTCAACAATTTCATACCAGAGTTAAAACGTTCTCTAACTTATTATTAATAGTTTCTTCAAAAGAACTTCCTGCCATGACTCATCCTTCCATTTTAGGGCATTATTGTGCCTTTCTGTACAAGGAGAACTTTACTATGTGGGTGTGAAGACTGTTGACTTTTTAAGTTATGAGCACTAATAAAGGGTCTTTCCATTTCAGTAGGTACTCATACCATACTCATACATACAAGCAAGCAGGCTGTACTCTTGAATGTAGGGTGTGGTAAAACGGTATTGAAAGATTTCTTAAACATTCACTAAAGTCTTATACTTCCAGAAAAACTTGATGAAAATACAATCAAAAAATTAACTCAGGGTAGTAGGCAGGTACAATTCATTGATCCTCACCAACATGTGGCCAAAAGGACTTCTGCTACACAGAAATGTAAGGTTTGCTTAGAAAATTTTCATCTTGTTCTACCCCGCTTCCTCCCCACACCTCCACCCTCTGGCCCCCAGACTCAAAGCCTACTTCTAAGGAACAGACTTCACTATAGAGCATTTTAAAGTCATAGAAACTGTTCATCACATATAGAACTTGGGGAAAAGTAACTGTAAACTAGAAGGTATGTGAGATTCAATAACACAATATAAAGTATGACCCTTTTGAAAAAAATGCATATATTTTAAGTGTGTGTGTGTATACATGTGTACGCACAGAGTAATGCTTAGATAAATATATGAAAAGTTAACATTGGTCATTTAAGTGGCTTAATAAAGAGATTTTCCCTCTTTTATCTTACCTGTTGATAGACAAGTATTACTTGCATAACCTTTTAGGAACCTACTATGTGTTAACAACTATCCTAGACACTAGATACAGGGGGTAACAATGCAGATGAATGAGCTCTCTACTCTCATATAGTTTATATTCTGGGGGAGGAGAAGATATAAAATAAGTAAACTAAAAGGGAGCAAAATAATTCCATATAATGCTAAGTTCTTAGAAATATTAATAAAACAGGGTGCTAGGAAAGAAGTAAGTAGTTAGGGTGATAGAGAAGTATGGCTAATTTTGAATGCCATCACCCAGGAGACAACTTTTAAGACAAAATGATAGGGTAGAGCCTGGGATCAGCAAGAATAAAGTACATCTGGCTAGGGTGAAGTGGTACAATGATGAAGTCAGAGAGGTAAACACTGACCAGATCACGAAGCGTCTTGCCAGCCATGGCTAATAGTTTCAAAGTGTGATGTGAAATCATTACAGGATTTCTAGAATGGGAATAATTTCACACAACACAACTTCTCTGTATAATCTTTGCCCATATTATTTTTTATGTTTTCAAAACTGTATATAAAATTGAAGACCACTCACAAAGTAATTCTCACTTGCTGAAATTAGAGATACAGAGAAAAGAATAGGTAACAGCATTTGAACTCTTTTCAACTCTTCCATATAGCAATTACTCTTCCATTTCCCTCATCACTTTCTACCTCAAGACTAACTCTCAAACTTAGTACCTATGCCAAAAGACCCCTAAACTTGCAAGAGGAAGAGAACTGGAAGGCAGATAATCCTTAATTAGTGTATATCATGTGCTAAGCACCATTCTAAGCTCTTTGTACCTAGTAATTCAATTCTGTAAGAAGAAAGAAGTATCTACCAGATCATAGCTCTATCTCTTTGCTCTTCCACTTTATATGTACTGATTTTATTTTTCCATTTTACTCTTTTTGAGAAAGAGAGAGATTGAGCTCAGATCTCTAAGACCGTCAATGTATTTCCTAGCTTTATTTTAGCAAATGTCTATTATGGTAAAAGATGTGGTTACCCTCAGTCAATAGAGGTGAAAGGACATTTTATAAATGCTTATCTGTGATCATAAGCAAATCTAAAACATAATCATAGAATCTCAAAGATGAAAAAAGCCTTCAACCAAAGTTTAGTCATACCCTTAGGTACAACCTCACCAGCATGCAATCATCCAAGATCTGGTTAATATAAAATACATTTGTTATTCTCAACTCTGTGATCTTCTATTAGTTGATTTTAAAATTTTAATAATTATGTTCTATTGCCAACATTTAGCTGGCAAACACATAAAGTCCATATTCAGATTTATTGCACTTTTTAAAATACAGGCATCTCTTCTCACCTCAAGCATCTTACTAATTTTCCAGAAAAATTCAATATGACAAGGGATAACTGTAACCAATCTTTTAAAACTCTAGCTATGAATCAAAGTCTGTGGATTCGAACTTATTTCACTAATTCAAAATATTTATTGAGTACCCATTCTGTATTGGTGCTAGGCCAGTTAATAAACAAAAATAACACTTGGTTCTTGCTCTAGAAAGTGTACATCATAGTGATCTTTAATCAATTCTTTACTTATTTTAGTGTAGCCTGCTTGTTCTTTAAGTATTCAAGTGTTTGATGTAGCTATCGAGTAGGGAAGAACCTAGTAATCACGCCCCCACTACATTTAAAAAGGGGGATTCTTTCAGAAACATCAATTTAAATTTTAAAGCAATTACTGTATATACAATTTAACAAATTGCATTCTTTACTTTCAAAAAATCAAGAATTATGTGACTAGCATAATGTTTACATAATCCCCTACCTTTTCAGGAGATCCCATAAGACTTTGAAGATTTGGTAAATACAATTTGAGTACAAGGAAATACTGCTGGAAATAGGGGGGTCACGAATAGGGTTTGATGTAAGTTTGCATGTCATGAAAATATTTTCCACATCACTTAATTTGAAAAGGTATCTGACATATAGTAGTCTTTTATTTACAGTGAACTGTAAGACTGATGGTTAGGAGCACATTGATATCTCAAAGTTATTGTAATAAAAATATATTTACAAATTCATTTTCTTTATTAAAAAATTCTTATTTTGGCACATAATTTTAAAAATATTTATCTATAAATATTCAAGACCTCCAAATGTTTAAAAATGAACTTTGAAAGTTTGTCATACTTGACACACGACTCTAAAAACTTCTTTATGTAGGATGAATATCATGAGTTTCCTGCCAGTCACGTGAAGGCATGGTATGTAATGACAGAATGATGACTACTTAACAAATATGCATTACAACTTAATTAAGAACTGCTCTAGATCTGAACAAGTGCATACAACTGTGGCCTGTTGAGAACTGCTACATGCTGATTTGAGAACATCTTTTAAAACTAAATCTTTAATTTTTTAAAATTTAAGTTTATGACTCAAAGTATGTTCGTAATTCTACAACATGAAAAAATCCTATGAGTAATAGTTTAAATCTACCCCAAAGAATATAAATTCAAAGCTAGCAAAAAGATGTTGAACTTTAGTATAATCTTAAAATTCTAATATTCTGTTACTCCTTAAGATAAAGACATACAGATTCCCTTCTTCATTTTAAGCCTTTCCTTTAAAGTTATTCTATCAAGAGACAAAATAGCATACTAAGAAAGAACTTAGAATATTTTTCAAGAGATGATAAATGAAGACATGTTAAACATCATGATCACAATGTAAACAGCAAAGATTAAAATTAAATGGTATTTTCTAAGATATTTTTACTCATCTGGCTTTTATTAAACAATTGCAATAAACAGATTTTGTTAGACCAAGATGGAATTTACTCCCCACCAATCCATTTATTTCAAAGACTTTAACTTTGGGAAATTAACTACATTTGTTTATATATAGGTAGCATAGGAAAAACTAATGACTGTGAGAACAATTTATGGTGAGCCTCTAACCCCAAATTCCATTATAATATTATCAGTCTCATCCAAATGAATCCTCTGAGTCATATAATGGTTCTCTATTTTCTAAACAATGAAACAAGAAGAGGAAAAAAAACTAAGCAGTGATTCAAATGTTATATTTTTGGATCTAGATCTACCACATTTGAGAAATACTTAGCCAGGGTTACTAAAAGCCAGGCACTACACAAAAACTATGCAAAATTGAGCAAGATGTAGTCTGTACCCTGGAAGAACTCCCATTCAGGGGGAAGGACAGCTAAGTCAATAGAAAATGACAAATCAATATGATTGATAAATGAAACTGCTCAGTTTATATGACAATATGTAGAGCTAGAAATAGGAAGAGAAATATTTTCAGGAAATGCACACAGCAATATTTTAAACCAAAAGAATAAAGGAAAAATATACACTAGATTTTAAACCGACTTGAGTGCTCTTTCAGTAACCACTGTCAAAGATGCTGTAAACTTTATTCCAGTCTGAATAAGCAACTCCTTTGAAAAAAGATGTCTTCTTAAGAAAACGAAGTATATACGGAAGGGAACTTACTATCTGCCAGGCACTCTTCTAGGTCTTTACTTATAGTAATTCAATGAGACTGTATTAACAACCTTCTGCAGAAGGTACTATTATTATCCCTATCTTACAGAAGAGGAAAGAGGCACAGAGAGTTTAAGTAACTTCCCCAAGGTCACATGACTATTAAGTAAGGTAGCCAGGATTTCAACACAGGTAGATCTTGGTCTTCAGTTTATAGAAAATGAAAATAGGGTTCTCTATATACAAAAGGCAAGAAATATTGGCACTTTAAAAATCTCTAGATATTTCTGAGCTATTTCAATATGCAAATGTGTGATGTGTAAAAGAAATCTGTACTAGAGCCACCGCAGACAGTCACAGAGAAAGAAGAGACAAACTAGGCAGCTAATTGTGTACTCTGATACACTTTACTTCTGGGAATTTACCAAGAACAGCTTGATAAAGAGTTAATAACACTATTGCCAATGCCTCCTTGGTTAAGAACTGCTCATCTTTGACATCATATTGAGGCTAGGCAATCATCAGTGAGCATAGTGGAAGAAAGTCTGATGAAAAAGTGCTCATAAGAACACACGGGATTTGCTTCCTTTTCCCAACCCCCTAAAAACTTCTGTGTCCTACTCTCACTCCTTCATGTCTTATGCTTTATTTCCTTAAAACATGAAGTAACGAAAGAAAGCTGAGAACAGAAGACACCAAAGGATCGCCACTGGACTGTTCTTTCAAAGGAGCGATTAGGTTTTCTCTCCTTAGCAAAAAGATCTAAACAATATGCAAAACTGGCAAAAGTTATGTATCATAACACTTACTGAAGAAACTGCTTCAAATGTTCTTTGTCGATTACTCCAACCCAGATACACTTAACAGGAGGCCATGACTTCTACTTTAACTTTTTTTAGTTTAGTACGCAGCCTGAAAAACTTGACTTATTAACTAAGTAGTAACATATTCACAGGATTTTCCAACCAACTACATATAGAACATGCTCTTCAATACGTGGTTATCACGCTGGCCCTGTTTCTTAATTTCATCACATAAGACCTTTTTCTAAAAGCCAATCCATCTTTAATAAAAGTCAATTTGATCCATACGGTTATCATTTCCTAGCAGTAAACATCAGTGTTGACACATGCATATCTCTGTGAGTCTATCCTATACTTTATTGTTCCAACTATGTCTAATTATCTTTATTCTGACTAGGATATATAATAATTACAACAAATGTAGATTTATATGGTTATTTTACTCTCCCACAGATACTCTCATTCAATATAATATTTATTTGGGTGCCCATTATACATAAGCTAAACTAAGTACTGTCTCTGCTTCATGGCTGGAGTTTACAACATAGTAAGGAAGTAAGATAATGAAACAACACAAAGCAAAACTGCAACTGTAGTAAATACTACAGAGCATTAGAAGAGAATTAAGGATGTTGAGGTTTTGACCTAATCTTTGGGTTCAGAGAAGGTTTCTTCCCTCTGAACGAATGACTGAGCTAGGTTGTGGAGGGGGAGGGGCACCACTTATGACTCAAGGGCACAAAATAAAGGTACACTATGGCAGGTGCAAGATGAGGCTAGAGAAGGAGGCAAGGGCCAGATTGTGCAAGCCCTCATAAAGGATTTTGGTCTTTATCATAAGAGCAATGAAAAGCTAATGCTGGATGTAAGTCAAGGAAAAGACATAATCAGAAATATCTCTTGAAAAATCATCCTGAATGTAATGCTGAAAACAGAACGGAAGTGATTGAGAGTGGATGTGGAAAGACTGTGTGAGGAAGTTATTCCACTAGACCAGGCAAGAGATAATGGTGGCATAGACTAGCTAGGTAGAAACAGAGATGCATACGAATGAACAGTTAAGAGATATTAATATTTAGGACATAAAACTGACAGGATTTGGTGACATATTATGGGAAGTAAGAAGAGGAAGGTATCAAAGATGATACCAGGTTTCTTACTTGTGCAACTGGATGGAAGATGAATAGAGGACACTGTACAAAGATCAGGGTTTTTTTGTTTGTTGTTCTCTGGGGGACAGGGGTGGGGAGGATCTTGAGGTGTTTTGGAGATATCGAGGTATCTAGTTATCATGCTCCAACTGGCTCTGGAGGCCAGAAGAAAGGTTTGGGTTGGAGATAAAAATATGTGAACCATCTGTATATAGGCCATCTCCAATTTCTTCACAGAGCTACCTCCTCCCCATTCTAAAGCTGTCAATCAGTGCTTGACGTCAACACCTTGTCACAGTGTGAGCATATTAATTATTTGTCCAGCTTCCCATTAGACTATAAGTTCTATGGGACCAGTAACCACTTCTATTTTGATTCTTGTTATATCTTAGCTCCTCACATAGTTCCTCCACATAGTAGGGCATTAATAAATAATATTTATATGAGATAATAAGCAATGTAAGACATACTCTAATCAACAATGGCAGAACTACAGAAATAAAAATTGAAAGTGTTAATTTTCAACATAATTTGAAAAACTCATAATTTTCAGAAGAAATGGTGATGCAGGTGAACAATACATTTTACATATTTATCATTTTATTCTATTAATTTATTATTATATTATTTATAATATTTTATATATTTATATATTTCTCCCCTCAGAGAAAAGTAATAAAATATTTCTAGGTATTTATCAGTTATACAATTCAAATATAAATTAATACACAGTTGATGTGCAATAAAAATGCAATTTCATGGTTTAGGACCTCCTGTACCTTTAAAAATGCCCAATGGAATACAAACTTTGACTATTAAAAGGAACTTACAGTTTTAACAATGCTTGTTAATGTACACCATTTCCCACAGATCTCATTTAAATTATTTATTCAAAGGTATTAACAGATTGCACTTTATACCTCCATTTTACTAACAAGAAATCTGAAGCATGAAAGTTTGAGTTACCAAAAGTGTTATAACTAACATTACCTTAAAAATTTTAGCTACTGCATATATTTCAATCTCTATGAACAGAACAAACCAAGTTCCATTTCCTTTAAAATTAAACTGAATACTGCACGTTTTACATATAATTGCCTAGATTTATTTTGCTTTAGTTGTTTTTACCCCCATCTCCCAGACAGGATGTATCAAGAAATACCAGTTTATGAAAAAGTGTCAAAAGGACTAAGATCCCCCTAAAATACCTTTTTAAAAAAATTATTGATAGTTATTTCCATTATATTTCATTCACTTTGGTTATACGAAAAATATTCAAGGACTAATTTTAACAATAGATAGATTTCTGGGCACACCATTCACTTCTAACTTTGATTGCAGAGAGAATCACCTTAACTTAATCTTCAACATAGTCAACACTAAACATAAAGATGTCCAAATCTCCTTTGGGTTTTCATCTTCTAATAAATATTCTAATATATCAAAACTGAAGAAAGTTACTACATTTTCTCAAAGCATCTACACTTTTGTATATACACATAGTCTGGGGATTTTAAGTAAATATATTTAAGACTATGAAAACACCAGTTGATGAGAGACATCAGCTAACAGTATTAATGCTTTTTAAATTATACAAAAGAGAAACAAAAGATATTAAAATAAAGAAGAAAAAATGATAAAGATTTTTTGGAGGAAGTTATGGTTTGCCATTTATTACTTTTTTGTTTTAGAGTTTAATTAATGTTCTAAAAAGGTCTACAAAAAGCTGAACAACCTCTCAAGCTCTGAATTCATGGCACTGACCTTAGACTTTCTCAGAATGATTTTTAATGCACTCTGTTATTAGTAAAACCTGTTCAAACACATGCCCCATCTGCCAGCACCCCATCTGCAAAAGAGCTTCTTATTCTTGTAGACAGTACAACTTCTGCCTGCTTCCTTCTCTTCTCTACATACCAGCTGTATGGTAATGAGCATGAGCTGAAAAATACTGCATGATAACAAAGCTAATATGAAAACGGCAGAACAACACTTCCCCTCAATGAAGCAGTTGCAGCATGAACATAGCTGATAAGCTATTAAATAGAGGTGGGGGGGTTAGAATTTTATTTGTATTTGTGTGGGATGCCTGTGTGTGGGAGAGCATACATGTGTGCATGTTAAATATTTTAGTTCCATATAACTAAAAAATAAAAAGAACCAAGAGTAGCAGAGTACCAAAGAAAGGTCTAAATTTCCAAGTACTTTTGTTAAAATCTGTGAATCAATTCTTTAAATGTTTTAAGTCTCAATTCTTATATAGTAATGATATGCCAGGTGCCATTTTGACAAAATAGCTTTCAAAGATGTTAACAAGTATGTTCTACTTCTTAATTACCAAATTTTGGGAGCTTTAGGGAGAAAAATGGTGTCAGAATTTAAAACCATAATGGAAACTATTTACTAGACATTTTAGCAGCTAACATAATATGCAAATCAATAATCTCTGTGTTTTTAATTCTTATACAGCGATTTTTAAAATTCTAATTTAATGTATTTGAAGCCACCACATTTATTCTGAACATCTGAGAATCTCCAAACAAAATAACACGATGTCATGTATCATTTTCTTCATTTAGAAGACATAATGGGGTTAATTTTTACATATATGATAGTCACACTGAATGAATCTACATAATGTAACTAGAACCAAATCACATTATCTTTTTATGCTCAGTATCTTTCCATTTAGAGAAGATTAACAGTCACTCAGGAAACTGTTTAAAAAAACTATTCAAAATTGGTGCTGTGAATTTACTTTCACAATTTGAAGAAACTAAAAATGAAAAAATATTCAAAATACTAATCATAAGTAAAAGTATGATTATATCAGGATAATTAACTATAGTTTTAACCAACACATCTAAAAAAAGTCTTATGTGGGTTTTATAATAGTTACTGAGTTCTTTTAAAGATACTTTCTACAGGTTATTTCGTTTTACCCTTACAACAAGCCTGTTTGTAGTATTATCATCTCCATTTTACAGATGAGGCTTAGTAAGTGGTAGAGCTAAGAACTTAAACCCAGGTCTAATTGATTCTATCAATCATGCTCTTAAGCACTCTGTTATTGTGATATAAACACCAGAAGGGTGAGGACTTAGATCTGTTTAGTTCACTGTTGTATTCTAAATGTCTAAAGCAGTCCTTGGCTCATAGGACGTGTTGAAAAGAATGAATAAATAGATGAAAGAGATAATTGCTCAGGTGTTTTCTTTTAAATGTAAGGCAGGAAAAAAGCTACTATATTTTATAATAAAGTTTGTAATAACCTTAATCACTTTGATACTGGAAAAAAATATTTACCAGTTAAAGGATCTTAAAATAAGACTGCTAGGTAATCTAAGTTTTATTCACTTGTCATGTTGAAAAATTAAGACTTTATAAAAAATTCTCATAATTAAACATTCATTTTGAAAGGTTGGTACAGAATAAGAGCAAAATTGCACTGATCTTAGTATTTTGCATATTTTTATAAATCCTATTCTCATTTTTATTGTCCAACTATAAAAATGCATTTTTCTTTTTAACTAACTTAACATATTCCTTGACTTCAAACATAAATCAAGGCCATAAGCTTTCATACTGTAAGAGCTTTTATATATGTAAGAACCTGAATTGAAAGAATAGTTTCAATTTAGTATAGTATCTCAATCATTTTTTTAAAAAGTAAGACATACAGTTACATTTTCTCAAAGAACAAACTTTTAACAGTAACACTTACAGATTTTAAAAACCCACAAATTCAGACAAGATTTACAAAAACAGCACTATACTGCCCCTACATGTTCATATTAGTAGCAACAATGACATTTTAAAATCTAAAGTGATAATGCAGAAATTTCTATGGATTACTGAAAAGCTGTTTAAGCTTAAATTGTTCCCGAGTGAATTGTATGAAATCACCCACACATAAAAATGTAATTAAATATGGCAATAACTCACAAGTTTCAATTTTCATGTTCAAGACTAGCAAAAGAGAAGAAATTTAAGAGAATTTCATCCAACATTACCATATATTTTTCTCTCAAAACAGATTTCCCCATCATTATATAAAGATATCATAAAATAATCATAAACAAATGGCTAACTAGCTATGTGCTTTTGGGATTAATATTTAACCTTTTCTGTCCTGGGGGGGGTGTGTGTGTGTGTGTGTGTTTTGTGCCTGCATTTATTGGAAGAAGAAAGTTCAACCTAAAAGTCTTGATTTAATTGTGAGTAAATTCTTAAAGGGTGTATACATAGAATTCCACTGTAACATTATGTTTCAACTTAACTATTTACATCAAAATCTTATATGTATAGTGGATCAATGCAATGTTTTTAGCATTATCTACATTTAGAGCTCCTACAATCAAATGACCACTCGGAACTATTATCTCCCTCAACAAAAAACAGATATGCAAATAATGTGAATGTAATAGGATGTGTGTGCTTGAGAAATGGTAGCTCTCCTAAAAATAAAAGCCTATTATTTTATAGTTCAGCAGCTCTGAAAAATATTCAGTCTAAACAGAATTACAAAAACAGTATTAATGTTTGAGAAATACTTATTATTGATTAATGTTTTCCCTGTTTTCCTGAATAAATTTCAATAAAGTTTATAAATATACACATAAACACATACAGAGATGTACCAAGTACATACAGAGATACCACTTACATAGGGTCATGAGAGAAAACTTTATTAATCTAATGTCAGATTTACTTTTTAAAGAAACAATGCTACTTTTAAAAATTATTTTACATTTCATATTTTAGGAATAAAATACTATAAATGCAAATAAAGAGATGTGCTGCCTCAATAGGTACTCGTAAAAGGAAATAACTAAATTGTAACTGCTAACATTTAGAATGTTACTGGCTTTACCACAAATCGTAATCCTTTCTTCTATTACCTCTGTAGTAAAATATATATCACATTAAAAAAATCTTAAATTATATCTATCATTATCTACATATAAATAGGAAACAAATATTTTTATCATAAACTATATCTACCATTATTTAACTGGTTTATATGTGAGGCACATGTTAATTTATGAAACTTTCCATAGCATCAGGGAAATGGAAAAGAACTCTAATTCTGACCTGGGAATAATTCAGGAAGAAATCACTAATGTGAGCCTGATTGGATATTAAAGATTCCAAAAGAAAGTTTTCTTGCAAAAACATGAAAAATAGAATAAGACAATCATATTTATTCTTTCAGAGTGTCAAAATAATATTGCATACTGGATATGACCTAACAGTATTTGAAAACCAGCAGACTATATATTTCAATAAGGTCACCAACACAATCCTATCAAATCAGGTAAAGTGTTTATCTATGTACATGTACGTAATTATCCATATATACATATGGAGAAACTATAACACAAATTATCACCAATTGACTTAAAATGAAAAGTGTACAATAAAGGAATCTGATGATACAATGTATATTGGTACAAACTGAACACTGCTGCCTTACGCCTTGGCAGACTTCTCAGGGTCACTAAAACGTTAAGTTACATAAAAGGTTGAATTTTTTCCTGTTTTATTCACTAATGTATCCCAAGTGCCTAGAACTGTGCCTGGAAATTAGTAGATGTTTATTTGTTGAATGAATTAATTAACCCATGTTCCTCTGAATGTGGACACTGAGACAAGTATCTCAGAGATATGAAGGCATTTGTGGCCTCCTAAGGGAAGGTGTTCTGTCTTATGCATCTTTGTAACACTAGCAACACATACAAGGAGTATGCATAATATGTATTAACAGATTAAAATTAATTAAGTAGTGTTAATTTTCCATGGAAATGCTGGGAGAATTAAAAAATGTGGTTGGGGTTCACTTCCCTCATTTAAAGTATAAGTCTGCTAGTACGAACTGAATTTTAATCACTGAAGAAAAATAATATATAAGCTCCAAAGTATCATTGTATTATATGGAGCTGCCTATAACTAGGTTAATAAAATTTAGATACTCATCTATATAATGTATGTTTTAAAGCATTTAAATATGCATATACTTAGAGACTTAAGATAAAGCTTAAGACTACTTTGACATTTCAAAGTATATTCCATTTTCTATATGTGGATGACAGTTGTAAAACTCAAAGGTCTGTGGAGTTAGTTCTACACATTTGGAGATAGTTGTATTCCTAAACTCAGAATTTTTTGGCTTTTAGACAGGTATATGGTACATATACTGTGTATTACAGAACACTTCCAGTACATTATACATTAATATTTCTGCAGCAAAATATATGAATATTCAGAAAATAATCAAGGCGACTGTCTTACGTTAGTTTGGATTAGGTTTTGCTACCTTTGTTTTAAAAATTTTAGTTTTCAGACCTTGCTGGATTTCTGGGTTGCAGACAAGGGACTGTGGACTTATTTCATACTTGTTTACTTTGCCAGGAGCTTAGTTCCAAGTTTATTTTTAGCACATTTTCATCTGTATTCCACACTACAAGTCTTAACATTAAGTTAGTATCTGAAAAACATAACTTAGTTTAAATTTACAAATTTAAATAGCCTTGCCCTGTGATGTCAATATTACTAAGCAATTTGTACAAATTATCTAATTAACAAAAATTTATCTAAAAAACAAATTCATGAAGTTGTTTTCATGATGTAGTTATAAATCATGTTCTAATTTGCTTTGCATTCATATCTGACAACTCAGGCCCAACTCAATACTAAAACATCATCTGATGACAAAAGTAATGTAATCAGTAATTAGATACCGAGATCATAAACTGGGGAGAAAAGTGAGAATTACGTATTTACAATCCCAGGATTATATGGCAAAAGTTAACCCTTAAAACATTTGGAAACTAATGATCTGTTCTTTGCTCAATACATCCTTACTCCAGATCAGTATACCACAGTGGTTATGATGATGGAGCCAGACTGCCTAAGTTAGAATCCCAGCTACAGCATTTACCAGCTAGGGGAGTTCTTTAGTCTTCCTATGCCTCAGATTCTCATAATAGGTATAATATATGATAATACAACTTACTTCACAAGGTGATTTTAAGGATTAAATGAGTTTATGTGTGGAAAGTACCTAGAGCAATGCCTTCCCCGCACACCAAATTAGACCCTATTCTATTTACCCTATTTTATTGTCATCAAAACATTAACATTAACAGTAATATTTATTTTCTGTCTCCCCAAACTAGAATCTAAACTCCATGAGGGCACAGCCTTGTCTTATCAAGTTCACTGGCCTTTGTCTATCAAGTTCACTGTTATATCAACAGGTTCTAGAAAAGTTCTCAATTCTGTTCTAGATGGTCAATACATATTTTTTGGTTGATATTACCATTAATAAATTGATGGCAAAATGTGAGTAATTTGTAGCAGTATAATATGAAAAAAACAAGATGTGAGCCCAAGCAATAATATAAGTTCCTTCTGCCTACTACTCCTCTGATCATCTGCTTAGCAAACATCTTCATGTTTTAATTCAAAGTTACTGTGAAGCCCTTCCTGAACGATTTTCACTGAGACTTGGCCTCCTTATGCTCCCACAATACTTTGTACATAGGTCCATTAAGCAATTATCCTTTTGTACTATAATGGTTTGTGGTTTTATCACTACACTATAAGATGCTTAAAGGATTGTGATTTTTCATTTTTGCATATCTATGGGCATGGCGGATAAACATCTTTTTATTTATAGCCAGTGCCTTGCACAGTACAAAGAATGAAATCTCGGTAAAACCTACAATTTATATTCTGTTTACTCATGTTTATGCATGATGTATGAAACATTCTTAAGAAGTCATTCTTAAGAATGACTGATAGGATCTAAAATAGAATGGCCTGATATGTAACTAACAATCATTAATTCCTTCATTGATAAATAAAGGACATCAGAGGATCTGGAAATGACTATATTTTCCAAGTCCAATGGAATATATGTGCAAGAAAGAGAGGCTCAGGAAGCCATGTTTTAATTTCCTCACTTAAAAAAAAAAAAAGGTACCCTACTAAAATCCCTTTCCAATTTGCTCATACCACCACCCTATTCTTCCTTTTCTTCAAAGTACTATAATTTTTTTCCTTTATTTCAGCATTTTGGGCTACTTTCAACTCTTAAAAGTACCAACTAAATGACTACACCCTGTGTTTGTTGCTCCTTCGTTTTCAAAATTAGTAAGTAGTAATTACTTTTAAAATTAAGTGTCAAACTGTATCTGAGTTTAGTTAAATTTAGAAAATGAAATATTCAAAATCACAGCTGCACAGTCATTTAAAAACATTTAGTAAACAAAAACATGCCATATTCTTACAGCACAAAAACTCCTTAAAAGATTTTCCAAGTGTAACAGATACTTCAATGAATCAGTCATACAAATATTTATACTTACTTTCTCCTGCACATCACTGGTAGCATAAAAAGATATTAAAGATAACCTCTGAATTCTAAGAGTTTATAACATAACTGAGCAGACAAGATATCTATACAAAGTTGTCATATAACACCATTGAGCAGTCCACATAGTATGCCTAAGGACTAAAAGTAACAGCAATAACTGCAGTATGTTTCACTTCAATGAATGAGGACAGTAAGTGGATGAAGTCAGTGCCAGGAGGGAGCTTTCATCAGAGAGGTAAGCTGGACAGTGAGGTCATGGAAAGGATCTGGAGAGACAGAGGCACAAATGTAACTGGTAGACTGGTATGGGGGAGGGGTGTGTGATGCTGACTTTTAAAAGGTTTTTTACTTCTGTATGTTAAGGAGATATTAGTCTATTTCTACATGGCTGAGACTTCCATGAAACAGATGTTGAGGTTCACGAAATCCCTTTTAGGTACCAGGACATTTTAGAAGAGTAGACTTGCTACAACTACTTTAAATGAAAATTAATCATGGCTAGATTAGAATTTTTTTAAAAAAAGGTAAACCTGGATTGGGGCTAAATGACAAAGCTATGACAGAAATGTAAGGCTAAGTAATAGCGCTGTAAGAAACAGGCAAGTATTTCTGGCAGCTGCTCTTGCTAGCATGAGAAGTACTCTTATAGTAGAGATTATTAATAGCAATATACTTTGGGAGAGGCTGTCATTTATACTGTAAAGATACCACACTATATTTCAGAAATGTAAAAGTATAATCTAACATGACAAATAAAAATTAAGAAAACCATAAGAAGACTTACAGTAAAAATAATACGTGGAATCAATAACAAATTATAAAATCATACATGTGGGTCATCTGTTTAGATAAAAACACAGATCATAGTTTTAAAAACATGAGAGAAGAAAATTATAGTTCAAAATAATATAGGTGACTGGTCTATGGCAAATATTATTTCCCATAAGAATAAAAAATAAAAATCTTCATATAAATGAAAATTTTATTACAGAATAAGTAATTAGAGATGTTATTTTTTGAAACAAAATCAATATAACTGTTTAATAACCCTGGCAGACCTTTGCTAAAAAGTTCTAATGGACTAGTCAACAGTCTATTAAAGGAACACAATAGATTAAAATTATATACTGCTTGAACTGAAGATTTTATATATAAAAACAACAAATTAGGTTATGTATGAATGAGATTAAAATTTTGAATATAGGTTTGTCTATTCTCACGAATAACTCAATAATGAAGGTATAACTTGAACCCAACATAGTATTGCTAAGAAAGGTGCTATGTTGTTTTTGTCATCCTTGTCAAGAGTACTAATTGAAAGAACTGATGAGAATGGTACTGCACTGCTATCTGAGGACAGTTAATCAGCCAGACACCCTACCCTCAGTTGCTGTCTGCCAAGCACAGACCCTGAGGTATATATATAATCCCTCAGCAAACAAAAAGACAAAGGACAAATATGTATAGTCTGAATATTTCCAGTTTTTTATTACTAAAATTGTTCCATAATCTGTGGGATAACTTTATAAGTAAAAAATCTTAAAAGAGATTACACAAGAAATTATATATTTATAAATGGACTATGCCACAAGAAATTATTTGTAGGTCAATTGTTTGAAACTTTGAGTGTATTTTCTCATAGAAGCAGTGTCCAACAGTGATCGGCTCCCAGGCTTGCCCTCCAAAATATTAATATAATAGTAGTTGAAAAGTGTTAAGTTCACAAGAAAAAAAGTGTATATAGGTCACAACACATGGTGGGAAGAACAGCTAGCACCTGCAGCATTAGAGAGTCTTGACATTAAATACCAGCTTTACTATTTACCAAGAAAACTGGGAGAGTTAATTTGTTTGAGCCTTAGTTTTCTCATCTACTGAATGGAAAGAATACTTAACTTACAGTGCTTCACTAACAAATAAACCATTTAAAGATTAAATGAGTTAAAATATACAGAATAGCTGGAACAGTGCCTAGAATACATAGTAGGTTCTTTTTAAATGACAGCAATCATTAATAGTATTATTATACTAATAACTATACATTTAGAAGAGAAATAATAAAAAAAGTATGTTAAAATGCTAGTGATTAGATACACAAAAATAGAATTATTCTTCACACAACTACAAAAGAATTTGAGAAGATGAGGATTTTAAAAGAAATGATATGGCTTAAAGCTCCAGTAATCCCATTCTAAAAACTTACGATAAACTGAAATCTATATATTAGCCAAAAATGCAAAAAAAAAAAAATTTACTTTAGTGCTGTTGTAATAGTAAAAACCTATTTTTCACTGTTTTTGTAATTAACATTTTATTAAAAAACAGTAATGCCCGTTTGTTTAAATATTGTCTATGGCTGCTTTCATGCTACAAAGGCAAAGCTGACTAGTTGCAACAGAGACTAACTATATGATCCACAAAGCCTAAAACATTTACTGGTCCTTTGCCGAAAAAGTTTGTGGACCCCTGATTTAAGATATCCCCCAATGATGACAACATACAAGATGTGATACTAACACTTTCTCAAATGACATACAAATATTCTATTTTAATTTTATTTCTATTTTCATTTTAAAGAAAAATAATTTTAAATATGGTATTTGGAATAGAACTTGATATAGAATATAATCACTATGAAATTGTTTTTACTACCAGAAATCTCAGTTATATGTGTCACTACTGCCTGAGTTCCTGGGTTTCAGATGCACAAGTCCTTGTCCCACATCTGCACCCGACCCTTCCCACGAAAGCTCTACCCCATTTTCTTAGTCTTCCGTGTTGCTGATGCCTATGCTACATAAACTCAAGAATATATGAGGTACTCTAAAAACAATATTTATCTATAAACCAGCATAGTTTTTAAACATTAAAAGTACATTTTCTTTCAACATATTATTATTAAATGTAGGATGCATCATCCTTTCCCTTATCACTAAAAAAGAAAAAAATGCTGCCAGGTAAGCTATGAAGTTCCATTAACATGTATTTTTATTTCAGATATGTTTATAACATGGAAAAATAATGTATCTTAGGGTTTATTGGTATAACCATATTTAGGCATTCCAATTTCAAAGGAAAAATAAATAATTTCCCAGTTATCTTACAGGTTAAATAACTTTTTCCTGTAAAATTTCTCTTCCCCAGTTTTTTGGGGTTTTTTTTCCAGTTAGAAGTTATATTCCCAAATTTTCCTGATACTAAGAATTACCTCTAGAACTTTTTTTAACAAGTATTCCAGCTGATACTTATGACCAGGAAAGTGAGCAAATATAAACAATTTATGAGGACCTTAACACTAAAAACATTTTCATTTAAAGGTAACAAATAGCTAGATTGCTATCTACTCACTGTTGTTAGTATTAACTCCAATGTTTATAATAGTATCTCAGATGAGAGACTAGAATGATTTATATAATAATAAATTAACTATCAATACTAATATTATACTTAATAGTAACATAAATAAATTTTGTGAAAACATCTGAAGAGATACAAATTGAAGTTACAGTTATAACTACTATATTAAAGAATTTTTCACTATTTCAAACTCTTATTTTTTTATTTTGTGTAAAACATTAACCAATCATGCAAACATTAACTTGATTCCACATCTACAGATGGATGGACAGTATCATGTTTTTCAAATTTTAATAGATCAAGACTGCATATAGTTTTTAAAGCAATAACTATACATTATATTCAGCTCATCACGTGGAAGAAAAAAATGGCCTGCAAAATACAGAAGGCTATCTGCTTTGTTACTTTGTTGTCAAGATATACGGCAATCTGCTTGAAAGAAACTAAAAATACCTAAATATAAAAGCTACACAAGATGCCAGACAGAAAATATGATTAACTGTATATCACATCAAAAGCCCTTTTAAAAATTTTAATAAAGTACATTTTTAAAATGTTTATTGTGGCTGGGTACAGTGGCTCACACCTGTAATCCTAGCACTCTGGGAGGCCGAGGCAGGAGGATCACTTGAGGTCAGGAGTTTGGGACCAGCCTGAGCAAGAACGAGACCCTGTCTCTACTAAAAATAGAAAAAATTAGCTGGGCATGGTGGCTCGTGCCTTTAGTCCCAGCTACTCAGGAAGCTGAGGCAGGAGGATCGCGTGAGCCCAGGAGTTTGAGGTTGCTGTTAGCTAGGCTGATGCCACACACTCTAGCCAGGGTGACAGAGCAAGACTCTATCTCAAAAAAAAAAAAAAAAAAAAAAAGTTTATCTTAAACTTTACCAACAAGGGAAAGCTAGTAAATTAAATTACAGAGAGCATGTAAATCAATTTAAAGATACCTAAATTAACCAGTTGCAAAAAGGATGGAGAAGGATATAATTTCACAATCCCTCTAATATTTCTAGTAGCCAGAGTCAATAACTTATACAATAGTAAGTTATTGACAGGCAGGCTAAAACTGAATATGTTCATTTTGTTTCTTAAATATCTTCTCAAATTTTTCTAGTATGAATTTCATTTTTCATATTTCATTCTGTTATAACTTCAAGGCTATAATTTAACATAACACAGTAACCTAGAAGAGTCAAATAGAATAGTGACCCTAGGAAGCCCTCAGGGAAAACCTTTAAGTTCTCTGTTAATTTTTCCTATAGAATCTTCTCCTATGCATTTTAAACTTAATGTCCATGTAAGAAAACAAAGGTAGGAAACATATACTGCAACACAGTGAAGTAATCTCCAATATACTGTACTTAAGTTTATTAGAAACATTCAATTTAAAAAAACAAAATTATCTTGATTTTTAATATCTTAACCTTTTAATTTTTTTTTAAAAAGCTCCACATTTCTTTTCTTTACTTTTTAAATTTACTTGTATTGGTATTTTCTTTTACAAAAGTATTAAAGTAATAAGTTAGTTTATTAATGACTTTAAAGCTATTAGAGGCCTCTGTGTAAAATGCTTAAATCAGAGCAGTGACCTCATTCAGCAGAAGCTATAAAACTGACAAGGTGAAAGAAAACAAAATGAAAGAACCACTTTCTGAAAACATAGTAAAGAAGAAAAAGAAACAAGAGGGTGATGGGGATATTTGTATTCTATTTTCAATGTTTACATTATATTACATTTTAACCTCACTCAAAAGTTTTCCAACATGGCTGCCACTTGTTTGGAGTAGAAGTGGAAACTACTCAAAAGGAACTAAGCTAATTAGAAAATGTATCTTCACAAAGGTTATTTAAGTCTCAGCAAATAGAAGATTCTCTTCACTAAAGAGGAAAAACATTTTTCTGGTATTATGAATTACTGTATTCGTTTAATATAATGTTTTCCCTTTAGTTAAAAGTACAGTACTATTACGTGTCAATTAAAAACAAAATAAAACTTTAAAAAACATATCAAAAGATAGACCCCTAATAGCATTGATACACACAAACACTCATTTTATCCCAGAGAGACACAGTTTTTTTGTGTGTGTGTTTTTCTCCCTAGGATCATAAACATATTTGAGATCTAAAAATATATCATTCTAGTAAATAATTCAAAATGGCAATACCAACTGACTCAGAAAACACAACAAATTGCTAATATTAACAAGGTCAAAACTTAGTGAGGGAGAGGGGTATGTTACCCTGAAAAACATCCAATAGATCATAACTTGATTATACATTAGCACAAGTTCTACAAAATGTTTGTTAGTTCAGGATTGTCTACATATAAACTATATAGTAACTGCCACACAATAGCATGCTATTTTTATTTGATATAAGCAAAAAGTAATATCTCTATTAAGTTTGAATTCAAGAAACAGCAATTTAAAAATAATACAGCTTAAAGGGCCAAAGAAACCTAAGGGTTTAGGATATTCTTTAATAGAACTAAATGCCATAGTTCCCATGTACAGGAGAATACCAGCAGCTTTTTGCTTTTCATGCAAAATAAAAACTAAAAATTTGGGGGTTTAATATTTGCCAATATATTTCAAAACATACCTTTTTACATTTACGAAATTTTAATAAATTTGCAGGATTCTAATCCATGAAAAATAAATGAGAGGTAGACAGGGTAACCCTGTCCTCTAAGCTCTATATCATATTAGAAAACTATCACTTCTATATAAGGGTTCACTGGTACACAATGTATTGATAGTTTTAGTTATAATTATCATTAAAATCTGAAGCCTTTTTTCAGTAAAGGAGGCAGAAGTACTTCATTTAAATAAACATTCATATTTTTCAAATGTGTGAGACTTACCCGTCTTCGACAAAAGGGGAGGCCTTGGGCAATGATGCTAATGCTAAATATCTTCATCACAGTTTGATGTGGTAGAGGTTCTTTTGCACTTTTAAGATCAACAGGAACCAAGCCATGGTTTAGAGTAGCTTTTCCCGGTTTTGACATTTTAAAACTCCTCCTGGTTAATGAATACTCTTTACATGTAATACAGGCACATTACTAAAAGCTCTAACCACCAAATTAAAAAATATATATTTAATCTTAGTTTTTAAAAGGCTGAGAACCCAAGGCCTGCTGCTTTTGTCTTTCAACCTTCTCCTACCAAATGTCCTGACCTGTCTGAGGCTTGGTGAAGTGCAAACTATCCTAGAATAGCCAGGAATTATAAACTACTGAAGTGAAAGCTCCTGCTCCTGCCAGTCAAACAGCTGGTGAACCTCTCATACAAAGTCAGTAATGTGAATACAACCAAAGCAAGGCTGTGCTGTAGGGTCCCTTTTAGTATTTCTCTAACTAACTAACTTAGGTGGTGTTCCCTAGAAAGTGAAAGTAATTTTTACTTTACAAAAAACCAAAAAACACAAACATTGTATCTTCTCTTAAATATCTATTACATCTTCTTTATCCAAATATCGGCATTAATATTTTAGGAATGCTTTGAGTTTCGTTTGAAATTTAAGTGCAGTATTTATGCATGCTAAAATATATGTATATATAATGTACGTTTGTTCTATTTTATAGTAAAATGAGCACTATTTTCAAGTGTTCATCTTAAGTGTGCTCTCTTCCCCTTTTCCATACATACCATTCTTTATCTCATACTAAGACATTAAATACTGTACACTCTAGTTCTCTGTAGCTATTAATACACACTGCAGACTAATCTTCCTACTTGAATTTTTGTCAATTTCAGTTCAATTTCTTTAATTCTGAAAAACTCATTGATTCTACTTGAAAGTATAACAGTCATGTGATTGATTAAAGACTATTTATTTATAAAGTAACCTATGATAGGAAGTAATTATAGTAAAATGGATAATAACTAGTCAGTCCATTGCAAATCCCTAGTGCCTAATTTCTCCAACATACCATGGTCACATAAATCTTCCTAAAACACAGAGAAGGAATGTGGTATACAATCTACTCCTCAAGAAACTTCAATGGCTTCCCAATGCCTAAGATACAGTTTGGAGATGAAGACTCTTCTCAAAGTGGTCCCAAACTAATCTTTCCAGCATTATCTCAAATACTTTCCTAAATTAGCCACTTACACAAGTATTAATCTTTATACCCATCCCCTATTCAAGCCCATGAACTATGCTGTTAAGAAAAAAAAGCTCGATACGAGAATAGATAGTAGTCCTAATACAGAGCAGATAATAAATGTGAACTATCCATTCACAATGCTTAGTAAACCAGTTTGTTCTCTCTTTCCATTCTATTTTCCGCTCCCAATAATCAGTCATCTCACTTATCTGTCCTTCCAACAGCTTTTATGGAGCTTTATAGTGGGAAGTTAGAATGTGATGGGGGTGAATTTGAAAGGAGAATGTCAGAAATGGATGATTTCTTTTTTTACTTTGGAGAGATCTGCCTTGCTGAATATTAAAATGGGCTGTTGGGAAGGCAATCCATACACAAGAAATATTCCCAGTCCTACCCTGATGCTACATTCCTCAAGTAGACCTTTCTCTTATACCACAATTTAAAATGTAGTTAAAAATGCAAAATAATTGGCAAAGATGACATATTTAGTTATTTAAAAGTAAATGTCTCCAAAGAACTTCTCCAAAGATGTACAAATGGCCAATAAGCACATGAAAAAAATACTCAACATCACTAATTAGGGAAATGCCAATCAAAACCACAATGAGCCATCTATTAAGATGGCTATTTTAAAAAGAAAAAGAAAAAGAAAGAAAATAACAAGTGCTAGCCAGGATGTAGGGAAATTGGAACTCTTGTGCATTACTGGTGGGAAAGTAAAATGGATATAGCTGCTGTGGAAAATTATATGGCGGTTCTTCAAAAAATTAAACATAAAAGTAGCATATCATCCAGCATTTCCCCTTATGGGTATATACCCCAAAGAATTAAAAGCAAGGACTCGAACAGATATCTGCACACCATGTTCATAGCAGCATTATTCACAATGGCCAAAAGGTGGAAGCAACTCAAGTCTCCATCAATGAATGAATGGATAAATAAAATGTGATATATACAAACAATGGAATATTATTCAGTCTTTAAAAAGGAAGAAAAAAATAATCTCTCTGGTGAGCCACTAAAATGATGAACTTCAGAATGGTGATGTTAAGTTTAAAAAAAAAAACCACACAGACTCATAGACTCTCCAACAGGACTATAAGATCTTGAACCAACCCAGCTCCCAAGTAATAGTAAGAATCTTCAGGGAAAATGGTACTTCTATAACCCATACCTGCTTAAAATCCTAAAGTAATCAACCTTCAAGAATGTAATGTTCATGATAGAATCTATATGAAGCTTACGGGCAAATTGTTTAATGGTTGTTATCCCTCATTATGAAAATAATCCTAGAATTGCATAGAAGAAATTCCTTTTATAGAACCTTTCCTGCAGGCAAAATCTATTATCAGAGTCCAATCCAGATTGTACTTTTTAAATATATATCTTTATAGACACCAAAAAAATAAAAATAAATAAATAGGAGGAAATTCTGACACACGCCATAAGATCGATGAACCTTGAAGACATGCTAAGTGAAATAAGTCAGAAAAGTATGAATATTGTTGATTTCACTTATATAAGGTACTTAGAGTAGTTAAATTCATAGAGATAGAAAGTAGAATGGTGGTTGTCAGGGGCAGGGGGAGGGGGAAGTGAGAGTTAGTGTTTAACTGGTACAGAGTTTCAGTTAGAGAAAATGAAAAAGTTCTGAAGAAAGATAGTAGTAATGGTTGCGTAACATTGTGAATATACTTAATACCACTGAATTGTATACTTGAACATAGTTAAAATATTATATTTTATGTTATGGATATTTAACCACAATAAAAACATATTTTTAAACAAAAAAATAAGCAACTGAGAATAGAACCATCATCACCAAAAAAACCCCAATATGCCCCCTTATCCCCACACATGTACATCCTCCCCCACTATCAACATCCCTTCCCAGAGTGGAACATTTAACAATCAATGAGCCTACACTGCCACATCATCACCCAGAATCCATAGTTTCCATTAGGTTTTACTCTTGGTATTGTGCATGCTATGGGTTTGGACAAATGTGTAATGACATCAATGCAGTATCGCACAGAATAGTTTCACTTACCTAAAAATCCTGTGTGTTCTGCCTATTCATCCATCTCTTCTCCCAACCCCTCACAACCACTGATCTTTTACTGTCTCTATAGTTTTGTCTTTTTCAGAATGTCATATAGTTGGAATCATACAGTATGTAGCCTTTTCAGATTGGCTTCTTTCACTTAGTAATATGCATTTAAGTTTCCTCCATGTCTTTTCATGGCTTGACAACTCATTTTGATCTAGCGCTGAATAATATTGTTTTCCGTTGTCTGGAAGTCACATGTATTTACATGCAGATACTTTAAAAATAAGGAAGATCTCTAATCTCATTGGAATCTAATCCTAAAGGGGGGAAAAAAAGATTTGGACTTGAAAAGATCTTGGATTGGGAAAATTAAAACTAAAATCAACAGTTCTCATTCTCTAGTTTCTAAGAAAGCAAAAATTATTATGTAGTAAAACTAGACTTTTAATTTTCAAGAAATTATTTACAATAATAATAAAAACAAAACAAAAGTGAAAATTAAGGCTGTTTGTGTATCAAATGTGATTTACACTAAATACTAAGTTTTGGTAAGCACAAAGTAGTGACATTCTAAGTCAACACTTCTTTTTTAAATCAGTAAATAGCTGCCCTCAACTGGATAGTACAGAGCATTGCAACTTCAGCAAACTAAACACTAAGTTGAATTGTGTTTGTAACAACATAGTTTTGTAAAAAAGGAGACATTATTAGTGCTTGAGCAAAGTGAGTACTAATTTCTAAATGTATGCATGTACTACAAGTTTCATCTTTTTTAGAGGATTCAAGTAACAGTACTTCTAAAGCAATATTCTCAATAAACACAGAAACATTTAAAACACCAAACCTTCAAATATAGAAAACCCTAATCAATGCGGGAAATCATAGACAATGTATACAAGAACCCCAATCGCTAAGACTTTAAAATGAAGCTAATTCCATGTGTTCAAGAAAAGATAAAGTCTGAGTCTCAACTCTACTTTTAGAAACATTTAAGACACTCTTCATTATAATCATCACTACCCAAATAGAGACTCTTAAAAACAAGCTGTTTTTAAGATGACACCAGAAATATTAAGGCAGTGTAACATAGTAGACAGCATGGACTCCAGAGACAAACTGCCTTAGTTCAAATCCTGGCTCTATCAGGTATGACCTTAAATTAATCCCTTTTTGTCTCAATTTCACCTATGCAATACCTACCTCACAGGACTGTTGTGAGGATTAAATGAGTGAATGTAAGTATATAGAATAATGCCTCACATCTAGTAAGAGCTCAGTACTGTTAAACTGCCATTATGATAACCTACTACTACTATTATTGGGATCAAAAATCACATAGAGCTTTGTAGATTACATTTCTATTTTTTAAATTATTAGGAAAGCAGGTAGAGATTCTAAAAGCCATCTACAGTGACTTTGGAGTAGAATATTTTAAAATATAATATCTACAAGTTGCAGAAAGATTTCCATAATTCTGTCAAAATTTTCACCTAAAAATGAAGCTGTAGTATCTTAGCCATAGTGTCTGGGCATTTTAAGATTCCAGATACCACTGATCATCCAAAAAGAGCTCAACATTAGGGAATGTGTGGTAAAGAGAAGGTCTCTAAAACAAGGTAATTTGTTTTGCCCACTTATCACTTCCTGATTTCTTTCTTCTAAAAGTTTGCATTGGCAAAAATGATTATATATAAATATTACATGTAATAAAATATCACCAATATGGTATTTGTAAAATACATTACAGTTCAAAGCACTCCAATTCTCTTGTAACAACGAAAAATACCATTACAGCAATTTATTCTGGATTTCCATCTTTTCTTTCATTCATTGTTATATAAAAGGCTAGGATTTAACTGCCCTTGGCTAAAAGCCACAGCATATGAGTAGCACAAAGATTTTTCATTTTTCATAATTATTTCTGAATCAGCTAAAACAAATCACTTGGAAGACATAAGCTCTAACGATTTTATATCAAGAATTTCCAAAGTATCACCTCAATATCTGTGACCGGGAGAACATCAACATATACCACTTAAATTCAATATTATTCACTGCTTCTATGAATTTAAGCAACAAATGACTTACTCTTTTGTAGAAAGAGGAAATTCCAAATGTTAAAATTATACCACTATTAAAGTGAAATAAATCAGAATCAATATACTTCTGATCAGAGAATATGGTACTAGCAAGCATACTCATTTGTTTACAGACATAGAGTAAGCCAGATTATTTTCTGTACTGAAACAGTTTTCAGTCTTTCCTAACATCTTAGATATCAGAGTGTTAAAGTATTTCCACACCAAGCAATTCATGTATGAAAGCAATTCATGCACAAAGAATAACTTAAACACAGAGGAAAACAGTCATAAATCAAGAAATTTGTTTTCTGCTTAATGTTAAAAGAACTATCAATCTTGTATTAGTAATAACTTAAAAAATCCAGCAAACTTATACCATTACTTTAAACATAGGAACATAAATATCATTAGATTTAGCATGAAAGACAAATTCAAATATATGGCATACCTTTTAAAGTTTTAGTATTCATAACAGGCATGAGTCAAATGAATAAAAATGTCTTATAAAATTAAAATCACATTTAAAATGATTCCGAAAAATGTTATAAAAGATGTTTACATGCACAAAGAACTCACTAAGAAAGATTACAACTTCCAATTATAATGTATTTGAGACATTATATTCATGTCAACATTTAATGAATCACAACATGTTATTGTACTTCCCTGCTAATTTTCTTTATCTGGACACCAAGGAAAGCCCCTAACTACTTAAGAGAAATTAGCCTGGGTTCTGAGACAGCACATACAATATGTACAAGTGTTATAAAAATGTGATCTGGTAATCAGACATTTGCAAAATAAAAGCACTGCATGTATATGTACATGCATATGTACACAGATGTATATGTAGCATTTTCAAAATAAAAATGCTAGAATACTAGGTTATATAAAGTACTATAACTGCTTTGATTTATATAATCAAGGTCTAATTGCTAGACATTTAGGCTGTTTCAAATTCCAGTTATTTCCAAATAATTGGCTGAAAATAAGTTATAAATTAAAAAGTAAAATATAGAAATCCAACCCAAACAAGTCCTAATAAATAAGTTTAAACGTGATGAAACCACTCCATGGTACACCAGAAACTCCAAGATTCAAAAAACCTAACTATTTATTAATTTATTTCTTTCACTAAACTGTTGTCTCAGCCAACTTTCAGTCCAATTACCTTGAGTTAATACTCCAAGTAAACTCACCAGTATACAAAGAATATAGGGTTTCAGCTCCACCACTAACTAAGGCAAGTCTCTTAACTTGTCTCAGACTTCATATTTCTACAATGGGGAGGCTGGACCAGATGATTGAGGGTAAGCTCCTTGTACTGTATATTACAGTTTTAATAGCATCGAGTATACAGCCTTTCTTGTAATGTGTTGGACTGTCAATTTGGCAAGCCTTCCCTTATCATAGTTTAGTGAATAGTATAGCTATATTTTATAAGATGTATCTAAATAAAATTTACTGCTTCAATTCATTTGTGTATGCCTTCTAAAAATAGGCATCTATGCCTGTGTTATGCATATGTATTTGTATCGTGTAATAATAAGAAAACATTATTGGAAAGAAGGTATAAGCATAAAGGTTTTTAAAAACATGATTAAAAAGATGAAATTCAAGAAAAATAACCTTAGCATTTTTCTGATTCTATATTATACTATAATAATTTGTGTGTGTGTGTGTGTGTGTGTGGTGTGTATTTCCTCTCCTACCTACCATAGTGGCCCCTAAACAGTCAGTGACATACAAAGAATATCTGATTTTCAATGAGTAAGCTTTAGATCATATTCCTATATTTGTGTCTAAGAACTTTAGTTGTTCATCTTAAAATGACACTTTTCCTCGTTCTTTCATTAAGTACTTTAAAAATATTTGAAATGAAACAAAAGTCAACTATCAGACGGAATTTTGTAAGTATTTCAGAAATGCCCAGTATGAAATCCTCAATGACTATAACATGACTTGCCTCATGATTAAGTTTAACTCTTACAGTCTGAGCTGGGTTACCCCATCTGTTAAATTGGTCTTACACAGCTGCTCACCAAGAATTTAGCTGATGATTATTATAGTTATACCTTAAGTCAACTGTGACAAAAATGACACAGTAATTACAGGTATTTCAGTCATGCAAAATCCTTATGTGATAACGAAGTAATGATTTAAAGCAACCTAATTTTCCATAATTTTGAAAATAAAATTTAAGTGTAAGAAAAATAATAATTTCCTTAATGTAAGTTTTTAAGATCCATCATTTAAATACTTTCATGAACAAGTTTAAACATAAACAGTTCATCAGCATTTCAGGTAAAATAAATTAAATATTACTTATCAATCATTTGTTTCTCCTATAAAAACTCTGAAGAGTGTTGCAGGCCAGGGAGTCATAATACTAAAACTAATAATTAGGAGTAAGGACATAGTACTAACAATTCTTTTAAAGCACAGTAAGTAATGCAGACAGTTTTGCTATACAGCTTTTAAAAAATTAAAACTAAACTAAGTTATAAGGCAGAATGCTCACCAAATTGACAGTTTAACACATTATAAGGATTTATCCTATTAAAAGACTAAACTTATGGAAATGTAAAATATCTGACAGAGTGTTGGCAATTTGAGAAAGTAAAATAGTAAGGAGGAGGAAATATTGTTTCCTACATCGTTGAGTTTCTGATGCAATAATAAATAAAAATCAATTATTTTGAGACATAGTACCACAACTTCATTTATATAATTGTCAGTAACATGCTACAAAAGCATGTGAGATGTAGTAATATTTACTGAAAGTACTTCAGCATAGAATTTAAATAATAGAATGAATGAAGTTACATAAAATACATATTTAGGATCTCATTCTTGGATGGGTTGACAGTTGACACTACTGGCCTTTTACATTGCCAAAATTACATATTCAACAAAAGACATTGTCTGCTAAACATCAACATTAATTTTATAGCTTACGTTTAAATTAAACTGAGAGTCTAAGTTTTCATTCTTTCTAATAAGCAAAACACTAACTGGCTATCAAGAAAGATTAAAAACAAACAAAACTCAATCCCTATCATTCTTGAGTATGCCTGAAATAGCCAGATCTTGGGATGGAAAGTAGTAGTAGTCTAGGGATGCTAGGAGACTATCAGTGATCAATAGGAGATATAAAGGAAGTCTGCAGATATAGGGCTTAGAAAATACATATGTATTATTTCAGATTGGGACAATCATGAGGGGGAAAGATAAAACAAAGTTCCTAGTAGACTATGCTTTATTTCACTTAATCACCATGACAAGACTATGAGGTATCATTATCCTACTTTTTATAGACAAGGAAATTGAGGCTCAGAAAGGTTTACAAATTTTCCCAAAATAATACAGCAGCCAGGCAATGGAGTTAAGATTTTAACCCTGGTATATCTAATTCCTAAACTTGCGCTTTGTAACAGAACATCTATTCTATTCTATAGAATGTTAAGTCCTAACCTAGTTGTGTTACTTCCTAACTTGGTTGTTTGGAGACTTACTTCTTACTATCTATGCTTCGGATATGTAAGTTTGCCAGATAACTGAGTTCTAGATAACTGAAATAAAGTATTGTATACGACATTTATATATTATATATGGAATCTGTTTTAATGTGCCTGATTTTTATGAAGTCCAAATGAAAAAAAAAAAAAACAGGAATAAGAGCAAAGATATTATGACCTCCTATAGCAAACTGTATTCTCAAAGATGGTCACAACAATATCCCCCATCTCAGATGCTCTTTTGCAATGTGACTCTGACACTACTTCCATTGAGAAGTACAGACCATGTCCACTTTCCTTAATAACTGGCCAGACTTCTGTGACTGTTTGAACCACTAGTGATGATGAAAGTCATATCAAGTGAATTCCTAGGCTAAGTTATAAAAAGGAGATTTAGCTTTCTTGCTCGCTAGAACACTCACTTGGTAGCTCTGATGTGCTCCAATTGTAGTCTAATTACCCTAAAGCCACCATGCTCTGAAGAAGCCCAAATTGGCCCAGGTAAAAAGACCATATTATATGAAGAAGTCTGAGACTATATGAAAAAAAAGATTCCTAGCAAGCCCCCAGCTATTCTAGACCCCTGCTTTTTTACCTCCAGTCACAATCTGACTACAACCCTGAATTAGTAATGGCCAGGTCAGCTCTCCCCCCAAATTCCTAACCTACAGGAACAATGCGAAACAATAAATAATTCTTGTCTGTTATAATCCGCAAAGCTTTGGGGATGATGTGTTAGGTGACAACAGATAACCAAAACATCTTGCAAAACAAGGCGTTCCAAGAACACTGGTTTATTTATTGTAATATGAAATATAGTCATCCTAGTGGACTGTCAATTTCAAAATTTAAGAATGGAAAGGACAATGAGTGATTCAGAATGAAAATGTGAGTGGCTATTCTGAGGATGGCAAAATTTTTGGTGACAATGTCCCACCTTGATAACATCCAATGGAAATGAGGCATACAGCAAGTCTCTGGCTATCTTCGTAATAAAACTTCAAAAAATCTTACACACTACTTTAGCTTAAATTTACATCCAAAGAATTTTGATATATGACAAAGAAAGGAAAAATCAACTCATTTTTGGATTTCCTACAATCATGCTTTTTTCTATATTTCAAGCAAACTCAAATGACTAGAGAAGCAGGTAGGTAAAATAAATGAGAGAAAACAGGTCAGGTTTGAGACCCGGAAAGCCCACCTAACAGGTACAATTGATTGTTGTCATATAAGCCCATGGGCCCCATAAGGCCAGATGTTCCATAGTTTCAAAGGTGAAAAATCAATACTTTTATGTGAACTCTAAAGATTTTTAAATGTTGGCAACAAATTTAAATGTGTTTTAAAAAATACCATGAGATGCCAGTTTGCAATCTCTGCTCTATTCCTTTTTGAAGTAAAGAAGCATAAAAATATAACACAAATGAAACATGATATTAGTGTTATCTAACAGAGAATAATGATTCTGTCTTAAAGTTTTAATCTTCTTTTCTATACCAGGTAACAGAGTGAAATGATGAGAAATAAACTCCAATAAACACTAGAGATGTACCTTAACATATTTAAATTTTTCACTCATTAAACCCTACGACAGATGGCAGCATATTGGTAAAGTACAAATAATTCATTCTAGAAAATTAAATTTATAATGTGGACAAAGAGAACCAACACCTGTAGCTAAGCAAATGAGTAACTCTTGGCACTTACTTCCCAAATTCACCAGTACCTTCTTCACACTCCCATTCTTCATTTGCATCTGATTTCAATAACCAGAAACTGCCATTTAAGACCAACAAGAAATACAGAAAATTAAAGCATTTTCACTTTGAAAGTAAAGCATCTCCTAAAAGTAACTGCTATATTTCTAAAGCAGAAAAGCTATCTTTAATAACTGCAGGAACAAAAACTACCTGACAGAAGGAAAAGGTACACTTGAATAAAGTTGACCCTTTTCTGGAAAAAAAAAGATACAAAAAATTTATACATGATTTTTAACCCTAAAATATGAAAACAATCATCATTCTTCTACATATATGTCACATAATTAGAGGTTAAAGTTTACATGCAAGATGCTGCCCTGACAACAATACTTATTAGGAGGAATCAAGTTAACATACTGACTGCCACACTAGGAAAAAAAAATGTTTTCCTTGGGGCCATGGTGTTTTATTACAAAAACAGAATAAAAACTTCGAAAATAAAACAATTCTTTCTAATTTAATGAAAAATTTGTTATTTTTTATTGTGTTCTGTGCATGAGTTATATGCAATTAAATTGTCAATATTAATTGTAACAGTAAGAACATCAACAAGTAAGATTTTCATGAACCATCTGCAGGCCCTGGGCTCAAAACTAGCGTGAGTTAAATACAACTCACATGGCAGTTAATGTGTTAATATTCTATGCCAGATACAGCTAGTAGCTACTATTTTTATTTATAAAGTGTGTTCTCTAAAATGCATCCTAAATAAAAGTAATTTCAGCCTACCTGAAACCATTGTTCCATTCATAGTGATTGCTTTCATTTGTTTATAATCATCTCTTCACTGTGAAAAATTTAGGTATTTTCTGTGGTATCAAGCAGTAATTCTAGAATTTCTACAGAAGAGAGAATTTCCCTCGCATTTATTCCAGTTCTAGCTATTGAGTTCATGAACACAAAAGTATCATTAAAGAATAAAAGTTTCATTTTCATTTCTTCTGAACATTTTCATGTGAGTACTCAAGGCCCCAAGATTACTAAAATTTACTTTCAGGTTCTTTTTCAAATTCCTTCTAGGTTCAGCAGTAACAACCAATTAGGGAAAAAATATCTGTCAGGATCAAGAATGCTTCATAGTTAGTGCTAATAACATTTGCAATATCAAACAGCTGAACTCTATGCTAAAAGCCATAATAATTCAGGCAAAATTCAGTGGAATAGTTTCAACCCACCCAGCAAAGTATCTTTATAACCAAAAATATTTTGCATAGCATGCCATCTAGCCTTAACTAGTTTTAACATAGACTTGTAACATTACAATAATTAATCTTATGAAATATAATAGCTAACACTTTAAGGACTATCTGCTAGTCATAGTCCTTAGTACCTTGCATACATTATCTCATTGAATCTTCTCAATAACACCATGTGGTAGATACTACTATCATCCTTAGGATAACTTTACAAGGTTAACAGTTTGTACAAGGTCAAACTGTCATGAAGTGACAGAGCTAGTATTCAAAAACCCCATAGTCAGACTTCAGACATCACACTAACTACCCCACAGTCTGACTTCAGAGATCACACTCTCTAACTACCAGTATTCATGAGCATTGGTGCATTTGTTATAGAAATGCTAATGAGGGCATGATCCACTGAGTCATTTAGGAAGCCCTCTGTAAGAAATTCTTTTTACATAATATTAGGAAAGGGGTATATGTATGTGTCTCTGTGTGACATACTTTCTCTTCCTCTGAGAGGATGATGTACTAAGTCCTCTTAATTTTACCACAAGGAAGCAGACAGATCAAATTACAGGCCAATGTTTTACAAACTTTAATATATATAAGAATCATGTGAGAGCTTATTAAAAATGCACATCCCAGCTCTGGAGTTTAGTTAGGTAGCTCTGGAGTTTAACCCAGCAATCTGCATTTTAAATAAGCACTCCAGTTATTTCTGATGCAACTGGTTCAGGGTCACACTTGAAAAATATTGGTGTAGGCTCTGAGAATACCAATATTCTGTTACCAGCTTTCCCCAACTCATCATAACTCATTGCTCATCCCTTCTCATCGCCTTGTCCTCATATTCTACTGCAGTATTGTCCCTGGTTCTGATTTTCATGTACACTTTATCACTTTATTATACATGTTTCTCCTATATATGAACCACTTCAAATTCCTCGTGGAAATTGGGATACACATTTCTTTTAAATGAGGTCAATTCATTTGGCAGTTTAACACCTAAAACCAGTGTATCAAATTCATAAGAAAAAAGTCCTTACATCACTGGCTAAGGCACTTAATGTGCTATGTATATGCCGCACTTCCACTCCAAACAACCCGATTCCCATTAAGGGACCTGCACTGGAGGCAAACTATTTTAATTTCACAATGAGTGATAAACAGCCCACTCTCCTTCCATATACGATGTCTAGTGAAAAATGGGCGGTCCATACATCAAACTAACCTATAGAAATGCTTTTGTAAAATCTGGACACTAACATATTAAAAAAACGATAAATACTATATGAAAATCTAGAAGTTCAGTGACTTTAGAAAAATTCAAAAACATGGGAATATCAAGATCACAATTTTCACAGCCATCCCCCCTTTTAGAGAAGCTTTGGTCCCCAGGTCTTATATTTAGTCCATTTCATTCATTTAAATTACCTTTCTGGCCCCTATGGCCTCTTTAGGAGTTTGTGTCTCCTATAAGCTATTTGTATCTTCTATAACCTGTGATATGGGGAAGTAGGAGTAAGAAGGTTTTCTGCTTTAAAATCATTCCAGAGAAATCAAGAAAACACTGATGGCAATTAGTTACAATACCATTGTAACTAATTGTGAATGGTGTTCTAGAAACATTTCTACTACTCATACTAATCCAGTTTTCCCAAACCTCTGACTTTTGGGCAAATCAAAGTGATCTCTTACCTTTATAAAATACCACATACCCTGAATTCTACACTTGCCCTCTCCCCATTAACCTTTTGTAAATGTAATGCACCTTACAGTGAATATATGCATTTAGCATAGTAATGTGATCACAACATCTTCCTTCCTCAACCCCTGCAAAAGGTAGTATTAAACTGAGGCACATCTTAGAAGAATAATGGCAATTCTTTGAATGCTCAGTAATACTGTTTAAAATGAACCAAATTTTAACTAGAAAGCTAGTGTTTTCTCCAGATACATGTTACAAAGACATTATTTGATGTCTTCAATCCATCAATAGCATTTAATACCTCTCCTTCTCAAAGAAGCAGCAGTACAGGTGTTTCTCAATATATCCAAATACTGATGTCTCTTTTGACTAGTTTTATATTCTTGACCATTTAAGAGTTTAACATTCACCACAATAACTCACTTCATTACCTGAACAAAAAGGTCAGAATTCAAGCTAAGTGTTTAATCACCTAAGCTCGTGTTAATCTACCAAAATACAGCAATAAATATGGTTTTCAGAAAAGGTAGTAAAATAAACTAACAAACATAGAACTATGATATAAGAAACATAACTTTATCAGTTAGACAATATGCTTTTATCACAGCAATGACTTTAAATGGAAAAGAAGTTCATCAATATTCAAGAGGGCTAACTTCTCAGTAAAATTTATAACTAAAGATCAAAATTTGGTCACTTTATTACACTAATAATTTGAGGAAATAAATTAAGATATTAAAATTGACAAACCAAAGGAGGAGAAACTTAAAGATGAGGTTCTTTTAAGTCTTTAAATGTATTATTGCTCCTTCTCTTTCTTTCACAAGATCCTATTTCATGTTCTCCTCTAGGCGTAAGCAACATGTTCCCCAAGTTCATCATACCAATCTTCCTTCACAAAAAGGAAGTGTAAGTATCACAGTAGCTAATGAGAAATGTCTTTATTCCCCCCTAAAACATAATACAGAAATTAATAATGAGAGGTGTTCTTTAAAGTATATCCAAGGAAGAAATAATTTAATCAAGGCTCTGCTTAGATTTTGAGCTTGAACTTCCTCTTTAGAAGCTATTAAAGATCAATTGTAGTCCATAGGTCATACGTAGCCCACAGTCAGTTTGGGAGACAGCACAATGTTTTTATTTTTTTTAACTGAATATTAACACCTTTTAGGGAAGGCATATCTTATGCACCTCATAAGAGCCTGAGCAGTGTTACTGGCTATTCATGACACGCTTCATACATTCACACTACCTATTTAGGCCCTGTAGGTTGTAGTTCTAATTTCTTTACCCCAAACAACCAAAAGAAATTAAGGAAGACTGAATCAGTTCTTCAAATATTTTTCTTACTTTAGGATGATTGGGTGGTTTTACCCTACAATATTACCTTCTACGCTAACACAAGAGGAAATTTGGACAAGAAGGATAACCTTTTTGGAGAGATCATTCTTTTCTCACATATATGCTGTGAAAGCCCAGAGCAACCAACAATGAGAGGCCTTTTGGTTTTATGCATTTATGTGCAGATAATTGAGAAATTTTCAAAAAGTATACTCATATTCCCAAAGCACAGTAAGTATGCATACATATGTACACTTATCCCAAGATTCATTCTTTTATCAGTCTTTATTGTCACTAAATAGCAAAATGAAGATATGCTAGCTGCTTATTAAAAAAAAAAAGCAAAAACCCTAGGCATCCCCACATATTACGTAACAACATACATAACTACTCCAAGTATTTATTCCAAATTCTGAGCAAGACATGGTGTACTACAAAACAAAGTAGAAGATAGACAAGTGCATATTAAATATATTTAAATACATGAAAAGCAGCTCTATCAATAGCACTGAGGTACTATATGGCCCCCTAGTGTTCAATGAAGAAACAGATAAATTCCTAAGTAATTAAGTGCTTTCATATGATGTTTCATACTAAAAATGTTTGTGCTTTCTTCTGAATTACTATCCATATTTAGGATATTCAGTGAAAAAAATCCTGAAATGTTTTTTAAAGTTTTTCCCATAAAATAATCCCAGTACTCAATGGGAAAAAAATAGCGTTCCTCAACTAAGAACAAAACAATATTGAATTTAAGGCAAATTCAAAAGAAACAACAAAAGAATAGCGTCATGTCTACAAATTGAGTATTTAAACACACCTAAATTCCCTAACCATATTTTCTTTTCTATATATTCTACTTCTATGATTCACCCAACTTGATTCTATCATATTAATTTATAGATAACAGAGATTAATTATAGTAACCAAAGACATGAAATACACAAATTATGTCCCTCAGAAGAGAGGCCAAACACAGGATTGAGATTTTAGGACAAGAATCAAAGTAAAAAGTAGACCTATAAGCAGAAAAGAATCTCCCTAATAAGATTCATAAGATTGTAATCACCAGCAAAACAGTTTAAAAATTGATATTACTGTTTAAATTAAAGTTGGTGAAACAATAATTTCAAAAGGACCTAAATTTGTTATAGATTTTTAAAATATATTTATATATTTATAATTATTGTTTATATACTGGAGTTTTGTGGGGGAGAGGTGGGAACTGATATATGAGAAAGATACAAATTTTGCCTCCAGCTTCGTCATTCACCTGCTGTAATCTTAAGCGATGAACATTTCCAAGTTAAAACTTTAGAAACTACAGGAGGCCTCTGTGAAGATCCTGTACTTGGTATCAACATCAATCCTTCAAATGTCTAGGAAAGGTAAATTGCCTACGGCGTGGAAGTTCTGCAAACAACCCTCCAAACTACCACTTAGCCGTCACTAAACCATTAAGAAACACGATATAAACAAAGAAAAGTTAAAACAATTTGCCTAATATAAATCAATATAGATACGTGGAATATATTCAAATACACTGTCACCTAGAGAGGCTCTGTATTTTTTTCTAAAAATTCTGCTTCTATTAAAAAAACTTATTCCTTACTTGCAAATGCCTTCAGTATTTTCATTTCTTTATAGCCTCCCAACACCATCTAATTCCTACCTATCCTTAAGGTCTCAGCCTAGCTTTTATTTCCTCATTGAAGATATCACTGAGTTAATGATTTGGATGTGGATACATACATATTGAGAACTACAAAACTGAGAAGGTCACCGAAAATGCTAGAAGACCGAATCTGGATACAAAGTAATCTTAGTATGAAGGAACTCGGTAAACAAGGAACCAAAATGGAAACTGGGTGAAAATGAAGGCACAATGGCGAGTAACAATAAAAAATCTAATAGGGGCAAACTTAAAGTCTTGTACACAGGTTCAAAAACCTGTAAAATTTCACATTAAGTGAAACATGATTAAACCATACCATGTCTGTAAAAATATGTAACAGAGATTTTGTTTTCTGAAAGTTCAATTTTTAAGCATTTTCTGTATGCAAAGTGCTAGGTTTTATATGACACAGCAGAATCTTAGAATAGGAGAAGATAATCTTACCTGTCAACAATCTAAATATACATAAATAAATTAAACAAGGCTGACTATAACTAATTGCTACAATACGAGTTAAAAACAAAGAGGTAGTTAATGGAGGTACAGAATTTTGTTCAGAGTTCTGTGAAATACTCTTAAAGCAGGTGAGACTTGAAATAGATCTTAAAAGGAGGACAGAAATTTACAAGAGGCTATATAGGGTAAGGAAAACAGACAGACACATAGACATTTACTTAGAGATGGGGTCTTGCTCTATCACCCAGGCTGGAGTACAGTGGCATGATCAGAGCTCACTGTAGCCTCCAACTCCTGGGCTTAAGCAATCCTCTCGTCTCAGCCTCCTGAGTTGCTGGGATTACAGGCATGAGCCAACGCACCTGGCAGAAGACATTTAAAAGATGGAAAAAGCTTAAACAAAGGTTATCAAAGTAGCCAGAATTCCTCTACACTCAGTAAGGTCAAATAAACCCATGTTGTTGAGGTAGAGGGTAGAGTAGAAATAAGCTGAAGGATACAAGAGGGTTTTAAAATTTTGTATATGTTTATATATGTTATACATATAATAATTATGTTTAAAAGAAAATAAGACAGAAAGGTTCTCAATAAACTAGGAAAAGAAGGGAACTTCTTCAACTTGATAAAGACTGTCTATAAAAAACCTACAACTAACATCATACTTGATGAGAAACGCAAAGCTGTCCCACTAAGATCAGGAACAAGGCAAGGATGTCCTCTCTCATCACCTCTTTTCAATATTGTACTGGAAGTCCCAGCTAGTAGAATAAGACAAGAAAGGAAGTAAAAGATATACAGATTGACAAGAAGAAAATAACACTTTGTTGGCACATGACATGATCCTCTATGTAGAAAATCCTAAAGAATCAACAAAAACTAATAAGCAATTATAACAAGGGTGTAGGACACAAGGCTAATATATAAGTCAACTGATTTCCTACATACCAGCAATGAATAAGTGTCATTTGAAATGAGAAATGCAATATCATTTACATTAGCATCCCCAAAATGAAATATTTAGGTATGAATCTAACAAAATATGTATAAGATCTACATGAGGAAAACTGTAAAACTCTAATAAATAATATCAAAGAACTAAATAAATGAAGACATATTCCATGTTCTTGTGCAGGAAGACTCAATATTGCCAAGATGTCAGTTCTTTCCAATTTGGTCTATAGGTTCAAAGCAACACCAAACAAAATCCCAGCAAGTTATTTTGTGGATATTGACAAATTGGTTATAAAGCTTATTTGGAGCAGCAAAAGACCCAGAATAGCCAACACAATATTGAAGGAGAAGAATAAAGATGGAAGACTGATAATACCCAACTTCAAGACTTACTAGAAAGCTACAGTAATCAAAACAGCATGGTATTGGTAAAAGAACAGAAAAATAAATCAATGGAACAGAATAGAGAGACCAGAATATAGTAATCTTTAACAAGAGAGCAAAGGCAATACAATGGGGAAAAGATAGTCTTCCACAAATGGTGCTGGAACAACTGGACATTCACATGCAAAAATATGAATCTTTTAAACACAAACTTTACACGTTTCTCAAAAATCAATTCAAAATGGATCACAGACCTAAATGTAAAGCGCAAAATTATAAAACTCCTAGAAGATAACATAAGAGAAAACCTAAATACCTTTGGTATGGAAATGACTTTTTAGATACAACAATACAACACTAAAAGCATGATCCATGAAAGAAATAATTGATAAGCTAGACTTCATTAAAATTAAAAACTTCTGTTTTCTGAAAGACACTGTCAAAAGAATGAGAAAATAAGCCACAGACTGGAAGAAAATAGTTGTCATCAGATAAATGACTATTATCCAAAATATACAAAGAACTTTTAAAACTCAACAATAAGAAAATGAACCACCCAATTTAAAAATGGGTGAAAGATCTGAACAGACACCTCATCGAAGAAGATCTACAAATAGCTAGTAAGCACATGAAAAGATGTTCAACATCATGTGTCATTAGGGAATTGCAAATTATAATGAGATACCGCACACACCTATCAGAATGGTCAAAATCCAGACAAGTGACAACACCAAACTCTCATTCGTTGCTGGTAGGAATGCAAAATGATACAGCCACTTGGAAGACATTTGGCAGTTTCTTACAAAAGTAACTTACTGTTAACATATGATCCAGCCATCACTCTTCTCCCAAAGGAATTAAAAACTTAGTCCACACAAAAACCTGCACACAGATGTTCACAGCAGCTTTATTCATAATTGTCAATTATGTGGAAATGACCAAGATGTCCTGTAGTAGGTGAGTAGATAAATAAACTGTGGTACATCCAGACAATGGAAAACTGAATATTATTCAGCACTAGATCAAAATGAGTTTTCAAGCCATGAAAAGACATGGAGGAAACTTAAATGCATATTACTAAGTGAAAGAAGCCAATCTGAAAAGGCTACATACTGTATGATTCCAACTATATGACATTCTGGAAAAGGCAAAACTACAGAGACCATAAAAAGATGAGTGGTTGTGAGGAGTTGAAAGGAGAGATGGATGAACAGGCAGAACACCGAGGATTTTTAGGGAAGTGAAACTATTCTGTGCAATCCTACATTGACGTCATTACACATTTGTCGAACCCCATAGCATGCACAACACCAAGAGCGAAACCTAACGGAAACTATGGATTCTGGGTGATCATGTGACGATGCAGGCTCATTGATTGTTAACAAATGTTCCACTCTGGTAAGGGATGCTGACAAAGGGGAAGGTTGTTCATGTGCGGGGACAGAGGGCATAAGGGAACACTTTGTACTTTCCATTCAATTTTGCTGTGAACCTAAAACTGCTCTAAAAAATAAAGTTTATTAATTTTTTTTAAAAAAGATAGGATGGTTAGTGCAGGAAGATCTCCAAAAAACATTTTCACAGGCCTTGAGAATCAATAATTCAAGGAAAGGGTTTCCTTGTAAAGGAGAAGGGTATTTCTTTCTACCAGGTCAGAGTAATAGAAGAAAAAGAAAAGATACAAATGAAATACTAGGTGACTGAAAGTAAAGTGGAAAGAATTCATGTCAATGAGCCATGAGCTCAGTGAAGTAGAGGGGGGAAATTCTTTTTGAGAGGCTAAACAGGTCAACTGTTTAAACATGTTACCAAAAAAAAGAAAATAACAATAAGACTTATTATAGTCACTGAAAGAAGCAAGAATGAAAATAGTATATACACTGACCCTAGCTATGTAAAATATGTATCCATGTAGTCAAGGACTGATAGTAATATGTAAAAATTTATTCACTAAGTCTTTATTGACTAATCATTAGGTTACTGAGGTACCTTATACCTTGATAAGTATTATTAGACAAAAAAAAATAAGAAATCAAAGGGCTTGAATAGGAGGGAGGCAAAAAACCAATTTTAATACAATGTGATAGGAGTCATAATAAATATATCACAGTAGCAGAGATTCAGGTGAGGTAACTTTTTGAGGCAACAAAATAGATGTTAGGGTAGAACAGGGGTGGGGAACCTGTGGCCTTCTAGTTCCTTAAGTGTGGCTTTTTGTCTGAATCCAAATTTTATAGAACAAATCCTTTGATTTTTATTAATACATTTTTGTTCATCTTTTACATTTTTATTTTTAAAATGCATGTATTTAAAATACCAAAGAATAAAATAAGTTTCCACGAAATAATCTTTCCAGATTGACCAGCACAATTATAACATTAGTAAGTCATAAGGGCTAAATTGATGGTTGCTACACTCATGATTTAGTTCTAACTTCCCCCACCTGACTGGTACTACCACCACATGAGGATGGTTGGTGAGAGTTTATGGGGGTTGAGTAGGCCAGTCTGTTATCAGCTTTTGACAACGGTGCACTGTGTTTCTGTTTGAAGTGGAATTTGTGAACAGTTGCACAGCTCAACAGTATTTTTAAATTCTGTCTGCTTAACAGCCCACTATGTCAAAGAAGACTAAGAGAAGGCTAAAGGAAGAAAACAGATTTTTTAAATGAGGACTGGGAATTGCAATATTACCTTGTTTCTCCTAAGATAAGATGATTTGTTTGCTTTGTGATACAGCAATATTAACATTAAAGAAATTCAATGCTCATCAGCATTATAACACTCACAAGGACCACAAATATTTTAAATCAGAGGGAGAGGCACAAAGGTTGTATTGCAGAAATTAAAAGACAAAAAGCAAAAGCAAAGACAATTCTTTCAAGCAGCAATAAGACCTGGAAATAATGCCACTGAAGCAACTTATAAAGTAGCTTATATACTCAGGAAAAAAGGGAAGCCATTCAGTGACGTAGAAATTGTGAAAGAATGCATTGTCTAAGTTGTAGGATGCTTAGACTCTGATAACATTTCAAAGTACAAACAACTGTCTCTTTCAAGGAGAACCATACCTGATAGGCAGCATGAATTACCCTTCAACTTAACAGAACAACTTCATGCAATACTTCAAAGGAAAATATATATTATTCAATTGCTTTGGATGAATCAACTGATATTACTGACTCAGCGCAGGTTTTATACTTCATTCGGGTCATAACAGAAGATTTTCTTTGCTACAAAGAGTCACTCGCTTTGGGTGCTCTTGTGAACAGAACACAGGGAATGGACAGCTTCAACAACTTTCAAGATAAATGTTATGAAGTTGGACTGAATTTGGTAAATTTAATAAGCATATGTACAGATGGTGCACCTTCCATGACAGGAGAACATGAAGGGTTAATTGCACAGATTAAAAAAAGTATTAACAGATCCAGATGCTCTCATTTCTTTTCATCTATCTGGCCTCAGCATAATCTCTGTGCTCAAGCTACTATTTTAAGTGACACTTTGCAACAAGTTGTAAGTATTGTTAACTATATTCCTGTGCAAAGCAACATGGCATTGTCAGTTTCATAACATGCTGAAGTTGAACCATGAGCTATTCAGCGCGGATTTGCCATACCATTCTAAGGTGTGTTGGCTCTCACAAGGACAGGTGTTAGCCAAAATTTTATCTCTGTAAGAACAGATAGTTAAATTTTATGAAGAACAGAATCAGCTATGTGAATTATTGAAAGAAGATTTCTATAGGAAGGCAGCATTTCTGTGTAATATCATGTCAAATCAAAACAACCTGAATATTTCTTTGGAAGGTAAAACTAAGTCTATATATGCTATGTGGCCAAAAATCCAAGCATTTCAAAAAAAGCTATCTTTTTTCAAAACACTTCTTCAAAAGGAAATTTCAGATGAACATTTTCCCCAGTTAGCAAAGGTCATTGATGAGCAGGATGCTATATTATGTGAATCATTTGAAGAATACGCAGTTGTTACAGACCTATTAATACGATAATATAATGAAAGGTTCACTGACTTTGAGAATCATGACATCACACTCAAATTAGCATTTCAGCCTCACCTAGATGATATCACTAAGGCACCTAAAGAACTACAGATGGAACTGATTGAGCTCTCAATAGATGACATTTTAAAGTCATTGTTTGATGCTAAGAAAGATTCACTTGAAATATGGAAAAATGCAGTACAATACCCATGCCTTTGGCAACATGCCCGAAAAATGCTTTCTTGCTTTTCAACCACTTATTGCTGTGAATTGTCATTCTCCTACCTAACCCAAATCAAGATACCCTTAAGGTCACAAATGACTGATACCCATTTGGAGGATCAACTGAAACTGCGGACCTCCATGCTGCAACCAAATATTCCAATGTTTTCCAACAAAAAGCAGACACAACAAAGTCATTAAAAGGTTAGTCAACTTTAAAATTAACAAATAGTTTTCATTTTTTGAAATTATTAAGTACACAACAGTTATATTTTTACAAAATAATGTACATTTTAAAGTATATCTAATTGAAGTTTCTTGAATGTGGCCTTATTTAATTATAGCTAAATTAATGTGGCCTTCCAACATGAAAAGTTTCCCCACCCCTGGTAGTAGCTTTATGGGTTATTCTACAGCCCACCCATCCCAAAATTAGTAATATTGTTTCACTGAATTTTCAAATTTTAATGAAAGTACAACCCAGACTCAAAATAAGGTCTGAGTTCCAATCCTAGCTCCACTACTTACTAGCTGACTGAACACTAATGAATTACTTAACCTCTCCTTACTCCTCATCTCTGGTATGGGGTTAAAAATTAGAAATAATATCATAGGACTGTTAAGAGTAAATGAGAATATATATGTATTTAGCACAATGTCCTAACACATAGTTAAGGGTGTTCAATCAATGGTTTAGTATCACTACTATTGATATCAACATTATCAGTGTCATCTTCCATTGTACTGATAAGGTCCAGAATAAAGGCAGGTAATAGTCTGGCTCTATTGCCCCTCAGTAGCACCATGTCAACTGCAGGACATGACACTTTAAGAGCAATGTGTCCAGAGAACAACCAGGATGGTGATTCTGGAAACACGTTGAAGGCATTTGATCTGGAGAAGAGAAGATTTTGGATGAATATGACAGCAGTCTTCTCCTATAAATAGGGCTGTCACTGCTCTAGATGGAAAAACAGAGACCACAGCAGAGTAATAGATACCAACATAAAATAAAGAACTCTAACATAAAGAACTGCCTAAAAATATAAAGGTACTTTCTATTGTAGTTTTCTCTTGTGATGACATCATTTGCAATCCCAAGTCTGTTGAGAAAGCCACTGGGCACAGGTTTGGACTTGGCGATCTCAAAGGTCCCCTCCAATTTGGATTCTATCTTAGGAGACTTAAAATTAGGATAAAAAACCTAAATGGCTTAAATATATTGATTAGTTTCATGAAACGGACAGTTATAAGTAGGGGAGGGGAGGAAAAGGAAAGCACTGGTGATTTCCTGGTAAAGTACTCAGCACTTTAGAACTGTGTTTTAAAAGACAGACTCTGAAACTGCTCACAGAAAGATTTTTAAATGAAAAATATTAATGTTTTATGGAGAGCCAAAAGCACTATCAAGGCTACACTAAAGAACTCTTTAAAGAAACCACTTATTAAATATCTTAAAAACAAGAAAAGATACTACACTATGCTATATTATTCTTCTAATTCTAATAATGTGTTAAGTTGACCTTAGAGAATTGCCAGGGTGATACTTGAGCCCTGGAGAAGCCAAGAATTGGTTATAATAGGACTTAAAGAGTTCAGTGCTCTTTCTACTATATGCGGCTGCATTTTCATGCAGAGATAATGCCATTTCTTGTGAGGGACATCTTTTTATCCAGTCCTCCATTAGAAGCATTATATAATATGGCAGTCATCCAAAAAGGCTATGTAGCATAATAATTGGCTTCTAGCAGATGTAGCTATTTTTTTAATAAATAATATTCATATATGCTTGTTGTAACAAGGTTGAGAAATACTGAAATGTACATAAGGAAGAAATAACCCTTTATTCAACCACATTCAGAGATAATTCCTAACATTTGGTATAATTTTTTCTGATCTTTTTCCATGCATGTATATATACATTAATGTATGTTTGCTTCATAATTCAAAATTCATAATTTTGAATTCTAATGTTTAATAAAATATTTGTAAGCATTTCCTATTATTAAATATTCTTTAGAATGTCATTTTTAATGGCTGTATGAGTTGCCTTCAATTGATTTCTGCATGTTAGCAAAATGGTTTCTGAAGTGGGATTTTAACTTCTCCTCAGGGCAGTCTTACTCTACTACTGCTAACTGTATTATAATATTCCTCAATGTAACTATCTGTATGTATACTGAATACTTGAGTCTTAAACTCAGCTCAAAAATAACACGCCTACTTACAATGTCTGGTCTAGCTTAGCTATATCTTAAGAGGTAAAATGACAATTGTTCACATTACAATTTGTGAAACTTTACCTCTCAACCTGAATCAAGACTAGTGACAAATTTATCAACTTTCTACTGCTCAAGAAACTAAAAGAATTAAATGTCAACTCAAGACAAACCTTGCCAAAAAAGTCACAAGGTAATACCAAACAAACTACATCATGAAGAGAACCAACAATGGGTTCAGAGGAATTGAATTTTCTAAATCTAGGAAGGTATAAAGATAGAGAAGGGATCTGGGCTGGGATTTAAAGGATCTGGCTGGCTGTTAGGAAGGGGCATCATTCAAAACACGTGGAGCAGCATGGAGATGAAATCAAGTAGAAAGAAAATGTCCATAGATGGATTTGGCTTCATCAGTGGGAAATGGGGCACCAGATATTTCTATTGAGGTTAGTGATCCATACAGAGCAAAAAATTCATTTTGAAAAATTCATCCAATCATTTGTACTGCCAACACATTGTCAAGAACATGGCATTATAGCCTGGTGCAAACAGAAATCTAAGCAAAGATGCTGTTAACGTTTTTAAACATTGACCTTCCAATTTTTATCTAACAAGTGTCTGGGGCTAAGAAAATGGGAGACTAAGTGTACAAGTCTGTTGAGCTCTTCAACTTAGATGATAAGAAAAAGTCAAACCATTTTTCCACCAAGTGGCCAGAAGACTGGGATATTAACAGACATAAGAAATCTGAGGAGGAAAATAAAAAATTGGTTTGGGGAAAGAAATAGTCGTTTTAGTTTTCCGTGAACCACTCACATGCTGATGCCCAACAGACAGCCAGAAATGCAAAACTAAGGCTAGGGTGCATGATGAGAGCTTAAGATATAATTTTAGAGTTATATACCAAAGTAAAAACAAGAACCCATCATGATATACTACGTGATTTTCTTTCTTCATACTGTCTTCCCAACTACCAAGAAAAACATTTAAAAAGATCAGATCATTATAATTATATAATATGAAACAAGCTGCCTCAGGAACATTTTGAGGATAACTATTTGTGGTATTTGTGGACACTTCAAAGAAGTTTATCATTTGTATAAAGTACAAACCAATGGAACACTATAAAAAAGTTATAAAATTCCCCATTCTGTGGGAAGACTATTCTTTATTCTACAATGAAAACCCATAATTAAAATCATCTTTGAGCTGGGCATGGTGATGCACACCTGTAGTCCCAGCTACACAGGAGGACTGCTTGAGCTCAGGGGGTTCAAGGCCAGCCTGGGCAACATAGCAAGACCCTATCTATTAAAAATGATAATGATGATGATGATAACTTTTAATTACTTGCAGTGAATCAGATACAGATTTAAACATGACCAATATTTAGAGTTATTATGGTTTACAATATATTTTTAAAACTATACTAACAGGGCTTGGCGGGGTGGCTCACGCCTGTAATCCTAGCACTTTGGGAGGCTGAGGTGGGAGGATCTCTTGAGCTCAGGAGTTCGAGACCAGCCTGACCAAGAGTGAGACCCCATCTCTACAAAAAACAGAAAAATTAGCTGGGCATGGTGGCACATGCCTGTAGTCCCACTAACATGGGAGGCTGAGGCAGGAGGATCACTTGAGCCCAGGAGTTTTAGGCTGCAGTGAGCTATGATGATGCCACTGTACTCTAGCCCAGGCAACAGAGCAAGACTCTGTCTCAAATATATATACACACACACACACACACATATATATACACACACACACACATATATATACACACATATACACACACACACACATATACTAACAGGAACTAATTAGAAATTAACCATGAGCTAAAATTCATTTTAGTATCCATATGGAAGATTCACAAAGCATTTAAATGTACAGAAGCTTTTAGTTGAAGATAAGAAGTTTAGAGAAACTGGCTTAAATTCTAATGAAAGGAAATGGTACAAACCTATCAACTAGGAAGATCTGTGAGTAGCATCTGCTTGGAAATTTATCACATATTTTTATTTTTATTGAAGATGGGGGCCCAGCTTATTACAGTATGCTCCCAATCCTCCTGTGTACCCTTTTTAAAGTATGTATCTATTTCTCTATTTATATCATTTTCCACTAGAGGGTGATATAATGACTGAATACTAGATATCATAAAAAAATATATAGACAGATTGATATCTGTTGGGGGGAATAAAGTATATTTTGTAGGATTAGGGTGAGGGATAGGAGACAAGCAAAATAAGGTCACAAAGCCTATATCTGTAAACTACCTGAGCGTCCCAGGCACTATGCTACTTCTTTTACATATATTATTTCACTTAATCCTTACAAAAATCCTGAAAAGCATTACAGTCTTATTTTACAGATAAGGAAACAGGTTCAATGAGATTGTATACTTATGGTCATACAACAAGAATCAGAATTCAAGCTCAGATCTGAAAAGCTCTTATCACTACTACATTAGGGGAAAATCCTTCTTGTCCACTGTATCCCCTTTCCACCATCCTCCCCATGTTTAAAAGTGGGTTAAACTAAGCTGAGTCAATGTTTCTATAATAGTACTCCTCCCTCATAAAGATAGGAGAAATGGCTATTCATTGGGCCATGCTTATTGTGGATGTTATTCAAAATGAAAGCCTTAAATAGCATTTTTTGCTCTCTGGACATGTCTATACCTAACAGAATTTGAACTTAAGTTCTTTGTCTTGCAGGTAGACTAGGCCAGGGACTTTCAGAGGAAACCATCATTCTCTAGATCTCTACAACAGAGTGAAACTTAGAGCCCTGTGTGATTTCTTATGTTAGCCACATTGTCCTACAAAGTTTCCCAATAGCTCTGGTGCTGGGGGTGGTTGGAGCATAGTGGATGAGAAACAAAAATGTTATTTTGATTCCCTGATTGGCTAATGATCCTCATGGCTGATTCCCCTAATTGTTTAGAACCTAGAGACAAAAAAGGGTATTAGGCCTCTAGACTCTAATATACTAGACACATTATGTCTTTGAATATATATATTTTCAATAAAATATTTTCAATTTTATTTTCAATAAAATATATATTTTAATAAATATTTCTTATTTGAGGCAAATGGATAAAAACTGTTTAGTTGCCAGGAGAAATCTAACAATCAAAATGGGGATAAAAACAGACTAATATGAGGTAAAGAATGAAGTTATGTGAGAAGAGAACAGATGGAAGGCACTAAGACAGATATGCAAGCATCAGAAATTAGTGCTCAAACATGCTTCTCTTCATGAAAACATCAGGAGGATACAAGACCTGGCCTAATAGTAATCTCATTTGCTTTTCATGTTAGTAGAAAATGAGTTGACGATACTCTGCATAAAACATGTCAAAGATTCTTCAATAAGGGTGTCTTTTTAGAAAATAAGATTTTTTTAAATTATGATAAGGATATTGACAGAGAGGGTTAAAACTGAAGACATAGACATCCATATCTAGAGAAGCAAGTTGACTCTAGAATTTGCAAGCAGAATTAGAGAAATAGCCAGCACAGAACCCCTAGTTAAGAAGCACATATGATGGATGCTGGAGAGAGTGACCTCTGTTATCCAGTCTCAAATTTCTCTTTCACATTTTCATTTCTTCCTGTTACAATTGTAGCCTCAAGCCCTCATATCTTCAATAAGGTTTTGTTAAATACCACAAAGAAAAGTAGTAGCTCTCTGTACTTTCCACAGGACAGCTCTGATGATTTTAAATAGGACATGGCATTAGAAAGTCACCACAGTCAGAGAGTCTAGAACCTTTAACTCTTTCTGTTGAAAATCTTGTTTAGTGATGTTTGTCAATTTCTACCATAGGGGGCAGCATAGCACATGGAAAGAAAAGGGTTTTTTTTTAAATTTAGGCAGACCGGGATTAAAAACTCTCATCACTTATAGTGTGATTTGGGGTAAATCATTTGGCCTCTCTGTAACTTCTGTTTACTTATCTGTCATAGGACAAACAGTATGTGCTTAATAAACATCAATTCTTGACTACCACTACCCTTGACTTTTAACATCAGGACAGTACGAAATTTCTAACATATATTGCTTGCCATAGGCTCCCATAAGAACAAATCTTTAGTGACTAGGGGGAAAAAAATTGTCCTCAGGGTTTTGACAGTTTTCAAAATGCTTTTAAATAAACCAATGCAAGGAAGAACCAAAAAATTTTTTTCTCATTCATATTTGCTTATGCAGCATATCCAGGAATGATGAATAAATAAGTCTAGCTGTCCACAGGGTTCATTTAGGACACTTCCAAAAAATAAAATCTGAAAAGCATCCTGAGTAAAATTTGTACAAGTCTAATCCTACATTAACATTTTAAAATGGGATTTTAGGCCGGGCGCAGTGGCTCACACCTATAATTCTAGCACTCTGGGAGGCTGAGGCGGGAGGATCGTTTGAGGGCAGGAGTTCGAGACCAGCCTAAGCAAGAGCAAGACCCCATCTCTACTAAAATAGAAAAAATTAGCCAGGTGAAGTGGCACATGCTTGTAGTCCTACCTACTTGGGAGGCTAAGGCAAGAGGATCACTTGGGCTCAAGAGTTTGAGGTTGCAGTGAGCTATCATGATGCCACTGCACTGCAGCTGAGGCAAGAGTGAGACTGTCTCCAAAAAAGGGGGGAGGATTTTTAAAAAAATGATTTTTATGACTCTACTCTTTTCAAAGTCAAAGTTATTAGAAGACTTGAATGACACTACGGCCTGTGGTAATGTGTGCAGAAGTGTCTTATGTTTATAATGATGGAGAACTTAAATCTCTGCCAAATTAAAGTACATGAACAGTGAGAGCTTCTCCCTCTTTACCACATTATAAGATTTATACAGATGAGTGACTGACATGTTCTTTTTAAGCAATGCTGTACTAGGTGACTTTTTTAAATGTTGTTGAAAAATTAAGTACTCTGGAAATGATCCTGAAGAGGTGTTTCAATAATGGACAAAAAGGAAAACTTTTAGGCCAATTTCAGACTGAAATCCTACTTTGTAGAAGAGCATCACTGCCTTGGCAATCAAACACCTTTATATTCTCTATGCCATATTTATAAAGGCAAATGATCTCATGACAAACAAAAACATATCAAAAGTATATACACACACACACACACATAAATGCATATACACATCTCCCAATATATGTAAGCATATACACACATCTATCCCTACTGTTGTTAGAACCCAGTCTACTCCTGATGTCTTCTACATACAGTACAACTGTTATTCATGATTCAGAATCACTAGAAAAAACTAACTTAAATTCAGTATACTTTGTTTTTAAAGAGGTAACTATACAACTATATATGATGTACCTGAAAGTTCTGTTTATGATTTCATCTTGAAGGTAAAAAGATAAAGCACCTGTCAAACCTGTGCACTGGAAGTTTTCCCACAGAATATCATGATAACTTTTCCTTTTAGAAAAAGATATGTTTTGTCCAGCTAGCTTTTTTTTTTTTTTTTTTTTTTTTTTTTGGAGACAGAGTCTCGCTCTGCTCCAGACTAGAGTGCCGTGGCGTCAGCCTAGCTTACAGCAACCTCAAACTCCTGGGCTCAAGCGACCCTCCTGCTTCAACCTCCCAAGTAGGTGGGACTACAGGTGCACACCACCACGCCTGGCTAATTTTTTCTATTTTTAGTAGAGACAGGGTCTCGTTGTTGCTCAAGCTGGTCTTGAATTCCTGACCTCAAGCAATCCTCCCGCCTCAGCCTCCCAGAGTGCTAGGATTACAGGCATGAGCCACCATGCCCAGCTTTAGCTTTTTTATTTTTAATTTAAAGTGTAGCAGAAATCAGCAATAGTGTTGCACTGCTTTGCAAAGCTTAGTTTTGATTAAACTTCTTTCTTAAATAAGATAGTGCAACTGAACCTTAAGTATTAAATCCACATTCCTCTAACTGAACCCTCAGAAAAAAAGAGGAGAGATATATTAACCTTGAGGGAGCAAGATCAAGACTGGGGAATAGAAGCTGGGGGAATGACACTATAAAAGGTCTGAGCCTTACTAACAAAGCAGTGCTGCAGTTGTTAGCAGTAGAGCCATCTGGCTGAGATCCAAAGCTACTGCTTCAACATCTTGAGACAGGTATGGTAAAATGGATGAAAACCACTACTTGATGCCATTTCCTTCTTAGATCCCACCAGTTAAATAAAACCTGACTTGTGAACAGGCTAGGGAAGTTAGTGATAAACATGTTTTAGAAAGAGTTAAGTTTCACAAGCTGAAGCAAAAATGATTTTGCAATTCAAGTATTAATCAAAGTGAGTAAGATACTTCATTCTGGGTCAAGTTAGGTTAAAGGAGATGACGTTAGATCTGTTTGTATATTGTTCATGGGCGAAAATAAATGATTCACTGTAAAATTTTAAAAATAATCAAATAGCTGTAAGAAGATGAACTACTACAGACATTCTTTTAATGTGGGTAAAACAACTAAACTATTATTAAAGTTAAAATGTTCCTTTCCAAAGTATAGTGTAAATTAAGTCTACTCTACATGGATATTCACGATTTCTATCTAATTTTTCAATGATAAATAAAGAACTAGAACTAATCTGAGGCAACTTATGCCTTGGAGTGACACCTGCAAATAAACAGCCCATGCCATCGGCTGCTTTTTTAAATAAAAAGTTTCTTGGCTGGGTGCGGTGGCTCACAACTGTAATCCAAGCACTTTGGGAGGCTGAGGTGGGAGGATAGCTTGAACCCAAGAGTTTGAGACCAGCCTGGACAACATAGCAAGAACCTGTCTCTACAAAAATAAAAAAATAAAAATATCAGCCAGGTGTGGTGGCATGTGCCTACTGTCCCAGGTACTAGGGAGGCTGAGGTGGGAGGATCGCTTCAGCCTGGGAGTTGGAGGTTACAGTGAGCTCTGGCTGCGTCACTGTACTCCAGCCTGGGTGAAAAGTGAGACCACATCTCTAAAAATAAAAAAAATTTAAAAATAAAATAAATAAAATAAAATAAAAAGTTTCTTCATTACTTGATTTACACAAATCATGTTTCACCCCAACCCTCTACACCCCATGCAACCTACTAACCCCTACCCTGGGGGCAAGGCTTAGAAGAAAATTTGATGTTAATGATTTTCCATAGTAACAGGATCACCTTCCCTCCATTTGTAATTAAGACTGTCCCATTATCAGTATTTTTATATTTATAATACTTTCTAATACCTTCTGTAAAACAAGAATTAGTTCAATTTATTACTACCTATCTGAAGGTTAATTTGCAGTAATACAAAGACTGTGAGGAAGATTTCATTACAATTAAAATAGATATGTAAAGTTTCTCAGGTTAACAGTAAATTGAATATACTCACTTTTGTTGTCTTTGTATAAAATGGGGAGGAGAGGTGGTGAATGGGCAGGTCCACAATACTACTGGAGTTTGTGACACTATTACTATGTGTATGTTCATCTTCTCTGCTACTGTCATCAGACTGATCAAAATCATCACTCTCCTGGTCCATTTCCTCCTCCTCCTCATCCTCCTCATCTTGTTCACCAGCATGTTCTTCATCTTCCTCTTGGTCTTCTTGGTTTCCTGAGGAGTCCTCATCTACTGAAATAAATCGATTATTGTTTTCTTCCAATTGTCCTTGCTGGGAATCATTTTGGTCTCCAGGTCTAGGTTCTGCACCAACAACTTCACCATTCCTTGCGGTGTGCTCCTCCTCTTGTTGTCTTAGGTGCTGCTGCTGTTCCTCCTCTACCACACGATTCATCTGTTCCTCATCTATCTGGCTTGAGGAAGGGTTACCTCTCAGAGAGCCTCCAGTTCGTCGTCTTTTGCTGCCCACAGAGAGCAGTTCCTGATTCATTTCCAAAAGCCAGCTTGCTACTTCTTGGACCTTGGCTAGGCTATCAGAAGATGCAAAGGTTTTCACATTCTGCAGGGGAAAATGTGGGAAAAAAAACAAGATTTGTACAATCTACATTATCTTCTTTTTTCATGTTATATGTCTATGTTCTAGATACCATTAAAAATTGTAAAAAGTATTTGATGCCATCAAGGCATTAAGATGTTCTTTAGTAATCAATATAAAATATTTAAATTGTAAAAGTTATGAGACTTTATGAAGACATACACAAATATCACATAGTAAACAACTTTGTTTTAGTCTCCTTCCTTTAATAATTCTTAGCATGAAGCTTTATAGTTTTAGTTTCTTTGACCAATAAAACAAAATTTAACCAATAAAGCTATTTTAAATTTTAGATCAGTACTTCATAAACTATATTGTGTGTAAAAGTTTCACAAAATGTTAAGAAGAGTATCACAAAAAAACCATTCCGTGCTCAGTTAAGTTCAGGAAATGCTGAGGCAAATCAAGTTAAAAGGCTTTTGTACCCTGGGAATTTCCCAAACTTCTCTGATCACAGAATCTCGCCTTCAAACCGTTTTCTAACAGGTGACAAGTACAACCATTATGATTTTCATTTTTTACGATGAATACAAATTGACTAGACAGCAAATAAACAAAAAATTTTGTTTTAAAAAAGTTCATAAATTCATACCCTCTGACCCAGTAACTCCACTTCTGGCAATCTATCCTAAAGAAGTAATCCTAAAACAGAAAAAAAAATTATACAGAGGATGCTCACTGCAGTTTTATCCACAAAAGCAAAAAATAAAGATAAAGTGTGAATAAAAACCAAAACCTAAATGTTCAAGATAAAGGAATCTATGAGATGGAATATACATAGTGCAATCCCTAAACATGATGGACATAAAAAAATTTGTAAAAACGTGGCTGTTTATATTATATTATGATAAGGGGAAAATGCAGGAAATTATAATGGTCACAGTATGATTTTTAAACTGCATAAAGACTAGAAGACAGTATTTCAAAATAAACTGCATTTTAGGCAGTGGTATTATAGATGCTTTACATTTTTTTAATCATATTTTTCAAATTTTATATATCAAGGATGTTTACTTTTGTGTTTTTTAACATAGGCTGTAAAATTTTATCTGATATATTATCTTTTCACAATGTTCATTCTTAAATTTTATCCTTTGCTGGTATCTATATGGACATTTTGAGGTTACATAAAATAATGCCAATACATTATACACATAAAAACAATTAAGCACCCACGATGTAAAACTTGAAACTGCCAACCAGGAAAAATATCAATAAATGAAGTATTGTCAATTCCAATCTTTTTTAGAGAACACTTTTTGTATGATTTAGAACATTTTGTCATAAGACACAAATACCAACAAACAGAATCCTATATCCTAAAATTCAGTGTAAAATTGAATGGTCTTTTATTTCTTCTTACCAGTAGTAGCAGTATCAAGATATACCAAATACATAACTTATGTTTTTATCAATAACTGAGACTGAACCTGAGTTCCACCAAATAAAATCTGATGACCAATATATCTGACATTAAATTGCACAATTTTCTTGGCAATTGGATGTTATGAGAATCACATGATTCAAGGGCAGGAATAGTACTAGTAAAAAAAAAATCTACAGAATTTTTAAACTGAAAATGTTCCTCACTTTGCAGACAAGGCAACCAAGGCTCAAAGAGATTAAGTAAATTTCTCAAGACTGCTAGCTTCAAGAATTTGACACCCAACTATGTCTTCTTTTATGCACCTTAGTATAGTATACAGTAACTACATGATAAAATCCTGAAGTAATATTAATCTCTAATATTGCTATTGCCTTCTTTTCCAAAACCATAATCACTTCAGTACTCAAAGATTATTACTTTAAAACAAATATTACTGAGCACCCAATATGCTTCAGGTACATATTAATTTTCTGGAGGATAATGTTTAGAAATGTTTCTTTCAAGTTAATCAATGGCATGCAACCTTTTTTGACCAGATTCCATACTAAAATTAGATTTAACATCACAACTCTACATGCATGTATTTAAACATACCTGAAACAACGGTTTCAGAGAAAGGGAATTACAAAATATTTCTGATATCTAAAGTCTCTATAAATCACCACCCTTAATTAAATAGTTGATTCACATTATTCACAGTAATTGTGTTCTATAAAGTAGCCCCAATCTCTGAATTAGCAAATACGGAACCATTGTTCCTAGGGGAGATATATATTGTTGATTCATTAACATTGAACTTACAGTCAACAGCACTGTAACTCATGTCTGAATGAGGCTTATCTAACACATATTATTTTTTCTATAAGGTACATCACAGCCTTCTTGTGCTTAGGAACATTAGCACTTCAGCACTATGTTTGGGGGTCATTTAAACAGCACAATCACCAAAAAACAAAAAAAAGGCACAAAAATGTGGAGAAGGTCTCACTATAGACCATGAAAATGACACTTGTTCACAGTATGAGAGCTGAAATAAGAAGGCAGAGTGCAGACTACCTTGTTGAGCTCAACTGGAAATAGGTATGTCAGGTGGCTCGAACATTTTACTATTCTGTACATGCACATGTCCATAAATGACTGTGAAAGTGCCACGCATGAATACTGATTTGGGGTTACAAATAAATTTTATTGAACAGGCGAATTCCCAAATACAGAATCCGCAAATAATGAGGATGGATTATACCTACTTGAACTAAATCCTCTAGACTGAGCATTGCTTGCAATGCAAGATTCAGAGTATTCTGAGATATTAATGAAGAAGCCACAGCATTACGTATTGTTATGGTTCTGCCAACCTAACAAAGGATAAATGATCAGAAATATTAAAAGCTCCAATATAGCTATTCATCAATAAAGTTTTCAAATAAATCAAAAGTTTAGTTAGCCCATATAAAATAAAGTTGGACTTTGCATAAAGTAATCGCTGGAGAAAGAAAAGGGGAAAGGGACATTACTACTCCTTTTATAAGTGGGGAGAACAGCATTCTTCTGGCAGTGTCTTTCACGGCAGTGGTAAGTCCAGAAAGGTCCTGACCTAAGGTACTTAAAAAAGATGCCTACAATCATCTCCATCCCAGGATGAAAAAGAAGTATTACAATAATTTTGCTCTTCAAAAAATTCAAAAATAGGTTATCTAGAGAAAACAGAGCTACTCCATGACTCTCCCCAAGTCCTAGAAAATACAGGGTAACTTTCAGCCACTATCCTTTGTTGATTTACTGGCATTCAGACCTAATTTCAGTGTGTGTTTTTATAAAGTAGTTTCTCACGAACTTTTTAACTAGTTTCTCATGAACCCTGTTTTTCAAAAAGAGCCTTTGATAATTCAAAACCATTTGAAATGCTTATTTTAGGATGCTTTAAAGGAATAAAAGTGGGCATAGATACACATGTTAAACAAATGGAGCTCTAAGAGCCTGCCTTAGATTTAACTGGAGTTGTGAGCCTCAAAGGAAGATTTCAAGGCAAAGACTGATTTAGAAATCATAGTAGACACTAAGGAATACAGTTTACACTAATAAAACAAGGGCTGGTTTAAGCAAATTATCAAAGCTTCCAAATGACTGGGCAACATTAACATTTTAAGAAGTTACATGGTAGGTATAATCCATTAGGCTTGAGCTACAAAGTCATTAAGATAACAAGAAAATAAATCAATGGTACTGACCATCAAGAAGGATAACCCAAAGCTTGGAATCACTTCTGCAAGCAGTTTAGGATTTTCACTGAATCCTAAAAGAGCCTCCCTAATCACCAGCAGTCCTCTTTGGGCCATAGCACTTACTAACTCACCCACTTCACATTATGTAGTACTTCTGAAACCAGTAGGGTATAAATCCTAATATCTTAACATTTATTTGTATATTACCTTCTAAGTCATAAAAACCATTTTTTGTTCTGTATCAAACTCCCTAATTTCAGCACAGGCTATAAAAAAACCAATTATGTGATTACAAGATTAATATTTCAAAAACAATTATCAATTTTAGAGTAATGCTGGTTCTTTATCTCCTATACTGTAACTAACTGGAAAATCACATTTGTAACTTTAAAGGTGAAAATCTTTGAGGGACTGCAAAATTGGATGAAAAGATCCTTAGTAATGTAGATTTACAAAATCTATATTAACACAAAATGGGCAATATTGGGGAGTGCCATCATACAAGCAGAAAGTAATTCATAAAGTTTTATGGATCTGAACTAAATGATTTAAATCCACATGCCTAATCAATCACATATATCTTTAACGGAAAGGATGCAAAAGACTACTTCTCAGTCCACATGACAATGCTTACTTTTTATGTTATTTAAATTATAATACATATCTTGTTTTGGCCAAGTAAGCTCTCATTCCCATTTACTCTGCTACCTCTGTGATCTGGGCTTACTTCATCACAACTACATTTTAAACCGGTTAAATCCCAATGGATCTTTTGCCATTTTTGTAGCTTTGTACACTGTTGGTCACTCGATCCCTCTTCTTTACAACTCTCTTGTCCCTTAACTTCACCCCTCAGTGCATCCCTCAGGCAGTACTGCTATTGTGCTCCATTGCACTCCTCCCTTCTCTGTAGTTTCTTTGTAACCCAGGGTTTCAACTATCACATAGAAACTAATGACTCTCAATTCTATTATCTCCAGTCGGACTCTCCTACTGAGCCTATTAATTTTACTAAGGTATCCCACAGTCACCACAAATTCATTATTTTAAAACCCAAACTTCTAATTCCCCTCACACCCACCTGAGGCCCAAATTTGTTCTTATATCCTCCTATTATTTTCTCTATTTAGGAACAGAACCATATTCTAGCCAGTTGCAGGTGTAAAGAAACCCAGAAGGCTCTTCTTCCTTCTCTCCCTCAACAATTTAGTCCTAAAGCCATTAGGTAGAGCCAAGCAAGTTAGGCATTATGTATGGGAGACAGGATGGTAATCCAAAATTGCGGAGTCAGTCCAAGCAGAGTAAGGAGAGCCTTTCTGTGAGGGATGGCAGGAGGAAACAGAGGCAGACCAGCAAGGGGTGTCAAAGCCTGACTCTGAGAAGGATGAAGAGTGATCCATGCAGTGGAGAAACCTCATAGGTCAGAGGTAGAGCAGAGTGAGAACATCCGTATGGGTGGAGTTGTCAAACAGGAGCAGGGAAAGAAAGGACTCCACAGAGGGGAACAGTGTCAAAGCCTGAACAAAATAAGGGGGGTGTGGTGGCCATAGTGGTACCCTGTTCAGATAACCCTTCGATCTAAACTGCTATGTGCAGCAGAGCTGCATGACAGCCTCCAGCTATCTCACCTTGGGATCTGGCCACACAGCCTCTGGGCTTCTCCCAGTAAACTACCGAGCTTGGTGAGATTACCAGAATGAGGATTGCTCCGACAGACCTGGAGGAGTGTGAGGTGGGCTGGGGAATTCCCTGCACATCAAATCTTGACACCTGTTTCTCAGAGGACCTAAAGTGTAAAGGTACTGAGTATCAAAAACTCCTGGGACAAAATTTTAAAAGTTCTGAACAATGCTACAAAATGGTTAACTTCATTAAACAAAAGTCATTCCACTCAAATGTTTAAAGAACAACTCTTCCCACACAAAGAAATCCAGAGACTTAGCAAAGGAAAAGTTCTCAACAGGGCATCTGAGCTAAAAGGGGTCCTTTAAATAAAACAGTAGGCTAGATGCTGTTGGACACTTTGAAGATGAAGACTGGCTGCAGAAACTAGGCAGTGTAGCACTCATTTTGCAGTCTCTGTAAGGTGTGAAGAAAATGGTTGGTGGTTTTTTTTCTTTGTTTTTTTTTTTTTTACTTCAAAGGACAAGATTTGTGGATTTAAAAGAAAATGAGCTTTTGAAAATGTCATGTTACAAAAAAAAATCTTGAAATGTTTCCACTGCTGCTTGGGCCTGAGAGTGAAGAAAGGTCTCAGCAAGTCTCTAGTCTCATTGGAAATCACCTGAAGAAGCTGCAGAACAAAACCGAACAGATTTTCCTTCCCTTTCAACACAAGTGTGTAACTGGACAAGGGATCCTTTTTCTGAATCTACTGACTATGAAAATTTGACTTGAGAAAAAAACAAAAAGAGCAGCAGTCTTATACATTTAAGGTGAATTTTACTAATCACTCCCAGACAAGTTCTAGATTTCTGAGAAGAAAAGAATATCCTGCTATTCACAGGAAAATGAATATTATGCCACAGTTTTCAACTTCTCACACATATGAACAATGTTTTTCTTATTCAACAGATGAGAAGAGTAAGCTCAGAAATGGTTTCATTTCAGTTGAAAATGTAAATTAGCATGATTTGCTTATTTCATGTTTGACCTGGAATTGATATTTGTGCAACAAGAAACAAGGACAAGAGATAAATATAATTTTTACATTAAAAACGTAAATTCACATTAGAGAGATAAATACAATTTTTTCTTAAGATTCAAAAATAATAATTTTTATGTATATATGAGCCTACAAAAGAAGTAAGCTCATTGGTAGGCCTACATTTGAGCGTGATCATATTACTTAGTAAAAAGAAATGTTTTTTCAAAGTCTTGTATAAAATTGTGTCTAGGCTATATTTTTATTCACATTGCTTTGGCTTATGGTTTTAGTATATTTACTATTCAAAACTGTCAATTAACTTTAAAATTCTTAATTAAAATCATTGATTAACCTATTTAATGCTGCCTACTTAAAAATTAAGTCATGATTTTTGGTTTACAGTGCCAAAAAAGTTAGTTTTACAATACGAGCTAATAGGCTATTGGCATAATTGTAAAATTATTCCTAACAAAAATACACTATGCTAAACATGCAGTTTTATTAGCTCAGGGATTGTAAATTTTTCCTGTGAGGACTTGCCCAAGGTTGATGCTGTGACGTCAGTGTTTGTGAAGTGAGGGACGATTGCAATTTCTAAATAAAAACAGTATATTACATAATCGACATCCTATTCAACAAAATTGCTGTAGCACGCAATGATGTTTGACAGCGTTTTACCCACATTAGAACTTCATTCAAAATAGGAGGCAGTCCTCTCAAACCCTGCTGCTGTTTTATCAACTAAGTTTATATGATATCTAAATCCTTTGTTGTCATTTGCAAAATGTTCATAGCATCTTCACCAGGAGTAGACTGCACCTCAAGAAACCACTTTCTTTGCTCATCCATAAGAAGCAGTGCCTCAGCTGTTCAAGTTTTATCATGACATTGCAGCAACCCAGTGACACTGTCAGGCTACACTTCCAATTCTAGATCTCTTACTATTTCCACCCCATTTGCACTTCCATCCTCCACTGAAGTCTTGAACCCCCCATAGTCATCCATAAGGGTTGGAATCAACATCTTCCAAACTCTGTCAATGTTGATATTTTGACCTCCTCTCATGAATCACAAATGTTCTTAATGACATCTGGAATGGTGAATCCTTCTGGAAGATTTTCGATTGACTTTGCCTAGATACATCAGAGGAATTGCTACATATGGCAGCTACGGCCTTACAAAATGGATTTCTTAACACACTAACTGCCATGTGAGTTGTATTTAACTCACACTAGTTTTGAGCCCGGGGTCTGGTGAAGCATATGTAACTCACACTTCTCTTCACCTTGGGAGCTGCGCGAACTATTTTTCAAGTTGCGTATAACTCATGCACAGAAAACAATAAAAAAAAATGAACAAACTTTTCATTAAAGTAGAAAGGATTGTTTGGTTTTCGAAGTTTTTATTCTATTTTCGTAATAAAACACCGTGACCCCAAGGAAAAATATTTTTTTCTATCGTGGCAGTCAACATGTTAAATAATAAGACTTGAAAGTTGAGATGACTCCTTGAACCATGGGCTGCAGAATGGATTTGTGTTAGCAGGCATGAAGACAACACGAATCTCCTTGTACGTCTCCATCAGAGCTCATGGGTGACCAGATGCATTGTCAGTGAGCAGTAATATTTTGAAAGGAATCTTTTCTTCTGGGCAGTGGGTCTCAACAGTGGGCTTAAAATATTCAGTAAACCATGCTATAAACAGATGTGCTGTCATGCAGGCTCTGTTGTTCCACGTATAGAGCACAAGCAGAATGGAGTTAGCATCATTCTCAAGGGCCCTAGGATTTTCAGAATGGTAAATGAGCATTGGTTTTAACTTAAAAGTCACCAGCTGCATAAGCCCCTAACAAGGGAGTCAGCCGGTCCTTTGAAGCTTGGAAGCCAGGCTTCTCCTTCCTTTCTAGCTAGGAAAGTCCTAGATGGCATCTTCCAACAGAAGCCTGTTTCATCTACGTTGAAAATCTGTTGTTTAGTGTGGCCACCTTCATTAATGATCTTAGCTAGATCTTCTGGATAATTTGCTGCAGCTTCTACATCAGCGCTTGCTGTTTCACCTTGTACTTTTATGTTAGGGAGATGGCTTCTTTCCTTAAACTTCATGAACCAACCCTCTGCTAGCTTCAAACTTTTCTTCTACAGCTTCTTAACCTCTCTCTGCCTTCCTAGAATTGAAGAGAGGTAATGCTTTGCTCTGGATTAGGCTTTGGTTTAAGAGAATGTTGTGGCTGGTTTGATCTTCTACCCAGATCACTGAAACTTTCTTCACATCAGCAGTAAGGCTGTTTTGCTCCCTTATCATTTGTGTGTTCACTGGAGTAGCACTTTTAATTTTCTTCAAGAGCTTTTCCTGTGCACTCACAACTTGACTGTTTGGCGCAAAAGGCCCAGCTTTGGGCCTGTCTTGGCTTTTGACATGCCTTCCTCACTAAGCTTAATCATTTCTAGCTTTTGATTTAAAATGAGAGACTGTGACCTTCTTTCTCTTGAACACTTAGAAGCCATTGTAGAATTATTAATTGGCCTAATTTCAATAATTATTAATTGTGTTTTAGGGCATAGGGAGACCCAAGGAGAGGGAGAGAGACAGGAATGGCTGGTTGGTGGAGCTGTCAGAGAACACACATGTATCAATTAAATTTGGTGTCTTCTATAGGCACGGGCAGGGCTCATCGAGCCCCAAAACAATTACAAGAGTAACATCAAAGATCGCTGATCATAGATCACCATAACAAATATCATAACGATGAAAAACTTTGAAATATTGTAAGAATTGCCAAAATGGAACACAAGGGACACAAAGTGAGCACATGCTGTTGGAAAATGTCACCAATGGACTTGCCCAACTCAGGGTTACCACAAATCTTCAATTTTTTAAAAAATACAACATCTGCAAAGCACAGTAGACTGAAGCACAATAAAACCAGGTATGCCTTTATAAACAGACAGAACCAGAGAGAGCTCTGTGACTGTCTACTTTAATGAAAAATTTGTTCATTTTTTTATTGTTTTCTGTGCGTGAGTTATACGCAACTTGAAAAATAGTTCACGCAGCTCTTCTACTCAAAGGTAAAAGCATCTTCTACTCAAAAGAGCGCTGATGGTTATCAATGAATTATTAGATCTACAACTTACTGATTAAGCTAATGTACCGTGGGTTGTAGAAACAACCATTTTTATGCAGGGATTCCCAAGATCTGAAAATTATTTTAAGTGTTTCTCCAGTGTAAAAAGAAAGGCTGAAAGTATGTCTACCTAATGCAAAGCTATGAGAGAAACACAGCATCACTTTTGTGATATTCCTGCCAATGATGCATAACCTGAATCCACTAATAAGGAAACATTAGACAAATCCAGATTTAGGGATATCGTACAAAATGGCTGGCTTATAATCTTTAAAAGTGTTAAAGGAATGAAAAGTAAAGAAAAGATCAAGGAACTATTCCAGATACATGATAACTAAATGCAACACATAATTTTGAATAGACTCCTTTTCTTATATGAGACAGGTATAAGATGGTGTTTTGACAGTTGGTGAAGCTCAAATGGGGTCTGAAGAATAGACAGTCTGATACATTAATGCCAATTATGTTTATATTGTGACTATGAAAAGAAATGTCCTTGTTTATAAGAAGTACATACTCAAGTGTCTGGACATGATAGTGTATCATGTTGGCGACTTATTTTCAAATGATGTGGGGCAAAATAAATTCTTAGCCCTCTGTTTAGAACTCTTTCGAAAGTTAAAAAAAAAAGAAAGGGGAGGATCTGGACATAATTCTGGTTTCCATCACATGTTACAAACTACCTTTGCCTGTACCTTTGTCACTGCTCATATAATCACTAAGTCATGTTAATTCTACCTCTTAAGTATGTCTACAGTCAATCCCACTTCTCCACTACTGTTTAATTAAGCAGATACTGTCTCTTGCTTGAACAATTTTAGAAGCAGTTCTAGTTATCTCCCCATCTTTTGTCTCCCCCTTCATTACTCTCTGAATCACAACCAGAACATGAAATGCCAACACCTCAGTAGCAGTTTCCAAGCTTTTTACATGCTCAACCCTTTGCTTAAATGAAGGCAAAATATTAAAGAGGTAAAGGCAGACCTTATGGCAGGTGTGTGTGTGTGTTGGCAGTGGGGAGACACAGAGAGAATTAGCAACTCTTGAGTGACTGCAGGACTTCTGAAAACCACTGTTCTATAGGATAAAAATCTGAACTCCAAAGCACAATACATAAGCCATTCCTAATCTGGTCTCAGCCTCTATCCATACACACGTTTGTCTGAAACTGTACATTTCCCAACAATACTGATGTATTTGTATTCTTTCAATATGTTATGTGCTCTCACATGTCTGTATCTTTGCAAATGATGTCTCCTTCTCTTACCCTCTTTAACATATTTCTTTGACCACCCTTTATTAATCCTACTGGCAAGGTAAGTCACCTTCCTTCCCTCCTCTATTTCTCTGTGTCACAGAACTGAAATTGGTCAGCACAGGTCTTGAATACAAGGACTTCCTTTCCCCTTTATAAAACAGCAGTAAACAGTTGCGGGACATTCAGAAGAAAGTTGGGGAAGATAGACAGAAAGAGAAAGTAAAGCAGTAACTTTCAGGTTGACAAAGGGGTAAGCTAAAGGACAGAGGACAGATTTGATGAACATACTGTGAATTACCTTTTTAATATACATTATAGGAAGTAGACGGCTAGAAAAGTGAACAACATGCTTACTATTGTAAATGTCTTCCCTTCCAGTTCCATGAAGAAAACAGGAACTACTTTTGCTATTTCCCCTCTTTTTCATGTTAATTGGGACCACATATCAAGTATCTATTATAATTCTGAACTTTAAAATGTAAGGATATACTCATGAATATATATAGAGAGAATAAATAATAGGCTCTTTTCCACATTGAGGAAGCAATACGCATATCACACTATTACTGTCTGTATATAGCTGTCCCTCAGTATCCTCTGGAGATTGGTTCCAGGACCCTCTGCAGATTCCAAAATCTGCACATAGTCAAGTTCCACAGTCATGGAACCCACGTATATGTAAAGTAGGCCCTCTAGGTATGTGGTTTCACATCCATATCCATGGTTGGTTGCAGATGCAGAATCCATGGATATGGAGAACCAACTATTATTTATTGAAAAAAATCCACATATAAGTGGACCTGTGTAGTTCAAACTCATGTTGTCCAAAGGTCAACTGTACTCTATTACTTCCTGTAATTTCTAAAAGCATTAACCAACAAATACATATAAAATTTGTGGGGTAATTTTTCTATTTCCTAGAAAGTATTCAATAATATTTCTCACAAACTAAACAGCATAGTGAATACAGATTTTTAATACATGAAAATGTGTGTGCCCATCTTAAATTGTTATGGGTATTTCTATTTCTTTGTGGTAATTCAAGATTGAAGTCTACTGCTGGAAAAGACTCTGACTGAGTAAATAGATCCCTCTTACAGGTATCTTTGGTAGAGCACTGCTGTTACCATGACTTCAGTGTTTGCATTTGAAAGCTGAAATCTGTCCAGAGAGAGGGCAAATAATAACAGAAGTCACTCATGTGCTTATTCATTCATTCTTCATTCAAATTTTAATTAAGCAAAAAAGTGGGTAAAAGACAGTTGACTAAAGAAGATATGAGATGGGTTAAAAAATACATGAAAAGGTGCTCAATAACATTAGCCATCAGGGAGATGCAAATTAAAACCACAATGCCATACTACTTCCCATCTACAAAAATAGCTAAAATTAAAAGATACCAAACGCCACCAAATGTTGGTGAAAACAGGAAGCAAGTGAAGCTCTTCATACGTGGTGAGAGCATAAAATGGCACCAGAACTGTTGAAAACCATTTGGCAGTTTCTTATAAAAACACATACCTACCATATGAGCTAGCACATACACTTCTAGGTATTTACCCAGTAGAAATGTCTACAAACAGGCTGGTACAAGAATGCTTATAGCAGCTTTATTCAGAATAGCCAAAAACTGAAAACAACTCAAATAGTCATCCAGAAAAGAATGGATAAATAAATTGAGGTATATTCATATAATAGGAATAGCCCACAGAAATAGGAAAGAATGAATTTCTGATACATGGAACAACATGGATGTCAAAAACAGTATGCCAAATGAAAGGGGCAGACACAAAAAAGTAACACTGCATGATTCCATTTATATGATGTTTGAAAATCCACAAAACTAATCTACAGTGATAGAAATCAGAACAGTAGTTATGTAAGTATGGTAAGAATTGGTTGGAATGGAACATGAGGGAACTTTCTAGAGTGTAGAAATATTCTATATCTTGATTGAGGTGTTGGATACATAGATATGTTTTTCAAAAACTCACCTGTGCATTCCGCTTTATTTAAAAAGTACCCCAATAAAAATATATATTATTGAAGACACTGCAGAAACTTCTCTGTCTTCTTGGACTCTCCCACCATGGGCCTGTTCCCATGTAGAAGGTGGCTTTGGTCTTCTTTTCTTCAGTCTCATTAGTTGGGACTTCCTTACACTAATACTAGATATGATGCCATCAGAAAGCCAGGATAAAACCCCAGAATACTGATTTTTTTTTTTTCCCACTTTAACAGGCAAGGTGACAGTTTTCCCAGAGTCCACAACTCCAGGTATTGCATCAGCACATGGTTCACTGTGAAACGTTTTCTAGGGTGGTAGAAACACTTATGACTGAAGAATATGATAGCGACAAATAAGCAACTATATTAGAAGGAACAACATTTGAAACTACTCCCTTAAAGAACGAATGACAACAGGACCAGAGAAAACCAGAATCTGCCAAACTTCAGAAATAACTCAGCATGTTTAAGGGAAGCCTCAACACCATCACAGTGTGACTGAAGAGTAGCAAGTACTCAATTCAAATCCTTTTACTATGGGCTCTACTCTGCCTCATAGTCATTTTGCAAGATGGTTTTGAACTTCAGAGTAAGCCCACCACTATAATATAGAAAGTTTATTATCTGTAGAAAATGAGTGAATCTGCTTTATTTAAATAGGGTTCCCATCTCAGTAAGCATAATTTTGGCATGGAAGCTATTATTTATTGTGGACTACAAGGAGAAAAAAAAATCTTTTGTTATTTGCTTTTTAAATTTAGGAATTTTATTCTCATTTACTACTGCTTGATACCCTCTTGCCTGGGTTCTTGGGAAGTTTTATCTGGTAAGTATTGTTAAATAAAAATTATGGGAGGCCATTTTTTTGAACTGTGCTTCTGTACTAGGCCCTAAGAGACCAGACCAAACTAAAATGTAGTCATTCATGCTAAATGCCACATAATCAAAATGAAACTTTAAGGAAGGAGTTACATGTCAAAACAGACCAGTTTTTCCTGAAAACAGGAGATTCCAGTCTACCTGAATCCCCTGTGCTTTGACCCTTACAAAAAAGTAAACTGAAGTAACCTGATGTTAACCAATTTTTCTTCTATTGTTCTGTTTCCTTGTTCCCACTTTACAAAACCCACTGTTCTGCTACTGGCCTAGTGAGACCTCTCACTCTCTATTGTGATTCATGAATCACAAATAAGCGCTAATTAGATCTATAACTAAATTTGTTGTAGTTTTGTCTTTTGACGGTATGCAGTTAGAACTCAGGTATATCTGTGCTGCTTTTACTTCATCATCTTCTCATTTCAAAAACTCCTGCTTGGATTTCTTTTCCTGATCTGAGGCAAAACAACTACCTCATTTAGAATAATAAACCAGACAATCACTATTCACAGACAGACTCTCAGAAACAATCATTCCATCTTCCTCTTCGGATTCTTGGCAGGAAGGCTGAGTGGACATACTGAGGAAGATACTGCCTGATTCCACCACATGCAGTGTGATTTCAGAAAGTGTGTCTTTGAATGAAAAAAGAAAAATATTTAAACTCTAACATGTGTCAGGCATTGGGGATACAGTACTGACTAAAGGCATAAGCCCTGTGTCCAAAATAAATATAGACTAGTGACTATAAAGATATTAATTTTATAAATTGTGAGAAAAAAAATCTACCCTAGTTAGACCTTTGTAAGATACATAAATAAGAAAAATTTCTAAAAGGTACATAATTATAGTAAAACCCAGGCAAAATGAACATTCTAGCCTGGTTCCATCTCTGCCTACTAATGTTCTTATCTTTCAATATACTATGGGGACTGAAAATGTAAAAAACACCAACCCCAAGAAAATCTAAAAAACCAAAAACATCTAAAACATTAACCTAACACCAGGAACCATTATAATCAACTTAAAACTCTTCATTTTTCTTTATTTTTTTTTAGTACAGAGTGAGAGCTATAATTTTTTAAATGGTAAGAAGTATCATGATTTTCTTACAAAGATCTTTTCTATCCATGTAGAAATAAAGCAACACTTTCATAACAATTAAATCAGTAAACTAGATCCCTTATATAATGATCTGTAATTTTTCATACAAGAAATTTTTAAAATTTTTCAGGTTATAGAACAGTATTTCTGGGCAAACCTAACAAGGCAGTAGTTGTAAAACATTCTCAAACTCCAAAACACCCTCAATTTCAGTACAAACAATGCTGTGTTGTACACTCAACCTAAAACTAAGAAGCAGCATTGTGGGTTGGTCCCAACTTGAATTTCTTATCACAATGAGGAGTGCTTAAGGATTTTACCACTAAACTCAGCCCTTCAAATAACTAGGAAGACAGTAATGGTGGTTACTGCTCTCCAAAACCACTGATTTTCAGATTTGTTGAAAGGAATATTTTTTAGATCTTCAGTAAGTTTCCTTTATTCTGAAGTTATTCCTCTTGCCTAGACAAAATTACAGTACTAACTTAAAATAATAACGTCATAAAAATATGCCTTCTTTTTTATACAATATCAATTCAGCTACTCAAGATATAGAAACCAAAATATTAGCAGAAAATCTTACTGGTATGAAGCCTGATTTATATTCAAATAATCAAAGATGATTCCACTGCATTCATTTAATTTAATAAGCAAATATTTAAAGAAAGCCCACTATATACCAACACCATGCTAGGTACTACATATTCATTTAATCCAGAACTCTGAGATCATTACTCCTAGTTTACAAAATAGGAAACAGGCTTGGGTTAAGGTCGCTTGCCTAAAGATTTATAGTTAGTAAGATTCAGTACCATCTTTGAAACTCAGATATGTCTGAGCCAAGGTTTATTATGCTCACTCTACTAAGCCAAGCTGTCTTTCAGCATGACATATTATCTTGCAGTACTAAGAGAAAACAAAAGGCACAGGTGACAGTGACATGACATCATTATATATCCATTTATATAGAAGTCCCTTCTTAAGATAGCGACCGCTCTCTTTTTATCAGACCCCTAAACATCAACTTTCCTTCAATCATGGCCCCCTTGGACAGTGGGTCTGGGCCATGGAAAAAAGAAAAAAGGCTTTTAGGCTTCCCCCAGCAAAGTAAAATGAAATGAGATTTGTCCTGACCTGTTTCAGGACGAGAGGGTCTTGGTAATTTGTACCAGCACTCTACGTTTTCTCCACACCCAAAAACTCATGCACAGGCTCCAATTGCTCTTGCTTACTAAAGTACTCTTAATCTGTTAAGTGCTTATACTTAATTATAGTATTTTGACAGTCTGAATTGATAAGATTTTAGGCAAAACAGTGAAATCAAATTCTGTGGGCTCTAACCCAAATAATCTATTCAACCTTGTCATCTTGCTTCCTTATCAATTCTCAACACAACTCCAAAATAGTAACAATTATTACCTCCTACTGAATCTTATTTTGTGCTAGCCCTTGTTAAATGTTCTACATATGAACTGTGATTTCATCATTATAGCAAATCTATGATGTAGATGCCATATTACAAATGAAGAAATGAGGTTCAGAAGCTATACTACACTGCTTCTCAAGCACTATTCATCTGATACAAAGTAGTTGTCCCTCTGAACCTCTGTCTTTCTGAAACCCACTCCCAGGGCAATGGAAATCACACAATATTGTGGTCACGGATAAACCATTCCTGGCTTCAGCCTAGCTAATGGTTTTATATCTGAAGTAAGAATAAGGAATGTTAATATCAATACAGAATATTAAGAAATAGATTATTTCAGCACAATGTCAAAGTCAAACGGATAATGATAAAATTGAGGTTGTTAAACCTAGTGGTTAAAGAGCCCAGATTCACTAGTTAGATGTGATGCAAATACTAGTTCTGTCCAGTACCTAGCTATGTAACTTGGGCATATTACTCACTATCTTTAAATCTTAGTGGTCTCATCTACAAAAGGTGATTTAAAATGGCACTTCTATCTCATAGATTATTCATAGGATTATTTTGAGAATTAAATGAGAGGTAATGCATGTAAAATGTTTAAAGACGTGTCTGGCACCTAGTGAGTACTAAATACGTTATTCTTATTAGCTGTTATTCAACCTTCTGTTATCAATTTTAAGAAGGCTTTAAAATAGGCTACTTAATCATGAATTTATTTTGATATAAGAAGAAATAAGACTAGCAGTCATTGGAGATACCTAATTCAAATCCTAACTCAATTTGGGTACTTCTTACAAGTTTAGAATAACTATTTTCCAAACCAAAAACATACCCAAGATTACATGGGAAAGGTGCAGTTTCAACCCTTTTTAGGTGGCAAGAAAACCATTCTTTAAACTCTCAAAGATCAGGAATAGTATTAGTGGTCCTTAAAGTGTGGTCTGGGGACCCCTGGGAGTTGCTGAGACTTTGTAGGAGGTCTGAGAGGTCAGACCTATTTTAACAGTACATACTAAGAAGTTAATGACTTTTTCATTCTTATTCTCCCAAGGTATATTGGCTATACAACTTGTGACTATGTCATTGCTCTGATAGTGACTGCAATTGTGCTTATGTTTTTTAAATTTCTCAATTTTTAATACATAGCAGGTGATCAATAAATGCTAGTAGTTCTGATGAGAGGGAATTGAAACTCTGCTTAAATACCTTTAGTGATCAGCAGCCTCCACTACTGATCCAAGCATAACCACCCTATTTTCATTAAATCATTCCTCATGTGGCATGACTTTAAACTCCTTCACCCTCCTTTTGTCTTTCTCCCAGAGCGCCAACTGACTGCTCCTGTGAAAGAATAGCACTAAATAGCCTTCCAGGGGTGGTCTTAGCATACATTAGGTCTTGAGTTTCCTTTGCTCTGGATACGTTAGACTATTAATGTAAATGGTTTTTCTAATTTTGCAGAGTTCCCTGTTCTATTGTGTACAGTATTAAAAATTCACATAGCAGCTTGCTTTCTGAGATTTCTTGGCTCTCTTCTCCCCAACTTTCATCTGGTCCTTCTCTTTCCTTTGTCTCCATTCTATGTAATTTTTGTCTTACTTGCACAGTTTCTCATTATTGCGAGGCCCTGTTATGGAAGAGAGCCCTGGCAGGTCAGTTTTGAAAGTTCACAGAGGCTAGACTACTGTAATCCTCGCTGAAGGCCCACTGCACTTGTTCATTATTGGAGTGGACAAAAGACCTACCAGTTTCATCTGCTAAGTGGCCAATTATTTGGAGGGCCCTCCTGTTGTCAGATCTGATCCCTGTTGCTTCCCTTTGTTTTCCTGTTATGGCACAGATACCACGCAGGTCTTGTGGGTGTTGGTGGTTTGCCTCTACTTAATTGTATTTTGGGAATCTGGGGATACTCTGGCATGCATAAATGTTCCCTGTGGGTTTTTGGTTTTGGTACCTTGTTGTGTTTGTAGGTAGAGATTTGGGAAGCTCCAAAAACCATGTTAATGTGTTCTCCCCAAACTTCTGTTTTAAATTAATTTTAAAGTTAACAAAGTTAAAGTTTTAAGCTAACTTTTCAAAATAAGTAACTGTCCTTTAAAACAGGGACTAATATTTAAAAGATTTGAGTAATACAACAATTTGTTACCATTATACTGAGATAATTTTTGACAAAGAAAACTACAGTTTATAACGTGTACATTGATACTTTTAAATTTATTTGAATGTCAAATGTTGAAAAATTAATAGTAGACTTGTATAACATAAGGAGGAGTGCTTTCCAAAGAGAAAATTTCTGTTATTTATGCAAGTACTGTCATTCTTTGGCCCTAGTAACCCAGCAGGAAGGTTAGATCCTTTTTTGACACCTCTGGTATGGGAAGTAGTGGTTAAGAGGTCTGCCAGTTGTCCAAAATGTTATGATAAAAGCAAATACAGATCATCTTCAGAACAATATCACAGCTCTCCCCACCGCCAATAGGTTTCTATTTTGCCCTCTTTCTTAAAACATAACTTCACTGGTTATAAAAATATGGTTGACAGTTTTCTCTTAGCAGACTGAAGTCATTATTCTACTATCTTCTGGCTTCCACTGTTGCTATTCAAAATTCCGTCAAATGCATAATTTGACTGTTCCTTTTTAGGTAAACTTTCTTTACTACCTAGTTGTTTTTTAATGTTTTCTTTATCCTGACTGTTCTGTCATTCCATTATGATGTGTCTGGGTGTGAATTTATTTATATTTATCCAAGGGTCATTGAGCTTCCTGGATCTGATAAATGGTATTATTTCAAATGGCTCTAAAAAACTCCTAGCCATTACCTCTTGGAACACTGACTTTTCCCGATTCTTCTTATTATTAATATATCTTTTTGGAACTCCAATTAGATGTATGCTAGACCTTTGATTCTATTTTCCCTACCTCTTAACCTGTATTTCTCAGTTATCTGTCTCTCAGCTGCATTCTTCCTTGGAGCTTTATCTGTAGAAATTCTTTGAGCCTTGGGTTGAATTTACATTGCTTTAGAGAAAACTCAGGTTTGCTTCAGTTAGTTGCCCAGAAACACTACCACCTGGTTACCACTTTTAATTAAGGTCACACTGCTTAAGGATTTAGAGCTACATAGAGCCCTGCGTGAGGGCCTGCTGTGGTTATAAACTCTTGGGAGTGAGATCTCGCCTCTTCTTCACCTAGACCTCAAACTGGAACTAAAAAGTCCCCCATTGTCCAGCTTTGTATAGTGTGTTTATTTTCTCCTCACCCTGAACAACTACAGATATTTGCCTTTTGGGCTCCCAGCTTTATGTGAGTGTCTCCTATTAGATACCTACCTTAAATGGCCTTTTAGTTTATTTCCTTTTCTCTAGCACTTCAGCTGGCCCTTAAATTAGAAACCTAAGGTCTCCAAGTTTTGAAAAACTCCCAGAGCAAAAGTTGGTTTTAGCTCACTCGTAGCTCCCAGGGTGCCTTTTTCTTGGCCTCCTTGGATTTCTCTCTTTTCAAGTCAGCACTGTGGTTAATCTATCTATCTGTCTGTTTATTATCTGGTATTTTAGTTGTTTTACTTGAGAAGCCTTCTCATAGTATTGATTTGGTATTTGGCTATACTGCTAAGAAAAGGAGTCCTAATTAACTCCTTGCAGCAAGACCTTGGAAGATTTCACAGAAAACATAATGTTTAAAGTGGGTATTGAAGTAATATCAAGTGGCAACCCCTAGTGAAGTAGGGAAAAAAAAATTGCAAAAGTGAATAATTAAGAGTTAGGATAGGTGAGATGTTTGGTTTTGCTAGGCTTAAAATGGAATTGTGGGGTATAGAATTGCTGGAAATAAGGCTGATAAACTGAGAGATGAGGCTCAAGACAGGTAGGGTCCAATCTTGAGGATCTTTGTGTGTCATGATAAGGAAGGTGAACTTGAGACAGAGACTCACTAAAGGGTTATAAACAGTGAGCTGACACTGCATCTATGCATTAGAAAGACTATTTTGGCAGCAATGGGAAAAAAAAGGCAATTAGACCAGAGTAAAGCTCTATCAGTTCCAGGCATCACCTGGGAACTTGTTAGAAACACAGAATCTTAGGTCCCATTCCAGATCTACCTAATCAGAATCTGCATTTTTATTAACAAGACTCCTAGGTGATGCATATGCATAGCCAATTGATGTCAGAACCAAAGATCTGCAAAGCCAATGAACATTAGCTTCATTTTAAGTTTCAAGAAAGAAGTCTTAAATTTTCTAGAGTACGTGACATTCATTTGATGTTCACAATGTTGCTTTATTTCCCTAGTAACTAACTAGCTGACTCTAGGATCCTTAACGTTGTCAGATTTAATATTTGAGATTTTGACCCTACAGACCTATGACATGTAGTGATTTGTAACTTAGTTGTGACATAAATTTGAATTCCTTAAGAGCAAAGCACTTAGGGACTCCAGCAGACTATTCAGAAACTGGGCAGGTTTTTAGTTCTCCATCCATTGTTCGTTACATATGTGGTAACTCAGCAGGAGCTTAAACAAAAGTGGTGGGGGGAGGGTATTTCCTGTTTAATGCAAGAAATGAAAAGATCTAAATAAATAAAAAATTAAAAATTTGTGCTTTTAAATAAAAAATTTTACTAAGAGATGGAAAGAGTTCTAGACTATAGAGTTATTCTATATTTTGGATGTTTCATTTAATGTCTCTAGCTATACTCCTGTTTAATATCAAGTGCATAATGTATTTGAGCATTTTATTTATTAAACTTAATAAATATTGATTGTCATATTAGTCAAAATTTCAGAAGAATGCTTTAGCAAAAAAAAAAAAGTCTTGTTCTCAAAGTAGTGCTCCCTGGACCACGCACATCAAGATCATTGCAGGTGGGAGGTGGTGGGAGTGGGAAGTGTTAAAATGCAGAAACCTGGGCCCTACCACTGAATCCCAATGTATATTTTAAAAATAAGCAGCTCCCAAGCAATTCTGTGAGCAACCAAGTTTTCCCCTCAACCCCCAAATCTGGAAACCCTAATTGTTCACTTTTTGACCTTTTATTGGAATATAACATACATACAGAAAAGTAACAGTGCCCAGATTAAAAAAAAAGAACATTACTGCTATTCCAGAACCCCCTCTAGTGACTTTTTCTAGAAACTTGTCTTCTTCACCACCCCCAAATACAAGTGTAACCACTAACTTTTACCACCATAGGTTAGTTTTGCCTGTTTCTAAACTCTATAAATGGAATAATACAGTTTATGTTCTCTTGTCAGTCTGCTTTGTTTTTGCTCAGCATTATGTTGGTAAAATCTGTCTGTATTATTATCTGTAATTGGTTCATTTTCATTCTCATTGCTGTGTAGTTCTCAACTATGTAAAAGTACCAACGATAAAAATATCACTTATATACTCTACCTCTGATGGATATCAGAGATATGGTGGTATCACTTGATACATACCAAAGTCAAAGGTGATAACCACTGTTGTGTATTATTTGGAAAACTTTGTACTCTTGACATGTTTGGCAGTTTTTTATTTCTCCAATCTAAAATGTAAAAAATTACAGTTGTTGAAATATCATTGAAAATTTACAGGGTTTTGACTTTCAAATATAATCTAATAGCTCAACTAGTTCATGATAGAGTAATACAGCATTACTACCTGTTCTAAATGAATCACAGTACTAAGGAATCAAATAGCAAATAAGGGAAGCATTTCTTTATAAAATTAATTCTGTTGGCAAATGAAAAAGAAATAAGGATTAGAACAGCACCATTTTGCAACCTCCAATAAATTAATAGAAATCAACTGAATATCAACAGTTGCTAAAAGCACAAGAGGGAAACTAGGTACCAGGTGACACACAGTGAAATAACACACCACCCCTTAGACAAAGGGATCAAACCTAGTGTAACAAAGCCTCTGGATCCAGCTGCCAATTTACCAGAAATAAAGAGAACAGAGGAGTATGTTGAACTGCATTATGTATACGCCATCAGTCAAATCTAGACAATGACAAACTCTACGAAAAGCCAGGTCAAACATAAATTTCAAGAAAAGGAAAGTTTCTGAAGTGATGGGTCTTATTTAAATTAAAAAAAAGAAAGAAAAGGAAAGAGATGGAAAATAAACCTGCACATTAAAAGAGACTTAACAGAAGTAGCAAGTCTTTTTAAAAATGGTCAAGATTAAGCAATAGTATCTAGGGAGGGTGTACTCAGCTGATAAAATCACAAACACAGGAAGTAATTACAGTAAGTAACTTAGAAGAAGAGAGTTAACTTAGAGAAAGGGAACTATGATTGAATCAGAGCTTTGGAAGGCCTTCTGGGATAGCTGGCAAGTTTCTATGTATTGAACTGTGTGGTGGTCACAAGAATGTATTGTCTTAACACACTATGGTATACATTTTTTGAATAGGTTTCTGCATCTGTATTTAATTTTACTCTAAAAAGAAAGGAAACAGTTGAAAATTAAAAAGATTATAGATAAGAGCTGCTAATCTAATAAGAACTCCCCTATAGCTTCGCCAGCAGTAGTCCAGTGTTATCTGGATTACTTTCAACAAATCATTTTCATTGTAAATTGTCATGGTAAGTATCATCTCAAAATAAAGCTTAAAGAGATACAGAATGTGACAAATTGTTTTAACATGCCTGACGTCTGTCTAATGATTCTATTAGAAACTATTCAATATAATATTCAGACTCATTGCTCCAACATCTATATAATAGCTGCCAAATTTGGTAAACTCAACAAATTTGGGAATGCAACACATTTCTTGAAGCTGGTTAATTTAATTTTGCATACTTCTTCATTCTACTTTTTCATTACAAGTGCTCAACACAGTAATTCACTTGTGCAGGAAGGCAACAAGCCACAGCTGCCACTCCACTGGACCTTTCTGGCTTTATTCTAATGTCAGGAGGCTATAACAATTCAAACTATAAGGTGTCAGGATATCACTTTTACTATACAGGCATACCTTGTTTTATTGCACTTTGCTGATACTGTGTTTTACTGATGCTATGTTTCTCTCATAGCGTGCATTACACAGACATACTTTCAGCCTTTCTTAATCTTTTTACACTGGAGAAACACTTAAAGTAATTTTTAGATCTCAGGAATCTCTGCATAAAAATGGTTGTTTCTACAACCCACAGTACATTAGCTTCATCAGTAAGTTGTGGATCTAATAATTCATTGATAACCGTCAGCGTTCCTTTGAGTAGAAGATGCTCTAGCTCTGTCTGTCTGTTTATAAAGGCATACCTGGTTTTATTGTGCTTCAGTTTATTGTGCTTTGCAGATGTTGTATTTTTTTTTTTAAATTGAAGATTTGTGGCAACCCTGAGTTGAGCAAGTCCATCGATGGCATCTTCCAAAAGCATGTGCTCACTTTGTGTCCCTTGTGTTCCATTTTGGCAATTCTCACAATATTTCAAACGTTTTCATCATTATTGTATCTGTTATGGTGATCTGTGATCAGCGATCTTTGATGTTACTCTTGTAATTGTTTTGGGGCTCAATGAACCCTGCCCATGCCCATAGAAGACAGCAAATTTAATCGATACATGTTGTGTGTTTTCTGACAGCTCCACCAACCAGGCATTCCCCCTGTCTCTCTCCCTCTCCTTGGGTCTCCCTATGCCCTAAAACATAATTAATAATTATTGAAATTAGGCCAATTAATAATTCTACAATGGATTCTAAGTGTTCAAGAGAAGGAAGAGTCACAGTCTCTCATTTTAAATCATTTTCCACCAGGAAAAATATTACAGTTCCCTGAAGGCTCAGATAATCACTGGCATGTTTTAGCAATAATGTATGTTTTAGTTAAGGTATATACATTTTTTTAGACATAATGCCATAGCACACTTATTAGGCTACAGCATACTGTAAATATAACTTTTATGTGCACTGTGAAACAAAAAAATTCACGTGAGTGACTTAATTGCAGCAGTCTAGTAACGAACCTGTAGTATGCCTATATAGAATAATTCTAAACAAAAAGATGAAATAACCCATACATCCTGTTTTAAAACATAAAACTATATAAGTAAAGTGTAAGGGATGAATATTCTGGTAAACCTATTCCATCAACCACTATCGCCCTCCCCACATGGGAGAGATGCTTGGACTTATTAATTGCACAGAAAGAAAATATAGACATGAATGGACCCAAGTACAGGTCAATGCATAAAGTATCAACGACAAAACAGTGAGACAACCAGAGACTACATTCTATTTTCCTGTAAGACACATGTCTGTACAGTGAATTAGTCCTTTCTTTCATCCTTAAGGGGATTGGGTCAATACAATGCAAAAGTCACTTTGGTCCATAATTTTCCCTAGCATGGCAATGTTTTCAAGCCAGTAGGAACAAGCTTTCTCACAGAGAAAGAGCCTTATCAATATATGATGACCTTAAGAAAAAATCTGAAAATCCAGAAGAGGGCAACCAGATGCTGGCTAATGGCTTCAAATTTCTAGGCTTTCCACAACGTTAAACTATCTGGTCAAGCTGTCAGTACAAATAAAGAAGCTGTGAAAATATTTTCCCCATGTTTATTTTTTTTAAAGGGTGGGAGAGAACTGATAAAGACTACATCCTGGATCAGATCTACTAATTTTAACAATCTGATCATAAGTGGAAATAAATGTCCTTGAGAACCCACATTTCAAAGGAGACAGTATAAATCCTAGAACTTAGAACTAACTGATGCAGGGTACAAATGTTTAGCTGTATTAATATTTTTTATTAAAATGGGTATTGGTTGTGTTACTATAGCGATTACAGGTTATACAGGTTTCTCAGTGGCTTGTTCCTATTTTCAGGGCCTGATTTTTGCAGAACTTCAGGTTTTTTTCAGACACACACATATATTGTTTTATAACACAACTGCCCGTATTACATCATTTAAGGAAGTCCAGTGTCACCACCTGTTTCGTTTAGACCTAGCTTTACTTCTTCAGGATGTGCTGCTATGGAGTAAAAACCAATCTGCACTGACAGATTAAACGTTATTGCTGATAAACACTTTAAAATTATTTTCCGTCAATCTAAAATATTGCCCATTTTTGTTTTTGTCTTAAGAAATACTTATTAAAAGGGTTGGAGTGAAATATTTCAGAATGAATAAAAATTAAGCAATAACATATAAGAATACAGATTGTAATAACCAAGGTAGAATATGTGACCTCTTATGCCAAATTAAATTTAAATTCTGATATATATTATGTGTTTAAAAAAAAATCAGCATGTTGAGCCAGTTTCTTTAATTTTATAATAATGCCACAAGGAGGATGACATCCATTAGAATGATACAGATTTTTCCCTTAGGGTTAATCTTTTTAGTTTACAGCACATTTGAAATTATTACTTTATGAAAATACCAAAGTATTACAGAGAAAGTAGTATGTACCTACCCTGGTTATAAAGACTACATTTCTTTACTAAGGTGAACAACAGCAAAAATTGACTTCATTATTTAAATCTGTTGGCAACACGTGTCTAAGAGGATTCTAACATTTTAAGAATGTCAAACCCTAATCAAAATTAAATTTTGGTAATACAAACTATTAAAAATTAAGTTATTAAATTTTTTGCCTGAAATTTTGTTTTACATTAGGTATTTTTAAAGCACTTTTTATTATGCTCTGAAAAAGATACATCCTGAAATTCCAAATCACTAAAGTTAAAAATAACAGAACATGACCACCACTTTAAAAATGAGAGGAAGGGATATGGGAGCTGGCAGAAAAAGGAAGAAAATGGTACCTTGAACAGAACAAGCATACCACCTAGGAAACAGATGCAACCTAAGTACTCTTCACCCCACCCCCTGCCCTAAATCACATTCTATCTACTGTATATAGAATGTCATTTGGACTGTGACCGTTCATACCACTTTCTATTCTCTCTGCCAATTCAGGCTCATTACTACAACATTCTGAATCAAATTCTGCCTCGGGGATTAACAAAAGGTCAGTAACAACTCTGAAACTCTGTTTTTCTTTCTTTATTGTTTAAGTTTACATTATTTGTTTTCAAAAACTTTCACTATGAGTCATGTCTCTTCCATATAAAATTTTTAAGATGGAAGTGGCAATATATCTTTCATATTGAAATAAAAATAATAAAAACATTGATCAAGAACTATTTCCACTATGATAAGGAAAATAGGTATCAAAATTACATAGTCCTTCATAGAATAAAATGCTCATTAAGCAACTAGAATTTATACTGCTAAATGAGTATTTTCCTCTCCTTATTGTGGTAACTGAAGCTTTGAGAGAGTGGTACATACTTGTCAACTTGTGATACCTCAATCTCAAAGGCTTTGTTTCTTTATTCCTCCTTTCTTCTCTCCTGTCTCTGAGGGAAAAAAAGTGATACCTATCATTTCCAAGACTAATATCATCAGTTGTTTTGATTTTGTCTACTCCTACAACACCTACTCCAGAAAATTGTTCCATCAATCACACCCCTCTTGCTTAAAGGTTCAATTTCTTTAATCTCACTCTTATCCCTTTTTCTGTAACATTCACCAGTATATGACGTTGATTCTTTAATTTTAATACAAAACCAGTGTAAACAAGTGAAGCCTCATAAACAGGAAGAGAGTTGCCCCAATACAACTATTCAGACTCAAAAATAATAAAATTCAATTTTGTTTTCAATTCATTCTTAGTAAAGCTCTAGTTATAGAATGAAAATAAAGGGGGAAGCAACAGTATCATAAAATACGCAATGAGCAAAGCTATATTGCAATTATTTCCAATCTTTATTTTTGAGTAGCCAAGGACTTCTTGGTATGCCAAATTATATCTAAAAATTAACCCAGATATAATTCTAAGAAATAAATTTTAGAAAGCTCCATTTGGAGGACAGACTGCTATGACTTTCAACAACCAGTCAACTCTGAAATTTAGGAATTACTTCCCTATACAGAGGTCGAATATGTTACAAATCTTAGCTCCTATGCTTACTTTCCTTGTTAAAATTAAACCTGTTTCTTAGACATTACCTTTAAAAGGTAATTGCTGTGATTTCTATTTTTTTTTTTTTAAGAGATACCATCTCACTCTGTCACCTAGGGTGGAATGCAGTAGCATGGTAAAAGTTTACCGCAACCTCGAACTGCCTGGCCCAAGCAATCCTCCCACCTCAGCCTTCCTAGTAGCTGGGACTACTGGTGCGTGCCACCACACCCAGGCAATTTTTTTATTCTTTTGTAGAGACAGGGTCTCGCTATGTTGCCCAGGCTGGTCTTGAACTCCTGGCCTCAAGCGATTCTTCCGCCTCAGCCTTGCAAAGTGCTGGGATTATGGGCATTAGCAGCTGTGCCCTTTACTCTTAGTCACCTTTCTTGGGGTGATTTTTTTTTCTTAAAAAAAAGGAATTTCAATCAGAATCCTGACAACCTTCTTCCTCTGAAGCTTTGTAATTTCATACAAAATCCAAGACATTTCCAATACTATTCCTAAGCACTAATAGATATCACTTTTTATATATTAATCATAACTGTCACATTAATCTAGTCTAAAAGGCATCTTGATCCAATGAAAAGGCTGCGTTCTAGTAGACTACTTTCAATACACCCTGTAAGGGCCAGAGTACAATTACTAGTGCCAATTTATACATGATATACATGTAGTTCTGACTTAAAGGGACAGGAGAAAATGTACTGTAAATCCCAAAGTAATGATTTTAATTTGCAAAGGACACAGTGATAATTTCTGGCAAAAACTGAGAATAAAATCTATGGCCTTTTTGACATAGTCCACAATTATAAACTGTTTCTCCTTAGATGCATTCCCTTTCCAACTCCTGTTTTTCTTTCCTCCTATCTCCCATTACCTAATTCATGTATGCAATTTAGCAACTAAGACATTCCCCTTCTTCTCTCAGGCCTTTTCCCTACCCATCACTGTAATGCTGTTGCTTTTAGGTTACCGACTTCTCATTTCTCACTCTACACGCTCTCCTAAGGCTATTATATCCACTCTCATAGCATCAACTACCATCTACACTGGTGATTATTCAATGGGATTAAAGATCATTCTGGAGGCAGGGGTGCTTCTTAAAATGTAAATTCCTAGGCCTGTGGCAAAAATAAAATCTATAGCTCCTTCTAAATTCACCTCTTCCAAGATGGCTTCCCAAGTACCTCTCACCACTACTCCCAAGTATTATTAGTTAACAACGTTATGTTCCAACAGCTTCTATTCTATATCTATGTTCTAAAATACCTTATAACTGTTTTGTTGCCTGTCTCTCCCCTTAGGACCGTAAACTCCAAGAAAGCAATTTTCGGCTTCTCTGTTTTAGTATTTCCAGTGGTTTGCACAAGAAGTTAGCTATTGGCAGGCTATCAATAAATTCCAGAAATAACATATGTACTGCCCAGATTAAAGGATAGCTAACATGCAGTTCAATAAAAGTGAGAAATAATTACTCTTTGTATACTTTGCTCTACTCTTTGACAGTCTGAATTAGGAAGGTTTATATTATAGTTTTCCTTGTCTCCCAAGTTATGAACACTCAAATTTCAGATGAACCAACCAGGATAATATCAAGGATAAGAACATGGGCCCTGAACTTAGACATCACCGAGGGAAAAACCTACATCCACCATTTAATATGGTCTCAGGCAAGCTTGTAATAGTTTCAATGTCTCCTCAATGCTAAAATGAAGATTTTATCTAATGAATAAGTTTTAGGTGAGGATTAAAAGACAATATATATAAAGCACCCAATAACTGGCATATGGTAGATAATCAGAACATGATACATATTACTCTTATTAAGCCATAATTTTAAAATTAAACCATTAAGGCATACGAAGGTAGGGAGAAATATCTTCATTTCAGAAAAATACAGTAATTTTTTAAACTAAAGATAAATATAGATTATAACTTAAAAATCCGCTTATTATGAATTCATTAAATTACAATTAAAATTTAAAACAACATGACCTAAAACAGAGCTTTTTGCTTAAAGTGGCTACCCAACTGACTCTTGGTCTTTAAAAAGCCAATGATAAAGAAAAACTTTTAACATAGATATTTTTCGTTCTTTTCTTTAAAAGCATATTTTCTACTGCAGATTTAAATCCAATCAAAATTTGGTGGGTGGGTGCAGGTGTATATGTTCCATTTGACATAAATACACTCAATAGCAAATAAAAGAGGTAAGAATATCAGTATAGAGGAATCTTTATGCTTGCTTAAAAGATTTATAGGAATTTTACTTAATGTTATTTACAGAAACCTTGCAACTGTTTCCAATAACTGGTTTTGTTAGCGATTTACTTTGCCCAACTTCAAAGGTCAAATCTAAGATTTAGTAGAAAATTTGAAAATATAGTCACATAAAGAAGAAATATTTTAAATTATCTATCATTTTATCATCCAGAGATAATCACTTTATAAATCTGCTGTATTTCCTTCCAGTCTCATTCTCTACAATGTGTAACAAATACATACTTTAAAAAGTGGTGTCATATTAGGTTAAACTACATGAAAATGCTGACATTCAACCGTCTTGACCTACAAAAATGGTAATTTCATGTGATTTAACCTAGTACCATATGCACTGTATGTGTGTGTATGTATGTGTAACCACAATTTTATATTCTTCTTTTCAGATTTTATATTAAACCATGAGCATTTTCCTAAATCTTTAATGATCTTCCCAATATGATATTTTAAGGCTGGATACAAAAACTAATTTAACCATTTCTCTCATGTTTGAAATTGAAAAGTTTCCAGTTTTTCACCATTGTAATGATAATAGTATGAACATCCTTAAACCTAAATCCTCCTGTGAATCTGATTATCTCCTGAGGATAAATTCCTAGAAGTAGGTTTACTGAGTCAAAACTTTATGAACACTTTTAACCCTACTTAAACACACTCCTTAATGGTACCACAAAAGTACCAATTTACACTTCACCATTACTGTATGAGATTGCTCATTCCATTCCAAAACTGTTTTTTTTTAACAGTCTGAAGGATGATTTTATAAATCAGCTATGGTTTGTAAACCAATTCTTAAAGAAAGGAAAGTGAACAGACAATATACAAAAAAGGTAAAACAGGAGCACATTCTCAATATCAGTGGTTCTAAAAATTTGGTATACGTAAGAATCATATGAGAGGCTTGTTTAAAAATGAAGGCCCCTGGATTCCATTCCAGTGATTCTGTCAATGGGTCCTGATGTTAATTTAAGTTGTACTTTTAACCATCATCCTAAGTGATAGATGCAAAGTGATCCCTGAACCATACTCTGAGAAACACTACCCAAGATTACCAACATGCTTTATATGAATAATTATTGAATATAAATTACTTATGAGTAAGAGGTGAACAAATCACTTCTTATTCAAGACACAAAAATTAGGTAATCATATGTCTTCAGAATAAAATTTGGCTTCATCTCTGCAGTCACAGCTTAAGAAAGTGCAAATACAGGTTGTGTATCTCTTATCTAAAATGCTTGGAACCAGAAGTGTTTCAGATTTTGGATTCTTTTTGGATTTTGGAATATTTGCATTATACTTATGGTTGAATATCCCAAATCCGAAAATCCGAAATCCAAAATGTTTCAATGAGCATTTCCTTTGAGTGTCATGTTGGTGCTCAAAACATTTTGGATTTTGAATTTTTGAATTTGGGATGCTCGACCTGTACTTAAAAAGTATATTACAGTATTTTACCACAATTTTTTGGGGGGGAGTATTTTAAAGTACAAGTTTTAACACTGGTTAACACTGCTATTTCCTAGTTGTATAATTTTGGGTAAGTTATAGAATCTCTCTGAGCCTCAGTTTCCTCATCTTTAAAAATAATTACAGTATCTTTCTCATAAGTGACATAATTAACACAGAAGTGCTTAGTATAGCACTTGGTTCAAAGTAAAGGTTAAAATAAATGTTTGTTATAATTATTATTACACGATCATCACTGTCAAAGCACCTAATTCAATCAACGCACAAAACACTTTGCCTGGGCAACAAAGATAACTGTATACAGCTTATCTAATAGGCATATGTGGAGAGTGCACTAATAACATAATGGCCACCTTTCTTGAAAAAGTGATTAACTAAAAAATATGCTAGATACTGAATAAACTCTTTAACAACTTTATCTTTTGTCAAAGAGCCTAGGAAAAATTGGCAGTGCCAGAATTTAATCCTAGTTCTGTTATTGTAATCACTAGGATAATTTCTAGGATAACTATCCTATTTAAGTAATACTGGATATCAAAAAGATAAAACAGTATTCTTAGCAAAAACATGTACTCCCTCCCCCCCAAAAAAAGACGTGAGAGAAGAAAGAAGACATTTTAACATCACCTACAACCTGATTGTTTAAGAAATTTCATCCTCCTTCCTAACTCCAATTTCTACAGCTTCAAGGTCAACTATTATAATTATCTCACACTGGTAAGGGTAAATTGATTTCTTTTTAATAGACATTTAAAGAGTATGTTTAAGGGACCTTAAAACATCATACATAATTTGATCAAGGTTATCAAATATATTAGTGGCAGAGCCAAATTCAATCCAGGTCTTTTAATGCTTGATCTGGGACGCTTTAGAAAAGAAAAGGCAGCTCCACTGGGGCTAGAACCTCACAAAGTATACTGACCATTTATTTTACATGAAATACTAATTACAGAACAATCACAGTATCTTCTATCTTTCATAACCAATCTCTTTAAAAGAATAGTCAACACTCTAGTATTCACTTCCTCCCCTTCAATTTAGTCAACTCATTGCAAAACAAACAAAAAGCTTTAATGTACACCACTCCAGTGAAACTTATATTCATGATTTGTTGGTAGTCCATCATTTAACATTTTCTATATATATACATGAAATTTAGACACACCCTTGGCCAAATATCAAATAATATTAACATCCCTATATTTGCTTTATCAATGTTCACAGAAGGGTTTTTTTTGGGGGAGGGAGTCAGTGAGTCTATAAACTTGTTACCTATTGAATAATAAAAAAACTACAAACACTAATGTTTAAATAATATTACAATCTTCCATAATAAATGTTTTAAGTATCTGAATTAAGGGGAAAAGTACAGAATGGATACTGGCAGTATTTTCATCTTTCAAGAAACACTAAGGCCTCAAACATTGAGGGTGAGTATTTGAATACATCAAAAAGGAAAGCTCTCTTCACATGGTGGTTTGCATATCATATGTAACAGCAATTTTATTCTTGGTTTCTAAAAACTATAGCAAATTATTAATATTATTTAATTATTATAAACATTTTTAGATGTGGTTAGGAGAAATAGTGTCTCTATTATGTCAAGAACATAAATAGTGAATGATAGAGATTTCAGTATTTGTATATGTCAGGTTCTGTACAAAACACTTTGAGTGAGGTGGAGGTGTTGGTGAGGGAGGAAAGGGAAGAGACTTTATTTTCTTTCCTAATATAAAGCCCTAAGCAGAACTTTAAAGTGGTCAAAGTCTTAGATAGCACCTGATTTTGTTACCTGTACTCTGCAACAGTTCTAATCTACAGTTACCATTAGCCCTATACTTTTAAGTTGTAATTGATCATTTGTTTAAAAGGCATAGAAGATGAAAACAAAAATTATTAGAATATAATCGCTTTGCAATTTATAATCATGGATATTAATTTTTTAATTTGCTATATCCTTAAACACTACTTTAAAATAGCTATTATATGTTTTCATCAATATTCCTCGAAATGACACAACTCCGGTTTCCTAAATGTTGTTGTACCAATGAAGCCAAGAAAGCAAAAGACCAAATAAAGATACAGAACAACTCTAGCACAATGCACTAGATCAAGAACCTTACCATTATTCCAATATTATAATTACAACTAGAGTTTGAAACTGACGAAGTTTACAAATGTTAAGAATATTCTACTTCATTTACATAACACAGGATAGTTAATACAAACTCATATATTTTATGATATAGATGCGCTTTCATGGTCAATACCAGAGTATCTTGATACATATGTAGATACTGAGCTAAGAATATGGAACAGAGAGACTATATTTTATTATATTCAAGGCTAGTCGTAGCATGAACTTTTTATGAATTGATGAGTGAAATAATACATAATCTCTAAAATTTCATGGGGGCACCCAAATTAACTATAAAATTACTGAGGCTTCCCAAAATTTAAAGCAAAAAAAAACAAAAAAGAAAAACCATTCTAATTTTAAAAATAAGTACTGCTACTTTAAGTGGCCAGCAGTCTCATATCAACTCCAAGCTGCAATCACAACATCCATTAAAGTGCTCCACAGCTCAGAGCAAGCAAGCAAGTGGTTGTCTGTGCAGCTAGTAAATCACCTGATCCTATTACAAAATCAATTACTGCAGTGCATTTCCATTGCTACACAATCTGATGATGACAAAATGATATTGGATAGCTACTGCAAGGTCAAGAAAACTGCTAAGAACATCTTTAATTGGTCTTTTATTTTTAATTATTTGGTCCTAGTTATAATCGTCCATTTTAATTGTATATTTTTATTTGAAATAAATCTATGTAGTTACCTTTGGTTGCCTGGGACATTCGATGGATAATCTCTGCAACTGGTCTGATGTATGACTACAAGAGAACAGATTGGAGCAGCAGGTCGAACGGCTCAACCTCTTCATTAAAGAAGAAATAATGCTGCAGCCACAGCCACACATTGACTTGCTCATTAGATGAGAATCTGACTTAAAAAATCAGAACCGGTAATGTCCCATACGTACTCAAAATTGTCTAACTGTCTCATTCTGCAGCTCTCTGGCTGAAAGAAACACTGCTAAAAAAGAATAAAACAACAGCTATCCTACAGAAGATACCAGCCACAAACTCATCACCAAGAAAAACTCAATATTAAAAACAGAAGTCTCCCAGCTACTCTTTAGAAAGAAGGTAAGGTCCTTTAATATTTCAAACTGCTGTATATTAAAGCTCAAGTACTTAACAAAGGAGCAAACTTAAGATAAGGCACCCCAAAATTATACTAACCACTTTCTGTCTTCCATCAGTTTAGATCTGTTTGCCTACTTCTTCAGCTCAGCCTATCCAACCTGTTCCCTCTGCACACTATTTCAACAACCAACAGGAATGAGCCCCACCCCTCCCTGTCCCCACACACTGTTCAAGAACCGTTCAATATCTGGAAAAGAACTGCTGCTGCATTGCTTTGAGAAACAACAGGGAGCAAATTACTGGATGGATTCTTTAACTTACCAATCAGAACTGCTGACCTTTTATGACTCTACAATTCAAGAAGCCTGCCAAACACTCACAGTAAGAATAATGAACTAATTTTACTTCTATACTATAGATTTACAAAATTGTTTTCAATCTTATTATTCAGTCTAAAATACAGAAACATAGGCCTAAGTATTTTTTAAACAAACAAAATTTAGATAGTAGCTAATACAAATCTTTAAGGGTTGGTGGGAGAGGGCAGGAGGGTGGTTGAATAAGATACGCAAAGGAAAAAAATTCCCTCGGTAATATTGTGCTTAGAGTGGAGAAGTAATGAGCAATAAAATTCTACAGCTAAAATGTTGGTGCAGATAATGATGGAATAAACAAGCATGATAATCCAAGGAGGCCCCTGCTATCATCAATGTTAGAAGAGTTTTAATGAGAAAAAAAGGAAATGTGGCTGTATAGACAGGTATTGACAATAAGTAAAAAGCCATTAAAATCTGATCGTTTAAAAAAAAAAAAAACCTTATTGTTTTGATACTGAATCTTCTCCCACTTCTTTATCTGAATTTCATTAAAAAGATTTTTTTAAAACCACAATCCACCCTGAAAACATAAGCAATAGTATTACGTGTTTGTCATACTCTAATATCTTTTATACTTAAGCATTCTACCTTTGCCAATAATGCATAAAGGTATTTATTTACACCATGTAATTAACCCATATTACAATTTCCAAGACAAAGGAAGGTCACATTAATAAATACTTTATAGTTTTCCCAAATAATCATACTTCAAATAATTATAACTTAATAAACATTCATAGACCAATGATTGCTAATCTTTGTTAATAGCACTCTTTTTGGGGAAGAGAGTCTAAAAACTGAATGTAATAATAAACATCTTGAATTAAAATGTATATTTTTAAAAATTCCTATTTTCTGTGGCATTGAAAGGTTCCTTATTTGTGTATGTCTCATGCTCAATTTCTTCCCTGGTTTAAAGCTAAAAAGAGCCAGTATTGCCTCTGCCTTCACCTTGCAGTGCCCCTTTGATATTCATGTTAAACTTAAATCAATTTCCAGAATATCCAAAAACAGACATGCACTTCACATTGAATTTCTTAAAAACCCTTTGGTAGATAAAGGCTATGGAAACAAACAACCAAAATAATGCAGTAACCTTTTACTCGCCTGCTGGAGGTACTGTCTGCTGCATAGAATTTTAAATCCTCATCTGCAGATGCAATTGAGCTGGTATTGCCAAGAACTCTTTTTCCTGTGCTGCTGCTACACAGCTATTCATTGAAAGAGCACATAACGTGGAAAATCTGAAGTACTATCAGTTTAAGTTTCTTATATGATTTAACAAAAGAACTTCTAAAATCTAGCTACAACCCTGCTCTGTCACATTTTTAAATGCATGCCAGACACATTAGGGAAAAAGGTCTTACTGCTGCTGATGTACTCCTCCTAACAAATGTGCAAGCTGGGGAAGCTAAAAAGGTAATGAAAAAATTAATACATCATGCTAATGTAAGAACAAGGTACCAAGTATTAAAACTGATACAATCTATGTTGCTAAAAAATATGTAACATGCCCATAATTTGAGATTTTCATTAGTTTTCTAGTCAACAAAAACCTATAAATAAATCATTGTCTAATACTATAGACAAGCATCAATTAAAAATCCCTCCCAAATGCATACTGCTATTCATGAAAGTGTATCTTATAGCTAGTCAGCCAACATCACTATTGTTTCTAAACAAAACCATGAAACAAAAGATTCAAAAGTATAGAATTCTTGTGAAATATCTTGAATTGCAATGCTTCATTCCCCCACACCAATATCCCTTGGATCTTACATCACTTATAACTAAAATATAATGTAAGCAATAAGGGCTATTTTCATTATTTATTATTTTCCTTCCACGTCAGCTAATTTGATGTACAGTACTATTGATTCTAAGGTTGCATATAGATGGAGCTAGAAGGCAAACCAACAAAGACAAAGCTTTTAAAATTATCAGAAAAAGAAGTATAATATTGTTTAGAAAAAAGGTTAATATTTAACTTTGTCTAGCTATTGATATGTTTAAAAAGAGGAGAAAACATTAATACTTGCTTGCTAATAACAATTAAGCACCATGATTATTTCTTCAATAAACTAATGGTATTTTAAAGTCACTTTCCCCCTTAATTGCAATAACTCTGTCAAAGTTAGTTTTAAAAAAAATTTAACAATCTATTTCTACTGAATTAATTCTCATTTCAAGGAATAGGTGATCATTCTGTTACATGGTAGTCTAAAAAATGTGAAATCTACAAACACGACCCTGCAACAGCACATCCTTCCTCAATGCTCAAATTTATAAGTAAGCATAAGTTAACTTCAATAGTTCTCCAAAAAGTAAAAATGTATTAAATAAAAATTTAGCTGACTGACACTATTATATTAAAAAAATTTTTAAATACTATATTGTCATTTAAAAACACTGTATTGTCATATATAGTATCCCAGAGAAACATGACTCCAATACTGCTCAAAATGTAGACTCTGGGGGTTCCTGAGACCCTTACAAAGACTCTATGAGATCAAAATTATTTTTATAATAATACTAAGATATTACTCATGTTTTTTACTCTCAGTCTCTCAGTATATTTACAATGACTATATAGCATGTATAGCAGTATACATACTCAGACTACACAGTATGTAATATCATAACAGACTGAATACAGAAGCAGATATGAGCATCCAACTATCTTCCATTAAGCCAGACTTTAAATATATTTGCAGAAGTAAAAAACAATGCCATCCTTCTCATTAAATTTTCTGTTTCACGAAAATATAGCTATTTTCCCTCAAATTATGTTAATTGTGTGAATGTGTAATTAGCTGTTGTTTTTAAATGAATTTAATAAATGAATACTTTTGCATTTTCTCAGTTTTATTTTCTAATAGAGTAAATATTAAGACATATAACCCACATAATTCAAAGCTCTTTGGGGTCTTCAATAACTTGTAAAAGTTTAAAGGGGTCCAGAGACCAAAACAAATTGAGACTCACTAGAAATTTTTGCTCACATTTTTCTGTAAATCAAGGCTTATGGTTTTGGTTATAAAAATGACTTCAGTAATTTTTAAAGCAGTGACTCTAAAAATACTCATTTTAGAATATCAAATATAAAATATTTCTGGATTTTCACGTCATTTTTAATACCCAACTTTTAGTCATCTTCATTATTGAGCAAATTATTATCAGCTGTGTTTCACAGTAGTGTTAAATACCAAAATTATTTTTTTAAAGTAGAGATAACTCCAGTAGTCCATGGAGCAAAATAAAAACATCTAACTTACAAATGCATACACATTGAAATAGAAAGAAAATCAGTTGTTACAAAAAGGGAAAATGTAAGATTACGTATTTTTAATATAAAAAGATATTATAAGAACATTTTCTAAAACTTACATTGCCTGTAATTTTTTTTCCTCAGAAGAAATATATAAACTTTAAATAGAATACATCTCAAGAAGGGATTGCCTTTCAGAAAAAAATAAATTAGGGGGAAAAACACTTTTAAGAATATATGAAAGACAATCAGAGAAATTACAGTATAAAAACTTAATTACCTTATAGCAATTCCTGTTGCTGAGAATATGTTAAATGCTTGATATATTAAGGCTTTACTATCAAATGGAGGAAATGACTTCTTACCCTCCTAAATTTTTATGTGTTAGCTCACATTTTCTTCTACAAGTCCCACACAGCTAATTTTCAAAGGGGTTCTCCTTGGTTCTGTCCTTGACCAAACCCCAATGTCTTCTAGAGCTCTGGTTCCCATTCATCCATTCAAATATTTACTCAGCTCCTACCATGTGCTAGGCAGATATGGATAATGAAGACGCAGCAACATACAAAACACGCAAAAATCTCTCCTGTCTTCATTGAACTTATATTACAAGGGAGAAGACACATAACAAACAAAACAAACTTTTTTTAATAGTAGATGGTGATAACAGCTAAGGAAAAAAAATACAGGAAGAAGGATGAGGTCAGGAGAAGCCTCATTTTCTCAATGGAAATATAAATAGAATTTTTAGAAGATTTTAGAACTTCTTTAAATGTTGAGAGAAGAGTAGTGGCAGCAAAAACATGGTCAATGAACAAAATTTTGAATTTTTTAAGCGAAAACTTTCAAATATATACAAAAGTAGAATGAAGAGTATAACGAACCTCTATATATCTACTCATCACTCATATTCAACAATTACTCAAGATATTACCAATATTGCTTTGACTATATTTTATTCTCTTTTTTTCAAGGTATTTTAAAGTAAATCTCAGACATCATGTCACTACCTCCCCCACCCACACACATCATTATGTATCATTAAATACTTTGGCCATTGCCTTTCACACTCACAAAATCACTATACATACTCATCAAATGAACTGTATTTCCATGATATTAACTAATACTAATCAACATTCAAACTCCCAGATTGTTTCAAAAATGTCTTTTCTAGCTAATTTAATCTAAACAGAATCCAAAGGAGAACCACTCTTTGTGTATGGCTACAGTACTGTTTCTTACACCTCTTTTACTTAAGAGCAACTCCCTAAGCCCCTTTTTTATTCATGCCACTGACTTGCAGAAACCATGTTAGGTTTCTTGTATTCTGAAATTGTTTGTGTGCTTCTTCACTATGTCACTTGCCTTTTACCCCAATCTCCAATATTTCCTACAAATAACTTTTGTATTGAATAGTAATGACTATTCCAAATTCCAATCCGAACAGAAATACTAGCAATATAGGCACCAAACACAGGAATCCTAACTCCAGAGAATCAAATAGCAATTTAAGTCTACTAGCAGTTTTCAAACACTTGTTGACATGAATCTGAAAAATTTAATATGGTGCAATAGCTCTGAAAAGACAGAAGAGGGAACTACAATATTTAGGAATTCCACACTAAATAGCACTAAATTTTGTTTTAAATTTAAACACTGAATTTCAACTTAGTAATGTTTAAAAATATAGTAGTGATTGCTTTTTTTTATATATCGCCCCCCTTTCCAAAATACAAACAAAAAGCCTGGCATACAGAAGAAAAAGATTTGAAAGAAAAGGGTAAGACTGAACGCATGGATATTTATGAAGTTATATCCACTAATAAACTAGCCATTAACAAAAGCTACCATTTAAAATTATTCTAACAAGGCACTTCCACTTTCCAAATAATTTTCTTCAATAATAAATGAGCATATCTAAATAAAACTAATGTATGTGTTTCCTTAAACAACTATTTATAATTATAAATTCAAAATGTGTTTTTTAAAATTGTTCTTTTTAAAAAAAAGTCATCAGGAAATTCAGAAATTAAAGGTTTTGAAGCAAATTACATAACCACTTATTCAAAAGGAAGCTACAAAAAGACTTTAGTAATAATGGATATTGCAAGAATAAGTATATACAGTCTACCAAGATGTTTGCTCTAAAGAAAACTAATATTTTATTAAAATACAAATTTATGTAAAAATATAAATCTGCCATTTTAATTAAAACTACTTTATCCAAGTACAGAATAGAACAACAAATTTATACACAAATGACTGCTACCATACACGAAGGCAAGACAAAATAGAGTTAGTACATAATTCTAGGACAGAATTCAAGTAAGCTTTCTGTTATTAACACTATCTAACAAGGATCCCCTTTACTCTAGTCTCCAATAACATGTTCCTCATTTCCTTCGGCGCCCTCACTAGCAACAGCACCAAAAGTTCACATTTCCACTAGCATTCTGTTTAAAAGGATTTAGGTATTCTCAGAAGATACAGGCTTTCTTTACCATGCTCCTTACTTCCTCTGAGTCCTCATCAGCAGCATTTTTAGTGTCCGTATTTCTACCAACAATCTCTTTATGATGATTTAGGTATTCTCTAAAATAATACAGGTTTTCTCTACCGTGCTCCTCACTTTCTTCTGAGGCCTCAAAACTGTACATTCAAGTCAAACTAGGCTTTTTCTACCAAGTTCCTCAAAATTCTATCAGCTTCTGCCAATTCCCCTATTTCAAAGCCACTTTCACATTTTTAGGTATTTGTTACCTAAGTGGAGCAGCACTTAGGTATTTGTAAGTGGAGCAGCACTCCACTTACAGGTCCTAAAATCTGCATCAGCTTCCTATAACTACTGTAACAAATAACCACAAACTTGGCATAAAACAACACAAATTTATTATCTTAACCATTCTTGAGGTCAAAAGTTCTAAATCAGTTTCACTGAGCTAAAATCAAGGTGTTGGCAGGCCGCTGTTCTTTCTAGAGGCTCAACAGAATCTGTTTCCTCGTCTTTTCTATCTTTTAGAAAACTCTCTGAATTCCTTAGCTCATGGCCCTTTCCTCCATCTTCAAAGGACATCATTCCAACCTCTGCTTTAGTCACCCATCTCTTCTTTCCTGATCTTTTTACTTTCTTCTCATAAGAACTCTGTGATTACACTGGGCTAACCTGAATAATCCCAGATAATCTCCCCATCTCAAAATCCTTAAATTAATCACATATGCAAAGTTCCTTTAGCCTATAATGTAACATATACACAACTTTTGGAAATCAGGAATGTGAACATCTTTCAAAGGCCATTATTCAGCCTATTGAAATATAACACAAAAAGCATGAAATATAAAAGAAAAAATATAAACTGGTATTCATCAAAATAAAACTTTTGAACTTCAAAAGACACTGGTAAAAAACAAAAAGACAAACCACAAACTGGGAAAAACCTGCAGAGTTACCAAATAAACTATATTTAGGACATACAAAAAACTTTTATAACTCAATAATAAGACTAACAATCCAATAAAAAAAATAAAGCAAAAGATCTGAGAAAACACTTCAATAAAAAAAGATATATGAATCACAAATAAGCAAAGGCAAAGATGTCCAACATCATTTTTCATTAGGGAAATGCAAATGAATAACACAATGATATGTCATTCCATAGCCACTAAAACAAGTAAAATTAAAATTGGCCATACCAAGTCTTCTGAGGATAACTGGAACACTTATACACTGCTAGTGGCAATATAAAGTGGTACAAACTCTTTGTAAAAGTTTGGCAGTACCTTATAAAGGTAAACACTTTATGACTATATGACTCAGCCATCCCACTCATAGGAGAAATGAGAGCACATGTCCACGTGTGCTTTAAACATTTATGTGCCTAAAAAATCGCACATAAATGTTTGTGGCCACTTGATTCACAATAGCCAAAAACTGTTAACAACCCAATCCAGCAACATACAAATGGAAACAGACAAAAAACCAAATTGTGATATATCCAAAAAATGGAATATTACTCCCCAATAAAAAGGAACAAAGTATTGACAGTTCATCAAAAATACAGACGAATCTCAAATTTATTGAGTTAGGGGAAAGAAGCCAGACAAAAAAGGAGACACATAAGATAATTCTACTTACATAACATTCTAGAAAATACAAACTAACCTATAGTAACAGAAACTAAATCAGTGGTTGTCTGAGAAGGGGGGAGAGGGGAGATTACAAAGGGGCTTTTGGGGGTAATGTACATATTTATTACCTTAAATGTGGTAATGGTTTCATGAGTACATACATATGTTAAAAATCATCAAATTATGCATTAATTATATCTCAATAAAACTGAACTTTTTAAAGTATAAAAATTAGAATGTGGAAATGAAGCAGAGAAATTAAGTTTTCAAAACTAGTTCTCTGGTAGAATCCTAATAAACAGTCTGGAGTCAAAGTAAAGAACCTCAAAGACCACTCAAAAGATGAAAGATGTTGTATCAATATTGTGGAATTTAAGAAAGATTTCTGGATAGAAGACAAAGAAAAAGGGTAGTATTACTCCATTTCTAATGGATTTCTCTTCCACCCCTAACCTCTCCACCTCATTTAAAAAAGAGGGGAAGTTCAGGAAACTCTACTGTCATAATTTGATGTTTAAAATATAATTTCAAAGCAGGTTGACACGGTGGTCAAAACTAAACTATAGTAGTAATGAGGCACATCTATTTTCACCTTCTAAGAGTATCTACTAAATTTTTCACTTCCTTTTGACATTAACTCTCAAGAGGTGGAAGTTATGTATCATCTTAGTCAACTAAAAAGAATGAGGCAGATGTGCATGATCCAGCATAGCACAGAGACTTCTAAAAAGTCAACACATTTAGGCTCCAGGTCAGACACTTCTCAGTAGGCAATATTATAATAGGCAAGCCACCATCTCATACACATCCATTTGCACATTTAAAAATAAGAGCACAGTATCATGCTGGATTGCTACCATAGTCCCTTATCTACCTTTCAGAGAATCAAACGATATGACAAATATATAAAATTCCTTTGTAAACAAGCTGTATTAAGAGTGAACTTCTTACTTGGAAGAAGAACTTGCAGTATGGAGATGACAAGAAGAGGCAGAAAAAAAGAGCAGTGAGAGCTTGTCATGGGGAACCAACCCGGCTACGTTCGGTTTGCTATGTCACTTCTACGGACCACAGGAAAGTTTCAGCATGTGGTAAGAGATAAGCAATTCAATCTTTCCCATTTTGTAGCACAGCTGAAAGCAAAACCAATACAGCCCTAACACAGCTAGACAACCACAATTAAAATGTTCCTTAACTGATGTGATATAACTTGTGGAAATTAGGGCCTAGTTACTTCCTCTCTGCATATTCACTCCAAGATTCTGTGAAAAGGCCCCATATGAGAAGTGAGGAACCTTGCCTAAGAAAGTGGTATTCTTTACCGCCTAAGTTACTACCCAAAACAGTATAGCTAGTTCAGACTACAACTACAACATAACTTTACTACCTAAGTCAGCATTCAATCTATCACTAGTGCTACAAGAAAAATATTTAAACCAGAGAGATGACATCTCTATCATATTTTCAATACCATCAGCACTTCCACTTTTCCAATCAAGGTGACGCCAGAGAACCAGCTTCTGTCTAGTAAGCTAGATTTGCTCCATCTCCTTGAAGCAAATAAGGTACTATATAGTACCATAGCCAAATCAACTACAACAGTAGTCAAAACACACAAAGAGCAAAACCAGTAGTCATTCCCAAGACTCCTTTTACAGACAGCAGTTAATTCATTCACCCTGCTCATCAATGGGAGGCATATCACAGGCAGACTGCCCTTCTATTTATACAGCAGTGACTCCAAATAAAGGGGAAGGGCAGGAAGTACAGTAGTTCCCTTTTTATCCAACGAAACATACATTCCAAGACTCCCAGGAAATACTTGAAATCACAGACAGTACCAAACCCTATCTATATACTATGTTTTTCCCTATATATACATACCTATGATAAAGTTTTATTTATAAATTAGGCACAGTAAGAGATCAACAATAATAATAAAATAGAACAATTATAATATACTGTAATAAAATTATGTGAATGTGGTTTCTCTCAAAATATCTTATTGTACTATACTCACCTATTTTCAGATCGCAGTTGACTGTGGGTAACTGAAACTACGGAAAGCAATCTGTGGATAAGGGGGGACTACTATATATGAAATATATAGAATAGGCAAATTCATAAAGACACAAAGTAGATTAGACATTACAAAGGTCTAGGGAAAGGGGAAATTGGGAATTATTGCCTAATGGGCACAGAGCTTCTGTTTGGAGTGATGAAAAAGTTCTAGAAATAGATAGTGGTAATGAATGAATAACATTGTGAATGTAATTATGCCAGTGAATTGTATACCTAAAATGACTAAAATTGCAAAATTTGTTATATATATTTTACCATATTTTAAGTTTTTAAAAATCTACTATACTTTACTGAGAGAAATTAAAAGATAACCAAATAAATGAAAGATATACCATATTCATAAGTTAGAAGACAAGTATTTTTAATATGTCTATTTGTTATGTCTTATTATGACATGCAGTATTAACTATTGTGTAATTTGTAAATTCTCAAAATCTTGATCAGACAGTTCACAAAGGAGATATTCAAACGGCCAAAAAACACATCAAGGATGTTCAATACTGGCATCAGGGAAATGCAAAAAGCCAGAAAAAAATACCCTAACTTTGAGGTGTCGTTTTCATATATACATTATAAACCCAACAATACAGCATTATAATTTTTGCTTCAAGTCATAGGTAATTGTTTTTAAAATAAGTAAAAATAGCTTTTTATAATTATAAAAGTTAATAGTAAATTACAAATTTACTAGTTTCAATGTTGATTTCTTCCTATAGATAGCACTTGCCATCTGGTGCCATTTTCCTTCAAACTGATGAACTTCCTTTAGAACTGCTTATAATGGTGATTGGTGAAAAATTCCCAATTTTGGTTTATCTGAACATGTCTTTACTTCACCTTCAATTTTAGCTGGATATAGAATTCTTATTTGATATCTTTATTCCTTTCAGGTCTTTGAATATACCATTTCATGTTCTCTAGACTCCACTGTTTCTGATAAGTTATTTCTCTGCTGCTGTTTTCAAGATTTTCCCTGTATCTTTGACATTGAGCAGCTTGACTACTTATGTGTCTGGATGTGTTGTGTGGGTTTATCCTACTCCAAGTTTGTTGAACTTCCTGGATATGTAGTTGATGCTTTCCACCAAATTTGGGGGGTTTTCAACCATTATTTATTCTCCTTCTGAGACTCCATTTAGATGCATGTTCAAACACTGTATTATCTCACAGGTCTCTCAAACTCTGTTTATTTGTCTCTATCCTTTCTCTGTCCTTGAGATTGATGAGTTTTATTAATCTATCTTTAACTGATTCTTTTACCATCTCCAAGCAGCTGTTTTGCTTAATTAAATTTCATTCCAAATATTGATTTTCTCAACCCTAAAATTTTATATTGCTTTTCCTTTACAGTATCTGTTTCTCTGTTGAGATCCCTTATCTGCTAATTCACTAAAACTTCTTTATTGTTTATTTGTATTATTTTTTATTGTTGTATTGTAATTTTTTATTGTGTGTTGGATTTTCCCCCAAATATTTTTGATCCGTGGTTGGTTGAATCTGTAAATGCAGAACCCATGGATACAGAGGGCTGACTGCCTTTTTCTTTAATTCTCTGAACATAGGATTCCTTAATTCTTCTGGTTATACTTAGAGCTACTTTAAAGTCTTTGCTAAATCCAGCATCTAGCCCTACTTAGGGCTAGTTACTACTAATTAATTTTCTTTATCTGAAAATGGGTCATATTTTCACTTTCTTTGCATATCTAGTAATTTTTCATTGAAAACAGACGTTATAAATAACATGTTATAGCAACTCTGGATTTTGTTATAGTCTTTCAAAGAACCATTTGGTTTTGATGTTGTATGGTTCTAGTAGGCTGGACTCAAACTGCAAACTACAGTAAGTCCTCACTTAGCATCATCAATAGGTTCTTAGAAACTGCAACTTTAAGCAAAACAACATACAGCAGGTCCTTGAATAACATCATTTCTTCCAACGTAGTTTCATTCAACATCATTTCATTATAACATTGATGAGGAAAAAACTGGCTTCATTATAGGTCATTTCACTTAAAGTCACAGATTCTAAGAATTTATCAATGACATTCAATGAGGACCTACTCTGTATCTCCCTTGCAGTGTGCAACAACTCATTTTGCTTAGTTCTTTCGCCTTCTAGCTGTTCCCCTCTTTTAACCTGACACCCTGAGGATACTCCCACTTCCATTCTCTCTCTTTTTTTTTTTAACGCACATAGTACACTGAGAGTAATTTCTTGTCTAGCATACTACTTTTATCATTATAAAGAATGTTTTCTGTGAAAACCAGGAAACATGTAATCAGAAAGCTAAGTTTTAAGTTTCCACTCCACAACCATGAAACCATAAGTACATCACAATCTCTGTGATCCGTATTTCCACCACTTGCAAATGAAAATGTCATCTACCTCATTAGTTAAGCTTAGGACCAAAATATGATAACTAATGTTAATAAGTATAGACAAGAGTTGGTCAAAAATGTTTTAGGGCTTGTGACATGAGAAAAAGTGGATGGTAAAACCCTTATCTAAAAAAAAAAAAAGAAGAAATTGAACAGATTGGGAAACTCAGATGATGAGGTCATTCATGATTTGACAAGCATTTACTGAGTTTCAACGATATATCAAGCACTATACAAGACAAATTTTTCAGCTTGGGAAATAACAATTTTGGGGTGCTGAGGACATGAAGGAAAATGCGGTATTTGTGAGTCACAACAAATTTGTGATAATTTACATAATGAAAACAGAGACCATCTCCTCAAAATGATGTATAATGAAAACGAACTAAGAGCAAAGCTTCAACCCAGTTTATACTCAGTAAGTATGTAAAAAAAGAAACCAGTAACAAAGAAAATCAACATTTAGTCAGAGACAGTAGAAAAACCATTGTAGTACAGTATTACAGATGAGAAGGGAGAAGTGAACATTAAGAAGAAACAAAATACCAAATGCTACAAAAAGGCAGCACGAGAAATGACAGAGAGTTAGCCATTTGGAACTCAGTCTTTACCTTGAGAATGATATAAAGCATTTTTCCAGCAGGTCAATCAGCCCAGCTAATGTCTATCTACCTGTTTAGGTGAGAAATGTGGTTTACTTTCAGTTAAGAAAGCAGGACACTGGTAGAAACAATATCGAACTGCAGAAGGTAGTTGAATAAGAGTTAAAAAACTGGAGACACCCAGAGTAGACTATAAGTCAAACAACCTTGATGATAACGGGAAGGATAGTGAAAGACAGAGAAAGTAGGGTACTTTTCAAGATTAAGTGTGATAAGGCAGAGAACCCAGCATGGAGCATAAGAGGAAGAATAATAGAAAATAGCCAAGGTTCCAGTGGAAGAAAGAAGGGGTAAGATTAAGAATACAGAAAATATCTTTTGAAATGAAAACACCTTATTCTTTAAGATAGACTGAAGAAAAAGTCTATAAAATATGAAATCAAAAAAGAGTAAGAGAAATAAGGACAGGATTAGTCATTTGAGGATAGTGAAATGGTTCCAAATAACTCATATGTGCAATGAAATAGATCAAAAAGATAAGAATTACCAGGAAGCACTGTGGCTAAGCTGGGAGGAGGGGGGAATGTGAATTTATACTAGAAACCTCTCAAGACAGTAAACAGGTGAAACTCTAGCAAAGCTAGGCAGCCCATTAACAGGGAACAAAAACAAAAGAAATGAACCGTTATAATTATTTAGCTTAACAGACTGGCAATTCTGTGAAAAAGGATCAAGAGAATTCAGAAATTTCAGATATTAAAAAGACCAAAGTTGAGATGTCTAATGGATTGGATGTGGATTAATCTGTATTATGTTTTTCATTACAGAAGTGAATTCTGAAGGAAAAGCTTTTAGAAAAATTCCTGCAATGAGTGGCTACCATAGTAACTTTATGAGGGGAAAAAAGGGGGTCAGTACTACTGTTCAATGATTTGCAGGCATTCATGCAAAAAACATGTTGCAATTACAATAATCTAAGTCTAGTTGAGCACTTCTGAGTAAGATTAGTAAGCAAAGATCTTTCTGATGAATAGTTTATGGCTGGGCACACTGGTTCACACCTGTAATCCCAGCACTTTGGGAAGCCACAGCTGGAGGATTGCTTGAGGCCAAGAGTTCAACACCAGCCTGGGCAACATAGTGAGACCCCCACCCCTACAAAAATAAAAATAAGAAGTAGTAGAAGAAGAAAGCATTGTATGAAGAATAGTTTAATTGTTCTATCCATACAACCCTGACCCATATCTCCAAGGTATGTTATGGATCAGCAGAGTAGCAAACTAGGACATGCCCTGAAAAGCTGCTACCTATTGTATAAGGCAGTCCCTACTGACTTTAGTGACAAATTAGTGGTTTAACTAAAGGGTAATCCTTCTTACCCTTGAAACAAAAGGGGGTCTCTACTAATATTAAAACCCTATTTAAAATATAAATACTCAAATAAAAGTAATGTATACTCAATTACTATGTTAGTAAGCATACAGAACAAGAGAAGGGAAAATGCAAGCAATAGCTCTTTTGCCTTAATTCAGCCATAAATAGGTCACCTAAATCCTCTTCATTACATTTGACATAAACCATAGGAGGTAACTCTCAACTGTATCTTTTCCTTATTTTTATCACAATTGAAAATTTACCACCATTATGAACAAGATATAGCAGTTGTTTATTTCCTTTTCAATTGTTAAATGTCCATGGATGCTATAACAAACTATAAAAACATCAATGTGTAGAACAATATTACCCATCCAATAGGCACTCAAGTGACTGTTAGCCAATGGACACCATGATTTTAAATCAACTAACAAGAAGAATATCAGCGATCTCAGCTCTATAAAATTTCATGAAAATAGACTTTTTGTTATTTGAAGTCAACACAGAAAAATAGTCAATTCATCTAATAAAAATACATCTATTACATTTATATTACAACCTCACCCTTACACAGAAAGCCAAAGCTATTAAGAGCAGTGACATCCCACTGTTATACACCATTTCTCCAAGAAACTATATTAGACAACAATATAGGTCAAAATATCCTGAAATATGCCTTCAATTGATATAAAAAGCCACATAATGATCAAAAATAAGGAACTAAACTGGTCCCATAAAAATTAAAAAGACATGTACTTAATAAAGCAGAAGAAACATGTTCATACTCCATACACAGATTTACAAAAACATCAAACTAGTATTGCTTAAAAATAATGTGCACAAGATTAAAATCAGTAAGATTATCAAAATCTATTCTCTCTTCACAAGAAAGATAAAAAGAACTGTGACAATACTCTTAGTCTAAAAGGCAATGGTTTATTAAGGTATGAAATCAAATATGCAATAATTGCCATAATAAACTAAACTATTAAGGATGGCCCTTCCCTTCTCCAGTCCAAAAAATAAAACATAGATTCACAAGACTAGTATCAATAAGCATATCACACACAGTTAATCTTTTCACGGCAACACATGGGATCAAAACATAAGGCTTTGCTTAAAACAATTAGCTGAGGAATTGAAGCACAAATACAAGGATAATTGCTTCCTTTGGGCTTTAGCTGTCAAACACAGGAAATGCCAATGCTTTTTCACAGTTCCGTGATAATTAAAACCTTGTCATAGACCTAGACTATCAATGAATATTTATTTAAAAATAAATTTGCAATATGACACTAAAAGCATAAGCAACAAAAGAAAAAACAGATAAATTGGACATCATCAAAATTAAAAACTCTTGTGCTTCAAAAGACACCATTAAGAAAGTAAAGAGATAACCCACAAAATAGGAGAAAACATTTCCAAGATATTTCTCTGATAAAGGACTAGTTTCCAGAATCTATAAAGAATGCTTACAATTAAAAATTAAAAAGACAACCTCACTTTAAAAATGGGCAAAGGATTTGAATAGGTATTTCTCCAAAGAAGACAAATGGTCAATAGGCACATAAATGATGCTTATCATTAGTAATTATGCAAATGAAAATCAAAACCACAGTGAGTTACAACTTCACACAAATTAGGATGGCTAAAGTACCAAAGCCTTACATTAAGTGTCCTTCAGCATGTGGAGAAATTACAACCCTCATACATTGCTGGTGGGAGTGTAAAATGGTACAGCCATTTTGATAGTTCCTCAAAGTGTTACACACAGTTATCATATTACCCACCAATTCTACTCCACCCATATACACTCAAAAGAAATGAAAACATATGTCTACACAAAAACTTATACAAGAATTTTCATAACAAAAACATTCCTAATAGCCAAAAAAGTAGACACTACCCATCAAATGATGAATGAATAAACAAAATGTGGTATACAATGGAATATTATTCAGCCACAAAAATTAATGAAACACTGATGCATGCTACACACAACATGAGTGAACCTTGAAGATACTACGCTAAACGAAAGAAGCCAGACATAAAAGGACAAATATTGTAAGATTCCATTTTTATAAAATGTCCAGAACAGGTAAATCCATACAAACAAAGCATATTAGTGGTTTCCCAGGACTAGGGGGTAGAAAAAGTGGGAGGAAAGGGTGATGAAAGTACCCTAAGATTAGATAGTAGTGATGATTGCACAACTTGGTGAATATACAAAAATATCACTGAATTGTACATCTTGGGATAAATTTTCTGGTATGTACACTATACCCTAATAAAACTGTCACTAAAAAAAATTTACAAATATGAAATATACATCATAGGCATATACAATGCAAAGACAATTGCTTCCCTCAAACTCAAATATATGCATCAATGGGAAAAAATGACATTAAGTTACTCTTTTCTACTTAATACATATCCAGAAATCAGTTACCACATTTAAAGCAGTAAAAATTTGTTTAAGAGATCTTTGCAACATCATTTGCTCCTAAAAATGTTCTATTTATTATAAACATATAGTAAACGAAATAGTATAACTGTTGAACATTTAAGTATCCCCTATGGTTATTACAGAATTTTAGAAACATCATTTGGTCAAATATTTATTGTATCAAACACATTAAAAAGTATAATTTAAACAAACCAATGCTTACCATTAAATATTCTTTCCTGTATACCAGAAATCTACTTTAGCTAATCAAATAAATGTATTCATCCTTAAAAATCTTTTATTGACACATTACAAACAACAAAAAATTATATTATGACCCTTTATTATCCAATATCTCAGCACTTCCCTCCTATTCTTGAAGCATAGTTAATAACTTCAAAATATATCATGATTAACCAAACACTGTTATATCTATCTACCTTACCCACAAGTCTAAATCACTACACGATTAGTTTAAGTAGAACACATTCTGAGATTAACTTGCCTACCTTTACTCAAAAATAAAAAAGCAAAAGCTTTATGTAGTGAAATCATAAGTTTATGAAATTCTTAACTACAGACATCTACAAAATTTTTCATATTTTAATCTTGGAACAAAGAAATTGGAGAAATCCAGATAGGAAACACAGTACCTGACCACAGTATTAGTGTTCATGCCGTCATGTTGTAGCAAACAGGATCTAATCCAAGGAGGAGTCAAGCAATAGACAGCTAAAGAAGAAATCTATACGAGTTTTGGCAACTAACAGGGAACTATTACAAAATCTCAAGTACAGAAAATCCTGTTCTATTCATAAAATATTACCATTCCTGCTCACTGAAACCATTTCTTTCTTTAAACTCTTAATATTTAGGCTATGCACCAAAAGGATTTTCTGGACACAATGTGTAGGATGGATCAGAAGGGGATCAGAATAGGTATAAGGAGAAAAAATTCTACTACCCAAGTAAAAACTAAAAGAAATGTAAATTATAATTGCAATTTGCACTAGCTATTGTAAATGTCATCCATAGAGCATATGTGTAAACTTAAGTAACACGTGAAGTATTTAACATGGAGAATACATACTTACCAAATATTTAGATAGCCTTTTTTAAATCCTGCTGGTGGTTGAGACTCCCTAAATAATAAAAAAAGATAAATCATTTTTCAATTTCAGAGTTACATTTACTCTGTAAAATCTACCCAAGAATTCCACTTAATATTTGGGAAATTTGTTTTTGTATAACACTTTGAAACCCAAAGCATACGTTAAAACTTTGGCATATGATAAATATAAAACAAATTTTTTCATAATCTTATAAATAATTTAAATTTTACATGTAATATATGGAGAAGCTAATGAATTATCAAGACATTCGCATACTAGACCACACAAAGAATAAGCTCTATCACAAATTAGACTTAAAAAATTATAGATCAGACAACAGCATGCTAACAATGTCTTAGAGAAGCATTCACATGTTCAATTCTTGCTGACAATCAACATAACAATGTAATTACTACACATTCTGGTGTCTAGTTACCACCTTTTAAGTAGCACTTGACAATGTAACAGTGTCTATACTGTTAAAGTAGAGCGAATGAAGTGGAAAAATATGTTACAAAATATTCGATTTATTAAAAAAACACGCAGAAGTATTTTAAAATCCATCCTATGGTAGTAAAAAAAATTGAAATATTTTATGCATAATAAAAAATGATAAAGGGGCAAATGAATTCTATTTATAAAAGTTAGCTATAAATAATTTTATAATAAACAGTATAAATCCTTTCAGTCAAGTCTCAAGTCAAATAAAGTTCAAAAATTCAAGAAAAAAAGCATAAATAATATTTATGAAGGTCTTCTTGTTTGCCAGCATTTTGCTCTAGACTTGAAAAAACTTACATATACTTTTTTTAATCACCTCATGCCTCACAGAAATTAAGTCATCTGCGTAAGTAGCTGCATTTGACTATACAACCCAATGTTTTTAAACCACCATTATGACTCCTCAAAAATCAAACATATCAAATAAGACATAACATGACATAGTATGAAGTAAAACTGACTGCCTCTTTTAGAGTCAGGAAAAAAGCTGTTTTTAAATTCCTTCTAAAGAATTCCAGAATAAAAATCACCTTTCTTAACTAGCAGAAATTACTAGAAATTACAATATCACATATAAAAATAAAAACGTTTTCCTGTAAGTAAGCCATACCAATAGATTTTCTATGACCACTACTGTTAAAATCAAAATCAATAAAACGAATAACATCCATCCACAGGCCATTAAAAAGGGAGAAAGAAAGTATATTAGAAATCTAAACATAAAATTTAAAAATATAAAGCTTCTATAAGATGATAAGAAAAACATCATCATGATATGAGTTAAGCAAAGATTTCTTAAACAGGTCACCGAAAACAAAACAAATTGAATTTCATTGCATTAAGTATTCTTCTTAAAAAATAAAAATGCAAGCTACAGAGTAGGAGAAAATATTAGCAACGTACATGTCCAACAAAAAACTCATATCCAAAATTTTAAAAAACTTCAAGTCACCAAGAAAAGGACAACCCAATTTCTAAGATAGGCTAAAGACCAAACAAAACTTCACAAAAGGTAATCAGAAAAGGTGCTCAACATCACTAATCATCAGAAAAATACAGATAACACCACAATGAGATAATTACCCATCAAAACTAGTAATTCTTATCTGAAAACCAGACAATATCAAGTTTAGGCAAGAACGTGCAGCAAGTGGCATTCTGATACACTGCAGGTGGAAACCTGAAGTGGTAAACAGTATGGAAAACCATTTGGAAGTATCTACTGAAGCTGAAGATACACACTCCCAATGACTAAGCAATACTACTCCTGGGTATACACTCAATAGAAATGTGTACTTATATGCACAAAAAGATACATATAAGAATTATCAAAGCAGGATTATTTGTAAGAACCCAAAACAGTATATAATCTAAATGTCCATCAGCAGAAGGGAGAAGTAAACTGTAGCATATTCATACAGTAGAATCTTGAACCTCAGCAAAAATTTTAAAAAACCCATGCCAGAAACAAAACATAATATATATCAAAAACACAATGCTATGTGAAAGAAGACAGAAAGAAAGCACATAATATATGATCTATTTTTATAAAATTCAAAAATAAGCCAAACTAATCTCTGATTATGAAGTCAGAATGAATTCCTTTCTTATAAAGGAATGGAGGCTTCTGAGGAGTTCCTATTTTGATCTGGGTTGTGGTTATAAAGGTATGTTCACTCTGTAAAAGTTCATCAATACAGAAAAGTTCATCTATACTTTTCTGTATGTAAATTATACTTCAATTTTTGTAAGTTTTTTTTTTTAAATCAAAGAGAAAAAAATTGCTTCTCAATAAAATAACTTCAGGCCACCATACTAATGATATTTAACACACTAATTTGAAAATCTGAATTTCCTAATAATGTATTTCAATTTATTTCTACTGATTACATAAAGGTAACCTAAATATAGCTGACCATTTTATATTCGTAAGTTTAAGAGTAGTTTCAATATAAACATAAATTTTTCCAGCAAGGAATTCCTTATGATTTTCCATTAACAGCAGAGAAAACTTTGTATAACATCTTGCTAATGCTTGTCCTAGACAGGCTCAAATTAGATTTACAAATATGTAATTTTGCACACATATTAAAAGTATGCATTATAGCTAACTAAGACATTGTTTCCAAAAGCAACCAGATGGTCAATCCAGGCCTTCATAAAAACTTTAAAGCAAACTACTTGGCCCTATTGCTTAGAAAAATCTTCGGCTTTTTTTTTTTTTTTTTTAAGCCTAAGGAAAGAAACTCTATTGTTGAAAATGATCTGCATGGGGGGTGGGGGGGGGAGTCTTCCACTGATGACCAGAAAATCTGCTAGACAAATTCTAAAAGAGCTGTAACACGTAGAAAATCTTAGATATTTTAAACCAATACCTTTTGAAGAAAAACCTTTTGAACTTTTTAGAGAAAATCCTTGCAAATATTCTTATATACTACCTAAAATTTTCTATGTTAATATTTACAATGGTACCTTTTTTTATTCAAAATATAAACACAGTCCTAGCTGTATTTCCTTTTATCCATTTCCCATTATATTTGCCTAATCATTGTTATTTAACCTAACCAACTTCTACTTCTCTTTCTAAATTAAATAACATAATTATTTGACCAGATTTGAAAACTTTTACCAGATTTAAATAAGGAAACCTGCCTTATTACTCACAACAACCTGTTTGTTTTGGGCTGCTGGATATTTTTTCTTGTGAGTCTCTAACAAAAGTTCAGAGGGAAGACGAAAGCATAGGCCTCAATAGGTCAGTTTTCTGAACAATTCCCAGAGGCTAAAGAACTCACGTTTCTCCTCAGGCCAGCATCCTTTGGACAAATTCTATCTTGGAGGACTCATCAAAACCTTACAAGAACTTTCCTCAGTCTTGGTTGTTTTATCTATAAGAATCTGGCCTGGGAGAGATCTCCTTTCCTAATCTCCAATCAGCCAGGAATTGTGAGGTTTCTGCTTAAAGATGGCCAACCATCCAATTGTGGTTCTGAAACACAAAGAACACAAGGAACACTTTCACAAAACTGATTTTTTTAATCAGTCTAACTCTACAAACCCACCAAGCATAAAACATGCTTCTTCTAATCCAGGTATTTGTCTTTCTAAATGGCATATTTTCACCAAGAATAACTTGAGACTTACAGTGACCACTATGGGCAAGTTTTGATAGAAACAAAATTGTTAATTTGAGATGCACCCTAGAACAAAAAGGGGGAAAAAAACTTCCCTTGTGACAAGTTCGCCTTATCTTCCTAAAAGAGAAATATAAACTCACTGAATGTAAGGGAAACTTCCCCAGAGGTCACACCTCTAAACAAAACAAGACAGACAAATACTAGACAGACTAGGATCATAGTTTAGGGTCCACTTTGAAGCCAAGAGCCAACAGTGACCAAATAAGTCAAGGCAATAGATTCCCTTGACTATTGGGATGGGATCTAAAGAGCCCACAGAACCAGATATGGGTTTATTAGGAAAGTTAACCTAATTTTATTATTTCTAATAATACTAAAGATCCCAGAGAAGATGAAGGATGTAAGCAGAATAGTCTTTCCCTAAAATAAAAGATGCACAATAAATTCAGTGACCGCTACTATTCATTCAGCAATAAATCTAATGAAGATTGTTCATGAATAATAACCATGTAAATACCAGTATTTGGAAATCTAATATGTTTAAGTGGTGCTCATCATTTATTTTCCTAAGAGACTGTTATTTTGTTGTTGTTTTCAATTTCAATTTTGGAGGTGGAAAAGTTGGAGCTAGACTGGTAAAGAATATAAAAAGGTAGGGACTCAGCTAATCAAGAATTCTTAGTAGTTACACGGACATCAGATCTTGAACTATCTAGGACAAGACATTAGAAATCAATTCTCAAATTACCCATCACCCATTTGATTTAGACTAATTACAGTATCTTACAAATCAATCCAATACAAATCAAGTTTATCTCCACTTTATGCAGAATTGAATCCTATTATATCCTTCAAATGTCTCTTAAAAACTTCATAACAATTTTTTGTAAAAGATGTAAATTTTTAAGCTCATGCTGCATTTCTATTTCCTTAGCAAAGAAGGCACAAAACTCAGTATTTATCCTCTTCAAGCATCTTGCCTGATTGCTACAAAACTACGAAGGAAGGCTTACACGTTCACTCAATTTGAAAGAAATCCCTCAATTTTCTGACGACATTCTCATAGACACTACCACACTACCAACAAATTAGAAAGTAAATTCACGATTAAGACATTTGATTTGCCCCAATTATTAAAACACTACAAAAATAAAAGTTTCAATACAACTTATCTGCATTTCTACACAATTGTGTAATATCCTCACTATTTTCTTCAACATTTCCACAAACCTTAAAAATCTAAATTCTTCACAGTTCTTGCAATTGCCAATTTTAAAAAGTACTTCTTGGCCAGGCGAGGTGACTAACGCCTGTAATCCCAGCACTTGAGGAGGCTAAGGCAGGAGGAGGCCAGGAGTTCAAGACCAGCCCGGGCATAATAGCAAGACCCCGTCTCTACAAAAAAATAGAAAAATTAGCCAGGCGTGGAGGCACACACCTGTAATGCCAGCTACTCTGGAGGCTGAGGCAGGAGGATCTCTTTAGCCCAGAAGTTTGAGGTTGCAGTGAGCCATGATGATGCCACAGCACTCTAGCCCAGGCAAAAGCGCGAGACCCTGTCTCAAGAAAAAAAATAATAAAAGTATTTCTTGCATTGCATGGTGGTTCACTCCTATAATCCCAGCACTTTGGGAAGCCCACGCAAGAGGATTACCTGAGGTCAGGAGTTTGAGACCAGCCTGGGCAACACAGCGAGACCCCATCTCTACATAATTTTTTTTAAAAAATTAGCCGATTACAATGGCTCATGCCTGTAGTCCCAGCTACTTGGGAGGGTGAGGCAGGAGGAACACTTGAGCCCAGGAGTTCAAGGCTGTAGTGAGCTATGTCTTTGCCAGTGCACTCCAGCCTGGGCAACAGAGCAAGACCCCGTTTCTTAAAAAAAAAAAAAAAAAAAAAGTACTTACAGCTTTCACTACCATCTTCATATTCCTTAAATCAACACAAGCCCTACTTTATTGCAGTGACATACAACTACTAAGTGAATTCTAATCCCCTTCCTCAAAAATTAACTTTATCTACACATATCAACTACCCACCTTGATACTTGCAAATAGAAGATTCTGTGATACATTGAAACTTTTTGGAGTCATAATATCTCACATAATCCCTAAGATGACACTATTCAAACTAAATTAACAAAAACCAAAAAAGAGAATGTTACAATAACTGTGAAAAGAGTGAACATATTAACCCCTAAATATTGTGCTACAAAATTTATTTTGTATTCTAAAGAACAGAAGGGTTCTACAAAATCAAATCCATCACTACTATTTAACAAATGGGTAAAACAAAAGTCCACTGGAATTTATTTGAAATAATAAGAGGGGACTTCAAAATGCTCGTGGAAATGGAATTAAAAGATAAAAATAAAAAACATAAACTTTATTCCTCAACATAAGCTCCATAAAGTTCAAGGCATTTTTGTAAGCAATGATATCAGCCTTTTGGTCCATCCCTAAAGAAATGAGGGTCCTGGGAATTTAACCATGTCAATGTAGTCTTTTTTACATGATTAACTAAAGAAAAATGGGTACCCTTTAAGCTTTTAAGATTAGGAAACAAAAAAAAAAGAGCCAAATCAGGATTATAAGGTGGATACCTAATGATTTCCCATCAAAACTCTTGCAAAACTGGCCTTGTTTAAAGAGAGGAAGGAATGAGCAGGGAGTGTTGTAGTGGAGAAGGACTCTCTAGTGAAGCTTTTCTGGGCATTTTTCTGCTAAAGCTTTGGCTAACTTTCTCAAACACTCTCAAAATAAGCAGATGTTATCGTTCTTTAGCACACCAGAAAGTCAACAAGCAAATTCCTTGAGAATCAAAGAAAAAAAACTACTGCCATGACCTTTGCTCTTGACCAGTCTGTCTTTGCTTTGACTGGACCAGTTCTACCTCTTGGTAGCCACTGCTTTGATTGTACTTTGTCCTCAGGATCATCCTAGTAAAGCCATGTTCCACCTCCTGTTACAATTCTTCAAAGAATCCTGATCCCACTTGTTTAAAATTTCCACTGAAAGCTCTGCTCTTGTATGCAGTTGATCCGGGCACAATGGTTTTGACACCCACTAAGTAGAAATTAAAGTTTGCTCAACTTTAATTTCTCAGTCAGAATTGTATAATCTGAATCAATTGAGATTTCTATGGTGTTGGCTATTGTTTCTATTGTTAATCATCAGTCCTCTTCAATTAGGGCATGAACAAGATTAATATTTTCCTTGCAAGTTGATGTGGATGGTCTGCTGCTGCAGGCATCATTTTCAAAATCATCTAGACCCATCTTAAAATGAGTTACCCATTTGTAAACTGATTTCTTTGGGGCATTGTCCCCATAAACTTTTCATAAAGCATCCATGATTTCACCATTCCTCCACCCAAGCTTCATTATAAATTAGATGTCTGTTCTTGCTTCAACTTTAGTAGAATTCACATTGCTCTGATAAAGGTTCTTTTCCAAATGATGTCTTATCCTTCTTAGTGTCTCAAACTAAAGCCCGTTCAGACATGTTATAATAGGTTAGTATGAGTTTACTTTGGTGCAAAGAAATTTTGAAATGCATACATAGTTTCTTCATAATATGCATTTTCCATGAACTTTTTGAAGACCTCTCATATAGTTAGTAAAAGACAGGCCTATCTAAAAGCATGTATTCTAAATCCTAATATCCTTTTCTACTACCCCACTGGCTACAAAGCAATTAGTATTTAAGGTTTAATCTTATAGACAGGTTAAAACCTTATCCCTTTCCATTCAAAAACAAGTTATTCCAACCAACCACAGAATATACATTCTTTTCAAGTGTACATGAAACATTCATCTAAATAAAACAAGCCTTAACATATGTAGAAGAACTGAAATAATACAAAATATATTATCTGACTATAATGGGATTAAGCTAGAAATGGATAACAGAAAAATAACTGAAAATTTCCATACATGGGAATTCAACAATACATCTTAAATAACCTGTGGATCAAAGAAGTAGTCTCAAGAGAAATTAGACTAATGATTGGGAACTAAATGAAAATAAAAATATAACATATCAAAATATGTATGATGCTGTCAAAGCAGTGCTTAGAGTGAAATGTATAGCATTAAATGCCTGTATTAGAAAAGGAAAAGAACAAAGATCTCAAATCAATAAGCTTCCACCTTAAGAAACTGAACAAAGAAAAGCAGGGCAACCTCAAATCAAGCAGCAGGAAGGCAATAATAAAGAGTAGAAATCAATGGATTATGAAGGTATTGAAAACAGAAAAAGCAGAGAAAATAATAAATGCAAAAGCTGGTTCTTTGAAAAGCTCAATAAAACTAATAAACCTTCTAGCCAGATTAACCCATAAATTAAAAGAGAAAATATACAACCAGCATGAGGAATGAAAGTGGGGATATCACTACAGACCTTACAAACATTAAAATAATAATTAGAGAATACTATGAACAACATCATACATATGAATTCTGCAACTTAGATGAAATAGGCCATTTCCTCCTGAAAGCCATAAACTGCCAAAAATCATTCAAGAAAAGACAGATAACCTGAATTGTCCTGTATATATAAAATAAAACAAATTCATAGTTTAAAACATTCCAAAAAACAAAACATGCTGATGGTTTCATAGCAAATGCTACAAAACATTCAGGAGAAATAATACCAATTAAACACGATCTCTTCCAGAAAACAAAAGAAGGAATACTTACCAACTCAAAATACCAAAGAAAGACAAAGATATTATAAGAAAACAGCACACATCACTCATGAACACACCCAAAAACTCTCAGAAAGTATGAGCAAACCCAAGCCATCAATATAGAAAATGAATATTAGCTCACAACCAAGTAGGGTTGATAGCAGGAATACAAAGCTGGTTCAATATTTGAAAATCATACAGTGGAATAGATCACATTAACAGCCTAACCAAGAAAAACCACATAATCAATTTCAATAGCTCCAGAAAAGGCATTAGACAAAATCAAACATCCATTCCTGATTAAAAAGGAAAAAACTCTCAGCAAAGAAGGAATAAAAGAGAACTTTCTTAATCTGATAAAGGACACCTAAATAAACCTACAGCTAACACTATATTTAACAACAAAAGACCAGGAACAAAATAAAGTTGTTTGTTCTCACCATTTCTATTCAGGAACGTACTGGGACACTCTAGCAAGTGCAATTAGGACTGGTTCTTTGAAAACCTCAATAAAACTAATAAACCTTCTAGCCAGATTAAGCATACAAATAAATAAAAGGCATACAAATTGAAAATGAAGAAACTTTTAAAAACTGTTTATTCAAAGGCATGATTGTCTACATAGAAAATCCAATGGGATCTACAAAAAAGCTTCTAGAACTAATATATGATTTTAACAAATCCTGGAATATAAGATCAATATACAAAAATCAACTGTATTTTTATATACTAGCAAAAATTTCTAAAGCAGTAGCATTTACAATAGCATAAAAAAGAAATACTTAGCTATACATCTACAAAATACGTGCAGGATTTGTATGCTGAAATCTATAAAACAATGATGAAAGTAATCAAGGACCTAAAAATGGAGAAATATACTATATTCATGGATTGGAAGGTTCAATATTATTAAAATGCCAATTCTCCTCAGATTGACATGTAGATTAAACATAATCCCAATCAAAATCTGAGCAGAACATTTTTATGGTTATCAACAAGCTGATTCTTAAATTTATATGAAAAAGAAAAGGTACTAAAATATCCAAAACAATTTAGAAAAAGAACACAATTAGAGAACACTACTATGAAGCTATTACAAACATGGGCAATTGGTTTTTGACAAAAGTATAAAGGCAATTCCATGAGGGAAAAGACAGTCTCTTCAACAAATAGTTCTAGAACAATTGGATACCCATATGCAAAAATAATGAACCTGTACTCTACCTCATAACTTATACAAAAGGTAATACAAGGCAGATTACAGTTCTAAAAGTAAAACATAAAATAATAAAATATCTAGAAGAAAACAAAGGGAAAAAAACTGAATTTCAGCTAGGCAAAGAGTTCCTGAAACACAATTCATGAGAGAAAAACTTGATAGTTTCATCAAAATTAGAAACTTTTGCTCCGTAAAAGAGACTTAAGAATATGAAAAGACAGGTCACAGACTGAGAGAAAATATCTGCAAATCACATATCTGACAAAGGATTGTATCCAGAATCAAGAAAGAACTCTCAAACTCAACAATAAGCAAGCAAATAACCTGATTTTAAAAGCTGGCAAACTATTTAAACAGATACTTCACCATCCTCTATCAGATAAATCAGAGTGGCATACTCATGAATAAACTTGCCTGAAGACAAAATAATGTACAAATGAGCAGAAAATATTATTGGGACACAATTATCTACGGAACTTTCATGTTTCTGCACCTTTTGGGAGAAAGACACTCACTGCCCTTTGGTCTGCACTATCTGTTTAAGGATATTTGACAGCAAACAGCCTTGAGAGACAGAGATAATACCTTCAAAGCAAAGGCAGGGATTCTTACTTCCTATTATAAACCACAGGGTGTCCCAAAAGTTGCCATACATAGGGAAAATGGGAAATTGTAGCTAAATGTACCTTTATTTACAAAATATTCATTACAAAATTTTACAAAATTTTTCCTTTGTATGGAGACTTTTGGGACACCCTGTACTATTCAGGTTCTCTAAGCTGAGGACTCCTCTCCTGTTAACACAACTCATTGTGTATACAAGTATCATCTGGCCCTCTTCACACACTGCTATATGGGAACTGTGGCTCAGGAAACTGGCTAAAAAACTAGTTAATTCTCTGGCCATCGCTATTGCTTGGCGTGTGTGATACTTCAACTTCAACTCAGGAGTCTTATGTCTTCTACCAGCATTCATGAAACTAGGGCTGAGTCATTTGTTACTTGGAAGTAGGGTAAAATCTCAGACCCTTCACAGTTCTTGATGATGGATCTCTAATTCCAAATAAAAGGGGTAGAGTCAATATCAGAAAAAAGATAAAAGAATGGTTCAAATAAGGCCATTTGGAAGACTATTAGCAGTCATCAGACCTAGCATCTCTGTCACCAGAGTGATACATTTCTGTTTGTTTCCTTCTACCCTCTTTGAAAATGTATTTTAAAAATCACATGCCTTTGGAAATCTTACAGATAAAGCCAAACAATGAAAATGCCTCAATGCAACTGCAGTATGTTCTAAAAATGATGCAAAAGTGTTTAAAAGAGGAGATACTAAATTTGGAAAAAAATAAAAATAAGAAAATAAGGGGGAAAAAAACCCACCCCACAAATATTCAACCATTACATATTTATAATTTTGAATTTTTCAAATATCATCAAATATCATCAAATATATCAAATATTTCCCGATATTGCTTATTCACATTTTTACTTCTTTAGGGTATTCTTAAATCTGATCAGGCCAATAAGCATCTACTCTGTTATGTTGTCTTGCTAATCTCTTCTTTTTCTGTGCCCACAACTCAGGGGCACACCTTTTCAAATTTGATTCATTTCTGTAGGGCCAAAAGCAGAAATTTTTTCTTTTTAATCTACAAATTTAAATAGCTAACTTTCTGTAACTTAATATGAAATAGAAAGGACAATTACATAAGATTTTCCTCCACTACCCCAAAATACTAGGTTAAAATTCTTTACCAATATTATTTTTCATTTATATAACTGTATTTCCAAATGCATGTATTTTTAAAACATATTCAAAGAGGGAACAAGAAAAACAAAATTTTTATCATTACAGTAGAAAAGTTTTCACAAATAACATCAAAAAGCAGTACTTTATTTTAAAAATATTTTTGTTGTGGTAAAATATACATAACACAAAATTTACCATTTTGACCATTTTTAAGTGTAGAATTCAGTGGCATTGAGTACATTCACAATATTGTGCAACCATCACCACTATTCACTTTCAGAACTTTTTCATCATTCCAAACAGAAACTCTATATTCATTAAGCAGTAACTTCCCATTCTTACCCACCCCCAGGCCCTAGTAACCCCTATTATACTTGGTACCTCATATAAGTAGAATCATACAGTCTTTGTTGTGTCTAGCTTATTTCATTTGCATAATGTTTTCAAGGTTCATCTATGCTATACCACGTACCAAAATTTCATTCCTTTTTATGGCTGAATAATATTCTACTATATGTATATACACATTTGTTTATCCACTCATTTGTTCCTAGACATTTAGCTTGTTTCCACCTTTTAGTTATTGTGAATAATGCTGCTATGAACACTGGTATACAAGTTATCTGTTTGTGTTCCTTCTTTTGATTCTTTTGGGGATGCACTTAAGACTGGAATTGCGGGATGATATGGTCATTCTGTGGTTAACTTTTTGAGAAACTAGCAAACTGTTTTTCATAAGCAGCTATACATTTTAAATTCTCACCAGCAATGCATGAAGGTGCCAATTTTCTCCACATCCTCCCCAACAATTGTTATTTTTCATGATTTTGCTAATAGCCAAGTGGTATTTCCTTGTGGTTTTGATTTGCATTCTCCAATGACTTATGGTGTTTAGCATCTTTTTATGTGCTTATCAGCCACTTTATATCTTTTTTGGAGATATGTCTGTTCAAGTCCTTTGCCCATTTTTGAATTGGGTTGTTTGTTTGGTTTGGTTGCTGGGTGCACTACTTTCATTAAAGTTAGAAAAAAATTAGAGAGCATAGAATGCTGAGATAATCTCGCTTTAATGAAATTAACCAGGTTAACTGTCATTCTTAGAGTGAAGGAATAAAATAAGGCTTAAAAGCAGTAACCTAATATAAGAAGCAAGGATGTAGTGAATCTGATTACATAGCTATTAAACAAAACAGAATGTGGTGATGGCTGAAGTGGAAGTCCTCTTAATCAAGCCACTTTGGAAGATAGTTACACATAATCTGAGCTTTCAATAACTGAGACTAACCTCTTAGAGATACAAATGACATTTATATATTTTTATATAAACTGATTTTATCATAGACTATATTAAGCAGTGAAACATATTTTTTGAAACAGCCTTACAAATGTAATAAATCTCTGGGTAAGACAGCTGGTCAAAAAAAAAAAAGGAAAACAAAACAGGGTAGAGGGATCAATACAAAAGCAAATCAAAATTCATGCTTTATATTTGGTTGTTACATCTCTTCAGTCTCTCCTGTCCTAGAATAGTCCCATACATCTTTTTTGTTAAGACAATGCCATGTTCAGGACTCTTGAACAGTTTTCATGCAGAGTGTTCCATATCCTGGATTTGTCTGATTGTTCCCCAGAGCGTGATTTGACTTATTCCACAATCCCCTGTATTTCCTAGAAACAAGAAATCAGGTCTAGAAACCTGATTGGATTTTGGATAAACATAATAAGCAAGAATACTCCAAACGTTACATAGTTCCATATTACATCATAACAAGAGGAACATGATATCATGTTGTCCCACTATAAGAGTCTGACCACTTGGTTCAAGAGGCAACCTACAAATCTCTCTATTATAAAGGCACATCTTCCCCTTTTGTAATAGTAAGTAATTTGTGGGATAATAATTGGGCATCAAGCACATATATCCTGTTCACAGCAGTCTTTCACCCAAAGGTTTTGGCATCCATTGATGCTTTTAGCCTAGGTTGTTTCTTTGGAATTTACAGTATAATTTTCTATCTCTAACATTGCTACTACAATTCTCTAAAGGAAGGCTTCCCTTTTCTTTCTCTTCTTCTTATTACTCTGGATGCATGGATTTTTTTCAATTCAAGGTTTTATAATTAAAACCTTTTTTTATTGCAATTCACTTTATTGCACTTCACAGAGATTGTGACTTTTACAAATTAAAGGTTTGTTCAAGACTGCACTGGAGGAAGTCACTGTAGATGTGGTAGAAATAGCAAGAAAACTAGAATTAGAAGTGGAGCTTGACAATGTGACTTAATTGGTACAATCTCATGATCAAACTTGAACAAATGAGGTGTTTCTTCAGGATGAGCAAGGGTTAGGGTTAGGGTTAGGTTCTTCTGGATGAGCAAAGAAAGCGGTTTCTTGAGATGGAATCTACTCCTAGTGAAGATGTTGTGAACATTTTTTAAATGACAACAAAAGATTTAGACTATTATATAAACTTAGTCAATAAAGCAGCAGCAGGGTTTAAGAGGATTGACTCCAATTTTGAAAGAAGTTCTACTATGGGTAAAATGCAATCAAATAGCATTGCATGCTATAGAGAAATCTTTCATGAAAGGAAGAGTCAATCAATGTGGCAAACTTCATTTTTGTCTTATTTTAAGAAATTGCCACTGCAACCCCAGCCTCCAGCTTAGTCAGCAGCCATCAACATTAAGGCAAGGATCCTCTGCCAGCAAAAAGATTACGGGTCGCTGAAGGCTCAGTTGATCGTTAGCACATTTTAACAATAAAGTATTTTGTAATGAAGGTATGTACTTTTTTGTTAGACATAATGCTACTGCATACTTAATTGGCTATAGTATAATACACATAACTTTTATATGCACTGGGAAACTACACATTTGTGTGACTCATTTTATTGCGACAGTCACTTTATTGCAGTGGTCCAGAATTGAGCCTGCAATATCTCCGAGGTATGCCTATAATTGCCATCACTCTTTTACTAATACTCAGGTTATTCCAGATTTAACCAGTAGGAATTCCTTTGGGTTGGTTCTTTTAATGTAACCCAGGTTTTGAGCACTTCCTTGTTTGTTTTCTGGCTTGCTGTGTTTTACCAAGAACTAGGGTCATCTATTTTTCTAAGTAGTCTTATATCCTTTCAGTGGGAAACAGTATTTAGAGACCAAGATATGGATGCTGAGTGTAATCATTGCTGCTGAGATTGTCCATGCTTCTCAGATCTTCTGGTAGGTAGGGGGTGGGGATGGGGGTGGGTGGATGGATATTTATTTATTTATGGATTCATATTGATATTTCCAATTAATTTGATGGGAAAGATTTTTCTTGGTTCCTTTTAGTCTATATTCGTCTTTATTCTCTTACAGTGAAATTTTTGGTTTCTAATAATATTAATAGGTTAACTTAAATCCCTTATCCTATGAGATATGTAAAATCACTTCAAGATTACCACAGAAAATAGACCTATAAGTAAATGAGATCATACTATACTGATCTTTATGTATTTTCATTAATAATATGTATTGGAGATTTTGCCATATCTGGACACAAAGACCTTATTCTTTTTAATCAATTTGTTCATATTCTAAAATATGGATGTACCACAACTTGGCCATTTTCCTACTGGTGGACATTGAGACTGTTTCCAACTTTTTGCTATTACAAATAATGCTATAATTAACATATTTGTACATACATCTTTATGCATAGTTCTATAAAAACTATGCATGTATATTCTTTGAATTATTTGTCCATATTCACAACTCATTTTTCCAATTTTTGTTAATTTGTAGAAGCTTTTTATGTTTGTTAAAACTCTGCTACATGTCACAAATATTTTCTTCAAATATTGGCCTGATCTTGTTATGTCTTCTCTCAGAGAAGTTTGTTCCATTGTAATGGAGTCAAACCTGTTTTCCTTTCTGGATGTATGGTTCTTATGTCAAAAAAAAACAAACTTTTTCCTTCCTCTGTGTGTGTGTACATAATTTCCTTCTCATTTTGTATTTATTTGGATTCCTTCTGGACTCTATCCCTGAATCAATTACTACAGCACTACAGGATAACAATTATAGTACAGAAAGTAATATAGTATAACAAGACCTCATTTTTATTCTTAAAATTTGTACTGGATATTCTCATTCATATACTCTACTATATATATTTAAGCATCAAGTTGTCAGGCTTCTGCCACTCCTCAAAAGAAAAAAACAGACTTTGACTAAAATTGCATGAATTTCATGGATTAAAACTTTGAGTAGTCTACATTTTACAATATTTAGTTTTTCATTCTGAAAAACAGTAGTTATCTTCATCTATTTGATGCTAGAATAAAGTGTTTTTTATACAAATCCTATTCATTCATTCTATTTTATGGTTTCACAGCTTTGTAAATGGATTCTAACATGTATTCTACATAAATTTCTAACAAATATGTATAGAGAATTTTTTCTTAAAATCATAACTATCAAAAACACAAAATGAAAAGCCAAGAGTCTCATGAAAGAAAGGAAAGAAAGAAAGAAAGAAAGAACCATCAACCTTTGCCTTTAAGAGAAAGATAAAACAAGGATGCTCCCCTTTTTGCAGTTCAAATGTACCATAGCTATTTGAGGAAAAAAGGAAAGCACAGATAACGGCAAAATGCACCTTTTTTTGTAATTACTTTGCTATACATATAAGGGGAGGGAGGGACAAACAAACATACCAGCAACATTGTAAAAGCACCACAAAAAGGAAAACTCCACTGTAGCATAATATTGCTTGTGGCACATGTTCATATAAAATAAATCTACTCACGATGGTTAATTTTTTTAATTATTAAATGCTCAGATAAAAATTTTCCTCAGGACACAAGATTTATATAAAGAAATGTCTAAAGCCCAACTCAATGGATGAAAAATAGGAAACATAAATTCTAGTTAACAAAATTAAACAAAATAATGACAACAAAAACACGAAAAAGACTGTGAAACTATATCCAAGAGCTAAGACCAAAATTCTAAAGATCTAGAGTAGGGAAGACTTTTATGTCAGTAAAAATATTTTTTTAAAAGAGTAAAAGAAAAGCATATATAACATAAAACAGCAGTAAATACGGCATATCAATTTAGATGAAACATACTAGTCATATCAAGATATACAGATAGGCCTAACTATCCTATTAAAAGAAAAAGAATTTCAAATTGCTTATTTGACTGAAAAGAAAACAGTATCCACAAAAGCAACAAAAAGGATAAAATACTTAGAAATAAAAGTATCAAATTGGTGACATATAAAATATAATTAAAATAACTTATAAGCATAGTACTCTGACTACATAACTTTATATTCTATGAATAAAATCCTGCACAGAAATCTTAAACTTCCTTTATTTATTGGGTTTATTGCTGGCAGTGGTATTGATGCAGTAATTCCAATATTATGCTATGTATATTGTAGGACAGAGCAAATGCATAAACATATATTGATGTTATTGGTAACCAGGACCCTTGCTATGGGAAAAGAGAGATATAAATATGACACAGGGAAAGGAGAGAAGAACCCCTGTGTTCCTAGATTGAAATTACCAATATTAGTGGTTTTTTAAAATATATTTTCTTGCTCTATTCAATGAAAAGAACCACTAGAAGCAACGACAACCAGAAATACAGAAAATATCCATGCTTATGTTGGCTTCCAAATAACATTTCCCACTAAGAAGAACAAGGATCCTTGATAAAATAGTCAATTCCAGGTTTGGGGCAGGAAAACCATAAGGTAAGGATGGAATATTTTGTTGTGCCAGAAAGCAAATAAGTGCTGTAAAAATGATGGGACATGTCAAAGAATCATAGAAACCAGACTGACTGAGTTCCTATTGCCTAAATTTTAACAGTTTGAACCTCCACAAAAAAAAAAACCAAAAATACAGTCATACGTCGCTTAACCACACGGGTGTTCTAAGCAATGCATCTTTAGGCAATTTTGTTCTTGTGCAAACCTCACACGGTGTACTGACACAAAACCTAAATGGTATAGCCTACTACACACCTAGGTTCTATGGTATAGCCTATTGCTCCTAGGCTACAAACCTGTATATCATGTTACTGTACTGAATACTGTAGGCAATGGTAACACAATTGTAAAGTTATGCATACCTAAACATATCTAAACATAGAAAAGGTACAGTATAAAAGATGAAAAATGGTGTACCTGTATAGGGCACTTACTATGAATGGAGCTTACAGGACTGGAAGTTGCACAGGGTGAGTCAGTGAGTAAGTGGTGAGTGAATGTGAAGGCCTGGGACATTCCTGTACACTACTGTAGACTTAATAAACACTGTACACTTAGACTACATTAAATTTATTTTAAAATTTTTCTTTCTTCAATAATATATTAACCTTAGCTTACTGTAGCCTTTTTACTTTATAAACTTTAATTTTTAACTTTTTTACTCTTTTGTAGTAACACTTAGCTTAAAACACAAGCATATTGTACAGCTGTACAAAAATATTTTCTTTCTTTGTATCCTCATTATGTAAGATTTTTTCTAAAGAACATTTTGTTACTTTTTAAACTTTTTTGTTAAAAATGAAGACACAAACACACATATTAAGCCTAGGCTTACATAGGGTCAAGATCGTCAATATCACTATCTTCTACCTTCACATCTTGTCTCACTGGAAGGTATTCAGGAATAATAACATGCCTGGAGCTGTCACCTCCTATGATAACAATGCCCTCTTCTGGAATACCCCCGAAGGACCTGCCTGAGGTTGTTTTACAGTTAACTTTTTTTATAAGTAGGTGTACTGCCTTAAAATAATGATTAAAAGTATAGCATAGTAAATACATAAACCAGTAACATAGTTTTTTATTATCAAGTATTATGTACTTTACATAATTATATGTGCTATACTTTTACATGACTGGCCGCGCAGGTTTGTTTACACCAGCATCACCACAAACACATAATGCACTGCACTACAACGTTATGTCATTGGAAGTTACATCATAGGATATTATGATGCTTAAAACACCACTAGGCAATAGAAATTTTTCAGCTCCATTATAATCTTCTTGGACCACTATCATACATGCAGTACATGACTATATAACACTAATGGATCTTAACCCACTGAATAATGAAAAAACCATGAGCCCACAGTGATAATGAAGAAAGGAAGGGAGAAAATCTCCCTCATAGAAGGATGCCAGCTAATAAATGTGGAAATAATAATAGAACTTAAAAAATCATCATTTTGCCAGCATCAATGTAATCAATGAGGATCCAGGCAAAAATCAATAATGGATGTTAAAATCACTAGTTGAAAAGTTGTTGAGAAACAATATTCACTCAGTCTCAAGGCATTATAACACAGATTAATGATTAATTATCAAGGGGACAAAGATACTTATACAGTAGAGAAATCAGGTATCATCACTTTAACCAAATAATCAAATTTAACATCTTAAATAATGGAACAAACTAATAATTCAGAGGTTAAAATAAACAAACTTTAAGTACATACAAATATGAACATGGACAAATCTTGAAAACTTGAAATGAGGCAAGTTACAAAGTATGCAAACAATATACTATTTATTTACATTTAAAAACAAATCAATACCATTTATCTTTTTACACAAATGTGTGCTAAAACATATTAAAAATTTAAAGGATACCTTCAGAATGGTAATTACCTCTGAGAAGAGAGGCAAAACAATGAGATTAGTCATTTTCAACTATGTATTTAATTTATTTAAAAAGTTCTAAAAGAATGATAGCAAAATGTTAATATTTGTTAATTTTGGCAGTATGGATACATAAACATCTTATATTCTTATCTTTTTTATACTTTTAAGTATTTAATCATTTAAAATTTTTTTATTTAAAATGAACTGCTACTATACAATTCTTAGTTTTATACAGCTATACAATACTTAGTTCTGTAATCCCTGGTATTTAAAACTATTGCTTTGAAGAACTTTGATTTAGAAGGAGGGCCCCAGTGACTCCCTCTACTTTAACCTCTGGTGTAAGTTAACAGAAAAAAGCTGGCACTTCCAAAATGATTATATTATGATATGCAAAATGCATTTCATTTATGTAAATAAAAAATAATTTGAAAAGCATGCCATCCAAGTAGCATTACATCATCTCTACTTTAATATTTCCTGTATCTCAGGCCAGGTGTGGTAGCTCATGCCCGTAATCCCACCACTTTGGGAGGCTGAGGTGGGAGGATCACTTAAGGTCAGGAGTTCAAGACCAGCCTGGGCAAAAGAGTGAGACTCTGTCTCCTAAAAAAAAAAAAAAAAAAACTCCTGTATCTCATATTGTTCTTAATATCTAACACCATTTGAAGAATTGAAAGTTTACCCATTCTAATAATTCCGTTTTCTTGATCATTTTGATCTAACTCTAAAAAACCATCCTATTAAAGCTATTATTTTAAATATCAATTAATAGGTCTATGAAAAGAAACCTATTGTTGTAAGACTGGTGCACAAAAAGATATAAAACATAAATTTTTCAAGTGATTTAACAGTAATCTAGTTCTTTACCACGTCCCTTAAAAATGCTTTAATCTGTTTGTAAAAACTTTCTATTTTCTGCTTAAGAGAAGGTCAAAAGCTTTCACTTTACTACTCTAACATAATCATGAATTGAAATAAGAACTTCTAGCTCTTTGGAATGACAAAGCTACCAGTATGCCTCAGCCAATAAAGCGATTCATTAAGTGCTGGTAATAAAGCAACCTTTTGTTAGTCTATGAAACATCAGAAACCTCACAGACTCTAACTTTGCAGTCTTTCTCTGTTTTTTGCCATATGAACTTAAAAGTTCTCTTACATGCCATTTTCTTTGACAACTAAAACATTATCATTCAGAAATCCAAACCTTTCACTCTATGTAATTTAATAACTTAACATACTAGTTCCAACTGCAGAAAATTGTTCCTTGATGAAACTACTCATATCTTACTTAATTATTCTCTTCTGATTTCAGATAGAGCCAACCTGTATAGAAATCAGTGCCATCTTCTATTAACCAAACTGAAGGAACAACCCTTATAATATTCTCAAAAGGAAAAGCATAAATGTTCATTTATCCTATCAGCACTAATCAATCAATAAGCAAGGCATGGAAGACACTATAAAGATTGATACACCAATACCTGACCTCAAGCAACTCAACTTAGGGAGTAAGCAGGCATCTGTAAAAATTACTGTAATGTGGCTTATAATACGGTTAACTACTAAATATAATACTTAGTATGAAGGATATAATTAATTGAGCTCAGAGAGGATTTTTAAAAACCTTCCCTGAGGAGACTTTCTGGGCTAAATAATGAGTAGTATATTTTAGGGTGAGTGAATAGCATATATACAAAGACAGATGAATCAAACACCATAGTAACTTCAGAAATTCTTAATTTAGTAAGGCTGGAGTATCATGCATGTAAGGAATTATTAGCAAATGTCTGCCAGTTCATGAAGGACCATGTTTGTGTTGCTCTAGAATTTGGACTTTATTTCAGGCAATGGGCAGGTATTAAAAGATTACAAGAAGAGGTATAGGGTGCTCAGGTCTGTTTTTCAGAAAGGTCACTCCTGAACTACCTAAATTCCCAAAAGGTCTTATTTTCAATAACTTCAGAACACATAAAGCTTTTGGGAATGCAGGTACCTCAAGTGTACATGAATGCTAGATTTTCAAATGTGATTCAGACTCAGTATAACTATATAACTACTGTGTACTGCTAATTTAAATTGAACATTTTCTAAACTAATTGCTATTCAAAAAAAATCAATTAATACGTGAAATATTACTTCTAATATTAGTCAGGTATTTTAAACCCCTTCAAAGTATTAGAAAAACATTGGTTTCCATGAATTATAAAGTCATCTTGTTCAATTTTAAGAGTTGCAGTTAAATTCAACAGGATGCACTTAGAATTTATTAAATTAAATCATAAAACTGTAATCCTTACTGTGAACATTCATGGTACTGTGTACCTGGTATCTTTATTTTCTTCTAACCACTATCTATTATGCCTACTACCCTCCCCTGAACACATCACCCACACTTACCTTGAAAACTCCATGTTCTTACATGACCCTGGGCTACAGCAAATTAGTCCAACTTGACCCAGCCATACCAGTGTTTCCAGTTGTTAGCTACTATGAATAAATCTATAAATATTCTTGAAAAAAGCTTTGTGGACATGTTTTCATTTCTATTGGGGAAGTATTTTCTCCAACCACAAGGATTGAAGCTAGAAATCAACTCCTACAACATGCTACAAAATGGATTAATTTTGAAAACATTATGCCAAATGAAGTAAGATAGTCACGAAAGGACAAATATTATATGATTCTATTTATGAAGTACCTAGAATAGTCATAATTCATAGAGACAGAGACTATAACAGAGGTTACCAGGGGCTAGGGGGAGAGGAGATGGGGAGTTATGGTTTAATGGGTACAGAGTTTCTGTTTGAGATGATGAAAAAGTTCTGGAAATGGATAGAGGTAGAAAGTTGCAAAATACTGTGAATGTACTTAATGCCACTGAATTGTACACTTAAAAATGCTTAAAATGGTAAATGTTATGCTACGTGTATTTTACCACAATAAATAAGAAAAACCTTAGGGAAAAGGTTGTCATTTATGGACTCCTCTAGAACCCCAAAAGTAATAAAGATCTAACATTTACCAAGTCTCAGACACTATACATACTACTTCATATAGTCCTTACAACAACACCACAAGGTACTACTAGTATCTCTGTTTTAATGATAAGGAAACAACTGAGGCACAAGACAGTTAAGTCACTTGGTCAAAGTCACAGAGTTAAGAAATAGTAGGAAAAGGACTCAAATCCTGGCAGTCTAACTCTTCCAGAACCCACATTCTTAACCATTATAATATGTTGTCTCTTACGCAGCAGCTAAAGTTAAAAAACACTCATAGCAGAAATCTAACTACATTGTTAAAGTTGCCCAACTCCATGGAAATATGAAATAGCAAAAATTAAAACATAATCCTAGGCTGGGCACAGTGGCTCACGCCTGTAATCCTACCACTCTGGGAGGCCAAGGAGGGAGGATTGTTTGAGCTCAGGAGCTCAAGACCAGCCTGAGCAAGAGTGAGAACCTGTCTCTACAAAAAATAGAAAAATTAGCCAGGCGTGGTGGCACACACCTACAGTCCCAGCTACTTGGGAGGCTGAAGCAGGAAGATCACTTGAGCCCAGGAGTTTGAGAGTTTGAGGTTGCAGTGAGCTATGATGATGCCACTGCACTCTACCCAGGATGATAGACTGAGACTCTGTCTCAAAAGAATCCTGCACCTTCAATACCTTGAATGTGTATTTGTATTAAAGACAGCATGTTTAATGGTATAATTATAAGCAGCGCATTTTTATCTATCTTTATTATTTATTAGCTCATACCTTCATTTGGCAGTGAGGCATATAAAATATACAGCCATCAGTATAAAAAATAAGAAAACAACAAGCCCTTAAGGATTATTATCCTTTATAAATACCAAAACTAATATGCAAAGGAGGAAGCACATTAGAGAAGAAAGAAAAAAAGAGGCATTTAGAACACTCTGTAAAGAGGAAAGGAGTACTCACATGGCTTTCAAATAAGAAAACAGAAAGATAACATAAAGCTCAAGAGCATTTGGGAACCAATTGACAGGACTTTCGGACATAGTTCCAGATCAAATGACACACTATTATCGCTCCTTTTTTTAATCAGGTGTCAATAAAATCAGAAAGAAAGCATTACCATCTCTCAGTCATTATCCCACATTCATAACGTTTTATAACATTCAGACCTAACAATCAAAGTAAGCATAATAGAATAGCTCAATTTTGATTATCTTTAATTAAAAAAAAAAAACTACACCAACACAACCATTCAATAAATGTATTATTCTAAACACTAAGACAGCAAGAATAGATACACCTGGCCCTCTGAAAACCTAGTCTACTGGAGAGATTGATATTAAGTAATTAAAAAATCATGATTGTGATAAAAGCCATGAAAGGACTTAACAGGGGCACTTAACCCTAGTGAGTATTTTGAGTCAGAAAGGGCTTTTCCCCAAGGAAGTGAGATTTAGACTGATATTTGAAAGATGTTTAAAAGTAAAGAGAGATTCAGGATAGTGGTTAGTAGGGAGAAAGGAGTACATAATCAGGTATGGTCACAAGAGAAAGGAATTACATCAGTAAGGGTTTGGGTTGTTTGTTTATTTGCTCGTTTGAGACAGGATTTCGCTCTGTTGCCCTGGCTAGGGTGCATCATCATAGCTCACTGCAACCTCAAACTCCTGGGCCCAAGCAATCCTCCTGCCTCAGCCTTCTGAATAGGTGGGACTACAGGTGCATGCCACCATGCCTGGCTAATTTTTCTTTTTTTGTAAGAGATGGGGTCTCACTCTTGCTCAGGCTGGTCTTGAGCTCCTGGCCTCAAGCAATCTTCCCGCTTTGGCTTCTCAGAGCACTCGGATTACAGACATGAACTACTGCACCCAGCCAGTAAGGGTTTTTTATTACGCTGGTGGTAAAAGCACAGGTACTGTTTATGTATCTTCATAACTTTCTGATTTTAAAAGAAAATCTTTTTATGGAGAAAACTTCAAACACAAAATAAGCAGAATAGTATAATAAACTCCTACATGCCCATTATCCATCTTCAGCCACCAGCAACATTCTGTAATTCTTATTTCTTCCACACACCCACTCCCTGCCACCCAACTCAATTTTTGTAACTTTTAGATGAAATTTATATACATTGAAACATATACTTAACTGTACAACTTGAATAGATAAACCCATGTTAACACACACCTCTATCAGATATTGAACATTTTCATCAATTCAAGGAGCTCCTTCCCGGTCAAACATCAGCATTCTCCGCAACCAAGAGGCAACTACTCTTTACTATTTTTTTTCACCATAGATTAGCTTTGCCTGTTCTAGAACTTAACATAAATGGAATCATACAGTATCGTGTCCACCTTCTTTTGCTGAGTATGTGACATTCATCTATGTCATTTTGTATACATCAGTAGTCCCTTTTTATTACTGAATAGCATTCTACTGTATGAATATATCAAAAAATTTTTATCCATTACCCTGATGGACATCTGGGCTGCTTCCAGTTGTTAGCTATTATGAATAAATCTACTATAAATATTCTTTTAAAAAGCTTTTTGTGGACATATATTTTCATTCCTTTTGAGATAACACCTAGGAGAAGAAATGCTAGATCCAAAGGTATACACTTAAATTTATGAGAAACTGCCAAGAATTTTCCAAAGTGGCTCTACCACTTCATATTCACACCTGCAATTTATGAGCACTCTGGGTGTCTTTCCAGAAAATTTATTGATGACTGTCTTTTTAATTTTAGCCCTTTTAATTGTTTTTAGTGATTATCTTGTGGTTTCAGTTTGCACTTCCCCAATGATTAATGTTCATATCTTTTGTATATATTAAAAACTGAGTAATTTTTTAAATAAAAGGTGTGGAGCATACTGACATAGGCAATAACAAGAGCAAAGGCTCTGGAGGAAAAGATAGGTTATATTTGGACCAAGAGGCCAGCGTGGCTGTAGCAAAGAGTAAAAAAAAAAAAGAGGAGCACGAGATGAGGTTAAGAAGGTAGGCTAGGGTCAAATCACATGAATGGGGATTATTATGAGTTCAGATTTGAACTCGCCTTGTTTAAGGTACCTCTGGGATCACTAAGTAGAGTTATAAAATAGGCCTGGAACTTAGACAAGTAAGTACTGGAGCAACAGATATGTAATTCCTTCATAACCAGAAATCAAAGTGGTGAGACTGCCAGGGGAGAAAAAACAAAGAAGCAAGAGAAAGCAGCCTAGGATCAATACTCAAGAAATTTCAATTTTTAACTACCAAGCAGAAGAGAAGCCTGTTAAAAAGGCTATAGAGTAATAGATGAGAGAGGCAGAATGAAAACCAAAGGGTTTGAAGGATAGTTTTCAAAAAATGCTAAAATCTGCTAGGAGGTTATTATGTGCCAAACTGTGCTCCCTCAAAATCCACATGTTAAAACCCTAACCGCCCCCCCCAGAACCTCAGCATATGACTGTATTTGGTGATAGGGCCTTTAAAGAAGTGAATAAATTCATCACCCAGGCTCTAACCCAGCGTGGACACACAAAGAGACATCAGGAATGCATGCCCACAGAGGAAAGACCATGTGAAGACATAGCGAGAAGGCACCCTCTGCAAGCCAAGGAGAGAGAGGCCTCAGAAGAAACCAAACCTGCCAACAACTTGATCTTGGACGTCTAGCCTCTAGTTTATGAGAAAATAAACTTCTGTTGTTTAAGCCAGAAGTTGTTGCTAGAGCCAAAGGTATACACTTAAATTTATGAGAAACTGCCAAGAATTTTCCAAAGTGGCTCTACCACTTCATATTCTGTTGTTCTGTGGTATTTTATGGCAGCCCTAGCACACTATGAGAGAGGTCAAATAAAAGCACGTCTAAAAATATCTGCTTAATTTACTAACAGAGAGGTCATCAGTACCATTAGCAAATACTATTCTGGTGGAATGAATAAACTGAAGAGGTGAGTCAAAGGTGAGAAATGGAAACAAATAATGATTTCAAGCATTTGGCTAGGAAAGAGAACAAAAAAGTCAGTAATGCGGTACCCATGAAGGCTTACTGTTTTGTTTTATTTCTTAAATAGTGGGAACTGAGCATGTTTAAATACTAATGAGAAGAATCAAGTGTAAAGAAAGAAGGTGAATATCCAAAAATAGGAGGAGATAATCAATAGTATAAGGTACCTCAGAGGGGGAGAAAGAGAGAAAGAGCCTTGGACAGAAAACAGTACTATTTTAACATTATTTTAACATTAAGAGGGAAGAAAATATAGGAAAGGTAGTGGGCAACTAAGGGTTTCCACTGGGTATCCCTATTTTCACTGGAAAATAATAGGAAAACTCTTCTGTAGAAAGAGAAGGGGCACATTGGAGGTCTGAGGAGAATGGATGATTGAACAGTCATGGTAACGATGAGGACACCAGTTGACAAGAATAATATAATGGATTTCCAAGTAGTATTAGGGTCCAACTGCGATTGATGATCATGAATTTATAATAAAAAAAAAAATGTCCTTTTGGGTGACTTTCTACTACAGCACTTCAGGTAGTATAAGAATGAAGGAATTGGATAATTGAGTTAATCCAGAATTGGAATTTTGCCAGACAAGTGGGACAAACATATACAAGCAAGGGGAATTTAGGATACAGACAAGAAGTAGATAAGACTCTTGGTTAACAAGAGATGTGAAAAACAGAGAAAGCTGATGACTGGAAGAAACCAAAAGACTGGAAGTACAAATGAGTTGGCAGAATAGTTATAATGGGAACAGCTAATCAAGCAACCCGGAAGGACACAAGGTGTTTACATTAATTTTTTACCAGGTGGAGCAATTATTAACATAATAATTCTCATAAAAGAGAGTAACATAGTACACTGGAGGAGAAAAATCACTGGATTTGGGGAGATCAAGAAAATAAGACAGGATGTTGATGAATCATACATACAGATGCTGAAATCATCCAGAATTATTGTGGGACCTGGAATGTACAAGGAGAATATGAGCAATGTGCCATTGTCTTCCCAGAAAAGTAGAATCTATAAGAAAGGCAGGAGATAACAGCTAACAGGAGGTTGAGAACAATAACTAACACTGTTCTAAATGCTTTATATGCATTAATTTATTTAATTCTTATAATAATCTATAAGGTAGGAGATGATGATGATACTACTACTACTACTACTACTAAACAAACAAATTTTAAGAGATTTACCCAAGGTTGCTCTCTTAAACCACTATGCTATAGGAAGCTGTAAGACATCAAAAACTAGGGTAGAGGGGTTCAGGATACAAAGAGTCCCCAAATAGAGTGAAATCTCAATTAAGGAAATTATATAATATAGGCTATACTTCCAGTCCTAACAATATATCAGATTAGATCAACTAAAAAGCCTTCACACAGAAGCTGCATCCAGAAAGGATACATCAAAATCATTCTTTTAAATTAATCTTTTAGCTAAGGGAAATCTTCAAGTACCAGTAACACAGAAAAAACAGTAACATGTTAGAAAAAAACTAGTAAGATTGCAAGTTGGCAATGTTTCTCTCCTACAATGGGTTGCGAGTCTACATCTGTATATTTGGCCTTTGACTCATATGTAGGGACTAGAGATGAGACTGTTGGGCTTTGATGGGAGATTTTAGTTCTCAGATCCCACTTCTTCCTCCATATACTAACACACACACACAAAGCCAAGACCCAGGAAGAGCTGCAGTTATAAAAAAGGGGTCCTAGACAGGTCAATAACACAAGAAAAACAAAAGGCATAGGCCTGGAAAGCAACAAAAACAATCATTATTCACTGAATATGTGATTATCTGCACAGGGCACCCAAGAGAATCTATCATTAGAAGTAAGAGTTCAGCAATGTTGCTGGATACAAAATCAGTATACAAATAGTAATTTGTTTCTCATATTAATTGGTTTGTAACCACCAGTTACAAAATGTATTTCTATAAAAATTCACCACTCACAATGGTAACAAAAATCATAAAGAACCTAAGAATAAAGTTATACTGAAGAAAACAATATAACTGTACTAAATAGGAACAGAGGTGACAGTCTTCCAATGTAAAGATGACAATTATCCCCACTATAGCCCGTAAATTCAATGAGATTCCAATCACAATCCCAACAGGGTTTGGGGTTTGTTTGTTGCCGAATTTTCTTGAGGATGAGGGTAAAATATGATAAGCTGATCTAAAATTTTCATTAAGAGAGAAGATTCACCTTATCAGATATCAAGACATATCAAAACTGCTATAATTAACACAATGATAATGACATGAAAGTAGATAAATCAAGCAAGACTATGGCACAGAATAGAGACTTTAGAAATAAACTCATGCAGTTAATCTAAAACTTTTAAACAAAGTTAAAAGACAACACATAGACTAGAAGATATTTGCAATGCATACTATCAAAACCATTAATATCCAGATTAATAAAAGAATTGCCACAAATCAATAAAATGCCAATACCCAACAGAAAAAAAATCAGCAAAGGACATAAAGAAAAGATTCACAGAATAGGAAAGCAGAACGATGAAAAACCATGCAAAGATGCTCAACTTTAACAGAAACCAAAGTAATGAAAATGAAAACTACAAAACTCCATTTCTCATCTTTTAGACAGGCAAAAATTATTAGCTAGATAAAATTAAATGTTGAAAAATATGTGGGGAAACATGTTGATGGGCATAAAGTGGTGTAATACCTTCACTTTGGACTGGACTTGGTGATACCTGATAAAGATGAAGTGGCACCTAGACTCTGTGATCCAGCAATTCTACTTTCAGGTGTCTATCCTAGATAAAATTATACGAAGTACTTATGTACAAGCACTATGAAAAAGTAGAACCTAATTATCTCTCAGTATGAAACCTAGCCTTATTCAACATGAAAAACTAAACAAATAAAAGGGATGAATTAAACCTACAAGTGTCAAAACAAAGTTGCATGAAAATTCTTGAGGTCATTTTTTATATAAATGTTTTATATGTACAAAAACAACAGGGGAATGATCACAAGGACTGTAGGATAATGAGTACCTCTGAAGGAGGGAGGAAAGAATGCAGAGGGGAGAACTTTAAAAGAAGAGAAAAGCAAATGAGGCAAAATGTTAACATCTGCCTGACCTTGAGGTTGGGTTTACAAATGTCTGTACTACTTTCTGTACTTTTTTTGTCTGTGTGAATCATTTCATAATTTACACAAAATTTTAAAAGAGACCAAAAACAGTAAACCTGCTGATTATGAAAAGCAATTCCAGAGGGTACAATGGAAGGAATGGAAGGAGAGAAAGAGAAGGCTTTTGTCAAGGCAAAAAAATTATAAAACATTATGAAGATAGTAATTCAGAAGATATGGCCACCTACTAATGAAAACTACTGATAGATAAGTCCCAGACTCCTTGAGGAAGATGGAAATTGGCCTCATGGCCAGACTATTTGTCTCACTAGGTCCAAGGCAAAGTAAGTCTAACTACCTTATCTCAGTTCACTCAGCCTGGCATCACTGTGATTCTAAGCAACACTAATCACTACACATTGTGAGAGCCACTGTGCCGAACCTTGACTCTAATAGGTGCAAGACATTCTGCTAGATAATGCAACGGATATAAAAAGGTATATTATCAGTAGGGAGCTTATCATTTAGTGTGAGAGCTAAGATGCACACAGAAAGAAAAAGAAAAAAAAAAACCCAGCACTTCATACCTAAACAAGTGCTACCAGAATTCAAAAGAAGAAAAGAATACATCAGGCTGCTGGGATGATATAAGAAAGGCTTCACAACAGCAGCAGAGCTTAAGTTGAGTAGTGAAGAACAAGAAACAATTCAAAAGGTACAAAAATTGGCATTCTAGGTAAGAAAAAATGGTCACAAAGAAATGTAGAGCTCTGGGAAGGAAAGAAATGGAGTAAAAGTGCTTGACAATTTTTAGATCTTAATTAGAAAAATAAAATACTTTGACAATAAACAAAATATTTAAAATCAGAAGATCAATCAGGGTTCTAAGTTGCAAACAACAGAACACATTTTAGGTGGTTTCAACAGAAAAGGAATTTATTAAAATATATTAGGTGATTCAAAGAATTCTCCTTAGTGACCTGAAGAATCAGCTTGGGAGTATGAAGCCAAGAAAAATACCTAAGTATCCACACAAAATTGTTCCCACCTTTAAGCCCTAGTACTATGAAAGATGAGCCTAGGACAGTAAGGCTCACTAGTACCTCTAACACTGCTACGTCGAAAAAGCTTGATGTCTCACCACCCAACGTCTACGTTAGGAAGCAATTCCAGGCAAGAGCTGTTACCTTGCATTTCTCTCTTCTGAATTCATGTCTTACACAGATGCATCTGATCAATAGCGCTTAGGTCACATGTGTGCCCCAGCTGTAAGGGATGCTAGGAAATTGAGTTCTGCCTCTATAGGACAGTAACATACAGATTTTACCCAACATTGAGAGGCTATATGAAATGAACCACCACAAATACAGACTAAGTCTTGGCTATCAAACAACATACACGTTGATCGTGAACTTCAAGCTCTAAACAAGATTCTCAAGCCTGACAGATTATAACTAAGCCTTGTACAAACAAAGTCCTCTCTGTTCCTCATATAGAGATGAGACCAGAGTCTCATCAGTTATTGCACACAACTCCAATATCAGAATCCCTGGGTGATGTCTCCTTCCTCTTTTCTCCTATAACCTACAGACTAAGATGCAAAGAGGGGGTGGTAATGGAAAAAAAACAAAAAAAAAGAAAAAATATTTTTTTAAATGCATAAACAGCAGTTCTACTTCTTTAGAAGAACTAGACAGATTCTACAGATCTGACTCAGGTCTAGGAACTGTGTGAAGAACTACAACTTATTCTTATGGTAGTTCAAGTCGGGACTTCATTTGTCAGATGTAAAATTTTTTGTTTATATAGATCACATAGGACCTTAATGGGCTGCCCAGCTATTTCAGATCTAGGGATCCCATGATAATTTAGCCACAGCCAAAAAGAATTCAGGCCAGTGCATCTCTAATCATCAGGCCTGTCATGCTACCTTAGGGAAATGATGCCCACACCTTGCCTATGGAAGTTAGAGCCACCCCAGAATCCAACCATCCCCCCCTACAATCAAAAAGACAATTTCAATGGAAGTATCTCCCCGTCTCCCACCTACAGATGAGAGCAATTAAACTGCTTTTCACATGTGCTGGCACTGCCCTCACAGTATTTCTCATTAGGTTGGTGAATAAAATGTCTTCTGTACCTCTCAGTAGAGAATACTGGAGAGGGAATAGGGGATGTGGGTGAATGGTCACAGTGATAAATCCACCCCATCAGTCTTATTTCTCTTAATCTTTTGACTTCTTCCTGTATATTATACCATGAGTTTTTAGGCATTCAACTACATTTAGCATAAGCCAATGATGAGACCAATCAAAGGAGCAAACAATTAGAACCACTTCTAGCTACTTGAGCTAGAACACTGAATTCAGAATCTCCGGCAATTGCACCGTATCAATACATTCAGCCAAATGCGAAAGCATGTTTCTTTCTTTCTCTCTTTCTCCCTCTCTCTTTCACTCATCATCAAAACACATTTCTATACATATTCCTGAAGTTTTTGCTGATATGTTAGCAAAACTCTAAAAAACAAAATTTGTATATAATCCTTTTCTTCTCAGTTTGACAGCATGATACAATCTGACTCCAGTTACAGGTGTGGAGACAGTGAGGACTGCAGGTTGGGGTATGAGGAAACTGGTTTCCCCTTGAATGGTAGCTGTCTTAAGCATGGTTATTATAGGTCTTCAAAGAAGACAGGGAAGGATGGCTTCTGCCAGCAAGAGAGACTCGGAGTTCGGAGACTTGAAGTAGTACGTGTCCACAATTCCTCACAGAAAGATATGTATTCAAAAGATAATCAGCAGCCAGGCAGAGGCTAACGCCTGTAATCCTAGCACTCTGGAAGGCCGAGGCAGGAGGATCGCTTGAGCCCAGGAGTTTGAGTTTGCAGTGAGTTATGATGACACCACTGCACTCTAGCCAGGGCGACAGAGTGAGGCTCTGTCTCAAAAATAAATAAATAAATAAATAAAAGATTAGCAGCCACAAATATCACATGTCCAATTTAAAAAATGAATAATTATACAATTCTATACTTCCAAATTTTCTTAAAATTAGACACAAAATTTGTCTATTTGGTTATCTTGTTACCACACATTTAATTAGTATTAATCATCACAATTTCTACACACTAAAACCAGGCAGCATTGTTGTACTCAAATTCAAGAGCAACTGAATTTATGCCTCTAGAGGGCAGCATTTCTCACAGGATAGACAAGTCTGGCTTTAAAAAGACTTCCGCGGTCCAAAAAGTTTTAAAAATGCAGGATAACAAGCTTTAGCAAATTTCTTTCTTGTAAGCTGTCTTAAAGCCTTTAATATGCTAATTTGCATTGTCAACCTTCAATAGGCCATCATTATTATGGCATATAGTGTTTCTTCAAACTTAATCACAGACCTTCTCTTCAAGGGCCATCTCTAGTGACTAGTTCCACAGAATGCACTTTGGAAACAATCTAGTAGGCCAATTCTCTCAAGAGAAGTTTCACATCTTTCTTTATTCATGAACTTACTCTTCTGCTTTTTAAAACAAGTCTTTAGACATCTCCTTATATTCACAGATCATGACAGAACTGAATAAACACCAGCAATAACACTCATTTATTTCCGTGAAAATCAGAAACATAGAGAACTTACTATCTAGCTTGCTCAAAGGATAACAGCAAAGTAATAAAAGAAAAAGGTTTGTGCTAAAATAACTAGCTGCGGTATGTCCACTTCCAGTTTTAAAACCACAAAGGAATTCAGGTATAGTTAATAAAAAATTGTGTATCTGTCCAAACTCAGAATATTAAATATTTGAGCACCATTAACAATCTTTCCACAATCCATGTCAACTGAAATTGAGTTGCCTAAAAATTTGTTGTAAACCTGATGAGACCTCTGTAATAGATCTCTACAGATGAAACATCCTTTATTTTTTTATTTGTGAAAGTCATTAAACAAAATTAGTCTTTTTTTTTGGTTTTTCACCCAAATGATGAAACAGTTTTTAGAATATGTAATGTTTTCCACTCTCCAAGTATTCTAGTAACATAGAGGCAAGCTATAATTTCAAATAGAATATTTATGTCCAAATGCTTTTCTGATTATTAAATATCCTTTTATCCATGAATAATGTTTGAAATTTTTTTCTATTAATTCTTGACTATGAGAGATGACACAAAGAAAACACAAGTAGTTCTAGGCAGCTCTTTCCAGGGTTCTTGATTCACAAGTCCTCTTGGTACTGCTCCTAGAACATTAGCCTTATCAAAAATGACCATAATTCCTGGTCTCAAGTAACCAAAATGCTTTAATCAAGAACATAACCAACTCTCAAAGGTATAATATCCAGACCTAAAAGTATAGTATATAACCAACTCTCAAAGGTTGAATTTCTAATACATTAGCTATTACCCATATGTAACTAGTGAACACTTAAAATGTGGCTAGTGTTACTACAGAATTGAATTTTTAGTTTTATTTAATTAATTTAAACAAATTTAAATTTAATTGTAATTAATTTAAATTTAAATGCTGAAGAAAATTTTATTGTCTTGGTAGTACTACATTTCATCATAACCACTGCCCTGCATATTATACTTCACATGTCAGGCTACAGTGAGTCATTTCTAGTAGTAGGCATAAAAACAACTAGTTTTTAATCTAATTAATTGATCTAGTCAGTAACAATTAATTAATTCAGTTAGAATGAATTTTTCTCTACACACCAATGTAACACTGTAATGTATTTACCTGAATATCTTTTTTTCCTCAAATAACAAGTTGTAATTATGTCTCTGTAAATCACAATTGGTAACTCAGTTGTAATACTTTGCAATTTTAAATTTTATTTTTTAATTTTATTTTGAATATAATTAATTTTTTAACTTTAAAAATGAATGGACACACATGCCTGTAGTCCCAGCTACTCAGGAAGCTGAGGCAGAAGTATCACTTAAGCCCAGGAGTTTGAGGTTGCAGTAAGCTATGATGATGCTACTGCACTCTAGCCTGGGCAAGATCCTTTCTCCAAAAAAAAAAAAAAAAAAAAAGGAATGGATACTTTCTAAAATAAAAAAGATGACATATCCCTGCAGAATCAAGTGGAGGTACAGCAGCTAGTACTACCAAGAATACTAAAGTAAAATGAGACTGGAAAAAGGTATGCCACAAATTTTACAATGAACGACAATTACAATTAGCTATGGCAGAGCAAAATTAAAAGCTGTTTCTTGTGCTAAAGGGTTTTAAAAATAATAAAGTGGACAATATTGAGACATTTTCAACAAATGCATAATGAACTTTATAAGAAGTTTCTGCTCTACAATCAGAAAAAAAGCAATAAAATTAAAAATTAGACACCTGGTATCAAAATTTAACGTCCAACAAACATTTTTAAATGATTTTTAACAGATCTGGGCTTATAACTCTGGTCAGCTATAAAATGGCTTGAATTCTTGCACCAAAAGAAAGAAAATCAAATTTAGATGAAGAGATGGTAAAGAAATTATTTCAATTACAGAAATTTTGCTAGAAAATTATGAGGAATACTAAAATAGATACTTTATAAAAAGTGAAAGACATTTAAGCCACCAAACCACTCATCAAATGACTTTTCTCAAAATATCAAAAATCAACAAATCCAAATTTTAAAAAGTACTTTCTTTTAGCTTGAGATGAGCCATGTGATATAAGAGATACTGTGAAATTAAAACTTCAGGTCCATTTTGTTTGAAAGAATTTCCAAATTTAAGGAAAGTTGCCAATATGTAGATGAAAAAAATCAAAATAGTGGCACAGATTTTTTTTAATCCTTTACTTCTGTCAAAGAATTTCAGCTAGATATTAAAAAATTAGTTTCTGTCACAACAGACAGCTCCAGCTATGTTAGGAATTTTAAAAGCAGAAACTGTTGTTTCTCTTATTGCTTTATTCCACTGTATAATACACATTGAAAATATTTGTGCTCAGCTTTCTGAAGAGGACTATGAAAAGCACCCTGGATAGAGTTATTGAAATCATTCAGTATGTACATGCCAATGATATGAATCCTTGCCAGTTAATGGGAACGTTGAAAAAACAGAAGGCAATACACTTAAAGATGTTGTGTAAGAACACACTGTTCACTAGCTGAGTAGTGGAGTAATTTCACAAAGATTTACTCTAACATTAACTCTGATTCAAGAAAGAAATGCTTTTCATTATCAGGTAATAAAAGACAAAAATTGTAGTATCCTTTATTTTCTCACTTATATTTCACTACATATGAACAAGCTTAACTTGAAGCACCAAAGAAAGGAAAAGTTTATTTATGACCTGGCTACACCAGTATGGGAATTTATGTTGAGATTTAAAGTTTTCATAACACAAATCAATAATAAAGATTTTATACTTTTTTCTAACATGAATCAGTATGCATAAATTTTCATTATAATTGACAATGTTTCACAAAGTGGCAACAAAACTAACAAGAAATCGTGGAAGAACACTTTATTGATGCTGATAAATTTAAAGCTGCTTTTCAACTTTTGCAATATCCTTTTGAATTTGATGTTAGTAATTACTGAGTTGACACAAGAGATAGTGAATTTGCTTAACCTGAGGAACTCAGTTTTGAAACTGATAGGCTTTTGCTTCAAAGTTCAATGAATTCTACTAAAAAACATGAACCATTTTTACCAATTTGGATGCACATATTAAAGGAAAATGATTTTTTGGTACTCAATTCAGATACCAAAGAACTTAAGTGTTTTTGAAACAATTTAGGTATATGAATCTAATTTTTCAACCATAAATTTTATGAAATCTAAATGAAGATCAAATACATCTGATGAAAATTTAGTATCCAAATTGAGATATAAAATAGCTACTAGATTTCAAAGACTTAGCACAAAAAGGGAATATAAAATATCAATTTTTTTATATAGTGTATGTTAAAATGGTAATATCTTGGATATATCAGGTTAAATATATTAAAATTAGGCCAGGCACAGTGGCTCACACCTGTGATCCAACACTCTACAAGGCTGAGGTGGGAGGATTGCTTGAGAAGTTTGAAATGAGACTGGGCAACATGGTGAGACCCCATCTCTATAAAAAATTTAAAAATCAGCCAGACATGGTAGTGCACGCCTGTAGTCCCAACTACTCAGGAGGCTGAGGCAAGGGGATCACTTGAGCCCAGGAATTTGAGGCTGCAGTGAGCCAGGACAACTAAAACGCAACATGTGAGTGAGCCTGCATTGCATTTATGGACCAGAAAAAGGACATTAATGAGACAACTGGTAGAATAAAACCTGTAGATTAGATAACAGTATTACATCAATGTTAATTTCCTAATTTTGATTATTGTTCTGTCATTGTGTAAGATGTTAACATTTGCAGAACCTGAATAAAGGGCACGTGGAAATTTACCCTTTGTACTTTTTTTTTTTGGCCATCTTTTCCATAAGTCTGAAAAAAAAAAAAGTAAAATCTCCAATTAAATAAAACAAAGCTGGTAAGTCAGAATAGTTTTATTTTTATATAATATCAAATTATTAATATATCTGTGAAGAAACTACTTCTGTTGACCCAGACTTTCATGGTGACAATAAGCAAAATGACATGTTCCAGAGCAGATACTAAAGTTAATAGATAAATTACCACAGCTTCCTGCTTCAAAGAAAAAATGAAGGGATAAAGAAAAGTCAATAAAAATCACAAATATCTTATATAATTCCTGCCAACATTTTTACATTAGCAGTTCCTAACTGGGAGCAGTATTACCCCCTTAATAAGTGTTGAAATTACTTTTTGAATCAGTAATTACACACAATTGTGACACAATGACATCACAATGAGGGAGGGGGACCAGGAAAGCTAGGATTATCAATCAATGGCTTGTCTAACTGACACATACTCCCTACAGGATAGTGAAGAATGCAATAGTGGTCAACAATAGATAATCCATTTGTTACTCCATAAAATACCCTAAGAGGCCCAGATCTGCAGAACCTTCTGCTCAGGAAGATTATAGGGCTTGTTACAAGTCACACACTCATTTAGGCAATTGAGCTGTGATTTAAACTGAGATCTCTGGTGCTCTAAAAGTATGAGGGGGGAAATAAAGGCAAAGTTGACATTCCTAAATATAGCCATTAAGAAACATTCTCAACATTTATGAATGAGTAGTAGCATATACACAAAGATGTTTACTGCAGCACTTCTTATACTTACAAAAAACTGGAACAACCTAAATGTCTAGTAGTTAAATTATAACATATCTCACCATTTTGGTAGAAGAGTTAGAATAAAAAATGAGTTTAATGGCTCTCCTGTCAATAAACACTAATTTATAAAAAGAATATAGCTTTAGTGCTGAATTCCACTCAGAACTAAGAACTTTCGTCTCTAAAGGATCCACCTTTCAAGTTGTGTGAGTACATCTGTAGTGCTAAATTCCTGAAAGTATAACTGCTGATTCAAGATGTATATGTACTTCAGAACTTACTGAGTTCAGCTTTTTATTTAATAAAAAGCTAACCTTACAAAGTCCTTCTAAATTATCTTTTAATTTTTAAGTTATTTCTTATGTAAAGAGTAAAGCAAGGAACACGGTTTTTTTCCCCAAATGGTTAGAAAGTTGTTAAACATAAATTACCAAATCATCCATCTTTTCCCCCACCAATCTGAAATGCTGCCTTTGAAATATATTACATACCTATGTATATCAGGATCTCTTTCTAAGTACTTCATTCAAATCTATCCTAGAGTGTTTTATTTACTGCCACTTCATGATACTTTTTAGTATCAGAAATGATTCTTTTGAAAACTGAGAAGCAAACTGACAGGCTTCAGAATACAAAGCTTCTTAAAGTACTGATCCCAGAAGTAAAGTCTGGGATTCTACTATTTCTCTCCAAAAAAGAAGTTGACATGACTTCTCTCCCCCTTTACTCATCAAATGCAGTATGAATATAATAGGAAAGACAATATCTTATTTAAAATCAGGAACACCTGGATTAGCATCATGACCCCCCCCACACACACACACACATATACACAGTTCTGTGGGTTGCAATGACCATGGGCAATTACTTAAAGTTTCTGATCCTCCATTTTTTCAACTGTAAACAAAATTTTTTTTAAAAATCCAGTTTCTATTTTCCCACTTGTATTTCCTTATCTCATTTTCTATGCTTAAAAGTATGGGTAATCAAATTTCAGTGGATATATATTGTGACCCAGCAATTTCACTTCTGGGAAATTATCATACAGAAATATTGGCATACACATAAAATGATGTATGTACAAACTTATTCACTGCAACTCTATCTGTAATAACAGGACTGAAAATAACGTAAATGCCCATCAATAGAGGACTAGTTTCAAAACCAATGGCACATTCATCACAATGGAATAAACAATACTACTGTGGAAAAAATGAGAAAGTTCTCAATATGCTAATATTAAAAGATCTCTAAGATATACTGTGAAATTTTTTAAGAAGTATGTATACTATGCTCCCTTTTCTGTGAAATGTGAGAAAATACCACTATATATTTATATTTGTTTCTGTGTATATGTGTGTGTAAGACGTTCTGGAAATACTTTTGTAAGTATATGTAAAAATATTTCATTTTTACTATTTCAGACGTGAAAAGGAAAAAAAGACTGACTCCATCTGGATTTAAAAAAAAACTGAACTCTCAGAAAAAACAAACTTCTAACAACGTTAACCAGAAAATGAATGATTTGAATGAGTTCTCATGTACCAAAAGTTGATTCAAAAATGAAGTTTTTTTCACATTATATGAAAATGAATATTTCTCTGTTTAACATTATGGACAAATGCAGAAAAAAATTCTTTTTTTTACTATAACGTTTACTATAATGTTTCTTCTTTATTCTGTTTTTTTCTTTTTATAGAGATGGGGTCTCACTCTGTTACCCAAGCTGAGGTGCAGTGGCGCAATCATAGCTTACTGCAGCCTTGAACTCTTGGGCCCAAGCAATCCTCCTACCTCAACCTCCTGAGTAGTTGGGACTATAGGCATGCACCACCATGCCCAGACAATTTTTTTATTTCTTATCTTTTAAAGACAGAGTCTCACTACATTGCCCAGGCTGGTCTCAAACTCCTGGCCACAAGCAATCCTCCCACCTTAGCCTCCCCAGTCGCTGGGATTACAGGCATGAGCCACCACACTCAACTTACTCTGTTCTAGTATTTGCCTTTCTCAAATTCTCCAAACTATATATATTCCTTGGTTTGTCAATGTAGAGCTTCATTTTTAAAAATTTAGATCAACTGACAAATTTATCTATATTGTCTATATAATTATCCATATGGCACACATATGTTAGAGATAGTAAAGAACACCACAATGGAAAATAAGAATGGAAAGGAAAGTAGCTTGAGATTTGTAAGATTCTGAATACAAACTAAGTATTTTTCTATTATGTTGTATAGACAATAGGAAGCCATTGAAAATTTTGACAAGAATGGAGGATGATATTAAGAAAGTTATGTTCTTGGAGGATGAATGTGATCTCAAGAAGTGGAAACAATCCAAAAGTACATCAACTGACAAATGGATAAACAAAATGTAGTGCCTCCATACGTATAATGGAACACTATTCAGTCCTGAAAAAGAATGAAGTACTCATACATGCTACAACATGAAGGAACCCTGACAACATTATGCTATGTTACAGAAGCCAAACACAAAATATATATATTGTATGATTCCATTTATATGACATGTTCAAAACACGTAAATCCACAGAAATAGAAAGTAGATTAGTGGTTGCCAGGCAACTGAGCAAAGGGAGAATGGGAAGTGACTCCTAATGGGCATCGAGTTTCTTTTTGAGGTAATGAAAATGTTATAGAATTAATAGTGATGACTGCACAACTTGGTGAATATACTGGAAACTCCTGAATTGTATATTTCAAAACAGTGAATTTTCTGGTGTGTAAATTATATCTCAGTAACAAAAAAAAAGCTAGAGGATATGTCAAAGCTTGCAGACAGGAAAAATAGAAAGCAACTACATTAGTTCAGCAATGAATACATAAAACCTATCATGGCTTCTATTATTAACCCCAATCCAGGGAACACTATTCAGATTATTGTGCTCCAGAGTGCTCCACTCACAGAAGCCCTGTTGGAGGATACAGCCTGGGAAAAAGAATGCATAAATTTAGGCAAAGAGGTAAAAGGACTGTCAATACTACTTAACAAATGTCTGAAATGTGAAGAGGAAAGGAATTAAAACAAAAAAAAGAATCTTTTTTTCTCTTTGATTTAAAATAAAACATTCACAAGGAGGAAACTCAACAAAAGTTTACCATTGGTTATCTCTGCATTGAAGAAATGAGGAAAATTTGTAGTTATTTACCCAGATTTTTCCAACTTTTTGACAATAACATTACTTGTATAATGAAAATGTATAAAAATGTATTTACCTTTATAAAAATAAAAAACTTTGTATCTCAACCACAGAAACCATTCTGAAACACTAAAACCATAACCTATGAGAGAGTCAAACAGTTGTTAAAGCCAATTGCTTGTGGAGTCCACATGCTATTGTCTTTAACAGGAAAAAAAGACAGTTCATAATCTACATCTGTACTGTCCACTACAGAAGCCATTAACTAACGAGCATTTGAAATGTGACTAAGTCCAAACTGAGATGTTCTGTGAATATAAAATATAAACTGATTTCAAAGATTTAGTATTCAATTAAGAATTTAAAATATCTAAATAAGTTACATAGCTTTTATATTGATTACATGTTGAAATGATAATATTTTGGATATATTGTGTTAAATAAAATATATTATTAAAATTAATGTCACTATTTCTTTTTTGTTTTTTTTAATGTAGCTACTACAAAATTTAAATTTAGATATCTGGCTTGTATTCTATTGGACAATGCTGCTTCAGATGGCAACTAAATGGGCTCTAGAGAAGCTTCACTTGAGTCCTTCCTCAGTCCCCTTTTTCTTATGCTCCAGAAAGCAAGAGTTTTCCCAGAGTGTTTCCTGCACTGGAAAACACTGCATACACCAAAAAGCATGAAACAAACAATAAATATAACAAGTGACTAGAAGGGAACTCTTTTATGTTTCCTAAAATTCACACTGTAATATGAATTCTTAACAAGAAAAACTGAGATTAGAACATTTTGAGATTCTACAGGGGGTATGTTGATCTTAAGTGACAGGTGAAAAGCCTCAGTAACCCTATGAAAATTTTTAGAAGCTTAGAATTTCTAGTTGAAAATTACCTCTTTTTATGGCCCTACGACAACAGTAAGGAGAAATGTGGATGAGGAAGCTATGTAAGTACATATAGTTCAAGGGAACCAACTGTGGATACACTGGAGGGAATTGTCTAGGCAAAGTAGAGATCAAGAACATCCAGGAATGTGCTTGGAAAGCTTCAAGGAGAAATCATTTCACCTCCACACTGAAGGAATATACCTAATACCTAATAAAGAAACTAGTATTTCTCCAAAAATGAAGAAGACTGAGGAAAACACAAAAATTAAGAATAGCCTGTCTCCATCTCCTCATCTTTCTCACTAGTTTAAAATACTAGAAAACACAAACTAATATAATAGTAACAAAAAAGCAGATCAGTGACTGTCTGGGGCAGAGGGTGCAAGGAGAGACTTACAGTGTGAAGGGCTTGAGGAATCTTTCAAGAGTGATGGAAATGTCTTGACTGTGGTGACAGTTTCATGGGTATATACAATTGTCAAAATTCATTGAATCACATACTTTAAATGAATGTAGTTCACTGTATATAAATTATATCTCAATAAAGTTGATTGAAAATAAATAGAGAACAAAAAAAGCAATGGTGCTTCACAATCGCCATTTGCTTTGTGGCAGTCACAAGTAGCTGCCATTTCCCTAGGCACATGCTAATTTGGTCATAGGAGTTTATATTACCATAACTTTTACCGAATTCTATACATTTTTGGTACACACACGTCAAGTTTACTTCTCAATTTTAAATGTCCTTTAAAAGACTACACTATGATTCAGCATTGAAACAAAAAATTATGTTTGCAAAAAAGCACAGAAACACAACAGTGGGAAACAAATCCGATATTTGCGAAACAAATACCTGTGGTTGGAAGAATGACAATTCTTTTCTTTTCTTGAAAGGCAATATCCAAGCAATAATGCATTGTATTATATTTTAATCCAGCATTTTTCTTCCTTAGACATACACAAAATAACTCAAGAATATAAGGGGGGCCTCTAAGGAGCTCAAAGTGGTCCCTGGCTGATAGCCAGCAAGAACACAGGGACATCAGACCTACAACCACAAGGAATTGAATTCTGCCAACAACCAGTGAGCATGGAAGAGAACCCAGAGCCTCAGATCATAGCCCCAACTGACACCTTTATTTCAGCCAGGTGACACCCTGAGGTAGGACCTACCTAAACTATACCCAGATTCCTGACCAACAGAAACTGAGATAAACTGCTAAATTTGTGGTAATTTGCTATGCAGCAATGGAAAACTAACACCGTACAGATGACTACTTAGATTTGAGGAAATATGGTTTATATTATTTCTCTTAAAGGCTGCTAATCTTTAGTCTATCATCAAAACAATTTCTAATACTTGACATCACTATAAGTGACATATTCAATTTCAAAAGTCAGTAGGATAGGGTGATACTATTCTTAAAACTTCATAGGTTAAAAAAAATTTATAACATCTAAGATTTATTTCTTCCACCAACTAGGCACACAAACAATACTATAAACTTAGCATGGCTGTTTCTGCCTTTCTAAACCAATGACATACCAAAAAAAAAAAAAACCCCACAAACCTCAGTCTTATCCATTTCTAAGAAAATGTAAATGAAGTTGGATAGGTGATGAAAAAAGCTAATTTTGAGATCTAGCATGGCCGTATAATTCGGGGCAATCATCTACTTTCTAAGAACCTCAGTGAACTTGGCTATTAAAAAACAGGAAAAACAGAAATCTCAATAAAGTCTGGAGTCTAATTAATAATAAAAATAAATAAATAAAAGGAATAATAATGCATGTTTTACCAACCTTATAGAGTTATAACTAAATGCCACTGCAAACAGCCAGCACTTCCATAGCTTTTATTGTTTGCCAGGTACTGTTCTATAAATAATATGTAAGAAATAAATTTACAGATGATACAGATAGTACACAATAGTGATTAAGGTCCCAGGCTCTAGAGCCAGACTGCCTGCATACAATCCCAGCTCCACTAACTAAAGGTGGGACCTTGACCATGTTTAATTTCTCTGTGCCAAATTTTCAACTATAAAATAGAGACATTAAGAACACTTACCTCATAGGGCTATTGTAAGGATTGAATGAGTTAATGCATATAAAGGACACAGAACAGTGTCTGCCATATATTTAAGCACTCAAATGTTGACATCAATATTATTTCTATAATGATGCCATATTAACATGCACTTCTCAGAAAGACAACCTATGGTAGATGATGTCATAAGATACTAATGAACCTAAGACTTAGAATCCTAAAATCTAGAAATGCTTATGTGATTCCCTCCACCCTAACTAAAATTCTTATTCACCAGAATTTAGTTCCATTTAGGCATTTTCAATCTTTAACAGAACATTATTCAGCACTCTACACTTAGTGTTTGCATGCAACTTTTGATAAAAGTTTATGAAAGCATAGAATTAAAATTTCTGAAAATGGCAAAGTTAAAATACATATAACTATAGTTACAAATACAGTATTTAAAATACAACCAAGAGAAAAGAGAAGATCTTTTACAAAACATTGTTAAAGGCCAGTATCTAGGTTTAGCTCTTTTTAAAGGTAACAAAATTATGAAAACTATTTTAAATCTCCTAATGAAAAATTAAAAATAATAACATACAGATGTCAAAACTATGTCCTCACAGTATTTATTACATGTAAGGTACGAAATAATTCCATAAAGTATGGGAAAGAAGAAAAAAAGGATTGTTTTTAAATTACAAACACTAAGTTAGCAAAAATAGTTTAAGAAATTACATAAGGGAAATATTACACAGATACTCACTGACTTAAACAATTTATACACAAAAGACTAAAAGTGTTGATTCTCAAATTTTCTGCTATGCTTCACAAGGATGCCAAACCATAGGTTTTCAAATCCTAAATAATATATTTCTGAGGTTTATTCCCTACCCAAGAATAATCTCCTTCAAAAGACTTAACTCTTGCTACAAAACACATTTTACACACAGAAAAAAAATTAGTTATAAAAATCACTTTGCTCCCTGATCATTTAGACAGATTTTTGCCTAGATAAATTTCTTCTACTGTTAATGATGTATCTGGGATACCTGTCCTTATGGTGCTACCAACAGCAAGACTAAAAAATGCAAGTTAGTGCAAATCAATTCAAATTACAGGTTTAAATTTCACAATTATTTTGTATAAGGACATAAATCTGGGAACTGCTTCTTCACAATTCTATTAATGTGCCTTCTAACAAGATGAAATCCTATCATTTTCCCCTCCTATACCAGTACAACTTTCCATTTTCAATACAAAACTCGTCCATTAAAACTTAAGAGACAGCATACATAGTGATTAAAAGCATAGACCATGCAGTAAGATGTAGCTGGATTTGAATCCCAGATCTGTTGAGTTCAAATTCCTAGCTCTGTGTTCTTAGAAAATTCTCTGAATCTATTTCCTCTGCCATAAAACAGGGTTATTTATTAGTCCTAGTTCTTAGGGACTGCTGTGAGGAATAAATAACGGGTGTAAAAATTCTTAGCACAGTGCCTAACACATTGTAAATACTCAATAAATGGTAATGATGATGAGCATGAATTATCAAATTTACATTCCTATAGTCTGGATTCACATCCCTCTCCCTTCTTGCTAATTCTTTATAAATAACTGGGGGCAGCTCTAAGGTAAAATATCACTCTGAGGTAAAATATCAATCATCATCAAAAGAAAGACCTAGCAGGCAAATTCTTCACCTCCAATTGCCCTCTTTCTTTCCTATGCTTTAATAGCCTCAGTCCACACTTGAGAGTACATACTGACTTTATTTGGGCCCCAATGTACAGAGAAGACAAGGGGCCTTATTTAACATTTTTACTTAATGATGGCTCCTCCATGATGTAAGAATGATACTATATATTCATCTTTCCAACAAACACAACACCAGAATGGGCCCATGGTGAAAAAGAAATTAGCCAGAAGCATTGTTCAGGAAGTATCTATTGGATCAAAAGTCTCATTACTAAGTCAAGGAAAGTAAGGTCAACTTATAGCATCAGATATTCCAAAATATCTAGGCTATTTTATTTCTGCGATACACATTCTGAAATGCAGGAGAAAAAAAGTTTCCATGCAAACTCTATCAACTATTAGAATTTGCTTCTAATTCATTCAATATTTGCTGAGCACCTGTGGGCAGGGCACAACACTCAGCATTTGGAAACACTGGTGACAAGACAATGTCTCTTCCCTCCTCTCCCCCAAACTTATTTAAAAGGCTTTCCAGCTTTCTGTTTTTTTCTCTTCCATTCATTAATATAGTATATGCCCACTATGTGGCAGGAATGTTAGGCACTTGGGGGAAATAGGTATTAACTGAAAAGATGAGTAAAACAAGACCCTTGCCTTCAAAGAACTGACACACCAGTAAAAGAGAGACGTACGAATAATGATGTTAAGTGCTACAAGAGGCCACAAAGATACTCTGGGTAACCAGGGGAAAAAATAACTAACTCCACCTACATTAATCAGGACACACTTCCTAGAGGAGACTCATATTTAAATAGGGTCTTAAGAGACAAATGTTTCCCAGATTAAAGGGAAAGAATATTCCAGGCAGAGAAAATAGCAAAACACAGAGACAAATTACATGTACATACACACAAATGTACATTAAAGTATATGCATGCTGTATATAGACAGACACATAGCCAGTGTTTGGATTCAAAGGAAGTCATCTGAACCACAAAACACAAATGATATTATTTTCCAAATTATCCCAAAGATGGTATACAACTAACACTATAAATAGGAGAAAAGTCAGTATATTCTAATTCCAGTCTAGGGCATTGGGGCTTAATTCTCTCCCAGAAATAAGGGAATAGTGAAAGGAGGTTTGAATGGGAGGTTGGATCTTGACTAGAAAGGCTCCCAGCAAAGAGTCAATTCAGGTGGCAATGTAGAGAAAGGACAGGAGCAAGGAAATCAATTAAGAGGCTCCTGAAATGGACAGGGGATGACAAGGGTTCACTTTTAAACAGAGAGGGGGGGGAAAAAGCAGACAGATAGAAAAACCAGTTCCTAAGTTAAAGAGCCCTCAACATGGTGAGTAATAAAATATAAGGGAAGCGAAAGAGAACGACAGTTTCCCCCAACAGATCATTCCATTAACCTTGATACCCGCTTTTTCCTTTAGTGTACATTTGACTTTATGAATATACATTATGGCACTCATATCTCATAAGCCCTCTATTCTCACTGTATGAACAGTTTGCCATTTTAAAAAATTAAATTAGTAAAATCCATCTGGAACACTTTCCTAGTTTCTGAAAAAGTATAAGCACTTTTAGATTACTTTTGGAGTAACTGCCCTGTAACCTTAAAAAAAACCATGGAACTTATTAAGTTTCCTATATGTCTGTCTTTAAAAATGAATGTTAAATGAGGCCTATCCATGTCTGTGACTTATCTTTATCCATAATCAGCATTTATACAAAATCTAATTGGCAAAGTACCTTACACCAAAAAAAAATCCAAATGAGAAACAGATAACCTAATTACAGAGCAGGATTTCCCAACCTCGGCACTACTAGCATTTCAGACCAGGTAATTTTTGGTTGTGGGTACTGTCCCATTCATTGTTTATACCTGACCTCTACCTGTTAGACACCAGTAGCACCCTTCCTCCTCTACCTTCCCCCAAGTTATGACCAACAGAAACATCTCCAAATACTGCCACATGTCCTCTGGGGATGCTGTTATAGATTATTTGTTATGTGCCAGGCACTTTTCTATACTTCTCAGTTATATCACTTAATCCTAATAACACAGTAACCATGAAGTAGGTAGGTATTATTTCCCCCATATTACAGATACAGAAAGTAAGGGGAGTTAAACAACTTGCCAAAGGTCACACAACCAGTAAGTGTGATAACCCTGTATTTGAACCCACACAATGGTGGCTTGAGTTCCTGCTCCTAATCACTGTTAGGCCATCTCTCACTAAATGCCTCCGATTTAGTGAGGCATTTTTATCATCCGATACTTGAAAAGTAATATTTTGGATCTTATCTGGAAGTAAAAACTTAAACTATCTACATAAGCAGAAGTTAAATTAAAAAGCTCCCAAACTCAATTCAGAATAAATTAATAAGCATTTTTTAAGCACTGACTGTATGCATAGCACCAACTTTAGGAACTAGACTGGTTCAAAGAAAAGGAAACTACCATTTATTAAGGATCTGGCTGCAACACCTTTTTCACACATTTATCTCTTTGAAATCTCACAACATCCCTAGGAGGTAGATGGTATCTTTTTTTCAAGAGCAGAACTCAAGCTCAGAATAGAAAAGTGGTCCCTGACCTTAAAAGGTTCACAATTTAATTGAAGAGACAAGAAAAATACACATTTTTTAAAAGAAAATAAGCAAGTTAAATATGTCAGTTAATAAATAAAAGGTGGGAAATACAAAATAAGAAAAGGAAAAGTATACAGTTAGATTAGTCAGGAAATACTTCTTAAAAGAGGTTTCTAGTATCCTCTCTCTTAAGAAAATGAAATAAATGAACAAAAGGTGAGAAGCTGGGGAGGAGCAACATTTCTGGGAACAATAGGCAACAGAAGTTTTGGGGACTGAACGGAAAGTTTTGAGACAGCTAATTTAAGTAGTAAGTCAAGGAAATGATGAAGACTATAAGCTGCCTTAAAATTAGGATCGAGCTACAGCTGGAGACGATGAAGCCAGTCTACACTTTTAGGGTGCTCCTACCTCCAAACACCCTCAAGCACAGCAACAGGAACAAACGAACATAAGAGATTTAAAGGTTAAGACTGGTAGGGTTGGTTAATGGAAGCTTAGACAAGGTTCAACAACCAAATTTCGTAAGAAAAGTGATAGATCATCTATTTTGCTTCATTTTGTGTATTTTGTCTCCCCCAACCAGAAAGTAAGTTTCAAGAGAAAGGTATTTTTTTCTTTTGTTCACTTAGATCAATGCCAGGCAAGTAGGTGTTCTGTAAATATCTGCTGCTGAATAAAGGCATTATTCAAAATAATGACACATTCAGGAACAAAGATCACAAATGCCTCAGCAGTCAAAAAACCAGCAACCTCACAGAAATAACAACAAATAAATACTATAATATTTCTTTGTTATTACTGCAGCAGCTAACATTTACTGAGTGCTGAGCCAGGCACTGTACTAAAGGCTTATATGCATTATCTCACTGGATCCTCTTAACCACCCTATGAGTGAGGTAGGTACTATTATTATCATCCCAGTTTTACAGGAAACACACATAGAATAAACAACTTGCCCAAGATCACAAAGCAACAGAGCTGGAACCTGGATCTATCAACTCAAAAGCTTGCCCCTCAGCTACTATGTCACATATAGAATTACAAAGCTAGGAATATATGGCCAAAAAGGAAAAAAGACAACAAAACAGAAATTCCACTATAAGTGAAAAATCCTTTGGCAGTTCCCTTCTCCTAGCAAGTACAGTGGAAATTTTCCCACTCTAAAATATACTGATTATCCTATACAGATTAAAAATGCAAAGGTTTAAAGAATCCAGATGTTGAAAAGCTATGAACAAAAACCAATCATCTAATCATCATTTCAAAGGGTGGTAGATAACAAGTGGTAACACCCCAAGTCCACAACCCAAAGAAATAACAGGGTGTAACTTCTGACTAAGACTGACCTCAAAACTTCCGGAGCCATTCTCCCTGGTATCTGCCTCTTCTACCCTCCCTGCATTGCTCTGTGTGTCTCTCCCTCTATATATCCCATCTCTGTTCTCCTGTTGGATGGCCTTTATTTAAAAAGAACTTTGAAATTTTGTTTCCTGTTCTAAATTCCTAAATCTAGTAAGCTAAAATTTTAATATTTCTGTAATGAAAAAAATTCTACTTGTGCAATACTCAATAGAAAAAGGTTCCCCACTCATTATATTAGCATTTGAAAATTTCTACTATTAAATTCATGCAGTAGTCAATTAAGAGACCACCCATCATGCAAAAGAAAACTGATGACCCAAATATTTATCTATATAACCTTTTGATATTATATAATAAATAAGCAAGAAGAAATCAAACTAGAGAGAATATGCTCTTCTCCCCATCTATCCAGTAACCTATTATATATAATTATAAAGTCCTTTTTGAAGAACTCTGAAATGTAAAGATTCCTAGAAGTATAACTCCAATTGTTACCATGAAGAAAAATATTTAAAATACTGAAATTTTTTTAAACTAGAATATTCATTGAAGTAACCACCTAACCAGAGATCCACTAGCAGATAAACCAATCTAATTTCTGCATTTACACCAAAATCTAAAGCAAACACTAAGCCAAGCTTGAATAAAAAGTATTCCTAAAAACCGATCTTCTATTTAATTAAAAATGAGCACAAAAAAAGTACTACAAAAAAAAAATCACATATTACTCATTTTAGGAAAAGGAGAAAACTAAAATTAAGTAGTTAAAATAGAATCACCTAAATAAAATTCTTTCAATCTTAATTTGAGATGTAAATGATAGAAATAAAATTTCTGTTCCACTTCTTAATGATTTTTTTTTAAAGCTTATTTCCAAGGGTTAAAGAGATGGCAGTTAAAAGAATTGATAACTGAATTACATCTTGATATTTCTAAACAGACAATTTAAACCATGGTCACTATCAGAGATAATTACTAATTATTAAAAAAAGACTCTTTTCTGGTTAATGCACTACTGAGATCTTTGGAAATGAATTCAAATTCCAGTTATGTTCAAATCAGTCTTTCTTTTTTATAAATAATAAGCACAACGGTTCTGTCATTTCTCTAGTTTTTAAGACTTTTTAATAAAATGTTAATGAATCATACACTAGTTTTAGATGCTTCTGAAAGCACCACAGATTTAACTTAGTATTATCTGTGAAACTCAAGTGTTAAATTTAAATGTTGGGCACTATAAGGCCTGACTTTAACGTTTTATCTACAACACACTTTAAAGAATCTTTAGCTTAATAAATTAACCCTAATGGGTCATATACTATATGCCAGGCACATTTTATACTATCTCATTTAATCCTAACAACAACCTTGTGAAGAACACACTTCCCTCCATCAACAGGTGACAAAACTGATATTAGAAGGTAAGTAGCTTGTCCAAGGCCACATAGCTAAGAATTGTACTGCCCACATTATTGAGTCTTCTGCCTCCATAGTATGACTGTAGTTTACTAGGTAAATGAGAAGTGAACTAGCAGCCCATTGCTGGCTCCAGGTATGCATGTTTTCAATCATCAAGTAATTATAAATCACTATTTTTAGTGAAACAACTCTTTCTCAGACCTCAAGAATGACATGAAAAGGTATATTATCTTTTCCGCTGCCCTAAAAAACATGCAATCCTAAAAGGCTGATACAAATATATACATTCTTCCAAAAACAAATCAGCAATTTGCCTTGAGACTTCACATTTGGCACTGATATTATATGTTGATGAGTTCATTCAAGATGCTATGGGATGAAACAGCCAGAAGAAAACATAGTATCATATCCAATGGTGATCCTCTCAGAGAAAAGGCTAAGTGATATTAAGAATATTTTACACATTTAGTATTTCCTAAATTCCAGAGCAGTCATGTAGAAATGAGCATCTAGCACCATACCCTAGGTACACATACACACATATACACATATACACACAGAGAAAATGTGCTACCTCTTTCCTAAAGCCAGATTTCCATAAGCTATCTTTTAGCTGGAAAGAAAAGGCAGAGTCAATACACCACAGCAACAAAAATTGCACAATATCTGACTGATCCACTAGCTGTCCCTTAGGTCCGATGGGGGAAAGAGCAAAAAATAAGATACTCAAGCAATAAGGTCTCTTGTGCATTTTTGTTCATCTTTCTTTTTCAACTACCTGCATGGCAAGATAACACAACACAAATATCGGCTCTCACATTTTCTTGTTATTAGCTTACTGTTTTAGAGAAATCAAATATTATTCAAAAACTTTAAAGGAACATTTTAGAAAAATTTTATTATACATTAGTTTGTTTCCAATAGCCAGGTCTAGTGCTCAGTGAAAACTGCAGATGTTCCCTCAAATATTTCACAATTCTGAAGGTGTAATAGGAAGAAATTTTAAATGTATGTGCATGTAAAAATACAATTGCTAGAAAATATATATCCCATAGTGTTCATGAAAGGTCACATACACCGAGAAAATACACTCCATTTAAACATACTGTGAAAGGCATCATGAGAAAGTACCAATGAGGTATCATCAGAAAGCAGCAAAAATCTAAAAGTAAATTAAGGCATAACACAGAATGGTTTTATACTTAATGGAAAAAAAGTATCAAAACAGAACAATTTAACAGCAAGAATTCATGTTTTGAAAGCAACTTTACGCATCCGTTTGTAATGACAATTCAGCAACACTAACAAAACTAATACAGCTTTTTTCCATGGTCCACTGAAAGTGTCACCAAAATAAAATATTTCTATTTGGTATATTTGCAGATATGAGATGAACATCTTGTGTCTTTTAAATTGCCACTCATCATTAGGCTCGAGACAATAATAAAATTACTTGAAAAGGCAAAAATTAAAAGGAAGATTTTTAAAGAACAAGGAAACAACTCTCACCAAATGAATAGGAATACAACTTTATAGTGATCTTCTAAAAGGTATACTAAAATTGTCAGATTATATACTATTTTTTAAAGGAAAGAAGAGAAACTGAAGTACCAATTGCATATGTAGAAATGCTATATAAAATAAAAGCAGGTCTGAAACTAACTAAAAAGTGATCACTATTGCAAAAGTAATCTCTATTCCTGCCATAAACAGGGGAATCCTAAGATAAATAAGATTTATGAAACTAAGGTAAATATACCATCATCACATGTAGGTATCTGCTGACATATGAGACAAACATTTTAATATTAGCTATACTACAAAATTGCACAAAGTGAATTATCCTTTCTAAGCAACACATTTGAGATAGATTTACCCTTAAGAACATAGCAAAGTTTTTTTTTTAAGGCTAGTCAAGTGAAGCAGTGACTACACAGCAAAGCTTTTTAAAGCACACATTTAAATGATTTATGTGATTTGTTAAGATATAATACTGGCAAATAACAAAAAAAAATTGTGGCGCCAATAATCCACACTGAAGTCATCACTGCAAGAGATTAAGACTTTAAGAGATAGAAGTATCAAACAATGTTCTTATAATTTGACTAATATTATTCAAACCAACCATAAACACTTCTAATTTTACATACAAAGTAAATGCTTTACAATTTATTTTCAGAACCTTTCAAAAGTATACTCAAAAGTTTCTTCACCATACTTTTGACCATGATACAAAGCCAGTATATCACTACATGCCAATTGTGGTTTTCTGTGAATAAGAAATGCAAGCAGGCCCTCCTTTTTCGCTGCATCCCTTTAGAGATGTGTCATCACCCTTGTTCCTCAATCCATAGTTTTCATCACTATGAAGGCAAAAGTATTTTGAACAGCAGACTCTGTGCTTTATGTAAAATCATTTTAAGGCAGCCCAGAGGAAAACATTTCATCTAGGAAACAGAGACTGCCTAAAATAGCCAGTGCTGGCTTTGTAGTGTAATGAAGTTCATACTCTGTTGGTGGATCTGGCGGTTGTCTATACTAGGGGTCCATAAATTACAGCCTACAGGCCAAATCCAACCTACCTCCTGTTCCTACGTGTGAGATTTTATTGGGGCACAGTAACACTCATTCGCTTCAGTATTGTCTATGGCTGCTTTCACAATACAAGAGCAGAACTGAAAGTTGTAACAGAGACTATGTGGCCCACAAAACCTAAAATATTTAAGTGGCCCTTTACCAAAAAAGTTGGCCAACTCTTCCTCTACACAATGAGATGTCAGAGGCACCACAAGATTTCTCTAAGAACCGTCTCCAAAGGACAAATGAAATGGGCTGCTGCTAGCCTACGTATGGACTTTGGGGTCATTATCTGGTGCTAAAACACACACACACAAACATACGCCCTCAAGGTTCTCTACTCATCCCATATCAATCCCAAAATTGCCAAGGCAAAGCAAATGAAGTTACTATTCCCTACCACAGAGTCCAATCTTTCCCACTGTTTTTACTAGTAAACCATGTTAACCTTTATAAAAGGTTGCCTTTTAAATTCATCTAAACATGGCTTCACCTGCATTAAAAATCCTGTGGAAAGTAGAGGCCCCCAGCACTATACCCTCACCCTAGAATCACCTTAGATCTATCTCCCCATCTAAATTATCTCTTCCTCAGAGGGTTCTGTCATTTGAATAATCACTCTTAAGAAGTCAAAGAAGCCACTGGAATGGTGCTAAATTAAGTGTGAATATATATTCCCTTTCTCACAACCCTTAATCCCTGTTAAAGTCAATGCTTAATGCAAGTCACAAAGGTGTCTAAATTTTAAGTCCTAAGTTGTTTTTGTTTTGTAATAAAAAGGTTAAAAGAAAAAAAGCCATTTTCAGCACTGCCATGCCAACACAGGGATATCCCCTCCATTGTATGGGACACAAAGACACACACCAACTGCGAGCAAGGGAAGCAGCCTTCTCTGTCAGCTATTTTTAGCCCTAGTTCGTCATATGAAGACCAAACTCAGAATAATAATATTGCAGAGCAAACTTTAAAAACATGAATTTGGGGAAAGAATTCGTCCTTTTATTTACAAGTTCCTTAACAATGAAATTCTATATATTCTTCTGAACTTAATCTTCAAGGGATCTATATACTTTATAAAGAACTTGTAGCTGTTTCAAAAATATAGAATCATATACCCTGGGACTAAACTGGTGGCCATGTTTAAAGGCTGCTCCTCCCTTTCCAACTTCAACTCTTACCCACTTTTAAAACATCTAGTTTAAGAAGTGTCTCATTCATTCTGTTTTTACTGTCTCTTTGCTTTCTTTAACATAGATTTTTTTTCCTCCCACCTAAAAATAAGAATTTTTCAGCTCTTCACTCTCCATCAGCACTCTGGGAAACCTAAATATTTTGAAAATGACTCCAAACTTTACATTTTTAGCATATTACTTGTTAAACTACTTTGCTGTCTTGAAATTGCATCAGTATCCAACCTTTACCCTAAAATTTAATGTCCAAAACAAAGTCTACGGCCCTGTTTCCAACTTCTTTTTTAGAAGAAACCACCAGCACCACACTAAAATACTGGAAGCATCTTCTTTTTTCATTCCTTCTGTATAGCCCCTCAATGACCATGCAATAAAAACGTTTCCCTAGAAAAACCTAATCCAAGCATAAAGCCTTTTGGCCTAAAATGTAATTTCTCCCCAGTTGTCTGAAACTACCCTCTCAGGAAGACTGTTCTCAATTGCTTCTTTGGGCTATAACCACGTATCTACACAATCACAACCTGACCCTAACCCTACTCAACAACCTCCCTCTGTATTCCCCTCAAACTAACTTCCTAATTTCATCTGTCCCTCATACTCTAAAATTCCAAAAGTCTTAAATATTCTGTCTCCACTTGCTCTTTTCTTCCTAAAAGAAATCTTCCCAGATTTGGCTCTGACAATCCAATTAGTTCTACATGTATAGTCCAAAAGCAACATTTCCCTAGTAAAAAATGCACAAATACATTCACACCTACAAGGTACCAAACACAGTATCTGGCATATAGTGGTCTTCGGTAAATATTGGTCCATTCCTCCTTTCCTACGGTTTTGTGCAATTTGTGTTTGATTGTCTCCGCCAACCATAAGTAAAAGCATCTCAAAGTCAGGGACCCCAAATACTTTGTCATTGCTACCCGAACATGCAATAAAACATCACCATAATTTTTAAACAATCTATAGTCATAGCAACAAAAGTTAAGTCCTAAAGTTAGTAAGCGGTTTTGATAAGAGTACAATCTACAAACTACAGTTTGTTGGTTCGTCCTCCTCTCCTTCCCAAAATACAGCCTCTGCATGACTAGATTTCTCTTTATCATATCTTTGCAAGAAATAGAATATACAATTTCCTCAAGGTCACAAAATAAGACAACAGATCCAGAGACCTTTTTTTCTGATTCTAAGTCTAATATTACATCCACTATTCAATATTTTCATGTCCGTACATATTTAAAATGGATAGAATTTAAGGTTCCTTACAAAAGCATCTAAAGAAAACAAAACAGTGGGAGAAGTCCCAGAGGAGAGTAAAGTGGTCAAAGAAATGGAAGAAATTATTTTCAGACAGAGAGTAAGAGTTGGGGAAGATAATGGTAGAGAGGAATAATCAAAGTCTATAAAAATTAGGAAAAGATGAACTCAGGCTTGTTCTACCATTTCTCAAAACACCAACTCTGGATGTGACTTGAAATTTTAAGGACACAGGTATGGAATATTTAAATGAACTGATATGTAATACGGAGGCTAATAAACTTGCAGAACTAATTACTTTAAAAGTGAAAAAGTACAGGATCGAAACACTGAGTTTGAGAAAGTTTTAAATAACAAAATCCTGAATGGAGAACTTAGGATAAATAGATAATCCTAGACTTACATTCATTTCCACAAAGTATCTCTCAGCAGTGGTTTCCAAAGCAAGAGCATGAGCCCACACAGTTGTCTAGATGCACTATAATTCTCAGTATAGTACTGTCTATGCCTTCTTACATAAAACTCCACTCTATGTTTAACCTGTAAGGTCTGTATAAATATGTGAAAAGTTAATTACTTTCATGCACCTCTAATTTGACACTGAGAAGTTATCTAAAATACAAGTGAAAGATTTTATAGACTTCAACTTTAAAATAATGGAAGGAAAAAATCATTCTTGAAAGAATTAAATATCAAAAGTTTCTCCTAAATAAATTCAAAAAAGCAAAGCCTTGAACCATTCTCCCAAATAAAAAAGTGCTGTCATTTAAGATACGTTACTTTAAAAAAAAAAAAAAAAATTGGGTGAAGGAAAAAGATGTGACAACTTTTATACAATGGTTAATGTAATAAATGCTTTTCCCCAAATAAGTTGTGATTCATAAGAACTCGGAATTTCCTAAGTAACTGAAATCTGTTAGTGTCCTCCTGACACACAGGAATTGGACCCAGGAATCAAAAAGGTAGAAATCTCCTGTACCAATAGCTACCGAAATGAAAATCTCTCAAGGAAGACTGCCAAAAAAATAAATAAATAAAGGAATTGTACCTTCAGGGGTTCACAGACTAAGTGGTTCTCACTTGAGAACTCCTATAAGAGTACCCCAGAAACAAAAACTGCAGCGCTGTATCACACACCTGGTGTACCAGGAAAAGGTATATTACTGAGATGTCCTACGTGTGCACATATGCTCTGGCTTCCTTGATTTCCCTTTGCCAATTACTGGCCAGAAAGGTGCAAGAATCCCACTCTGGAGGATGAAAGAACTCCTCTAAGAAAAACCTGTGTATTTGATTACTCATACAAAGAGTTAAAAGGTTACAAAATACAGGACTACCTAATACCTTCTCCCTTCTGTGAGGAATAAAGGTATACCCTCTCATCTATACACTCCCAACACTTCTGGAAAACATCAGCATAACTCCGGGAGGAAGCACCGGCATCCTCCCACCTTCTACCCTCATTCCCTTTACCCGGGCCACTCACACTTTAGAGAAGAGCCGTGGCGCTGAAAAAGCGGGTTAGTTCCTTTCCTCCTTCGGACTGAGGTGGCAGCTGCGGAAGGCTCCGACGCGTAACTGAGCAAGAAGCGGTGCTAGTGTCGCTAAACCAGGCGGCCACCCGGGTCTCTTCCGCGCTGCCAGGGGACTGGAGGCGGCTGCCCCGCTTACCTCCTCTTTTCCTCTTCTGGGTCTTTTCAGGCTGTGCCTTCTGCCGATCCAGGGTCACTTATGCCGGGACAGTCACGTTTGGGAGGCTCAGGATTTTGTTTTTATAAAGTTTCCTCTGGGCGGAGGCTGCGGCCGGCCCCCCGTTCCCCCCCGGCCCCGCCGCCCTCGGGGCTGGGGCGGGGGAGGGGGCTCTAAGAACTCCCAGAGTCCAGCCGAGGAGCCGGGGGGCCGGCAACTGGCCAAGGGAGAAGACCCCCCGAGGGGGCTGAGGGGAGGGGAAAGGTAAGTAAAGGACGGCGGTGCCGGCCCTGCTCTCCCCGCCGCCCCAGCCGCCGCTTCACATTGGGGTCCCCGCCCCCCCAGCCGGGGGGTGGTTGCTGAGCTTGGTTGGGGCCCCGGCTCATACAATCCGGGGCGAGATGCTACGGCCCCGGACGGGTGACCGAGGCGACGGCGAGGCGGGGGACCCGGCCGGCTCCGCTCGGCGCCGCCCCCGCTCCCGGCTCCCGCATGTGTCGCTGCGGCTGGGACCCCCCTACCTACACCTTGGGGGTCCCTCGCCCCACGCCCTGGGACGAGGCAGAAGCTCCGGCCCCTCCTGAGCGTTCTCTCACCGCGGAGCAGCTATCCAGTCCCTGCCCGCGGTAGCCGCCTCCCTGCCCCCCAGCCGCCGGCTTAGGCTTAGGCTCGGGCTCCGGCTCCGGCGTGTGCAGCCGCCGCCGCCGGCCGGGAAGGTGAGGGGGGGAGAGGAGCGCGGCCGCGGCTCCTGCTGGCCCAGGTTAGGGCGAAGGTCCCGGTGGCGCCCAGTGCAGGGGGGCTGGGTCTCTCGGATGCTCCTTCGCTCTCACTCTCTTGGCGGCGGTGGCGGTGGCGCCCGGAGCTCAGCTCACTGTCTCCCTCGCTCTGTGCGGGGCTCTCGCCTCACTCCAGAGAGAGGGGCGGGAGGAGAGCGGCGCCTACCGATGACGCAAGTAACCTAGCAACCGCTCTCCTCCCCCCTCCCATTTCTTTCCGCTCTGAGGCTTCCTCCGCTGGCCTTTTTTCCCCTTTCCAATCACCCCGCCCTGGGCGACTCTGGCGCGCTCTGATGACGCTCCAAGGGAAGAGGAAGTCGGGGATCGGCGAGCGGGTGGGTGCGCCTCGGGCCGCGGGACTCGCAGCCGCCGCCGCCGCCGCCTCTACGGCCGCGTCAGAACTGAAGAGAGGAAGGGGAGGAGCCGAGTCGAGCCTAAGCTGCCGCCTGATCTTACCCTTGACCCGAGGGCCGCGGGGAGCGCTTGCTCTGTAGCGGTTTCCTTCAGGGCAGGTGGGGACTGCTCCTTTGGGATCTAGGAGGAGACCCAGGCCTCGCGTCCAGACACCGGCGCGCACCACCCGAAGGTGAGGCATTTGGCCCCCAAAAGGCCCGCGAAAAGCCGAACTGATCAAGGAGTTGTCCCACAGCCTGATCTGCTGCACCTGCTCCAGGGAGCGAGCGCCCCACCCTTTCCGTGGCGTGGGGTGAGACTCTTCACTGGATAACGTGTGATCGGGCCGAGCAAATGTTTGATGAATGAATGAATGAATGCCGCTCTCAGGTGGCACTCGTGGAGCTCAGAGGCGATGATGGAAGTGCAAGCGCTTTGTAAATGGCAGTGTATTGTAAAAAGGAGAGTTGTAATACATCCCTCCTTTCCCCCCAGCCATGAGAGGAAACAGGGGTGCAGCTTGAGTACGGAGTCACAACCTAAGTCTTTAATGAAAAAGGAGACGAAATGCCGCGGGCAGGGGAAGGGAGCCATCCTCGGGCAGACTGTTAGGGCGGGGGTAGGGGATGATTGGAAGGGAGCCATCCTCCGGGAGATTGTGGAAGGATTTTTTCAAGGGGAGAATTTAGTAGTGTCTCATTTTGGGGAATCATTCTTACTTATGGTTTGGAACTTTGGAGAGCTGGTCTTGGTAGTTCATCATTGTCCATTACCGTCGTCAAGAAATTTTGGCCTGTGTTTCAGGTCTGACTCAAAGGCTGTTTCCTTTCTGAAATAACTATTATTACTATTATGCAGCCATTCCTACGGATGTTATCCTGGAAAGTAAATTCAAGTAGAAACTCATGAAGTTTAAAGTGTAGCTCTCTACTAAAAGAAATTTTAAGATAAAAGGACCAGAATCGTCAGAAATCTCTCTTGAACTTGTTCTGGTGTATAGTGTGAGAATGAGATTAAAGCAGCAGCAATGATGAAAGGAAGCAGATTCCACAGTTCTGTCGCTGGACCTTGGCACACCTACCTCCTCTTGAAGCAGCAGTAATGGATATTGCAAGTCTTTTCACCTGAGGGAGGGGGTCAGCTAGGAGCCGATTGTATTATAGACAAATTTGGGAAGCTCAGGGTTTCTACCACTACTATCACCACCATATGCAAATAGTAGATGAAGGAAACTTCCAACTGGGTAAATCCAAAGGCTTGCATTTATTAAAATGCTGCAGAAAAGGTGGTGGGAGGGCAAAGGAGGATGCTGCAAAAGCAAGGAAAGATTCACAAAGTAGCACCAGACCCTACTGTCCTTGACCTGAAGTTCCAAGTGCCAAGTTAAATATCCTACTTAAATTACCCTGGATTTGACTGTCTTTGCATGACCAATCCCTTGCTATATCCTTCCAAATAAGACTTACAGGGAATCGGACCACCAAGTGATGGCCCCACATGCCTACAAAATAAATCTTTTTTGTTTTTCCCCCTTTTCCTATCTTACAGCAAGGGAATGGTGGAAATTAAAGGAGTAAAACACAGTTTTAGGGGATTTTGTAAAGCTGAGCAGCTCGGAGTTTAAGTTTTGTGGGCTTTGAATGAAAAGAGTGCAAACATCAGAGCTCTGCAATTCAGCAGAGAACACTTCCAGATAAGTGTTTAGGGTTTTTCAGCAGCCTCATGTGTTTCCATTGTCAGTGACTCCACCTTAGAACCTTAGTGCTGAGGGACAGAATGGCACTCAGGAAAGCCATAAGCTACCTGCTTATGAAGTAACAGCTGCACTAAGCTTACTGGGCAAGATCCACCCACCTCACCACCCAGCTTGATAACAGGAGGAAACAGCTGGAACTGGCGGCTGGATAGGAGGAAGTTCATATATTTCCAACTTGGTCTGCATCTCTTTAGTTCCTTAAATTTCTTATTAATCCAGAGGAGAAGACAGCTAGTTAATTCAAAATTCCAAAAAATCTGAAGTTTTAGGTAACAGTTCTTTCTCTGGTTCATCAATTTGTTCATGATAAAGATCTACATACTATGTTAAAATATAACAAAGGGGGATTTGTACAGGGTTCTTGACTCCTACACTTGAAAGTGAACTGTTGTGAGAAACTATTTAATCAGTGTTTTATTATCCCACAAGGTGGTTTTTACTGTCAAAGTTTTCGTAAGCTAAATTATCTGGCAAAATTTCTTTTTCTTTCCAGAAATGTCATCTACAGCTAGGGTCCCCAACCCCCAGGCCCCTGGTGCAGTACCGGTGTGTCTGTGGCCTGTTAGGAGAACAGGGTCCGGTGTACCGCCTGAGCTCCACCTCCCCCCACCCAGCTCGGGATCATCCCCCTCCCCCGCAATCCATGGAAAAATTGTCTTCCATGAAACCGGTCCCTGGTGCCAAAAAGGTTGGGGACTGCTGATCTATAGTATATCAATTATTATGAAATATACCTTAAATGTATAAAGCAATTATATAGTATAATGAGTGATTATAAAGGAACCCACCATGTAACCAATCAACCAGGTCAAGAAATGGAATATTGCCAGCACCCTAGAAGCCCCCACTTCCTGTGACCTTCCTGAACACAACTCTTTCCCTCCCTCCTAGATGTAGCCATGTTCTAACTTTTGTGATAGTCATTTCCTTGCTTTTTATTGTTTTATCACAAGCATGCATCCCTAAATAATATATTGTTTAGTTTTGCCCTTTCTTTTGAACTGTATATAAATAGAACTATATAATATGTAATCTGTTCTTGCTGCTTTTGTTCAACTTTGTTTTTAATCCATATGTCGTTCATGTCGGTATAGCTATAATTTGTTCATTTTCATTGCTGCATATTAGAGTGTTCCATTGTAGCAATATGTGACAATTTGTTTAGCCATTCTATTATTGATGGACATCTGGGTTGTTTCCATTTTGGGGTATTATATGCTTCGTATATGTATTCCATCACATCTACATCAGTTTCTTTATGGTATATATCTGGAAGTGATTATATGTGTCGTAAACTTGAATAAATCCTACCAAAACTATTTTCTAAAGTGTTACACACACTAGCCATACCTGAGCTCCATTACTCCACACTCTCACAACACTCAGTATTGTCAGTCCTTTTCAGTTTTGCCAGTCTGGTGGGCGTGTAGTAGTACCTCTTGTGGTCTTAACTTGCATTTCCCAGATTACTGATGCTGTTGAAGACCTGTTCATATATCAGTAACCATTTGGATTTCCTCTTTTGTGAAGTATGTTATTGTGTTTTTTAATGCCTTATCTCTCAGATGCCCAACTTTCTAATATCTTTTTGCAGTCCACATTTGAACAGTGTATATCAGGTAAAGTAATGCCACCAAATGAGTTACATTTGGGGCATGTTCTTTCCAAAATAAAAATATTTATAGTTTACCTAATTATCTTTTATGAATATGATTATAAACTTCTTAAAAGTAAGACTATAGGACTGGTTTTTTTAATCCTTTACTTTCCAGAGTAATGCCATCTTTCAATTATTAAACTATTGCTGGAATCCCTCAGGGTAGTTTTGGGTTTTGTTGTATTTTAGTTTAGTTTCCCCCAAATATATAAATGCAATTTTTATTCTCTTGAATCTGTGTAACTAAATTCTGTTGTCTTTGTTGCTTTGTATTTTTCTCAAGGCAACTATGTAAGAAATTGTTTTCCCTGCACAGATTTTTTTTCATTTCCTAGGTTTATTGATTTTGTAAAAGTCACAGTGGCTTTTTCTTTCCTCCTTTTTTGGTTTTTTTTTTTTTTTATTTCACTCATTAACATCAAGTACATACCACCGATGTCACTACCTGGCAAATTTTCCCAATATATTACATTTGATTGGTTTTATTATTTTCTTATCTCTCAATTCTTTGTTTAGAATCAGTGATATTTTAAAACTGGAGGAAGGTGAGACCCAGAGAGAAATTGACTTACCAAGAGACAAGACAGCAAGTAAGTAGGAAGTCTGGACTCCACCCCAAGTCTTCAAATATAGTAAGCTTGCCATTGTATCACACTGACTCTCAGTCTTCTGGAGCAGTAAGGTAAATTAATTCCCAAAGTGTATAGAATATTACTCATTTCCACATGGCAAACTATTCTACAACTGAATAAGGTTTATTTTAAGCCTAACTGCTTTAGGATCAGATTAATATTGATAGAAATAATTAAAATTTTTTGAAGATTAATATAAATATAATATATATCATATATAATATAAATATAATTAATATAAATAGTGCTAAAAAGGGATTAAATGGAAGAAAACTTGCTTTATAAAAATAAGGTTTCTCCACTCTCCCCTTCATCTGTTATAGCCAGTCCATCACTTGGTCCTGTTTTTTCAGAGAATCACCATACTTCCTCAATACCTAGGAAAAGAGTTTCAAAAAAGAAAACGGTGGTTAGTAGTGTCAAATGTTATAGGAAAGACCCTTGGATTTGGTGATCAGGTCCCTAATAATTTCATAATGCTGTTAAAAATGTTGGAAGATATCAAAATTTAATGACATTTTAAAATAGAAGAACAAATCAACCAAGAAAACTTATAGACTGATGAAATTGCCTATGTTATCTTGCTGATCATCTGGATTTGCAAAAAGATTTATTCTAAAAATGAATGATAGATCACTACTTGTTTTAATAGAAAATAAAATAACTTTGAATCACTTGTAACTTTTGATAATTTAACCTTAAAGCTTCAGAGGAATCCTTTAGGATATAAGCCACTTGGTTTTGTCATAAATAGTCATGAAATATTTTTATCTAATAAAATCCAGCTCTTTTTTTTAATTAAAAGATTGAATAAAACAGGCCTAAAGAAAATAACTTTATAAAACTATTAAGGCAGGCTTAAATGAAACTAAACTTTGTAGAGCAAAGGCTTTAAAATGTTCTAGCTTGAAATTCAAAGGTAAATTATTGAATTAATAATAGGCAGTTGCCAAAGGTACCAGTTATATAAATATTATTAGTATTTTTTTGTTTTAACTTCCAAAAGGCAGTGATACATAGAAAACAAAAAAGGGTTAGAATTTCATAAGCATAGAATTTTCCAGTTACTTCCCATTCAGTTAATAATTTTTTTACTATGGCCTACTATTTCCTGGCACTTGGCTAAGTGCCAGACATATTGTGGTGAGAGAGAAAAAAAAAGCAAACACCTTGTGCCTAGCTTCATTGAGCTTATGGTCTAATGGTTGGTATGTGCCAGGCTCGTACATGACCTCAGCCACTGCCATCTAAAACTATTGGTTCTACATTATCTGAGGACATATTCTGCAAATAAATGGGTGACTGCTTTTTTTCTCTGATAGGCAAATAGCATTCTAGAAATCTTCAATTCTGTTTGTTGCTTTTCAAGTTTTTATTATGGCAGTTTTTAAAAATATAGAAACATTGAAAAAACAATGCAATGTATGTTCATACACCTTCCACCTAAGTTCAATCATTGTTAACATTTTGCTCAACAGTATTTGCTTTATGTGCTTTTTCTGAGCCATTTGAAACTAGGTTACAGACATGAGGATGCTTCACTCCAAGTATTTCAGCAGGTATCTCCTAAGAAAAAGGATATACCTAACCCTAGCCTTTAATCATACCTAAGAAACATAATAAAAATCTATAATATCTAAATCCAGTACATATTTTAATTTCCCTAGTTGTACCAACAGTATCTGTGACAGTTGTGCCCCCCACCCCTGCAACCTGCATCCAAGTTTCATACACTGCATTCTTCAATCATATTTAAATATAAATATTTTTAGGGAAACTAAAAACTGTACTCTCCAATAATATTTACAAGTAATCGCTTTACATTATTTCTGTCTTTTAAAAATGTTATGTTTTAAGTCTACTAACAGCATTATATATTTCTAGTGAAGGATGATATACCTTCAGTAGCTTTTTTACTCACCTTTGATATTACTTAATGCAGCTATAGTAGTTGGGAGAGTCACTGAGGTACTGAACATTCTCCTGTTTTCTGAAGGTAACCTGTACCTATTCTTAGACACTGCTTCCTTCTACCTTTGCCCCACAATGCCTTCTCTGGAAGACCCTCATCTTTCTCCTAGCCAAAACCATTAATTACCTCTTTCCCCTCTCCTACAGTGTGTCCTAACTTTCTAGGAATCCTTTCAAGAGCACCCAACTTCACAGTTTTTCTCTTATTCTCTACCCGCCTTTCAAGCTACCAGAATTTCTGCTGAGCTCTACCAGATCTGTACCCGATTTCCTTTACCAAAGTCCTTTCACTAGGAGTCCTTTGCCAGCAGAACCTACCATCACAAATTCCCACCACTACTATGTACTTGTCTGATTCCAAAGGAAGGAGAGGACATAACATTTGTCAACTTAGAATGTGCAGTTATTTCTTTTAATCTTCAAAAAACCCTGCACAGTAGGTACAAGATGCCCACATTCCTTTTTCTTCTTACTAGCCACATAAGAAGACTATATTTCTCATCCTCCCTTGCAGTTAGGCTGGGGCTGTGTGATTAGTCTGGCCAGTAAAATGTGAACAGAAGTAATAAGTGTCACTTCCAGGCCTGATTCCTAAAGTCTCCTGTGAAATAATTTATTTCTTCCCTGTCTACAATGCTAGAAGCAAAGAATGTTAAGATATTGGATCGTATGATAGAAGGACTCCAGATTCCTTAGTTGCTGCTTGGAAGAGTACTGCCTGATCTCAATCAGACAATGATATGAGCAAAATATAAAGTTGTAATGTGCTCAGTTCTGAGTTTAATACCAAGTTTGCATTTAGAAACATTATTATAAACAATAAGAAGTAATTATGTTAGTATTCCAGTGAGGTTGGGTTCTATAGGATTTTGTGACCTTACAAGAGAATGCTACCCTCCTTGGTTATGCTATTTTTATAGAAACACAGGTTCTGAGTTCCAATCCAAACAATAAAAGAATTTTTAGAGAAAAGAAAATAAAAACCTTAGAGGCTGACTCTTCTGTAAAAGCCACATGTGAGAACATCAACACCCCTCCAGGTATTTGTTTAAGGTGTCCTTTTCAACAAATAGGCTTCCATTTCAAGGATTGGAGATGTTCTCAGCTTCTCTAGTCTTTCATTTTAGGGTTGACATTTCTTTTAATAACCAAATAAAATGTTAGGACCTACCATTTTATATGAAGATACTCATATGAAAATTTCAGAGCCAGCCATCTGCACTGTGGCTGGCATCCTCAAATTATTTCAATGCCTTGACCCAAGCTAGACACTACTTTCATTAGCATAGGACTGTTCTATGTAGCAGACTTCTAGGTTTAGGGATAACAAATGGTTATTGTAGTATAAGAACCAACTTACAGGCCTGGCATAGTGGCTCATGCCTGTAATCCCAGCGCTTTCGGAGGCTGGGCCAAGAAGATAGCTTGAGGCCAGGAGTTGGAGACCAGCCTGAGCAAAATAGCGAGACCCCATCTCTGCAAAAGTAAAAATAAAAAAATTAGCTGTGCATGGTGGCATGCACCTGTAGTCCTAACTTCTCAGGAGGCTGAGCCAGGAGGATTGCTTGAGCCCAGGAGTTTGAAGTTGTGGTGAGCTATGATCATACCACTGCACTCTCTATCTAGCCTGGGTGACAGAGCAAGACCCTGTCTCTAAAAAAACAAAAAACAAACAAAAAAAAACTTATAAAACAACTTCAAAGTCAATGTCCAGTATCATTTTCCTAAAACTGTTGGCCATTTGCAACCTTAGGGAATTTCTCACTGATTATGTCTCTTGTTAAGTCGTCTTCTGATCACTCCGTAATTGCTACTCTAACCCCCACATCCTCCTCACATCTCTTCAGAGCTGTCTTCTTACACAAGATTCTTTTTACTTCATTAAGCAAGCAATTCAACTCTCTTGGGTCTCGACCTTTCACCAAAAATCCCATCAAACTTGTTAATAATGTTTACAGATGCAAATAAAACCCAACTGACATAAACATGTAGAGGGTTCGCTGTTTCTCTTAATAAAAAGTCAGCTAGTAGGGAGTCTAAGGTTGGTGCAGCAGCTTGGTAAATGCCATCAGGTACCCAGGCTATCTCTTTTCCTTTGCCATCCTTATTGCCATCCATGTCATGTTTTAATAACTTTTATCATCAAGCCTGTTGCCTAATGAGTCACAAATAGGCTGCTGATCCTCAGGAGTCACATCCACATTGACTCTTTTCCCAATATTTCCAGCATACTTCAGTTTAGGTCTCATTAATAGAGTGGTGTCTTGCATCCATGCCCAGCTCTAAAGAAGGCTGAGAAGGCTAGGCATTGTTGTCCAAAGTGAGGTTTGAGTTCTGTTACTAAGGAAAGCAGGAAGAATAGATATGGGGTAGAAGATTGCCAGTATCTGACACACCCTTAAATATGTTTTTCTTTCTTCCCCCCCCCGCCCACAATTATGGTCAAGATCAGAATAAATATGTTTTTCTTTTTTTTTTTTTTTTTTTGCATTTGTTAATTTTATTTTATTTATTCTCACCCTATTTTAACAATAGATTGCTTTATAACATTACCATTTATTAGACACATGTCATTTAATCCTTACAATGTCCTTTATATGAAATACAGTGTTATATTGTCTTGATTTTTCTGTTGATGATGATGATGATCATAAGGGTTCAATAATTACCCCGTGTAACAGGTCAAATAAGTGTTATTAATAGAATCTGGATTCAAAGTCATTTAAGTTGAATTCTAAAGGCTTAGATATTTTCTTTTTTCTTTTTTTTTTTATTTCAGAATATTATGGGGGTATAACACTTTGGCTATATATATTGCCCATGCACTACCCGTGTCAGAGCTACAATCGTGGTCATCCCCCAAACTGTGCTCCCTGCATCCATTCAGTGAGAGTTGTCCCAGCCCTTCCACCCCCCTCCCACCTGCCTGCCCGCTGATGAATATTATTGCCCTGTATGATGTAAGTGTTGATCAGTTAGTACCAATTTGATGGTGAGTACCAGTGGTGCTTGTTTTTCCAATCCTGTGACACTTTGCTTCGAAGAATGGGCTCTAGCTCCAACCAGGATAATACCAGATGTGTTAATTCACCATTGTGTTTTATTGCTGAGTAATACTCCATATACCACGTTTTGTTAATCCACTCGTGTATTGATGGGCACCTGGGTTGTTTCCACATCTTTGCAATTGTGAATTGTGCTGCTATAAACATTCGCGAACAGATGTCTTTATTATAGAATGTCTTTTTTTCCTTTGGGTAAATACCCAGTAGTGGGATTGCTGGGTCAAATGGTAGTTCTACTTTTAATTCTTTGAGGTATCTCCATATTACTTTCCATAGAGGTTGTACTAATTTGCAGTCCCACCAGCAGTGTATGAGTGTTCCTGTCTGTCCACATCCCCGCCAACATTTGTTGTTTGGGGTTTTTTGATATGAGCCAATCCCACTGGAGTTAAGTGATATCTCATTGTGGTTTTGATTTGCATTTCCCTAATGATTAGAGAAGTTGAGCAATTTTTTATATGTTTGCTAGCCATTATTTTGTCTTCTTTTGAAAAGTTTCTGTTCATGTCCTTTGCCCATTTTTTAATAGGGTTGTTTGATTTTTTCTTGTTGATTTTCCTAAGTTCTGTATAGATTCTGGTTATCAGTCCTTTATCAGATGTGTAGCATGCAAATATTTTCTCCCATTCTGTAGGATGTCTGTTCACTGTAGTAATAGTTTCCTTGGCTATGCAGAAGCTTTTTAATTTGATCAGGTTCCATGTATTTATTTTTGTTGCTGCTGTGATTGCTTTGGGGGTCTTCTTCATAAATTCTTTGCCTAGGCCAATGTCCATAAGAGTTTTTCCAACATTTTCTTCAAGAATTCTTATGGTTTCACGTCTTAGGTTTAAATCTGTTATCCATTGTGAGTTGATTTTTGTGAGAGGTGAGAGGTGTGGATCCAGTTTCAGTCTTCTACATATGGCCATCCAGTTTTCCCAGCACCATTTATTGAATAAGGAATCTTTTCCCCAGTGTATGTTTTTCTGGAATTTCTCAAAGATCAGGTGACTGTATGAGGTTGGTTTTATATTTGGGTTCTCAGTCCTGTTCCATTGGTCTATGTCTCTGTTCTTGTGCCAATACCATGCTGTTTTGATTACTATAGCCTTGTAGTATAGTTTGAAGTCTGGTAGATAGATGCCTCTCAATTTGTTCTTTTTGCTTAAGATTGCTTTGGCTAGACGGGGTCTTCTCTGGTTCCACACGAAGCGTAGAATTATTTTTTCTAGATCAGCAAAAAATGATGTTGGTATTTTAATAGGGACTGCATTGATTCTGTAAATCACTTTAGGTAGCAAAGCCATTTTTACAATGTTGATTCTGCCTATCCAAGAGCATGGTAGGGTTTTCCATCTGTTTACATCCTCTGCAATTTCTTTTCTCAGTGTTTCGTAATTCTCTCTATATAGGTCTTTGACTCCTTAGTTAGATAAACAAAAGGACCATCTACTCCAGGGATGAAATGCCACTATCTAAACCCCAGAAATAGCTACCATTGACTTTTGTTTTAAATGGCCATTTTACCCCATGTTTTGCATCAAATATCAGTAATATGTTGAGTCCCATTTTTTTGCTTCTTATAGTTTAAAAATTCTAGCAATGTAATTTCAGGAGGGCTTTTTAATAAATGAATTTGTCATCCCCAGCTGGTTGGCTTTGAGTCTTTTACATCATCACTGCAAAACACTTTTCATTAGTGGTATTTTAAGCTCTTCTTTTAGACCTACATATAAGAATGATTATTAATTTCCTTTTAAAACCAAAAATAAGCATTATTTTTACTTAGTTTCAAACAATCTGAAACTTACAGAAACGTTGCAAGTACAATACAAATAACTTTTTTATCTTGAACCATTCGGGAGTCAGTTGCCAACCTAATGCCCCAACATTCCCCAATACTTAAGGGGATATGTGCAGGCCATTCTCCTATATGAGTCACCATTAAAATCGGAAAATTAACATTGATAATTAGTAGTATCTAATTCTGAGACCCCATTAAGTTTCATTAGTTGTCCCAGTAATATCTGTTATAGCAAAAATAAAGATCCACTTCAGAATATGTGTCACATTTAATTGTCACAACTTTTTAGTGTCCTTTAGTCTGAAACATTTCTTCCGTCTTCTTTGACTTTCATGACCTTGATACTTTTGAAGATTACAGCTAGTTATTTTGTAAAACATCCCTCAGTTTCAGTGTGGGCATGTTTGTCTTTAGCAGGAACATCACCAAAGTGATACTGTGTTCTTACTGCGTCTCATCAGGTGGTGCTCAATTTCAGTCTGTCCTACTCACTACGTTCACTTTAATCACTCGATTAAAATGGTGTCTGCCAGGCTTCTCCACAATGAAGTAACTCCAAAATGAAGTTACTATTTTTTCTGTTTGGAATTAATAAGTATTGTGTGAGAAGATACTTTAAATGTAGATAAATATCCCATTCCCCATCAAACTTTCATTTTATTCTTTTATTTTTATCAGCATGTGCTCATGGTGCTCAATGAGTTATAACCTGTTACTATTATTATTTATTTATTTTGATACTTAAATTGTCCCATATTTGGCTAGTGTTAGCCCCTTTAAATTGTCTTCTGTGTCATTTTGTCCCATTCTTTGAGTATTTACTTTCTTTCTAGCACAACAAAATGTACCAGGCTCATCTTGTACTTTTCCTGCCCCAGTGTTGGAATCAGTCATTTCTCTAAGGAGTAGGGTTGCCAGATAAAATACAAGATAATCAGTTGAATTTGACTTTCAGATAAATAATGAATATTTAGTATAAGTATATCCCATGCGATAACGTTTTATTCACTAAATATTTGCTAAATCTGGCACCCTACCAAGAAGCCCTGGTTCCTTTAAGTGGTGAATGGTATTTAGAAGCCACAATCTGAGTAAGTCTGCTGGTTGCAGTTTGGGTTCACAGCTCTCACGCTCTCTCAGTGGACAGAGCTAGGGAACACATACACATATACACATTTACATCTATACATATCAATGTTGATATTGATGCTATACAGATAAATTGCAATCCATGAGTTCACACCAATAATTTCTAATTCCAATCCAACACCTCAAGGTTTATTCTTGCTTTCTCCCTTTCCACCTGTATGACTCCATTCTCCTAGGGTGAGAGACCTGGCTCCCATTATCCTCAATATATATATTTATTTGGTCAATCCTTTGGCATTGCTGCCACTGCCCTTCCCCATGCCACCACCCTCCTCAGCCTGCTTGTGCTCTGACCCCTGTGCCACGCTCTCCCCATATGTAAATACCCCCTTCACCCGACTTAGGCTCTGATAGCTCACCCGGCCACCCCACAGTGTGGATGCCCTCTTCACCTTGCTTGGCATCTGGCATCCCATGTCAGGCCACCCTTCTGCATGGCTCCTCTCTTCTCCCTGTTCAGGCTCTTCCGCCACTAGGCTGTCCTCTGCACAGAAGCCCTCCTTGTCCTGTTCAGTATCTGACACCACCCAGATCCTTCCCTAATGGAACATCCCTCATTTTTGGTGTGTTCATATTTAGCAGGAACATCACCAAAGTGGGACCATGTACACCCTCCTCACTTTGCACTAAGCACAAAAGTCTTATATAAGTGATACTTAAGTATTAACAGTTTTATTACTCTTATTACTAACAATACAAGCTGAAGTTTTCAGGGTAAAAGAGGCTTTGACAGAGGCAACTGGAAAAATAGTTACCCAGGGATATTTTTATTCATTTGCATCGAGCTGATACTAACCATTATTTATTGACTAATAATAAAAATTCAAGAGAAATCAAAATTAGAAATGTAGACTCCTGGTTAAAAACCTGTGTTTGTCTCCACTTCCTCCCAAAACCCCCTAAGATAACAGCAAAGGAATTATTAATAAAAAGGTACTGAAAGTACAAAGAGAACAGGAGAGGCAATGGCAGCAGAAAAGACATGTTAGGAAATTCTAGATATAACTGACTTAGAGAAAAATAAACTAGAATCCAAGTTCCTGCAGCAGAGTGTTAACACAAATGAACAAGCCAATCCCTGATGCGGAACCCCAGAAAATGTCAAAAATTGAAGTCACTAGTTGCCTCTAAAAGTGCAGGGTAAAGCAGAAAGCAGGCTTTCTCTTAAATATGAATGGACATATAGGGAGTCTTGTATTAGAAAAAAAATATGTGAATGGATAACCAAAGATCACCAGATATTTGAGGAAAGTCTAATGTGAAAGTTAAAAAAGAAAATCAATCTGGAGAAAACTAAGACAATATGGAAGAAGAAAAGTATCAAATATTGTGACAAAAGTACATCAAAATAAAGGGAGTGGGATAGTGGGGGGGTATATCTGTGTTTTAAGAACATCAAAGACTCATCTTTAACAGTAGGAAATTAATAAATGTCTTGATTTGAAAAATTATGACACATGTATAAGCATGTTATTTAGTTGCAAATACTTAGGGGGAAAAACACCTGAAAGAATTGACAGTGGTTGCCTCTAAGGAAGTCATATCAGATGAGGGGAAAGACAGGTGACTCTTGTTTTCCTTTATAAGCCCCTGTATTACTTTGATAAAAATAATCTAATTTAAAACTTAGGTATGTACAGATTGATACATCTTAATGTAGCACAATTTGAAAAGAAGCAGAATGTAGTGGAAAGAACCAAAATTTGGCATCTAGATTCAAGTACCAATTCTGCCCATTTACTGCTTATACACTTTGTATGAGTCTTAACCCTTGAGGCTCAGTTTACACATTTATGAACTAGGGATAACTAAACTTGCCCTACTGTGTTAGCTTACTAAGGCTGCCATAACAAAATACTATAGACTACATGGCTTAAACAACAGAAATTGATTTTTTCTCAGTTCTGGAGGCTGAAAGTCCAAGATCAAGATGTTGGCAGGTTTGGTTTCTCCTGAGGTCTCTCTCCTTGGCTTGCAAATGACGGTCTTCTCCCCGTGCCTTCACATGGCTCTATCTTTGTGTGTGCGCATCTCTGGTGTCTCTTCCTCTTCTCATAAAGGCATCAGTCATGTTGGATTAGGGCCCCACCCTAATGGCCTCATCTTAATCACCTCTTTAAAGACCTTATCACCAAATATAGTTACATTTTGAGCTACTAGGGGTTAGGACTTCAACATGTGAGTTTTGGGGGAACACAATTTAGCCCATAACACCTACCTTTTACATTTGTTTATTTGCTTAGATTTATTGATCTTCCATGTTCCAGCCTGTTCTAAGAACTGAGGATTGAAGTTGAGAATCAGGTGAGATAATGGCATTTTGAAAACCAACTTAAAATATAAAAAAAATTAAGGTATAGCTCATCCACTTAATGCTTTGCTTGCAGGAAATGATTAAATTGAGTGAAGTCACGTAAGATAGATGAAAAACAACTAAAAGGGGAAAAATGGGAAGCATGGACAATGTTATAGAATAGCAACTATTATTTCTTAAGCACCTGATATGTGCCAGGCACTGACTATAAGACTTATGCAAATTATTTCATTTAATCCTTACTACTACCCTGCTGGATAGATATTACCAAAACCATTTTACTGGTGAGAAACCTATTACAGAGACTCAGTAACATCTCTAAGGTTGTACAGCCAATAAGTGACTTGAATTTGAATCTACCTGATGCTAAAGGAACTCATGTTCCTTTCACTAATCTGTACTGTCAGTACCAACCAGTGAGGAATTATGGTTAGGCTCTATCTCTTTAAATTATTTTTGTTAAATATTAAGTGCATTCAAAAAACTATAATTCATGTGTATAGAGAATAACAATAAAATGAACACTTGTGTGCTCACCACCTGGCTTGAGAAAGAGGATATTGCCAATACTTTAGAAGTCCCTTCCTACATCTCTCTCTATCCTCATTCTCTTCCTTCTTCCCAGAAGTAACCAATATTCTAATTTTATGCTTATCCACCTGTCATATACACACACACAAAACACACATACATTTTCATTTTGCATGTTTTTAAAATCTAAATGATTCATGTATTCATCTGAGACTCACTTTCCTCCCCTCAACATTAGGTTCCTAAGATTTGTTCAGGTTGATAGACATAACCATAATTGCCTCCGCCTTACTTCTGATGGTACAGTGTCATCTGAACTCTAGAATCCTGTTATTCCCATTGACTCGGGCATCTCTTACCACCAATCTTGATCTATAGGACAATCAATTTGGAGCTTCTCAGAACATATTAGCTCATTCCTTATCACTTTAGTAAAGGGAGTGTCCTCTGGGCCCTCCCAGGGAACATTGTTGGCTTGTGGGTTCTCTGGTATTATGTAATAAGTGCATTCTTACTTCTAACCTCTTTGAACTTTTTGACCACTTCTTCATCTCTCTTCCAGGAAGTTCCAGCATCTCCATCTCATTGTTATTTTTAAGTTTCAAGGAGCCATTCCTGCAGTGTATTAGGTAGGTTCCAGGCATTCTACCGGGATATGAAGTCCTGAGTCACTGGATGATACACCTGTATTAATAAACTCTCCCTCATTCACCCTTATATTCTGTCCTCCCTGATCCATTTCCAGGTAAGTTCCAGCACCTTTAAGATCCATTTTCAGGGAAGTTCTCCCAGTTCATACTGCTACATATTTGCCAGGTTCTGCAGTGCTTTTGGTGAATAATCCGTTTCTTCATATAATAGTATTTCCTTGGTTCGCTCATAATAAGACTTCTAATTGGTCTAGAAGCAATGCAGAAAGGCAGGAAAAGATCTTACAGACAAGCATAATCTGGCAAGGCATCTGACCTTGCAGGGTGAGGCCTTCGCACAGTCTCCAGGCAATAGGAGTGTGGTTTCTCCTAGCACGGGGAAAGGCTCCAGACTATTCTAGCTTAAAGTATTAAGAGGAATCTGGAGGTTTAAGGTCCTCAAGCCCATCCTCCCAAATATCCACATGGGAGATCTCCAGGCCCCTTTCCTTCCTTTTCAAGTCCCGGACTTTAGCATAAGAAACCTGTTGGGCTGTGAATTCAACCTTCTCTTTAGTTCTGTTATACCTAAGATGAAGTTTGGGGTCTTACTTTTCAGCTCATTCTACCCTCGGCCTACAGGAGATGAGACTCCTCTAAATGATGCCATGGAATAGTTCTGGCTTTCAACCCATGCTCTGAGTTAATGGTTACCTAACCTGAGCTGTTATTTCCTTCCTTAATGGCTTCTCTAGTAGTTAACAACAACCAACCAGCTCCATAATTCTCATAATTACCACTGCCATTATCATTAGCATTTTCATAATTACCTTATCTTTCAGTTCAAGAGCTTCTCTATCAGCCAGTGCATCTCCTACCTGCACTCTATCCCGATTCATCACAGGTAAGACTCTTAGTAATAGTGACACTACAGCATGCCAGAGATGATCACTGCCACATTTACCCACAGTAAGCAGGTCTGTTGTTATCTGGTCTTTGTTGACCTGGTTTTTGTTGACCAGCAAGTGATCCAATTCTAGAATCTCATTCTGAGGGTTTACTTCCTTGGACCACTTGTAGGACCCACTGACTTAGTCTGGGTTACTCCAAAACTAAGGATTCGAGTGCAGGTGGTATGTTTGAAATGTAAAATGTGATACCAAGAAGAACTGGTAGAGGAGTGGAGAAGTGAGACAGCAAAGGGAAAGAACCAATACAGAGTACTTTAATAAGCGGGTTGCCACTGAGAACAACTGGAGCTCAATCCCACAGGGAACCTCTGGGAGACATGGAATACATATCAACATTTTTCCACTGAAGGGGCAGGGAAGCTGGAGTGTTTGTCCTTCAATTCCCATTTGTCCTTGGCTAAGGGCTGTTCCCCCAGCATGGGCCTGCCTGGCAAACAGATAGAGAAGCCCTCGGGCCGCAGGCAGAAAGTCACAGGTGCTTCCAATAAGGCTGGTTTGTACTGGATCGTGCTAGAGTGCTTGGCGGATGTGGGCTGGGCACTGATGGCTGTCAGCTATACAAGGTCCATGATTTCCTATCTAAAGTAGCACATGCCCCATCATCACCCTTTTCTCTTCAGCTGCTTTCTTTTACTTCACCTTGGTATTTCTACCTGACATTCTGTTATATTTATATTTATTTACTTATAGTCTGTCTGCCCACCCCCGCCAGAATATAGGCCAGAGACTTCATCCAATTTATTTACCACTGTATCCCCATACCTAGAACACAGTCTAAAACATGGTATAGACACAACAAAATTTTTTTTAATGAATGAGTGAATGATAAAAAGTGTTATTTGTAATATGGTTTGAAAGCAGCCTTTGTGGTTAGGAAGTTAGGAAGGAGAAGGAAGTTAGGGTTTGAGAAGAGAGGTTCATTCAGCAGAGCCAACAAAGATGAGTGTGAGTTTGTTAAGGGAATCAAACATGAAAAAGTTGTTCCACTCAAAAACTTTTCAGTCCTGGTTGACTAATTCACTGAGAAGAAATAATAGAATCAAAAAATCAATGCTTTAAAAAAAACCTAATGAAATAATCGATTTAGGCAAGGATTATCAATGGACACTAAAAGTGTTAGGAGAAGGTTAACGGCAAACAAGATATTCATTTGTGGCTGATGTACAGCACACAGATTACTTGCTAATTGCAAAGGAAAAAATATACCTTCATAAAGGAGAGATCTGGCAATCACTACTTTAACCAAATGATCAAAAGCATCACCCAGTTCAGCAGTCTCTTTACCTCCTCAACTGGTGCAATATGAAGTATACAGCATGACCTAGGAAGTACTATATTCTTGCCAAAAATAAAACAAGCCTTTAAACCTAACTTCCAAAGCAGAGGTATAAGTTAAACATCATCACAAGGAAATAATTAGACAAGTCTTTTTTATCTGTCTTCTTTCACTTAGCATAATTATTTTGAGTTGGGTTTTTTTCCCTCCTGTATCAACAATTTTTTCTTTTTCCTTGCTGAGTTCCACTGTGTAGGTATCCCACAATTTCTTTATCCACTCACCTGCTGATGGATATTTGAGTTGTTACTGGGTTGGGGCTATTATAAGTAAAGCTACTAGGAACATTTGTGAACAAGCTTTTGTTTGGACTTTTGCTTTCATCTCTCTTGGGTAAATACCTAAGGGTTGAATGGCTGGGTAGGTATTCATATACATATACATCTGGTAGGTATATGTTTAACTTTTTGAGAAATGGGTCAACTGTTTTCCAAAGTATCATTTTGCATGCCCACTAGCAGTACATGAGAATTCCAGTTGTTCCATATTCTCACCCATGCTTAGTATGGTCAGCCTTTTTAATCTTATCCATTCTATCAAGTATGTAGTGTTATCTCACTGTAGTTTCAATTTGTATTTTAATTTTTATGAAGTTCAACTTATTGATATTATTTCTTTTATAGTTCATGCTTTTTGTGTTATATTTAAGAAATCTTTGCCAAACCCAAGGTCACTAAGATTTTCTTCTGTTTTCTTTTAGAAATTTTATAGTTTTAGCTCTTACATTAGGCCTATGATCAAATTTAAGTTAATTTTTGTATATGAAGGTCAAGATTTATCATTGTTCTTGTTTAAGATGTAGCCTTATTCTAAATCAGGTATGAAGTGATGACAATGAATATAGAGAAGATATCAGTGAGAAGTTGGAAGCAAGTAGGAAAATGACCTGGTGATTGATTATAGCCTAGATTTTCCAGGACAGTCCCAAGTTTTAATTTTCTGTCCTATTTTCCTCCCAACTTTTATTAAAAGGTTCAAACATACTAAGAAGTTGAAAATAACTTATAAACACCCATACTCCTACCATGTATATTCAACAGTTGTTAAAGTGTTTCCATATTGCTTTATGTAATGATTTTTTGAATAATTTGAACATAAATTACCAAAACCATGACACTTTACCCTTAAATGCTTCAAAATACAATGTTAGGATATTCTCCTACATAAAAATAATACCATTTTCATACCTAAGAAAATTAACAATTGGGTTAATTGTAAATTAAAATTTCCCTATTGTCATTTAGCATTCAATTCTATTTCAATTTTCCCTAGTGTTGTCTCTAGTGTTTTCAAACCAGCATTCAATCAAGTTTCACCCATTTGTTTGTTTGGTTTTTCTCCTTAGTCTTTTAATCTAGAACATTCTCCATCTTTAAAAAAAATGTGTCTTGTAGAATGTACCATATTTGGTACATATGGTATAATTCCATTTATATAAAATTTTGGAAAATGCAAATCAATTTATGGCGACCGAAAGCAGATAATGGTTACCTGGGAAGGGGATGCAGCTGTGAGAGGAAAGAGGGATGAATTGCAAAAGGCTCTGAGGAAAGTTTTTGGGATGATAATATGTGCATTATTTGATTGTAGTGATGGTTTCACATTCTATACGTACATCAAAACTGATAAATTGTACATTTTAAATATGTGTGATTTATTACACACATTGTAATATTGTGTGTATTGTGTAAATTGTACATAAATTACAACTCAATAAAACTATAAAAAGTTGGAGGGATCACAATATATTAATAAAAACAGTAGTGCAGAAAATCTTAAATTGAGACTCTCCTGGAAAATCCAGGCTGTATAGAAATTGTACTTATTATCAATTGTTAAGTCTTCTTCCTACTTCTAAATTTCTGATATCCTGTTTTCATTCACATCACTTTACACCGTATTTCATGACAATACATTTTAAGTTTTAAACTACTTATTATGAAAGTACTTGAAAAGAATTTATGAAAACATTTAAAAGTGCATTTTAACTTAAAACCCAAGAAAAAAAAAAAAGACTTTCAGTGGCTCCCCATTGCTTCCTGAATTAAACATAGAGATAGTTCACAAAAGGGTCTAAATCTCTCTTTTCAGCTTTTTCTCCCATAACTACCATATGCATACCCCATTCCCAGATTGATGGGCCTGCCCACTATTTGCAGACCTCAAGCCTGCACTGCTGATGTCCTTGTCCATGTTGTTCTTTGTGCTTGAGATACTCCTTTTCACATGGGCTACCTTCTCCCTTCAACTATCTCTGACAGGGAGAACTCCTACACATCCTGTAAGGCTTCTTCTGGAAGCTTTGCTGATTACTCTTGCCCTAACCAGATGTGCATTCCTCCCCGTAGGCCCCTTAGCCTATGGTTTATACTGCCCCTTGTGTTCTTTCCAGAGCTGGGACCAGGGGATGGCAAGTGAGGCACTCACCTGAAATGCAAATTTTAAGAGGGCACAAAAGAACTCAGTAATCAAGCATTTTCAAGTCAGTATCCAATCAAGTTTCACTCATTGCATTTGGTTATGTCACTTTAGAATCTTTTCATCTAGAACTTTCCCCCACCTTTAATAAAATGCATCTTGCTATTCACTACATATTGAATACCCCATTTTCTAATTTTATGTAATATAGTACTTTAAATAAAAGTTTTTAAAAATCAAAATAATGCAAAAAATTGATGAGCAAAATACCAAAATGTTAAATAAAGACAGGATCAGTCTTCCTGATTTTTCCTGAGCCTTGGGCTCCAATATGGCTCCAGGCTCCACTGGCTATTTCACAAACTGCCTGGATGCGAGGACTTACTCATCCTGTATGCCCTGCCGCACCTATCCTAGGGCCTGGCAAGTCATGGGCATCCATTCATCTTACAACAATTTTCTGCTCCTTCCACGTATTACTTCCCTCATTAAAAGAAGCAAAGAAAACAGCAACAGTGATGAAGATGTCTAAGGATAGAAGGCTAATGAAGGAAAAAAATATATAGCAGGTTTATATAGAAAGAAAATAAGGATTGTCTCTAAGACAAAGAATTTCAGCTGCATCCTACATGTGAAGATAGACCACAAGGGGAGAAAAGGCTATTATGTTAAAAATTTCTCATTTTAAAATGTTTTTTTTTATACCAATAATAATCATCCTGAATAACTGAAATCATCACATCCCCTTCTTATCCTTGGTGTAGAAATTTTTTTGTCATAAACAGACGAACGTTCTTGATATAAAAGTTAATATATTATATATAGCCCCTTTCCAGATTTTCTTATCTTTCAGTTATATATTTCTTTCTTGCAGCAGGGATGAAAAGAATTGTCTGTTTGTGGGTGTTCACATTCTTTGTGATTTAATAACCATTTTGACAGTCCTCTTTTGTGCGCCTAAGACTTTAAAATAAAATCTAGGAAAGGATTCAGTGACAAGTATGGTATCTCAGTAATACCATTGTGTTTATGTATTAATCAGAGATCTAATTATTTAATTCATTTCTTTGGGTATCATGATGTCATCATATGTAGTCAATTTTCTAATCTGGCTAAAACTGGTTTGGTTCTCATGATTCTGTAATACATGGATAGTACAGAAAACCTCAATGCTTAAAGGGGGGGAAAAAGCCTAAAATAACTTACTGGTATGCCCTACATTTCCATGTTCTTAGAAGTATTGTTTCTAATTGTATATGTACAATTAGTTTGGTAATATATTCTATTTTTAACATTATCTCATCTTACCAGAATATAAATACAAGCAGGGCACAGTGGCTCACACCTATAATCCTAGCACTTTGGGAGGCTGAGGCAGGAGGATTGCTTGAGACCAGGAGTTCAAGACCAGCCTGAGCAAGAGCAAGACCCGGTTGCTACAAAAACTAGAAAAATTAGCTGGGCGTGGTGGCTGCACCTGTAGTCCCAGCTACTCGGGAGGCTGAGGGAGGAGGATCGCTGGAGTCCAGGAGTTTGAGGTTGCAGTGAGCTATGATGACACCACTGCACTCTAGCCCAGGCAACAGAGCGAGACCCTGTCTCAAGAAAAAAAAAAAAGATAAACACAAGCAGAGTTTTACACAGAGCACTCCTTGTGTAAAAGGATAAATTCTTGCTCCTTAAATTGGGGTAAATTATGCCCCGTATTCACTGAAAACTTAAAACTGCCATTAACTATAATGATCTATCTATCTCTTTAGTTCCATGTTAAGAGTGAACAATAATGAACAAGAAAAAAAAAGCATAAAACATGAAATATTTTTAAATGAAATAAAACTGATTAGAGGGTGGGACTAGATACTTTGGTTTGCTAATCCAGTGAAATCTAGCACATATGAGATATATCTTCCCTATCTTGTGGGTAGAAACCAGCCAAAGATTTGGAGGACGCCTTATTTTCTTTTTCACCTCAATATTACTGGTGATTCATAAATTGTCTTTTGAAAGTTTAACTACAATTTTATGTTTTATTGCTGACTATAGGTAGAAATGAATTGATATATATTAGTTATTTGCTAGGAAGGGAGATCCAGATATGCTCTAGGCTAAAAAACAAAAACAAAACAACAACAATAAAAAAAACAGGTTAGAAACCACCTTTTGGGGGCAGTTGTCTTTCTCTTGCTTCGTCAAGTATCATAGTCAAGAGTTAGAACAGGATCTGCCTTGTAAACCAGGAGGGCTCATTCCGGTTACACTAAGGAAATGAAATTGGTTAGTCTGGGAAAGAGTAAATCAGCTGTGGGTACCATTGACCTCCTCATGTTGATGATGTAAGCAAGTGATTTTCTCAGGGAAGGAAGAGAAGACCTTCAACATAACAGGTACAGTGCTTGTTGCCTTAGGAAATCCATTGTTGCTGGATACTGAATAATGGACAATTTTGAAGTTTAGATCAAGAACAGCAATCTTGTTTGTCTTGTCTACTAAGCACCTATCACTATGTTTGGCACATAGTAGGTGTTTAATACATATTATTGGTGAAGTTTTAAAAGTCTATAATCATGAAAATACATGGAAGAAACAATAGAATATTGCTAAGTGAAAGAAGCCAGTTTAAAAAGGGTACATATGATTCTAACTATATGACATTCTAGAAAAGGCAAAACTACAGAGACAGTTAAAAGATCAATGGTTGCCAAGGGCTCAGGGGGAGGGTGAGATAAATAGATGGAGCACAGGGGATTTTAGGGGAGGGAAACTGTTCAATATAATACCATCATAGTGGATATATGTCATTACATATTTGTCCAAACCCATGGAATGTACAACACCAAGATTGAATCCTAATGTCATCTATGGGGTTTAGTTAATAATAATGTAGCTATTGACTCTTCAATATATTGGCTCTTTATATAACATGTACCACACTAATGCAAGGATGTTAATAATAAGGGAAACTGGGGTGGGGAAAGAAGGTATATGGGAACTGTCTGTATAATCTGCCCATTCTTCTGTAAACCTAAAACTGCTCTAAAAAGTAAAATCTATTAATTTAAAAAAAAAAAAGGTCTATGAAGCTTTATCGTGTCTCTGACTTTCATTCCAGGATAATATAAAAGGAGCTATCAAAAACTGGGTAAATAAATGAATGTGATATCCAAGGCAATATTCATTACAATTTATTTTCTTTTGAATAAATAAATATCTATTGAGTGCCAACCAAAGGCTGCTAGGCAATGTATGATATAGAAAGGAAAGGAACTGCTGCTTATTCTGAGAACGTCAAACAAGAGCTGTTTTATTCTCTTGACCACAGATTCTTCAGGAAAGAAAATGTTTACCTGCCAAAGAAGAAGAAAGGAACACTTTAGGGAGTGTGACAACTAAGTAGGAATTTAAATAAAATTGATTGGGACAAAAACAAAGGTTCAAAACTAGCTAAAGGTATGAAGACAAAGGAAAGCATCTCAATAAAAGTGAAGGTAAAACAGTCTATGCTGCATATAAATGTATATGAGTTACAATTTCTTGAAGCAGTAAGAAAGCTTGTGTATGTATGATTTTGTAAGTCATCTGAGACACACTATAATCACCTGGAATTGTACAAAGGATAGCACAAAATCAACCAACGCCTTTGCCTGCTCTCCCTGGGCCCACCTCCAACACACACACACACACACACACACACACACACACGCTGTATTCTTTCTAAGGATCTCCAAGTTATAGGCAGTTGAACACAGCCATGGGCAGAAACTGGTTGGGGAAAAGGAGGTGTCTCATCTGGTGCTTAAAATGAAACAAAGCAAAACAGAGGCTAATACAATTAGGACATCTTTCTCATCTCGTCACCAAAAAGGCAGAGAGGTAGTTCTGCTCCTTCCTGCTTCCACACCCACTCCTCTGGCTGACCTTTTGTGACTTCCTTTATTCTTCAAATCTAGCCTGGGTGTATATTTTAAGTTGCATTTATCTGTACACCAATTACAATGCATCAAGTGATAAAGAAAGGTGACAAAACAAAAGCAACACAATTTTCCCTAAATCCTACCCCACAGAAGGAGAGGCTAAACTCGAATTTAGTGTTTGGGAGCTATAACCTGTTCAAGATAGATTTTTTAAAAACCAATAACAACCCACACACAATCCCCAAGATTACAAGCATTGGGCAAAGCTTCTTAAAGAGTTGTACTGCAACTATCGGACGCTTTGTAATACCTAGAGGAGTAATGGTAAATACTTAATTTTTGAAGGTTCAGTTCTGCTATTACCAACCGGAAGTCACACAGACTGTCTGATCTCATTCCAACTCAAATCCAAGGTGTAACTCGCTGTCCTTATACAACAGACAGTATTAGAAGTCTAGAAATGAGACTGCATGAACAAAAGTAAAGCATATCAGACATCACGCCATATCCTTCTTCCTGGAAAAACAGTGTCCAACAGGCCCAGAATGTCCTAAATAATTTGAGGTATAATTGAACCTGTAACTGATAACGAAAAGTGATTCTCCATTTCAGCAGATGTTAACAAGCCTATGACATGTGTATACGCAAACCCAGGGAGTAATGGACCTGTAGTGAAAACTAAAAATTCAGATCACACTCGGAATAAACTCATGAAATTTAAGCTAACAGAAAGCTAGCTATTTCGAACAGTGGAACATGCCTCATATTTTCAATAAATTGAGAGTACAATAACTAAAAACAAAAGATCATCTGAATTTAACTAAGCCATTGATTACGTGTAAAGATTATGCATCAAACTAAAAGATGCCAACAAAAAATATAGAATAATAGCTCTAAGAGAACAGGAAGTTTCTTCCTCATGCAAATGAATTTCACTCTCAAAAAGAGAGAGAGTGAACTGGAAAGAGGAGAGAGAACATGATACCAGAGCCTGATCTACTTGGTTGCAGGCAACTCTGGTCCTAGCATTTGGGTATTTTCCACAAGTTTTCTCTCCTGAAGTACATGCAGTTCCAATCAACACTTCAAAAGGATTTTCTTAAACTTGGAAGTTATCCCAATCTTTATCTGGAAGAATGAACTAATAAAAATAACATGGATATTCTAAAGAGAAATGAGATAGAGAGCTAGCTCTACCAGACACTAGAACATATTGTAAAACAATACGAATTAAAACTTTGCAGTGCTGGTATGAGAATTGAGTTAACAAAGCTCTTAATGGACAATAATAGCCTGTAAATTGATTCTGGTATGTATAAAATACATATTAAAAGTTGTATCACAAATCAGTTGGGAAAGAATGATCATTCCATAAATTGTAATGGACTGAATCGCCAGCAATTGGGAGAAAAACCAACTCACATCTTCATTTCATGGCATAAATAAAAAATAAATTTTAGATATATAAAGAGAAAAAAAAAATTAAGCTCTAGATAAGCTAAAAGAAAATGAAATTAAATATTTTTCAAGCCTCTGGAAAAGTATGGATTTCTAAGCTTGGAAACAATAGAAGATATAAAAATTTCACAACACAAGAACAAAATAATTTTGAAAGTTAATATAAAAAGGCAAAAAGTAAACCAGGAAGCATAGTCACTTATGGGATGGGACTAATAACTCTAAAGGGGTCAGATGAATAGATTAAAAATTTACTAAGACTCTACTAGATAAATGAGCAAAGGGCATGTGCCCTAGTTGTAAACAAAAAACTTTCACCTGCTGTTGTGATTTTAAAAAGCAAGAAATAAAACAAAGATGCATCACTTTCACCTATTAAATTGGCAGAACTAACAAGTGGTGATATGTAGTAATGTAGTGGGTACAGAGAAATGGATACACTGTCTTTCTAGTGGCATTTCATATGTAAATAACCCTTTAGAAAGCGATCAATTTGACAAAATATGTCAAGAAGGAAAAAGAGATCTCATACCCTTTATCTAGGGGTCCCTTTTCTGGAGATGAAGAAAATAAAAGGTATGTAAAAAGGCATATGCACTAGGACGGTTATTGAATATTATTTATGATTATAAAAGATTAGAAGGAACCAAATTATGTAACAATTGGGAAATGGTTCAGTAAAGCATATGTTACTGAAAGTTCGGTACTTGTCCCCACAGCCAAACAAAGAACAAGGACAAGCAGTTTGAGGAGGAAAGAGAAGTTTATTAATTTGCTGGCAAATGAGGAGAATGGCAGACTCTCATCTTAAAGTACCATTGTCCTATCCATAAGCAGAAATACAGAGCTTTTAAAAGGAATCTTCAGCTTGGGACTATTGCTGTTTAACTATAATTGATGGTCCTGATCAACCCCATCTCCAGCGAAGACTATCTCGTGACCTCTGCCCTGACAATTCTGAAAACAATCTCGTGACCTCTGACCTTGAGCCATCTCCTATGTACAAAGAAACAAAGAACACTCCCCTGCCCTTCTGATTACTGGCCTTGGGCAGGGATGCAGGTTTTAATTCCCAAAAAGAGCATATGTGTGTTGGGGGGGGTTGTTTTAAGAGACACCTTGTAAAACATTTTACCCTTTTTCAGGCCGTTCCCTCTCTTACACATAGAACTTAACAAATGGCCATTTGGAACAAAAAAAAGAATGAATGAAACATACATACGATAGAATATTATTCAGTGAAAAAAAAATCACTGTAAATTCAATGGCTATACAGTGTAGTTATTGTTTTTTTGTGGGGGGGGTTCCTCCTCTGCACAGCATGCTTACCAATCTCCTTCTAATAGCAGCGTCCCTTCCTTTGGAGAATTTCTTCCCAATTTTGTGAAATCCTGGTGGGGATGTAGGTCATAGTAGCCCACCCTCATCTCTGCCAACAGGTGAGCATATGGTCCAGATTAGGCTAGTGACAATGTGACATCGCCCTGTACATGGCAATTCATCAAAGGAACGATACATTTTCCATGCCTGACCAATTTGAGACTTTTTCCAGAATTTTCCAAATTGAAGGTAGACAGAGGCTCTCTCTGCCTTTTGGATGACCCCAGGGTATTGGCAGCTGTACCCCTTGCTGGCTGGGTTCAGAAGTTCTGAAGGAGAGGATGGAGGCAACACAGAAAAAGAAACAGAATTAATGAGGAAAAAAGAAAGATCTGAGGACATCCTCTAGACTTCTGGATATAGCCCTACCTAAAGGCCCTATACTTCCTGCTTACATGAGCATTCCTGACACATGGTTTGACATGTTTAAGCAGATTTGAGTGGGGATTCAGTCCTTAGTATTTGTGTCCACATTCACATAGAAATAATTTCTGTACAATATTTTCAGTGACCAGAGTACTCTTAAAAATTTAGATCAGATGCAGCATTGTTCTGTTTAAAAATCCTATAATAGCTTCACATTGCTCTGGACCAAGAAATAATCTCCTTACTATGTCCTGTGTCCTATGAGGACCCACAGGATTTTCTCTCTCTCTCTCTCTCTCTCTCTCTCTCTCACACACACACACACACACACACACACACACACACCTTCCTCCCTCATCTTCCTTCATGTTCCTCTTGTTCATTTGCTCTGTCTGTATTGGCCACCTTTCTTTCCTCAAACAAAGTTCAGTCCTGTCCTGAGTCCTTGCACTTGCTGTCCCATGTGTGACAAATTCTCTGGCTTAGACCTTCACAAGACTGATTCTTTCTTGTCAAGCAGGTCCCATCTCAAATACCCCTCTGTGAGATATTCCCTGACTATTCACTCTGCATTACTCTCCTTTATTTACTTCACATTACTTATGTCTATCCCAAATTATCTTACTTATTTGCGTGCTTATTATCTGCCTTCTGTTTTAGAATGAAGGAAAAATTTAGGATAAATTCTTGTATGTACACCGAGAATACAACTAGGACACAATAAGCATTTGAGAAAAGATTAAAAGAAAATACATAGATTTATAACATTGGGATGATGGGGGTTTATTGTGCCTGAATTTCCTTCATCTCCTTTTGATCTTCCAAATTTTCTGTGATATGTTTATACTGCTTGATTAATTAAGACACAGATAGAGAAAAGTCATATGCTCTTCAGAACTCACGAAGCTTCCTGGCATTTTTATAAAGAATTTCAGTTACCCTAGTCTTAATTTGTGGAAACTGTGACAACAGGTTTTGCCAACAACCACCCTCAGAAAATCTCTTGGTTAAAAAAAAAAAAAGAAAAGAAAGGGAAAAAAAAGAACTGAAAAGGAACACTTAGTATGACAGTTCATTATAGTGTTCCTAACCATTGTGGATAAAACTTAAATTGGATCATTTGTTAAAGCTTCCAAAGCATAAAATGTAACTGTGATGGATTTCTATATGTAAACATAAGCTCACATCAAGGCATATCAAAGATCAGATACAATAAAAGTTCTTAGAATTATTTAGCCCAATACCATAGCCAAGTGCATGAAGAAAAGTGTCCATTATTTATTATCTGCAGCCTGGTAGTTAACTGAGAATAAAAGGCCTAGTTCTATACATTCTATAATATTTATCATTAAAGTGGTAGCTACAATTTTTTATTACTTAACACTCCATGCTATGGTTTGAATGTTTGTGTGCCTCCAAAATTCATGTTGAAACTTAATTCCCAATGTGATAGTATTAAGAAGTGGGGCCTTTAAAAGGTGGTTAGAAAAAAAAAAAGGTGGTTAGGTCATGAGGGCTACCCCCTCCTGGACAGAATTAGTGCCCTTATAAAAGGGCTTGAGAGAGTGCTCTCCTTCCTTTTTGCCCTTCTGCCACGTGGCCACACAGCATTCATTCCCTCCTGAGGATGCAGCAACAAGGCACCATCTTGGAAGCAGAGAGCAAGCACTTACCAGACATTGAATCTGCAGGCACCTTGCTTGACCTGGGACTTTTCAACCTCCCAAACTGTGAGAAATAAATTTCTATAATTTATAAACTACCCAGTCTGTGGTATTTTGTTACAGCAGAAGGAATGGACTAAGATACCCCATAAGTTTCCCAAAGCCTAAAATGATCACATCTGTTTCTTCAACTCCACAGTGACCTTATTCATCCTAGAAATCACATTTCTCTTCTTCCCAGGTCCTCTCCTGACCCATCATACACATGGACCTTGGCCCTCTCAGAGACCCCCAAATCACTCTCACCGGTGTATTTGAGTTTCACCTGTTTTTCAACCACCTACTCTCAACATAATGGATAATTTCATTCACCTTTTTCATAAATAGTTATTGAGTACCTGTGTGTAGTAGATCCTGGCCATAAACAAGGTATTTTTCCCTTCTTGGAACTTACAGTTTGCTGGAAGAATCAAGCAAAAACAAATGAACAAACAATCAATACAAGTTTCAGCAAGTTTTACGAAGAAAACAAATAGGATTTCCTGCTGGAATGGTCAGGGAAGGTCCCTCTGAAAAGGTAAACTGAGATCTGAAGCACGAGGAGGGACGTCCTGGAACAGGAAAAAGCACAACTTATTTGAAGTCTTATACAACTGGAACATCATAAGCAAGGAGCTAAGTGACATGAGAAAAAGATGAGCGTGGTTGGAAGACACCAGATTGAGCATGGCCTTAAAGGTTTTGGTGAGGAAGTTGGCTTTTATTTAAAGTGCAATTTGAAACAATGGAAAAGTTTTAATCTGAAAAATGATATATGTGATTTACTTTTATTTTTGCTTTACTCTTTCCCTTTACTTACCAATTTTCAAAATAATGAATGGGTTCCTTAGGATCCTTTTGATATAAACTTTATAATGAGTTTATCAATATCCAGAAAACAACTGGGTAGGATTTTTATTGGGATTGCACTGAATCTGGAGATCAAGTTGGAAGTAACTGACATCTTGACAATATTAGTCTTCCTACCCATGGACATGGAATATCTCTCCATTTATTTATATCTTTGATTTCTTTTGTTAGAGTTTTGTAGTTTTCCTCATATAAATCTTGAACATACTTTGTTAGACTTATACCCAAGTATTTCTTTTTTGGGAGGGTTTAATATAAATGACACTGTGTTTTTAATTTCAAATTAATTGCTGGTATATAAGAAAGCAATTGACCTTTGTATATTAACTTTGTATCCTGCAACCTTGCTATAATCACTAAGAAGTTCCAACCTTGCTATAATGAGGTTTTTCTTAACGATTCTTTGGGATTTTAAACCCAGAAATCATTTAATATTCTTTAAAGGTTTTTTAAAATATATCATTATTAAATAATTGATTTAAACACTTTGATCTGTTTCAATCTCTCATAATTATTATTTTTATCAATACTTAAATTATTCTTTCTTGGGTGAGTCTCTTTAAGTTGCCTCCTGAGTCCTTTTGACATAATCTCAGTACTCTTTGATTGCTTCCCTGTTACCTGGTATGACAAGATATTCTAGGCTGGTCTTTTACATTTCCAGCCCCAGACCTGTAATCACCTTATTCACTAAGGAGTCCTGATTCCTTTTATCAGAAAATGGTATTTAGAAGTCACAATTCAGGGTGTTATTTTAAAATCATCCTTGCTTTTATGTGGAAAATGAAATAAAAGAGAGCCGAATGGAATTGGAGAAACTAGTTAGGAAGCAATGTGGCAGTTCCAGTAAGAGACAATGGCCATCTAGACTGAGTTATTGACAAAGAAATTGGAGTGAAGTGGGCTGATTTGAAATACATGTTATTGTCATGGCAAGTGAACTTGCTCTTGGGTTAGATGTGAGGAACGAAAGAAAAGAAGGACTTGAGGACAACTTTAAAGTTTTGGAGGTAGATAGATAGGGAATATCATTATCAGAATAACGAATATTCTGGGAAATATTTGAAGTGGGATATTAAATCCCTACTTCTAAATCCTATTGGCTTAATTTTATTTTAAAGACATTGTGTAAATAAGGTTTCGAAAAATCGCATATACTTAGTAACTGTTTACATTACTTTGTATAGTCTTCTAGTTCTCGTTGACTAAATCCACAATTTAACAGTTGCAAGCAATATGTTCACCCAGTTTAATGGTCTGCATTTTTCCACGTAGAAAATTTGAAACATTGCCTTAAAAAGTACTCGATATACAATAAAAATATTCAACATACAATAATGTATTTAATTATTTAATCAGTTTGCTGTATTTGAGTTGTTTCCAATTTTTAATTATTGTGGTTTAGTTAAGACTTAGTTATAAGCAGCAAAAAAGTGATTCAAGTTACTTTATGTTGAAAAGGGTGATTTTTTATGAAGATAGAGGGATATATCATGGAGTCAAAGAATAGAAAAGCAGTTGGGTGTCTGGAAGGAGCCAGGAGGTTGTCAGCCCTTTCTTCATTTATCTGTTTCTCTTGGTGAATCTGCTTCATTCTTCTTTCCCTTACCCCGATTGCCTCACCTTGTAGGGGAATAGGGTTACTCCATAGCCTGAGATTATTTTACCACATTGACCACATGCAGAGGCTAACCTGTAATTCTCTGTCCTAGTTCCACATACCAGCTTGCATTAGACCCACTTCTGGCTGAGTTGTAGATCAGGAGGTGGGATTATCCAATACAAACGTGTCTGCCAGGGATTCACCCTGTTGATGGTGGGTGGGAAGAGTTCTAGAAAAGAGAGGATGGCCCATGGGTTGGGCTGACCCCTAAAAGATGTCACTGCATTCTGAATAATGCTTCTATAAACAAGTTTGTAGAAGTTACTTTTTTTCTTTGTCCTTGGAGTATGTTCATCAAAGTGGAATTACTGGGTCTCAGAGTTGGAACTGTTTCATGACTTATTCCTTATGCAAGCTGGGCCATGCTGACAACATGAGAGGAAATAAGGGTGTTAGGAAATACTGGTCTGGCAACTCTCAAGAAACTCTTCCTTATCTCCATGATACACCTTTTAAGTCATTGCCTCTTCCACCCTCAGTAAGTACTAGAATAAATATGCTCTCTTCATATTTTTGTTTTGGTCCCTTCAATAATATTCATTGAACAGAAGAAATGAGAGGACATTACAATCCAATGCTCATGTAGTAATATCACATTGTTAAAGGGAGTTATGAAGTTGTAAATTAATTTCTTCTCACAAATAAATACCCCACACTCTCTCATCCTTATTGGTCCCGTTTTCCAGCCCTTTTAAGCATTTTTCTAGCATTTGCCATCCTATATCTAATTTCTCCCCTCAGACTGAGGATCTGAACACTTCCTCTCCAGAATACAATACTAAGAAATATCCATCAGCATGAACTATTAATTTCTCTGAGTAAATGATAACTTTTAAGGATATTGATTACCTAAGTACTTCACATTTTTCACAAAATTACATTGTTCTTTTTCAGTCAGGTCCAGAATTTTAATCTACCTTTGGATTCCTTAATTCATGCATTTGGAGATTGGACAGGAATCAGTACAAGATCACAGGAAGTGGGGGTAAGAGTAGAGAGAATCAGGACCAAGGATGTCCCAGGTCAGTACTGTCCAGGATGACACAGGTTAGCAGACCATGAAAGAGGCCACACAAAGAAGGAGGGAGACTGAGATATCAGCCAACAGAAGAGACAGGAGGCCTCTGACTGACCCGGAAGAAATGCCATAGTGTGGCCTCTGCACAGACAAACTAGCTACAGAAACTAAGAGTCCTGACTGGGCAAGGAGGCGAAGGTAGGCATGGAGTCCAAGTGTCCAGATGGGAGTCCAAGGAGTAGATGAAAAACATGGTCCAGCCAAGGGACCAGGAAGATAAGCAGGGAGGTTTGATCCCACACATTGAGGGAAGTATTTGGCATATGTTTTCAATACATTATAATGCCAAAATATTGCCCCTTTTCTTCACCCTATTGTAATGTCCCCATGTTGCTTTATTTAAAATTGTGTAATTCACAAAGGCAAAGTCAGAGAGTGACTTTTGGTTCTAAGTCTCATCCTTATGTCTTGTTTTTAAATGCAAGAAATGAGGGCTGACATAGCCTGGCAGGTATGTTCTTGTCCACAGCAGGATGGAACTCTGCAGGTGCCATTATCTGGGGCTACAGTGTCCTCTGAAGTGTCCTACGGTTTCTAAAAGAGTTTGTTCATGGTTTTAATGGTGGGGGGTGGGGTGGGGAAGAAGTCCTTTCTTTATATCATTCATTGTTTTACACACTCCAACCTAATTTTAAGGGTACAGAGGGAATGGCAGCTAGTTTCTAAGTTTGCAGGGAAAAGTGCTAAAAGCAAATAAGTAGTTGGGAAATTGTCTTGACATTTATGGAATGAACAAGGCATTATTGTGTAATAGAAGGGTTTATAACTGTTCTGGGAACACTCTTCCAGTGTGTTAGAGATGGTTGGCCATTTGTTTTAAAGAATTCAAAGAATAGCAAAAGCCACTCTAGCAATTTTAGGGGAATGGCTCTGGGCAAAAATTACAGAAGAAGAGGAGGGGGAATGTATGAGGGCCATTAAGCAACTGTCTGTTGAGGAGCATTTACTTTAAAATAAGATAAATATCCTTTGTGTTATAAAATAAATACTTTTGCAATATTTCCATCCCCATCTCCTAACCTTGTTGTTTTCAGACTTTGTTAGAATGTAGGATTGAAAAACAATGTGAAGCTCAGATAGAATATGGTTTGATCCCATTTGTCAGTATTGAGGGAAGTATTTGGCATGTGTTTTCAATACATTATAATTCCAAAAAATTGCCTTTTTCTTTATGCCATGTTGCCTTCTTTAAAATTGAACAATTCATAAAACATTAGGGCTTGCTCCACTGAATATGGCCAAATTTCTCATTTGACATAGAATTGTATGTACTTCTGTCTCTGTTAGTAACTAACCTCCTCTGAGTACTTAATTCTTAATAAATATTAAGTGGTGTATTTGCTTTCATGTTCTTGGCTAGAAATTACATGACTGGGCAAACTCTGAAATTTTGTACCTTTTTGGCTTATGCGCTTTTTGTAATAATGAGTCAAAATAGATTTATAGTCAAATGTTTTCTTGAATTCAAAATAGAAAGGGATTCTAGGATCTTGAAAGCACTAGGGAAATGTGACTCCACAATGAAATTGTGTCAAATGAACAAACTGAAGAATGTTCTTCTCACCATAAACTCCAGAAGGGGAAGAAGTTTTATAAAAGAGAAATATCTCAAATGAAATATTAACAATATTAACAATTATTTCAATTATCCCAGGTTATGCATGGTAATTTGAATCCATTAAAATGAATGAACTGGACTAAGATTTAACTAGACGAGACTATAATTTTTCAAAGCAGTGAACTCCAACTTGTATTTAGTAGGATTTTTTTTTACCTATGTTACTGACCTAGTTTCAGATGTGGACTCACAAACCCCAGGTCCCTAGGAGAGTAGGAAGAAAAGTTACTTGCTTATATTCTGCAATTTATTACACTAATTTATGGTCCTTCAAGTCTGGGCAGGGGATGGGCTGTTCTTGTTTTATAGAAGAACCTTTTTGTCCTTTGTTGGGGACGTTTCCAGCAATTTAACAATTGACTCTAATAGAATCTTATGAATAAAACTAATGAAAACATGAAGAAATGAACTCTAGAGACCAAACATACAGTAGCTTATTGTTCACTCTCTGAAGAATAGAAATACCTTCTCTAACAAGGTACAATGGTACAAACAGGAACTAACACTCCAGTTTCAACGCACAAGGCATTCAGGGTGAGGAGGAGGCCAATATTGCTGACCTTAATCAGGTCAGCACCTACAGACGCAAACAGCATAAGCAAAAAAGTAAACGTGCTTCAACTTTTGGATGTGTTCATATGATTCCTAAAGTTGTTTTAAGAGAGAAATTATCAAATCAGGTTCTTTGTCCTCTGACCCATCTCAATGTTTTTGTTTTTGTTTTCTCTTTCACTAAGGCCAATCCTTATCTTGCCTATGCTTTTGGATCTTGGGGGGTGTATGGGAAGTGTGAAAAGGAAGACTTGGTACAACTGAAATACCTAGATGGTTTTTAATTACCAGATTCTTCAACACATCAAGCCTTTTACTGGAGTTGCAATCATAGCCTCAGACAGGGCAAATAACCTCCCTTGCCTGGGTCTCAGTGTCCTTATCTATAAAATAAGGCGTATATCCAAGTGTTTATCCAAATGTGTTACCCAGGCCACTGATAGTACATGAGATGACAGGAGATGGTACATGGACAATTGCTTTAAGTTATGTATTTATTTTACTAGCCTCTTAGACCTGTGATGTTTCTGAATATTACTGCTTAGAAGCAAAGTGGGTATTAGGGTTTTTTTTTAAAGCCAATCAATGTAAAGAAAAATATCAAGTAAATGATATAAGCATAACAAAATAGTGACATGTTATTTTCTAACAAATAATATTTGGAAGACATTAGACTTAGATAATCCCTAAGATATGTTTCAGCTCTAAGACTTAAATGTCTATAATTTGTAAAGCCTTTCTTCCAAGCTTTGCTCACATTAACCTCAATAGAGAAGCCAAAAATTGAATAAAACAGATGAAGTTTAAACGGCAGAGGTAGAAAGGAAGAAAAGCAAAGTGCTTGGATAATTCTTAGACTTGATAATCACTCAAGAATTAAAACTGGATAGATTTTTTAAATGTTGATGTAGAATTTTCACACAATTGTCTAAGCAACTTCATGCAACACTTTCATAAAGACCTTTTAAAAAACCCATCTTGAAGTATATATTCTGTAACTACGCCCCCAATGTTTATATTAATATTATGATCAACACTGGTGTCCTAAAAGAGTTGCAAATTCTGTTGTGGTTGTCCTTTAGCTGCTTGTTGGAGTGGTTTCACTTATAAGAAAGATAATAATGTACGTCCTAATTTTATTTATTGAGTGCCCAGCAGTGGCTTTGCACATTGTAAACTTTATCTTATGCAATCCTCACAACAACCCTACAGAAGTATTATCTCCCCTATTTTCAGGTTAAGAAACTGCAGCTCTTTGAGTTTCCTAACTAACCCAAGTGCTCACAGCTAGTCTGTAGTGAGCATTTAAAAAATGCTACCCAGGTCTGTCCCATTTCTAAGCACATGCTTTTTCTACAGTATAAAAGTTTTATGTAAGACTTGTAAAGAGACATCCCTCTCTCTCTACATATGAAATCAAGAGGCCTTTGGACTTGATCAAGAAAAGCTTTTGGAAGAACTCGAATTCTTGAAGAGTAGCTCAGAGACTTAGGCTGGAGTACTAACTACAAGGGGGGTCATTTCAAAGAAGTGAATGGCTACACTAGAGGTCTGTCATCTCTGTCTTCACAGTGGATGCCAGCTGCTGCAGTCCCTGGACTAAGACTCTCCCTCCACCTCTGCAGATCACCACTGCTGCCCCAGGTGAAAGCCGGCATCTTTCCTTACTGCAGCGGCTTCTTCCTCCCCTACAGGTCATCTGCTCACAGCCCCAGCTAAGAGCCTGCCCTTCACTGCCCTCTCCAGCAGCTGTTAACTTTCAACAGAAAGTGACCCTGCTGTTCGTCAAAGTAAAGAGTCACCTCTCGACTTCTCCTCCTCTTTTATCATCGAGGAGTCCCCTTTAGAATGCTCTAAGAACTCAAAGGAAGACCAGCTATCTGCTGCCCTTTCTTTGAGAATTCTCTGTGGCATCCAAAAACAAAGTGGGAAGATCTGAAATTAGAAATTATTTCTGCAAATAAAATGATCAACCCCCTGATCCTTCCACAAAAGGAAAATTTTTAGATAAATTTTAGATAATTTCTTTTTACTAGAGTAAAAGAAGTATCTTATCAAGTGGGGAAAGAAAACATCTGTGGTATTTGGAAAGCAGTCTTAGTCATAAAGATGCTAAGGTGAGAAGGAAGCTACCTCTAAGCATACCTTGTTTAAAACACAAAGGCTTCAGTTACAGACAGCTGACAGGTGCTGAGAACAATTGCTCAAGGGCAAGGAGCCCAGCAAAGAAAAAGTGGATGTAAATCCTTGGGTTAATGCCACTACCAGTTGTCTCTGTTATCAGCTCCTTTCTCTCTCATAGGTGAAGTCCTAAAGGAGGCTGCATCCACAGGGGACCTCTCCAAGGCCCAGTCCACCCAATATATGAGATTGTCATTTTTATAGGTCAAAATGGCCAAATACCAGCAATCCCGATCTATACATTTCCTCTCCATCATAGGAGATGGGATGTCCACCTTTGCCTAGGACATCTCATCTGGATCATTCCTTTGCAGTGCCAACCCTCATATCCAGGCATAGTCTTTAGCTCAGATAGGTCCTGAACTTCAGCCTGGGCAGGTGCTCTGCTCTTTGGCCCCATCCTTGCACAACCTGCTTGGGAAATTGCTGGGCAGATTCTTAATCAAGTTTACTGTGATTATCAATTATGAGAGATGAAACAACAAGCCATGACCCAAAGCTGGAAAATTACTGCTCTGTGGGGAAGATATGGGCAAAGGATAAATTCTTTGTACAAGCGAAAACTTATGAAAATGGGCTCCACGGGAGACTTGCTTTCCTGGATGCCATGACCTGGTCCTCTGGTCCTATCTCCCTCCTACTGCTGTAACTATGACCCAGAGCTCCCTGACCCAGGGGGCTGGACAGCGGCTTTCAGCCCTTGTCCTTGTTGTCCTCAGGCCTCCACTCCCACCTCCACCCTAGGTTTCCTGGCCAGGTTTTCTTGCCCCTTGAAAATGTGTGTGGCCATGATATGAAATTGTAGCTTCAGAGACTTATCAGTTTGCCTTTTTAATGATTCCATGTTTTATCCAATTTTGAATATTTAAGGTGTGTTTGGTATAGTTTATCTTGACAAGTAACGCCACACTCAGCAAGTGAGCTCAGGTGCTAACATCATGTCAATTAGGAAAGACAGTGAGATTGAGAAATGGCAAGATTACACTTTCCCAGTACAATATTTTTCTTACTTTTTTCTTTTCTTTCTTCTCCTTCTTTGTTTAAAATAGAGACAGAGTCTCGCCATACTGCCCAAGCTGGCCTCAAACTCCTGGGCTCCAGCGATCCTCCTGCCTCCGCCTCCTGAGCAGCTGGGATTGCAGGCATGCACCACCACGCCCAGCTAATGTATTTTTCAATGCCTATATTATTGTCCAAGATTATAAACAAGTCAGAATTTGTCTTCATAGCTTTTATTATACATCATATTATTTATTGTGGTGTTTGATTACTCACAGTCTCCCCTGCTAGATCTAAGTTCAGTGAGATCAGAAATTGTTTAGCTCACTCCCCAGCAGCTAGCTTAATGCTCGGTACACAGTAGTTTTCAATAATTATTTTCTGAACGAATAACTGAATGTTCCCTTTAAGAAGATATCTGTAAGATTTTTTTTTCCCACAAAGGCTTTGAATTTTATCTCAAGCCTTATAAGCTAGAATACTGAATGTGAATTTGACAGTCAATCTAACAATGCATGTAGGCCCTATAGGTTTGGGTGATCTTTAGGATCCCATTTGGGGTACGATGCCCCCAAGACACATCAGCACCCAAGCTTCAATTGTAGCTTTCTAATGATAATAGCTGACATCTATTGCACACCTTACAAGAACTCTAGGAGGTTGGTACTATTATTATCTTCCATTTTACAGAAGAGGAAATCGAGGCTCAGAGAGGCTTAATCTAGGTCTCTCAAGGCTATGCCATTTTGACTTTATACTACCCTTTATTAAATATCTTGTTATCTTAAATAGTGTTTTTCCTTTCCAGTCTTCTGAGAAGCTTTTGCACAAAGGGAACATTAAGAAATGGCATGGAAGAGGAATGAGCTTTAAAATCAAGTTATTCTAAAAGAGAATGTTTAGGGTCATAATGGACTGGCTCCTTAAAGATGTTTATACACATTTTAAACACGCCATTTAAAAAATTTGTCTTTTCTCAATGCAAGTAAATGATCAATCCTTCAAATAACATCATTACTGCCTGATCATAGGTTATACTCTTTCAAACATAAATGGATGTCAAAGTAACTGAGAAGTAGCTGGTTCTAAAATAAAACAAATTTAAAAATGAAGAATGGTAAGAAATAATAATTTGGTACAGTAAAAAAGAAAGAAAGGAAGAAACAAAGAGGTTTTCTCAACAGTTTTTTAAAGTTAAAAGAGGGAGATTTTGCGCATCTATAATTCTATTGACAATGTCTATCTTGGAACCCTTGGAAAGGGTCTTGTGAGTTATTTTAATCTGAAAGCTCCATGCCTCTCATTTTGTCAATTTCCTCAAATTGAGTGGGTAGAGTGTGCAGAAGGTGTTAAATGGTACTCAGAGGAGCATGGCCTGAGTTTTCTGAATTTTACAAAAGTAGTAGCAATTTTTATTATTTTTCTCAGAATTATTTGCATTTCAAAAGGACACATATCCTGATTGTTTTGTCTCTCATAATTGATAATCACAGTAAACTTGTTTAGGAATCTGCCCAGCAACAAACACAATGATATGCAAAGCATTCAATACATGCTTACTAAGTAAAAACTGATGTTAAAAGAAACCTCTGCCAGGTGCAGTGGTTCACGCCTGTAATTCTAACACTTTGGGAGGCTGAGGCAGGAGGATTACTTGAGGCCAAGAGTTCAAGACCAGCCTGAGCAAGAGCGAGACCTGTCTCTACAAAAAACAGAAGAAATTAGCTGGGTGTGGTGGCTTGTGCCTGTAGTCCTAGCTACTGTGGAGGCTGAAGCAGGAGAATTGCTTAAACCCAGGAGTTTGAGGTTACAGTGAGTTGCAGTGAGCTATGATGATGCCACTGCACTCTAGCCTGGGCGACAGAGAGAGACCCTGTCTGGAAAAAAAAAAAAGAAAGAAAGAAATCTTTAAGGACCAGGCTAAGGCTCCCCTTGCCAACACCAGGAGGGCAGTAAAGATCGATGGTTGCTTCTTCTTCCACTTTCCTTCCCCCTTCTCTTCCCCTGCCCAATCCCACCTCTAACCTTAGGCACTAAATTGACATTCTCTCTGCTGGCTCATGGTAGGAAGGTGCCAATAATTAACAACAAATTGGCTGATAACATTAAGGCAACAGTCCCCTTAATTTCTCCCCCAGCCAGTACAGCTGGGGCTTGGACACCTTTTGGGGAAGCTGTGGTGGTCCTGCCGCCAGGAGGAGCAAAGTCAGAAAACCCTGTTTAGATGTAACAATCAAAGAGGGAAATTATGCAGATAAATAATGGTCCTTTGATAGCCAACTCTGATCTCTTCACGAAGAAGCAGTTAGGGAATAAGGAGAGCAATAGCTTTTAGAGTTACTGAGATTAGTTATTTTGCAACGCTAAGGAACAGTAGAAAAAGAATTATACAACATAACGAGGGAGACCTGTGACTGGTCTTCCCACACTGACTCACTATGTGACCTGGGGTCATTTCTTACCCATCTGGTCTGGGGATTTCTCATCTGCAAAAAATGTACACATGTTGAGCAGAAACTACAGAAACCTGAGTTCTTTCCTTTCCATGTCATGTGAAATAAATTTTTCTTTTCATTCTTTTTAGGAAAAAAGTGGCAATATAAATATAATAATTTTTAAAACCATGTAAATATCCTAACAAAATTTCATTTTTGCTTGTTACTCCCACATGCATAGCTCAAATATAGTTGCACTTATAGTGCATATACATTTTGTGCAGAAATATTTAACAGTAAATAAATCCACCCACTTGAACAAAACCTTGTACTTTGATCTGTTTATTGAAATTTACTGTATACATTGCCAAATCCTTTACATTACAAGTTCTGTGTAAGTTCTTTTATTTTTCTTCCTTCCAGAAATGAAACATCCTACAGGACATTAAGCATTTTGCTTAACTTTTGGACTTGTGCTATCAGTGGGATCTTACTTGTAAACTACACTTTATATACAGCTGGACCGAACAGAGCACTTAAAACCACTGTGACCTTTGGGTTCTCCCAAGCTTCCATACAGCTCCTGCTTCCTCCACTCCATTACAGTTTCTCCTCTTGAAATGAGCAACCATCTAGCTCCACCTTCTCCAGATATTCTCCTATTTCCTGACTCTCCTAATCCTTCAGCCATTCCTTCTCGGGTTTCTTTGCTGGCTTTTCCTCCACAACATAGTCTTTAAATGTTGGGATTTTCCAGGGTTCCATCCAGAGTTCTCATTTCTTCATTTCTTCTCAAACAATATCTTCTCCCTAGGGAAGTTCGTCTATTCTCATGGTTTTAAATACTTTCCCAAACCTCTTCCCTTTGCTCATATACCTCACATAGTCACCCTACTTATCCAACTGCCTCCCTGCCATTTCCCTTTTTAATTGAAGATGGAAGATGATGGTGGAAATATTCAAGAAACATCACAGAGCAAGAGCATCCTTAGGAATTCAGTACTTTCCTCTGCTGGTGTTTTTGCGAAGAGATAACAATGTCAATAATGGTGTTAGCTAAGGCTGCTCTTGTTCAATTATCAGTAACAGTAAAGAAACCATTTGATCTGACAAAATGAGTGACAAAAAGGTTTTATCATCATGAAAGTGGTTTAGATAAAATGTTCAAACATCTGGGATTCTCTCAGAGTTTGGGATCCCTTCTTGGTTTATGAAAAATACACTTTTAGAAAATATCTGGTTTGAGTTCCTTCCATTTTGTTAATTGGGCAGTCAGTTTAATATATCACATAGTGTGCATTGTTTTGAAATTCACAGGCTATTGAAATGTTGTGAAAGGAAATGTTCAGTGAGTGACATTATGGAACTGGAAAGCAAGATAATTTTATAATATTCTTTTATTTTTACCTATAAAAAATAAGTGTGCAAATTCTTATCTACCATAATGGCAGAGATGAACAGGAATATTTATTGTTTGAATTAATTATGTATGTATTTTTGGCTATGACATTATATTAGCATGTATCAATTGATTAAGGAAGGAAATAGTTCAGATACATAATAAGGGTTAAGGAGATCTTGGCTGAGTGACCCAACGGGACCTCCCAGAGCTCCTCAGCTTTTCCTTTCAATGGAGTAATCCCCACAGCAGAAGTGGTGTTTGTGCCTGCATATGTGTGTGTGTGTCTTGTTAAGATGCAAGGTTACCAACCCAAGGGAATAAACATGCCCATACTAAAAACAGAAGCTGAGCAGAGCCTGTACAGAAAAGGATTGAACAGCAAAACTAGGGTGTTTATATCAGCCATGATTTCTGGGCAAGATAGAAGATTTTTTTAAATATAGTACTAAAACTAGATATTATAAACATCCTCTCTACTTCTCTGGGAGCTTGCAGGGACAGCTCAACACAGAGCAAAGAATCAATTAACAGAGAGAGAGAGAGAATTTCCTGGGTAACAAGTGGCTACTGCAGGCACTTGCAGCATGTGTACTGATGGAGGGAACACTTGCCTTCTGCTCCACACTCACACATAACTGGCCCATGACAGAAACACAGTTGACGAAGGTTCTTTCTTAAAGGGAACACTTTGGGTAACTGCAGATGGAGAAAGAAAATTAATAAAAAACCTTCATGCAAGGAAATAACCACTTGTTGGCAACAAGCATGGGTGAGGAACAGCATGGGGCCTAAGTAGGGGATTCTTAATGAAAAATATCCAGGGAAGAAAAGGAAGAAGACCCTGAGAGGACAACACAGACACAGTGACCTCCATGAAATCTGGTTAAGAATCAAGTTAAATCCTCAATGAGAAGGGATTAAAAGTTAACACGAGAACTGTTCTGTATATTTTTATATGTTTAACACATAAATTTTTATTGAGTTAACTATTTGGTTAACTCCATATTGTTAGTTGCCAGAGTATGGATTCAATTACTCTCAACTTATTTTTGGAATCTATGTAAAGCTCTGAGTTTTAAAAAGTATCTAGAAGCTTTGTTAAAGAAAGAAAGCTGTCTTTCATGAACCCAACTGCCAATTGCAATCAAGATTCCAGAGTGGGCAGACCAGGTAAGCACCATCCCTTCAAGAACAGGGACATGGGGAAGTTTCTGCCTGCCTTAGTGGGTTTTACCTTATATTTGTGGGAGTTGATGTTAATAGAACATGACAGCTTCAGATTGTATGGTGAGAGGTTGAAGAAATAAGGAAAAGGACTAATAGAGGGTTGTTATTTTACCATCTTTTTGAGTTTTATCTTTCATCTTTTCAAAATACAGGTGGTCCCCAACTTATAATGGTTTGACTTACGATTTTTCAGCTTTATTGTGGTGTGAAAGCAATATGCATTCAGTAGAAACTGTACTTCCAGTACCCATACAACCATTCTGTTTTTCACTTTCAGTACAGTATTCAATAAGTTATGTGAAATATTCAACTCTTTATTACAAAATAGGCTTTGCATTAGACCATTTTTGCCCAGCTGTAGGCTAATGTGGGCGTTCTGAGTACATTTAAGGTCAGCTATGATGTTCAGTAAGTCAGGTGTGTTAAATGCATTTTCTACTTATGATATTTTCAATTGACGATTGGTGTATCAGGATGCAACCCCATCATAAGTCAAAGAACATGTGTATGTGTTTGTTCCCAGGAGCCAGGCTGCGACCTCCCAAGACCCCTGGAAGCCCTTGCTGGGGATGGCACAGAATGCATTGTCACCGTCATTCCAGAGGAGTGATGACTGAGCCGAGAGCTCAGAAAAGGTATTTGAGTTCATGATCTGCACTAGCAACTGGCTGAATGGCCCTGCTCAAGTCTCCTGGCCCTTTCATGTCATTTTATAGTCTAGTTGTGCTGACACCACTCTCCCGTCAAGCCCTGGGCCTTCTCGGGCTTGGCTCTACCCACTCCCACTCTCTGTGGTCCTCCTTTCCTTCACTCTGCTGGGAGGGGCTGTCTGTGGGCAGAGCCCATAAACTCACCTGGGCTGGGGCCTTGCCCAAAAAAGCCTCTGTCAGCTTGCAAAGGGTCTGAGACATTTCCCTAACCCACTTCCATCCTCTGTCCCAAGCCCCCATACTGAACTGTCAAGTCCAATACCTTCAAGGCCAAGTCAAATCCTAAGTTCACCAAGAAACATCCTCAGAGCCTCTCAGGATATTTCCTCTGTCCTCCAGAGTTACTTATGTATATAAATTACATACATATATATACACACACACATATATATATATCTCCCTCCTGCTCCCCCTTGATTATGGGTTTCTCAAAGGAGGGGTCAAATCTTCTTTGCCACAGCCCCTAGCATTTTGCTTTGTTGAGTCTGTTGAATTGCTTTGAGCAAAATAATTCTTACAAGGTTTTTATTAAATAAATGTCACTGGAATAAGTGTAAAAGAATTTCTGTTTAGGTTATTTAATATACACGTAACATATTCTAAGTGTTTTTTTAAATGCCTTTATTGAGATATAATTCACATACTATGCAATTCACCATTTAAAGTGTACGATTCAATGTTTTTAGTATAGCCACAGGGTTGTGCAACCATCGCCACGATCTAATTTTAGAATAGTTTTGTCTTTCCAGAAAGAAACCCTGTCCCCATTGACAGTCACTCTTCACTTCCATCTGCCCCCTGCCCCTGGAAACCGCTAATCTACTTTTTGTCCTGGTAGATTTGCCTATTCTGGACATTTCATATAAACAGAATCATATAATACGTGGTCTTTTATGATCGAAGTTTTATGCTGTTGAAACATTCAGAGATTTTTCTTTTTAAAAGGTTGGCTCCTTTAAATAAACCTCTGGCAAAATCCACTCTAGAAGGGAGAAATCATTAATCAGGCAGGAGAAACACTGAGTGACCTTTTTAAGGGTATTTGTCTTTTAACAGGGAATTACAATACCATCACACAAATAAACGACTTTTATTTCAGGGGAAACTTTGGGCGAATGTCAGTTGTCTCCTCTCAAGGCTGACTGTCACCTCCGGTACCTTCTTATTCTCCAGCATACCCTGCTTGGAGGAATTGTCAAGTTCTTGGAAAAGGCCAAAAGTCCTCATGTACTTCATCACTAATAGGATGAGGTAGAGTTTTTCAATAACTCTTGAAAAGTTTCCTGAGTGTTAAAAACATGAGTATAAACCTTTATCACCAATTTTGTGGATTCTAAAATGCACAATTTTTCACATTTAAGTGTCCCTCAAATTGAGATGCATCTTACAGTTGCTGCTGGCCTGGTGGCAGTCATGAAAGAGTTGCCATTGCTAGCACAAGCACAAACCTATGGTAGCAGTTCATAGGGCATTTTAATTGAGATGTGTGCCTGGCTGGCACCACCTACGTGAGTTTCCAGGACATTGACAATGTCTTCAGATAGTGTACACAATGATTTGACATTGACATTCTACATACCTATTGCTCCTGCTGGCACAGAGGATGACATCTCGTGAAGAAACACAGATATTGTTGACTGTGCATTGAAAAGTGATTCAGAAGACTCAGACTCTGCATATAAAAAAGTTTTAGGAATACCCTAGCCTTGTATTTCCCTTTTTATGTATGCGCAAGAATGATATGCAATTTTTAAAAATCTACGTCTAAGGAAGTCTGAAGGAGCATTTTCAAACTGATTACAAAGAAAAAGCTTCTGTTAGAGTTTAATTAGCAGGAATCTGTTCCTTTCTTAGTGATACAAAAAATAATGATACATTGTATCATCTTAAATTCTGCCTCTTAAACTCAGTATATCTCTGGTGTCTTATCTTGTTCCCTGCCCTTCGAGAGAAGGGGTTGTGAAATGGAGCAGAATTCTCAGAGTCATTCTCAGACTCACGTCAGGAGGGCTAGAAAGATGAGCCTTGCTTAAGAAACTTTTGAGGTTACTTCTTGTGCCTTAGTGCTTGTACAGAGAACAACAACAAAAAAAATCATGGCAGAGACAAACAAGTTGGGATACACAAGATACAAGTGGGATTCAGTTTTCAGAGTACTGGCAAGCAGCCTGGAGACAGCTCTATAAGCTCCTGGAATCCTTGGGAGGACTGCAGAACTCTATAAACTATATGCTGACATCATCCCTGTCTGGGCAAAGACAAGGCCAGCAGCCACCCAAGAATGGCCTTAAAGAATCCCTAATGAATCACCATAAACCAGAGCAGGAAAGGGAGAACATGCTATGCGTCAGTCTGCCTTTGCCCAGGAGTTCCACCTCCCATTCACCAATTAACTTTACAGTTGCATCTGCCTTTCCTGCCAAGCTCTCTCATAAAGGAATTTATCACCTTCTGTTCTGCTTTTCTTCCCAAATGTGAATCAGAAACCAACAGTACCATTTAAAAAGGCACTTTCAGCAAATCCAATTATGCCCCCAAGCACCTTTACACGGAATGAATGAGCTCTTCTGCATTTCCTTTTGTGGCTTTATTAATGATGCTGGCCCAGAAGCTCACTGCTAGCTTGGGCCAATAATAATAAGAAATACTTGTTTATGTGCCAGGCACTGTTCTAAAGGTTTCTCATATATTAACTCATTTAATCCTCATGACAATCCTATGAAATCAGTACTGCTATTACTCCCACGTCACAGATGAGGAAACTGAGGCATATAGAAGTTAAAAAACTTGCCCAAGATCACACAGCTCTAGACAGAAGAGATGAGGGTTGAACTCAGGCAAGTTGGTTCTAGAGTTCATGCTTGTAACCACTATTATGCTCAACCATGAAGAAAGATGATCAGACACTTTGCCTTTTTCTAAGATTGTGAAAGTTAGCTAGTCCTGTGGCTTTTACGCCTTTAATCAGTCTTAGAACTCAGTATCTATAAAGGATCCAATCAGAAATGCCCTGTTTGAAAAGGGGATAGGACCTGTAGGCATTGCCCCTGTTTGGCCTTCTTCCTGACCCCTGAAGTGACCTTGGCTTGGGCATTTCCTGGGACTCCAGGGGCTTCTGGAAAGCATAGCTGGAAAACTTCCATTTAAATATCTCTTCTTATTGACGAATTACCCAAGATCTCAGAGAGGCAGCTGAGTTCCCAAGGCTGCAGAGCTTCCTGGGGCAGAGCTGCAGGCAGAGCCAAGCTCTCTTGACACTCCACCAGCTCCCGGCTCCCTGGCCCTGCCCAAACTCACTGCCTCCGCATGTCAGTTAGCACGGGCAATGCTGCACTTAATGAGAACAAACAAATGTGCTCATCGCATTGACTTTAAGTGTGAATGATGTGATCACTCTGCTCCTGCTTAGCAATCCTTTCTCTGGAAAGATCTAGAGCAGATGCTGCAGAGCTTTTAGCATAAACTTCCAGATAGCAGTGGTGGGCTTACAGGGAAGCCCTCACAATCAGAGCTGGAGGGCAATTCTCTTCATGAATTCATCTCAATTAGTCCCATCTTCAAGAGAATTTCTTGTCCAGCTACTATTATTATTTCATCCCTGGATAGTGTGTGGAAGCTTGTCTTAAATCCCTAGTAAGATAGAGGATAGAAAATCAAAACCACCTGAGAAATTTTGAAGGGTTCATTTAAGTTGGTAATATCTCTTTTTCTGGGAGTATAAATCCCCAGCTTCTTCTGTATGGATCACTTTATATTTGCAGAGAGCCCACAAAGCGTCATTGTTTTTGAAAGCATTGCAGCTTGAAAATGAATCTGTGTCTTTTCCTTCACAGCAGGTGCAATCAAGACCTTTTCTGAGGGCTCAAACCAGACAGATGGAATAAGTGGCCATGAAGTTATAGTAACACACAATTACTGCTCTGTATTTTTTTAAGTTAATAAAGAAATGATTCTTTGATTCCAACACTTTCCTTTGTGTTAACTGAACTTTTACTACCTGACATGGTAGTTCAATAACTTTCTCATAACTCTGGTCACATGCATTAAGAGACCTAGGTAGACTTGCCTCCCTTTCTGGCCTTGTCTAATGGTGTTTCGATAACATCGATAGCGTGATACATTTATGTAGTATAGAAGAAAAAAAGAGAAAGAATTAAGTTTTTGCCCAATACTGATTAAAAAAAAATTCCACCTTCCTCTATGTGAATAGATGCATTATATTTAGAGTCAAATGCACCCACGGTATTATGTTCTGTATCTCCAGGTATCTTCAGATATGTCTGCCTTTGTCTTTTGTGCACTTGGCCAAGTTATTATACACTCAATTTCTCTCTAGAAGTAATGCCATACCAGTAATTAGGAAATATGAATTCTCTCTCTCCCTGGCTTGAGATCAGGGAGAGCTTAGCCACAACTTGAAAAAATCATGGGGAAAGTGAGCTGCTCCTATGTGAAAGACATTATTAATGTAGGAGGATAATCCTTCTGTTTTATGTTAAGGTGGCTATCTTCTTGGATCTCGATCAAATCTTAATATGTCAGTGGTCTGGGGCAGGAATAAGCAGTGGATAAACGTCTTCTTATCTAGATACAACTAAGTTATAAAAGAAAAAAATACCATCCTTTAGAAGATATTGTACTAACAATAAGTGCTATTAGAATTGCCTCATTTCTTCCAGTAATTTTTCTAATACATTCACTCTTAAATGAAGCGTTTTCAATACACAGATGTGCAGTTTCCACCCAAGAACTACTAGGTCATAATCTTTTGGGATGTGACCCAAGAAATGTGTTGAAAAGGCTTCACAGGTTTCTTAACCCTAATTGGCTAAGAACAACTGCTCTCAATGGTTCATTCTTTTGTATTCTAATTTTTTAAAAATCTAAAGGACTCATACATTTTTGTAATGTTTCATTGATTTCGCTGATGCCAAAATTTCCCTGGTTAAAACATCACAACTCCAGAAGATGATTTGAAGGGTAAAGTTGACACCAAATGATTCTTGGGGAAAGGCAGACAGGATGAAAAGTTTGGGGACTTCACCAAGTTTCAGTTTGAAGGAAGTACAGTCTGTGTGGGTTAAAACCTCTTACCATCTGCTAACTTTATAAAATGATTTGGTGTCAAGCCAGCAACAGACAGGTGCCACCAAAGACTGACTTGGCCATTGACACTAATAGGCAGTCAAGTATAGAGGCCCAGAACTGAGAGACCCACCAGGGCCTCTGACCTGTGCAGATGTCCCTTTTTCTGGGGAGGGTTCCTGAAGCCTTGGGAAGAACTGGATTGAATATCAATGGAGCAGGCCTTCCAAAGCTGTCATTCCCAACCAGCACTCAATTCCTTCTGGAAACACATTTCTACACACACCTGGTATTGTCAGTGAGACAGGATGTTGCCCCAGAGTGTAAACCGTGCAAGGGCGAGAAGTGGTTAAACAAGGCACAAAAGGTAGGCAAGATTATACCAGGGGTAGGTTAATATATTGTATTTTCACATGTCTATGAAGCCATTTTGCACAAAGATCATTCTCCCTTGGATAAATGGACACCCTTTCAAAATGGCAAAACATGAAATAAGAAGGAATCACAATAGGTTGAATACACTCTGAGCTATGGTTGTCTATGTGCAAATGCCTGTCATGAGTAGCTTGTAAAATCAGCCACTGTGACCGCTCATGCATAGGCTCTGCTGATTTTACAAATACACAGTAGCACAGCCGCCTCTCCAAGGGCAGGCTCCAGCCTGACGTTTGCACAGCCAGCAGAAATAATTTCTTGTGGGAGATAGAATTTCATCGTTTAGCAATATTCCATCAAAGGAAGCTGCACCCTCAGCCACACACTCTATTTCAGGGGAGTTGGTTGCCCTTCCCCTGGCTGCTTCCCTGCAAATTAATAGGCAGCCAGCTGGTAAATCGATGCATTTTACACAGGATAGCAGAGCAGATTCCATAGGTCTCTATATTGGGAATATTTATCATGTGAGGCAGTGACGAGGTTTTAAAAAATAACATTTGTTGTTTTTTTCATGATTATCAAAGTAAATCATGTTCAATAGAGAAATGTCAAAATATAAGAAATGAAAAAAACCCATGTTTAATTCAATCATTCAAAGATAAGCACTTTAATATTTTCATGTGCTTTGCACCCTCTTACACAATTGGCATTCTCCCTTAGTATTATATTGTACATGCTTTCACAATTGCTTTCTCCCTTAGTATTATATTGTACATGCTGGACATTTCATTGCTTCTTTTTTGTAATTATAAATAATGTTTCAGTAAATATTTTTATATGCAATTTTTAGTCTACATCTCTGATTATTTCCTCAAGGCAGATTTCTAGAAGTGGGATTTCTAGATGAAAAGATGTAAATAAATAAACACCATGGCATTTAAACAAAGATTTTCTGGGTTAGTTGGAAAACACACTGCTGTGTTTACTGGTTGTGTACTGCTGTTTCTGGAAAAAACACCTGCCGTCAGCTTTCCTCATTCCAACACTTCTTGACATTAGGGTCGTAGGTTGGATGCTTCCTCTCTAGACAGCAGATGATGGAGTGATGAGACCATGCTGTCCAGCATCCCTTTGTCCCTTCAGATCCTCTTCCTCTCTTCTCTACCCTGCTTGGGCCCTGGACGGCTGACCTTCATGAACTACATCAACAGGTTGCTCTGTGCATCAATCCTTGCTCTGTGCATTCAGCTGGGCTCAACCGATGGCAGACTGGGCAAGGACTAGAGAGAGGAAGGAGGAAGACTCGGGGTCTTCATCCTCCAACTGCTCCCTGAAGAATTGCTGTGGGTTAGTGGCATTTCTTTTCTTTTTCTTATCTGTATTTTTTGTGTGTGGTAAAATATACATAACATTTGCCATCTTCGCCAATTCAGTGATGTACATCCACAAAGTCACGCTATGCATTTGCAAAACCTTTTCACTGCTATCTATGTCCAAAACGTTTTCATCATCCCAAACAAAAATCCATACCCATAAAACAACTCCCCATTACCCGCCCTCCTTTTGGCCCCTGGTAACCCTTATTCTACTTTCTATGTCTATGGATTTGCCTTGTCTGTGTACCTGATATAAGGGGAATTATACAATATTTGTCCGTTTGTGTCTGGCTTATATCACTCAGCATAATGTCTTCAAGGTCCATCCATGTTGTGGCGTGTGTCAGGATTTCTTTCCTTTTTAAGGCTGCATAATATGCCATTGTATGTATATGCCACATTTTGTTTATCCATTCATCTGAGGGGCATTTGGGTCATTTCCCTTTTTGGCTATTGTGAATGATGCTGCTATGAATAGGGGTATACAGTGACTGCATCCTTTTCCTGGGCCATAAATCCTGTCAGGTAGGTGGCCCTTTCCATCCAGCTACCCTCTGTCTGTTCCAATAACCACTCCCTTTCCTTGGTCCTTTAGGCCTAAAGTGGTAGTGGCTCTCTACTGTCACTAGTCTTGGGGTACTGCGCCATCCCTTGGGGGTTCCCCTACACCCTACCTGTGCCTTTGTAAGTCATTTCTTTATTAATTTCTTCACACAGTTTGAGTGTGCCATCTGTTTTCTGCCAGGATTCTGGCTTTCACAGAAATTTTGATATAAACTCTCTCCCCTTTAGGCCTGAAACAACTGCATACCTCTCAAGATGTACCTGAGCATTCAGCCAATGCATCCCACCAGTAGATAAAGACAAACATCTGGAAACCCAAAACAGTGCAGATGCTCAGGCCCCATTCCATTTTGATTGATTCAAAATTACTAGTGCTAGGACCTGGGAAATTTTCATTTTAAAGAAGTTTTCCAGTGATTCTAATGTTGTTGATCCAAGGTCTAACATGAGTCCCTGGCATTGGGACTCTTGTTTGCAGCCCAGAGCCAAGATATAGTTCTAAGTCTGCTTTTAGAATTTAGGCCAATATTTCTGAACTAAACTAGCCAAGCTATATTGAAGTGAAGGTATTTGAAAATTAATCACATTTCATTCATATGAACCTTCTAAATTAACTCTGTTTCATATTGGGCTGCCTTCAGAATGATCAAGCTTTTAGGGAGAACAGAGAATGATTTTCACACCCAGAGATTATCTTCTAAGCTGCCAACATCTTGTCCATTTTTCTCCAGGCACTGTCTTATTGTGCACTAATCTTTTCATGTTTAAGATTTTATGGTAGCAATGTGTGTGTATATACATATATATATATATACACACACACATACACACAAAAAAAGATTTTATGGTAGCAGTATAAGGCTAAGTTGGAGAAGCTACCAGCATGCAACCCTCATACTTCTAAAAGTTGCTTAACAACCAATACTTCTTGCAGTACATTTCCTGAGGTATACAAGTACAGCTGTCCTGAAGTGTAATGCCAAAAGCCACACTAGACAGCTATGATTGCGTTACCAGCTGCCACCACCAACGCCCCCCACTCCAAACAATGGCTGCGAATTTGAATGGTATCCAAACAAGAATGGGGAGCTAAAAGGCAAGATAAGAAAACTGGCTTTACCAACTTCAATATTTTGCCAAAGGCAACTGTGAATTCAGAGTATTATATAAGTTGTTTGCTTATTACTTCATTTTTATTATCAATCCTAGGAGGCGGTAGTTTTGGGAGATTCATTTAACTTCACTGATCTTCAACTTCTTCATCTTCAAAAAAGAGAGAGAGAGACAGAAAATATTTTACTATACTAAAAAGCATCTAAGGTCTCATCAAATTAAAAATTCCTGGTTCATGAGTTCTATATTGCAAATGAGGAAATGAGGTGCAGAGGGGTTTGAATGCCAACTCCAAGTTCAAACCACTAAATGACAGCAAAATTAAGCTTCAAAGAAGCAAACAAGGACTGATGCTGTAAATACTAGACTTCTCCCATCACTGGCAAGACTGAGCAGGAGTGTGGTCACCACAGTTAATGCACCTGGTCAGCCCTGAGGTTTTAAAAAAATTGCAAAAAATGGTAAATATCTCTAACCTCCATGCTTTATTTTATCTGGTCCACCAGCCAAAAACGTTAGGACTTTGCAGGCACTCACTGCCTTCAAATTCCCGCCTGTGCGGTTAGAGACAAGAGCTAAGTGCAAGGGAGGTGTTAAAAACAGCAAAGAGGCCCTTGCCTCATTCACCGTGGCAGTCAGTTCAGGTCAGCCACTGGAAATAAGCTGTGGCTCTGGGTAGAGCCTAGGCTACTCAAAGGCCAGATGTGAATTATTCACAGGGCTAAAACGTGTCTCTTCTGGGGGCTAATGAATTTTTCCAAATTTAACAACAAACCTCTTTTGTTCCTTCATGTATAACATGAGAAGTTGATTCATTGTTTCCTTGCTGCTCCTTAACTCAAAAAATCAATAACCTTCATTTTCTAAGCATCTTTTCTTGAATCTGCAGGAGGCTGCCTTACAGTTGACTAAATTGCTTTCTTATTAGTCCAGACTATGAACTATTGGTAAATCGTGAGCAGCTGTGGAAGGCAAGGCCAAAGAAGAGGAAGAATGGGAAGAAGATTGGAGAAAAGGAAGATGTGGCCGCCACATGGCAATGGATGGGAAATGGTTTAAAAGGACACCCTAAGCTGCCACCTCTAGGGGAAATGTCATGGCATCCTTGTTTCTGTCCAGTGGGGAAAAGGATTTTCAGCCTAGATGACAGTCTTCCCACTAAACAGAGCAGAAGATAACTCTGCCCTTTGCCACAAAAAAGAAACCCTGAGGGGTCAAGCTAAGAGCACCACAGTTACAGGGTGAAGCCTGTGGAAATGGAGACTCTGTTCCTAGGGTAAGAACAACTAGTAGCAGGCAATTTTCCCCAGCACATCAGAGGAAGCATGTCTTTCACGTAATATAATCTAAATAATTTTAAGATCCACGAGGCATCCCAAGAAAGCCTGCCATGGGAAAAGAATACCCAGATAGTGAGTGTAGTGGGTTGAATTACAACCCCCCAAATATGTCCAAGTCCTCACACCTCGTACCTGTGAATGTGACCTTATTTGGAACAATTGTCTTTACAAATATAACTTAATTATAAGTTAAGGACCTCAAGATGAGATTATTCTGGGTTAATCAGGTGGGCCCTAAATCCAAAGACAAGTGTCTTTATAAGAAGAGGAGAAGACACAGAGACGGAGAGAAGGCCATGCGAAGACGGAGGCAGAGATCGGAATTAAGCATCCACCAGCCAAGGAACGCCCAAGATTGCCAGCAGCCGCGAGAACCCAGGAGAAAGGCAGGCAATGGGTTCTCCCTCAGAACCTCAGACAAAAGCAACCCTGCCAACATGTTGATTTTGGACTTCCAGCCTCCAGAACTGTGAGAAAATAAATTTCTTTTGTTATATTGTGCCCACTTTGTGGTCATTTGTTATGGCAGGCCTTGGAAACTAATAGGGGACCAGCAGACCTTATACATCACAAGAAGAGCGCAGATGACACAAACTCCCTTCTGACTGAGGGTTTTCATCAGCTCCTTTGGGAGTTGCCACACCAGATATCCTTTAGAGTCTGTGCTTAAGGTCACTGTACTGTAAAATATAGAAAGTTTTCATTCCACAGGGAGGGCTGATTTATTTGAATCCACTCCTTTTGTTACCATGAAGGCATCCTGAGTTGAAGAGCCCCACCCACCCCTGATATTGTTGTGTATAGATGTCTGGATGGGATGGACCCTCCTCACTAACTCTTGCAGGCCAAGCAGGCAGTCCAGGCAAACAGCCCACGGCAGAGCCTGCTGCCTTGTGATTCAGGCTCGTTTCTGGATGCTCCCCTGAGACTAGCAGAGGCTTCTACTAATGGAAAGTTCTGGTGCAGATGGGTCTCCTGGCATGACAGGTTCCCTGTTGAGGAAAGGGAGTGCCTTGCCCCACTGGGCCATGGGTCTGGGGTGTGGTCATTATTCTGCTGCAAGCAAACACCCACCTCTCCCCCTAAGCTGCCATACAGTGGGGCTTTCTAAAAACATCTGTGAAATTGCTTACTCCCGCAGTGGGAGAAGAATGGGAAGACTGGCTCCATTAGGGGAGGCCCCTGCAGTGAAGTTAGGCAAGCACCCTGATGGCAGGAGCTCTGCCCTGTGCTGTGCTCTGTGCCCAGGCTCCCCTGGTACCCCTGGTGCCTGGCATATCAGTGAGCTCCAGTATGTGCTTGTCGAGCCCAGCCCTTTCCTCCAGCTGCCAATGGGAATTTCCACAGGGGCCAACTTTGACAGTAGGGGTGGGTCCCTGTGGCGAAATTAGGGTTTACACAGAACAGCACTGGGGGCAAAGGCTGAAGGGAGGGGATTGCATAAAAAACTCCATCCACATCTATCTGTGTTCTCCTTTCCACACCAAGCTGCTAAGCCTCTGTAAGAGAATTGCCCAGCTGTCCCCAGAGAGGAAGGACCGAGAGCCCAGCGCAGGTACTCTCCCCATGAAAGTGGCCCAACACTCCCAAAGGCTGGCCCAGGGTGCCAGCTTTGGATGTGAAGGATGGCCTGTTGTTAGATGGGACCAAGGATGACATTCTGAGCCACTTCATTTTCAAATGTGCAAAAGCAAATTAACAGCCCTTCCTTTTCATCTGGCAGGGTATTTTCTTCACGTAGCAGCACTTAGCAACGGCTTCATCCCTCCTGATTAGCGCTGCCATTAGAGAAATGATTCCTCAGCACAGTGAGTCACCTCAGAGCCTGACAACTGTAACCATTCCAGATGGTGAGAACATCAGTGACCATAATGGCCCTTCCTGTCGGTGTTCGCTGTGGATTGTTCTTGGAACCGCAGGGGACAGATACAAGCTTGTAGCCTGTAGAGATTTACAAGGGGCGGCTGCAAAGTAATGACATTAATTCCACAAGCCACATGTGGAAATCAGTCGCCTTTATAGTCACAATTTACACGAGGGGGCAGAACACAACACCAACTGTGAGAGACAGAGAACAAACAGACGCATACGACCCAGCCAAACCCCAAGCAAGAAATAAGAAACAGGTGCTCAGACTGTGTCCGGGACTGAGCTGTCAACATGAGAGGTCTTTGTGGGCTGCTTTCATAGATAGACTTGCAGCCTCAGAGGAAAGAGAGGATCCAATATGTATGCTTTTCAGTGTGAGGAAAAAGAAGCAATCTGTGCTTACTCATGTAGACTGCAAAAAGCCCAACATCTTGGCATTTCAGATTTCCAGGGAGAGATATGCTAAGTTAAAGAAAAATAAAGCCAGCTTTTAGAATTTGCAGAAATGTCTTCATGAAGCTGGATAAATTAAGCAGTTTTTCTCCCACCTGAGTATCTGGTTCCTTTGGAGAGGTGTAAGAGTGTGCTAAGCACAGCTGAATTTATTTTTACCAATTTTCAGGCTTACGTTATAAAAAATGGTACAGATGAAACCTCATCATCATTATGGCAAAGTGAAGTGCTCATTTCACAATTGGTTGTTTAAAGTTAATAGTAAATCAACTGAGCAGCCACTAAAAAGATGATGCATTGGCTTAATTCCTTGTTGTTACAGAGATAGCAGCTGAGTTAATATATACATGGAGATGTTGGCAGATGGTTCCTTTTGGTAATAATATTCATTTTTATGAATGGCTCATTTATTTTTTATATGTTTCTCTTTAGCCCTGCCCTTGTTTCTCCTCTCTGTACTAAGTCTGGTTCCCAGCACTCCGAAGGTAGAAGAGGGCGCATAACTCCGCATTTTAATGGAGAGAATGAGAAGTCTGCTGCTTAGAACAGCTCCAAAGCAGGGGAAAATGAGGAGAAAAAAAGATTAGGAAAACAACTCAGTGGCAGAAATTGGTTTCAGAAGTGCCACTTATTCACCGAGTCTACACCGTGTGTTTCTTTGTAGATGCATTTGTTTCAAATCTAGGCGGTGACTCATCATTACAGTGAAGATCTATCTATCTGCTCACCTCCTGCAGGAGGAAAATTGATATGCACAAGGCGTTTTATCTTTTTCATCTAATCAACTGAAGCATAAGAGAAGCATACTCGAGCAAAAAAAAAAAAAGTACAACACTCAAAGAAAAATGGAGCAGACCTTCATCTTGAAAGTTATTGAGGCAGGGAGGAGACAGGCTGTCAGTTGCTCCAGCCTCTCTTGCCATTGCACATATGTTTACAGGCCTTGAAGATCCGGTCATCACTGCTAAGCAGTTCCCGTATTTTCTCTGCCCACCAGGCTATCCACTTTCCCAAGGTTTCTGAATGTTCATTGTGCAGAAGAACAAGCATGGTCTTCCTGCCAAACACAGATGCAAACGGGAAAACTGGAAAAGGGATGATTAAGGAGCTCTTTAGGGTCACAGGCCACAGCCGAGGGAGAGCTAAGAGTCCTCAAAGTGTACGAGACCAGTAGAGCAAAGTGGTTAAGAACTTTGGCTCCAGAAGCAAACCACCTTGCCTGGGATTCTGGGTCTCTGCTTCCTAGATGTGTGACCCTCAGCAAGCTGCTTAAACTCTTTGTGCCTCACTTTCTGGAAAATGAATACAATAATAAAACCTTTCTGATAGTTTTTTTGTGAGGTTTAAACGAGTAGGTGCAGGTAAATTACTTACTGGTGCTATGGTTTAAATGTGTCCCTCCAAAATTCGTATGTTGAAACCTAATCACCAAGACAATGGTATTAGAAAGTGGGACCTTTGGGTGACGATTAGGTCATGAGGCAGAGCCCTCACAACTGGGATTAGTGCCGTTACAAAAGAGACCTCAGAGAGCTAGCTAGCCCCTGCCACCATACGAAGATGCCATGAGAAGGTGCTATCTGTGACCTAGGAAGTGGGCCCTCACCAGATACCAAATCTGCAGGTGCTTTGGTCTTGGACTTTCCAGCCTCCAGAACTGTGAGAAATAAATTTCTGTCATTTGTAAGCCACCTGGTCTATATTATTTTGTTATAGCAGCCAGAGCAGACTAAGACAAATGGCACAAAATTTTACCTGCTGTTGTTCTTATTTCTGCTTCCTGTACTAAGCAGTACATGATTTAAAGACCAAAAAATGCCCACTTGTACCCAGCACCCTAGACTTTGCTAGGAATAAGAAGGTCTCTTTAGGGGAAATTAAGCATCTCTTCTTTTCCCTCTCAGATTCATAATGAAGGGAGCTGATCTTTTAAGGTAACTGCACTTGGATCCTGAGGGAGAAATGCTTTAGGAAAACTGAAAAGAGTTCCTCATCCAGGACTCAAAGTTGGCCATTGCCTCACTCATGTTGATTTCTCACCAAGCCTTTTGGGGCTCAGTTGGCACTGTGCAAAGGCTGCTAAAAACGCCCAATAGGTCAAAGCAGACCCCGTGGCTGGGGAACTCACACTTTAAAGGAGGTAAGACATTCATTCATAGCGGACAGTTAGATAATATAAAAGGCAGCTCTGCCCAAGCTTCCCCAATGTGTGGTTGGGAGGGGAGCGCTCAGGAACTCAGGGGAGAGGGAAGTCAGTGCAAATAGGTCAGCCCCAGTAGCCACGGCACTTGCCCTTCAGACCTCTTTTCTCAGGGATAATAAGATTCTTTCTTATTTTCTTCTTCTCTTCCTTCCCCTCTTCCACCTCCTTTTTATTCTTCTCTCTCTTCTTCTTCTAGAATTTATTTGCCATATATTCCAGAGAAAGACTCAGAATATTGAGACGGGATAAGAGCTTAAGTGGTTTTCTCAAAGTGTGGTCCTCAGACTCCCTGCTTGAGAATTATCTGGGATGCTCACTAAAACTGCTGATTCCTGGGCCAAACCCTAGGCTACTGAATTAGACGCTGGGGTGGTGATATGGAACTCTGCATTTTAAGAAGTTGCTCAGATCCTTTTTTTTTTTTTGAGCCAGGATCTTGCTCAGTCTCCCAGGCTGGAGTGCAGTGGCATCATCATAGCTCACTGTATCCTCAAACTCCTGGGACCAAGCAATTCTCCTGCCTCAGCCTCCTGAGTTGCTGGGACTACAGGTGTGTACTACCACACCTCGCTAATTTTTCCATTTTTTGTAGAAATGGGGCCTCACTCTTGCTCAGGCTGGTCTCAAACTCCTGGCCTCAAGCAATCCTCCTGCCTCAGCCTCCCAGAGCGCTAGGATTACAGGCATGAGCCACCGCACCCAGACCAGATCCTTTTTATATATACTTGACTGTGAGAACTGTTGACTTGGAAATAATTTAATCTAGCGTCTTTATTTTGCAGATGGGGAAACTGAGTCCCAGAGAAGTGAAGCAACTTTCCCAAAGTCACCCAGCTAGTTAGTGGCAGAAACAGAAGCCCATAAGAGAGGAAATGTGGGAGTGTTCTTATTGCAGAGAGGGCTTTAGGCCTTCTGGATGTGAAACCTTCGCAGACAAGCAAATATTGAGTTCCATTTCCTCTCCAGCTGGCGTATAGCCCTGGCTACAGCAATGTGGGACTTATTGCCATATTTTACAACAGACATAAATTTTGCATTTCCAAATAAAACTAGGATCCAGTTTATGCCCAATGAAAATAAATTAATTTTAATGAGGATCTCACTTACAGTGTTTACGGATTTTTGCATGTTTCATTTGGTAATTTGATGCTATTTTACCTTGGGTGTTGGTATTAAATTGATGAAGTGGTTTAAGACAATAAAGAAAAGATCATAAATATAAATATTTCCTAGTCTTTTAAATTCCACAAGAATTATTAATTATAACACAAAATAGGTAAAGTAGCAAAGAGTAGATAATGACAGAGAGATGGGAAAATGCCAGCAGTAAAGGGGTAAGATGGGAAAAGTATAGCTACAGTATAGATATCTGTATCTTATTTCAAAGCACCGATGTCTTAGGAAGCGGCATTATGGCTCTTACATTTATCATCATGTTGTCAGTAATTCAAGGCCAGAGTCTATGGCTACTGTCTTCTTGAGACTGTCCCTCAACACTAAGCTTGGTCTTATGTAAACACCCAAATACGTTGCCTCATGAATGGGAGGGGAAGCTGATGAACATGATGGAACAGTGGGAGAGGAAACACGTGAGGATATGCAAGGGGGAGAAAAGGAGAATGGAATCAAGGAGCAGAGCCTGTGTCTAGCTCATCCTTCACAGGATTGATGTGTTTAGGAGAGGATCAAGTGTCATGGAGGAGAGTGGCATGGTTTGGCAGGAAGGCCACAATGAGTCCAAGGAAGCACGGATGCTTGCAGGGCAAATATGGAAAGCTAGAGCAATAGAATTTAAAGCCGGGGTATATAAGAAGTGGCCTATCTGGCTTTATATCTGCCAGCAAGCAAACAGCTAAACCATCTCAGATGGATAGTTTTCTGTTCCAATTTCATTCATTCATGTTTCATATGTTCACTGATTCAATTATTCCAAAAATATTTTTTGATTTCTAAAAATAATGATAATAATGACTACCATTTATGGAGTGCCTACTCTACGCCATGACCCCTTATACAGATGATGGGCTGAGGTTCCTAGAAGCTGGGTAACTTGCCCGAGGTCACAAAACTGGGATTCTAACTCAAGCCTGCTCTATCCCATAAAGTCAGTCCTCATTCAGGCTGCAAACTCTCCCCACTGTCTTTTCTATCACTTCATCAAGAGGATCTGATCTGGCCCCAGCTCTGCCACCCACTTGCTGTGTGATGTTGGCCAAGTCTCTTCAGTCCTATGGGTCAATCCTCTTTATCTGCAAAATTGCAGGGACTGGACTCAGGTGATTACTGAGATTCCTTGCTGCTCTTAAATTCCACGTATCTGTTACTGGCACTGTCATTCCCCCCAGCTGAGGGAATATCTGTGCAACTTCACATTTCTCTTCTGACCTCAGCTGTCTCATCTAGGCTGTTCCCTCTTGTAGTAGAATAAGCCATTGCCCACCTGATCTCCATAATTCTTTAGTAGCGGAATCCCTGACTTTGTTCAAGGAGCAATGTGCCCACTAAAAGGCTACATTTTCCAACTTTCCTTGAAGCATGATGCACCACTTTTCTTAACTTTGGCCAGAGAGATGTAAGTGGATCAGGCTTTCATTTCACCTTCCCCCTTCTTCCTTCATGATGCCAGGAAGGCAGGTTTGACGACTAGAACTTCAGCAGCCTCCCTGGGCCAAAGGTGACTCCGAGCCTAGAATGCACATGCTAAGAATGGAGGCACAGAAAGATGGAACACCATTCTCAGATGGCCACAGAGCCACCCCACCAGCCCTGGACTTCCTACCTCCAAACTTCTTTTGTGTGAGAGGAACATAAACCCTTACATATTTAAGCCCTTATTCTTTTGAATTTTTTGCTATATGCAGGCAAACTAATTCTTACTAATGCACTTTCAAACTCCTCATTCTTTCTTTCTTTAGCTGTAATATTTTCCTTAAATTGTGGTGTTAGATTTGCTGTAGCCTGCTGGACAGATTGATGACCTGCTGGAACCTCCTAATCAATACATACAATGCTGGATTCATAATCATCCCCAGGAAACCATTTCTCCTGTGTTCCCCGTTGCTGTAAATGGCGACACCACTTTTCCTGTCACTGGTGATCAAAAGCCTGCTGTTACCTTTCATTCTCCTATTCAGTCAGTTACCAAATCCTATAGATTCTCCATTCATCAATCTAACATTTTGAGATGATTGGTGCTGAGGTTACAAGGGTAAGTCAAGCAGACATTTATCTGTTCTCATGAAGCTTACAATCAAAACAGGCATCAGTTAAATAATCACACAAACAAATGTGAAATTGCAAGTGGGTCGAGTGCTGTAAAGGAAAGGTACAGAGAACATACACTGGGGGTCAGGGAAGGCTTTGACTGAGCTGAAACCTGAGTGGTGAATGGGACCTAACGTGGCAAACAGTAGGGAGGGTGGGGGTGGCAGGGTCGCATCTCAGGCAGAGGAAACAGCATGTGAGAAGGCAGGGGCAGAGTATATTCCATGGGCTAAAAGAAGGCTGTTGGCTGAAGCACTAGGACCCACAAGGGATGGCAGGGATCACACCGTGTTACTGACGTTGAGCTTCATTTAAAGATCAATGGGAAGCCATTTGAAGGGTTTTAAGAGACAAAAGAAGGGTGAGCAGTGACCCAATCATTTTGCAGTGCCCTTCCTATTTCTTTTCTCATCTTTTCTTGATTCCTCCTGTTTCCTGTCATCTGTCTCCTTTTCCTGAAACTCACCCTCCACGTGCTGAGGATCATTCTTCCAAACCCCAGTCTTGGTCATTTGGCTCCCATTCTCAACTTCCAACTTCCAAGTCAAGTTCAAGGGCTCTGCAACCTGGCCCCCTAGAGCAGCCTTCGTGGCCTGCCACTCCCCCTCATGCACCCCTGCTTTCCCAGCTCATATCTTTCCTCGTGCTCTGCCCTAGGGCTGGAATGTCATTTTCTTGAATGGCCATTTGTCCTTTAAGACCCAACTCAAACTCAACTGTTCTCCCCAACCCAGAGTCATCCTTCCTCCTCTGTGTCTGAGCACTGTATCTGCTCCTTATGGGGAACCTGTCGCTCTGCATTGGGCACAAACCTTATCTCCCCAAACAGCTTCTTGACAGGAGGATCCTGACTTCCTTTCTGTACCCAACAGGGCTCACTGTGCCCTACTCAGAGCAAGGGGCTCAGCAAATGTCAACTGAAGTAACAAATGAAAGATACTCAAATCAGTGGCCGAATAGCATCCAGGGTCCCATTTTGCACAACTCCTCTGTAGTCAACGTCGATGGTATCTGCAAGGTGACCCTGGTAACGTGCAGGCTGATTTTGGACACAGACTACCTGGGTTCAAATCCCAGCTCTACCACAAATTACCTGTGTGACCATGAACAAGTTACCTCATCTCTCTGTGCCTCAGTTTCTCCACCTATAAAATGGGGGGGAAACGTACCTGAAAACTAGGGAGTTAAGTGAGTTAATTCACATGAAGCACTTAGAAAAGTGCCGGTCACACAGTAAGTACTCAATAGGAGTCTTCATCACGACCCCATCATTCCCATGTAGAATGAATGACTCCCACTGTGGCAGAATGCCTTCTGTGACCCAATGACCTACAAGTGGCACCTGTGACCAGAGTACTGGGCAGCATGATCTCCTACAAACTGCTCAGCAGGAAGCCTCCCATCAACTCTGTATCTTAACAAAATGCACCTGTCAGGTCTTCCATCTTGTTCCACAGACTTCCAGTTTGTGCTGTTTCAGCTACTGGACTGTGAACTCCTTAAGTGCAGGGACCATGACTGTGACAACCAGCACTGTGTAATCCTAATCACACTCTAGCCACCCACTGTTCACAGTATCCATATATGTTAACTCATGCAGTTTTTCCAAAAGTTTTATGAGGGAACTAGGGCACAGAGAGGTTAGGTAACCTGCACAGAGGCACATAGCAGCTTTAAAGCCAGGCAGTCCAGCTCAGGGGCAGTGGGCTTTTCTACACTCGCTCACCTCTCCTCTGTATCTTGAACACTTGTGCACAGTAGGCACTCAGTAAATGTTTGCTGAATGAATGGATCCCAGTGGCATCTTTAGGGAAGACTTCTGGTATTTTCTGTCCAAGATTTCTGACTAGCTTTCTCCCCCACTACCTTCTAAGTGCTCCAATAGCAGCTGATAAGTGTTCCTGCTCTTTTCAGGAAACTGCGCATCCTCCCCCTGGGCTGCTGGAGCAAGTCACCTCGTGGAACTCCACACCATGGTCCACTCCTTCTCACTTTCTCTTTCCTAGAAAGCAATAGGCAGAGACTCCAAAGCACTCCTAAAAATGGAAATTGCTTTGCCAGGCTGGTGGAATTGAAAATTATTTTTTTAAATTTTAACTGGACTTTATTTTCAATAATTTTTACTCTATAAAAGATGTACATGCTAATTATAGAAATTTTAGCAACTACAGAAGTGCACAAGGAAGAGAATTTAAAATGGAAGAGATTTTTGCTCTTTGTTCATAATATTCTTTCATGTTAAATGATCCTAACAGTAAAAACATGAAAAGAACTCAAGTGATTAGACATTACTCATTATGGGGAGAGAACTTCTCAATTCTGCCTTATTCCCATTTAGCTTCTCAGGGTCTTGACAACTGCCTTAATATCCTCCCCTCCTATCCTAAATGGTGAATTGAGCTGCAAGGAAAATACAGAGACCCAGAAACTTCCCTGCTTCTCCCACAGTTCCCAAAGGGAAATGGGCAAAATGTGCCCAAGATCAGCCTGGATTACAGGAATACATGTAGAAAAAACTAGGAAGCAAATCTTTGAGGGTTTCCTATCTCCCCTTTCAGAATCCTTTCTCCTTCCTACAAAAAAAAAAAGTGGTTCTGGTCACATACTCTAAATATTAATATACTCATTCAGCTTTCCAAATAAGTTTCCAAAGACATTTATTGCTGCAAGAATATTAGACCTAAAATTAGGACTTTTCTGTTTTGGTTCTGCCTTGGTTAATGAAAACTTATTCACCCTATTCTTTTTTTAAAAAAAAAACCTTTTATTACAAAGGTAATATGTATTTACTGTAGAACATTTGGAAAATATTAAAAACGTACAAAGAAGGAAATGAAAAGTATCAGTAAATCCACCATCCAGAGAACCTGGCCCATGCTCAAATTCTGACTCTCTGCATGTGGATAAGTAGAAAGGGAAAAGGAACACATGAAGTGGTCGATATCTCCGTGCTTGGCTGCTCCAGAATGCCAGGCATCCGGTCATTGCACTCTGGCTCCCTTTAGACACTGCTTTCCCCTATATCCTCTCCCCCACAACCACCCGCCCACGGTAGTAGAAGAAAATATCAGTCCCAATACTCATTTTTACGGGGTTAGGCAAAAAACCCAGACAGTCTAATCAAATTCCTCCTGGGGGACTTTTAAAAATTGGATCCAGGGAAAGAGGTTCCTTCTACCCTGGTGGTAAAGCTCCCTGGAGCTACTAGCTGCAATAGTTACAGCCCTGTAGAGAAAGTTGGTCTGGGAGAATAAAGGAAAGACAAAAACCAGAGAAGCCTTATTGCATTTGAGTCCCTGGTCTGGTCGTCCCTTGTTCCAGTTGTGCCTGGTTCTGGTTGTCCCTGGAATCAGCTAATTCCTGCCCTTCCCCAGTTTGGTTACATGAGCCAGTCGGCTTCCTTTTGATCTGGGCTAGTTTGAGTTGGACATTTTCTCACTGCAACCAAGACTCTTGCTTAAACAAATACATCAATCTTACATTTAAGGAGAGAAAATGAGGAGAAGTGTATTTATTTAGAATAACTTTTTTTTTAATTCAAAGGAAAGTGTTGGGTCTCATGTCATCTGCTCTGGATATGGCCAAAGGTGTAGGTGGCCCTGCCCCTTCCCTCAGGTGACCCAGTAAGCTCCTGCCACTTGCACAGCTCTGGTAGGAGTCAGAATATGTGCCCTGATGCTGTGAGAGCATGGGTCCCAGTTTAGGGTCTGTTATTCACACTGTCTCTCTGGAACTGAGTTTCCCAACTTAACAGGGAAAACATGCAATGCTGAGAAAGAGGAGGTATTTGTTACCTAGTGTCCTTGCCACCCTTGCACTCTTAGGCCGGGCTGGCCACTGTTCATGGTGCATCCAGTGGCCAATAAAGGCGGACTTTGGACAGCTCAGCTCCAGTGAGGAAACCACCCCTCCTCACCTCACTCCCCGCCCTTTCCAGTTGCCTCTAACTCTTGCCTCTAATTTGTGTCCCAGATTTTGACCCCTCTCCTGCCCCTTTGGTTTTAACAACTAATCTTAGTTTTCTCTGTTTAATCAGAGAATTCTCTAAGAATTTTTTCTCACATCCCCCCACCGGGTTTTGCCTGCTTATGCTCCAGCCCTGCCTAGAACACAGATCCTGCCATGCACTCCTTGGGCTGCTTCACCAGATATGTTCATCCCAGCCGCTGGAAGGCAGAGGGCCCGGCAGCATGAGCAAAGAGGAAGGATGGAGTCCATTTGGAATGGAACAGGGATGGGTTTTGAACAGGAAGGCACATGCATGCCAGGTAAAAAGGACTCAATTGCCACTTATTACAAGATGGAGGTATTTCTGTGTAGAATCCATGGCAGTAAGAGATAAAGGATTCGCACAGCTTACTATCTCTCCCCACTAACTGGCTTGGTTGACTTCAGCGACATTCAGAGATGGCTGGGGAACATCTCAAGAAGGATTTACAGTACCCCTTCTTTTGTTAATCTGTCTTCCTGCCCAGAGAAGAAACGATCCTTATATTGTGCTTGTATCATCACCTAAATGGACTATTTCCTTTTTTTCTTAATAAAACTTGTATTTCTTTTCTCTGTGGATACTTTACAGGGCAAAGGAGAGAAGCCCAAGAGCTGAGTTAGAAAGAGCTGCTTTGAGAGTTGTAATCTCTGCTGAGCTCCTTCCCCAATATTGCTTCACCTTCCAAAGTGGGGCCACTTTCTCTCCACCTGCACTTGCCTGTTAGTTCAATTATGATTGTTCCTGCCTCCTTCCATGTTGGATTTAAGGTAGTTAAAAAATAAAATGCACATACAATAGGGCAATTTCAAATAAAGCTAAAGAATGATACCAGGATCTATCAGATGGAAGAGGAAAATGCAATTAAACCTGGAAACTTGGGAGAAAATGGTATGGAAAATGAACAATAAATACCACATTTGGGTTCTGTACTCACTGACAATAAAGACTGATTAGTTACTTAAGTAAGGGTGCTACAGTAACTCTTAGCTCATTAAATAATTGGTTTTTCCATTATTATTGAGCACCCACCAGTGCCAAGCACTTTTCAGGATATGGAGATGAAAAAGACTTGATCCCTACCCTCAAGGTGCTCACGATCTAATCTGCTCCCATTTTAAGCTTACGTACTGAGCATAGTCATAAATTTCTATGTGTCTGACCCACCCACAACCCATTCTGTGCTACGGCTCATGCCTCATGTCGTTGGTAAAGCTATTTCTACCACCTACCACAGATTACTGAACCAGGGGTCTATATCCAAGTGAAAGACAGTTATACAGGCACCAGACTCATGGGAGTCAAATATCCCTGAGGTTACTTGACATGAGATTACCTGATATATTTCCTCCATATTGCACGGAGACACACCAATTTTGGCTGATCATATTTTCCAAAGATGCCTGCAACAATTCCCCCATCCCACTGCTCTTCTCACAATGTGACCTTGACACTCCTCCCATGGACTGGTAAGGTTTAGGTCCTCTCCCCCTTGAACCTAGGTAGACTTTGTAACTGCCTCAAACAACAAAGTATGGCAGAAGTGGTGCTATGTGACATCTGAGTCTAGGATGCCATGTGCTTCCACTTGGTTCTCTTGGGACACTTGCTCTTGGAACCCAGCTACCATGCTGTGATGAAGTCCAAGCAGTCCATGGACAGGCCCATGTAGTGGGAACCAAGTCCCATGGCCCACAGACCTGGCTAAGCTCCTGTCCAAAAGCCAGCACAAACTTGCCAGCCATGTGAGTGAGCCATGTGAAAGTGGAACCCTAGCCCCAGCGAAGCTGCCCAGCTGATGCTATGTGGAAGAGAATTGAGTCATTTGCACCGAGCCCCACCCAAATTGCAGATTCATGAGCAAAATAAATGACTGTTGTTGTTTCAAGCTGCTAAGTTTTGAGGTGGTTTGTTAGGCAGCAATCAATGGCTGAAATACCCATTCAATCAGATTTTCTTTCTTGGGAAGGATGAATGCTAGATTCACGCAGAGGGGGCCACTGGAGCTCAGGCTGAATGCCAAGCTTTTCCTGTTCTCTGCAAATCCTGTGTACAGGTAGGATTGGGCATCCTGAAAGTCAGAGTGATAGCTATGAAAGAGGTGATATTCCAGACTACTTTAACTTTTTTCAAATTCTAGCACTAAACACCCGTTTCTGAGAGTACCTGGGCAGACCTCTCCATTGCAACCTTAAAGAGGATAACATCCTATTTACTCCAGCTTTGGTAAGTGGGAATTTTATTTTTTCACCTAGTGACCAAACCCTTACCAGAACCTAGGTCCAAAAACTAGGCTTTTTTCTTATCATCCCTATTCCAAGCCCTGGCTGTTTTCTTGGCATGACACACCATTTCTTCTAGACCTGGGGTCCTGCCTTCACTGCCTCTGTTTCTTCTTATCTCAGCCTGCAGCCTCTGTGACTTCTTGTCTCAGGCTGTGCGCACCTTCAGGCTTCCTTGACAGTGGCTGACACCTTCTTAAACACTTTCCTATTGCTAATTTCTGGGGAGGCAGTGCGGTACAGGGATTAAAACCTTGTACTTGGAAGTTGAGGAGACATGGGACAAGTTATAAATTCTCTAAACCTACCTTATAAGTATATTATTAGGATTAAAATGAGACAATGTATGTTTAGTACCTTATGGCCAGGATTGCTACTTTGTCAGATACCCAATATTCTTTCAGCACTTTGTGAGATGGAACCCCTTATTGTTGGATGTGATAATGTACAAACCACAGAGACAACTGTTCCCTGCTTTCTTCCACATAGGTTAGCCAACGAGATGTAGGCAGAATTGTTTCACTGGGCTGGCAGGAAAGCTCTTTAAAAGTGGCTGACCTAGTTGGGAGGCTCACCCTTGTGCTGGTTTCCTTCCTCTCTTTCTTGTGACTATCATGCTGGAGCTACAGCCACCATTTCAGATCACATGGCAACCCTGAGGATGGAAGCCCTGCACTAATGAAGGTGGGGAGAGTTAGAAGGAACTCAGTTCCTAGATGACCATGGAGCTACCACACCAGTTCACCTCAGTATTCTTTTATGTGTGAGAAAGAAACTGTCTTGTTTAAAACCATTTTATTTTGTTTCTCTGGTATTAGAAGCTGAATTTAATTCCTAACTGATACACATAATGAATGCTAGTCAAGATGATTATTTTCTAACTCTGTGAGACTGTCTGCTCTTTGGGTCCAAGCCATCTCCAGGCTAAGTTCTGGTTAAAGCAGCAAAGAAATAAATGCTGCAGCAGATTCTAGGGGTATATGGATGCTATAGTTGACCAGGTTTTACTTTAGCTGGAACCTTTAAGAAGAATCTTCCTCCCCTTTGTTTCTCAACATACTGACTAGTCTTTGCAACCTGAAAGAATGGAAATCTCCATACTATCTACATGTTATGAATCTGCCACTCAGCCTTGCTCTGTTACAATGTCAAGGTATGGAAGACGAGATTAGAATTAAAGCCATGAAGAAAAGTGAGTAGTCAGGAAAAAGAAGGTTTTACCACTAAGATTTTTCCATTTTTACTAAAAATATTTTTAAAGTTACATTCCCATAAACAATTAAAATTTCATTCCTTCATTTAAAAATGTTTTGTAAGGAAGCATAAAGAAAATAATGTATAATAATATCTTTTAGATATGCAGAAAATCCACTTAATTTTTACACTAGACAATTTTGTATAAAGCAGATCCAATTCTTTAAGAACTTTTGAATTGGTATTGCTTTCTTTATTTAAAGTATATGGATCAAAAGAGTGGAATTATGAAGGTAACAATTATTTTTCACAGCTACAGAAATTAAAAGAACTTTTCCTTTGGAAAGATGCATAATTCAACTCTGTATTCATAGTAAATAACATTTTAGTAAACAAATATCTTACCTTCAAATAAACCTTTATTCTAAATATTGATATTCATTAATTACATAGAAACTAGTGTAGGAGATAGTCTTTCCTCCTATCTTATAGTGCTTTACTTTTCAATTAAATTTAGAAATACTTTCAATCTATCACTGCTGAATGAGCAATTTAGCATACAAACATGTATGTACTTATTTATTTTTTTAAAAAAGCATGCATCTGAGAATAGAATAATTTATACAAATACGTACATGTACACCTGAGATTTATAAAGTTGTAAATCATAAAGGAAGAATATTATATATATTATTCCCAGCATGCAAAGTGGGAAAAAAACACCTAAAAACCTTCAGTCTTAAAACTTTGATAGTTTTACAAGTCAGTTCTAATCAGTAGCAATGGGACCGTTTCTTATATGAGGCTTCAAGGTAGAATTTATATATTGCTGGGACAAAAGCGAAGTGATAAATGTGACATGTGATAATCTAAGTGACCTCCTGAGGAACCACTTTGCATTGCTTGCAAAATGAAAGAGAGCCAAACACAGTATTTTTTTTTACATTACTTTCAGTTAACTTTAAATACAAGATACACATGTATTAAATTATTACTGATCTACCAGATTATTTTTTAACTTGTTGAATACCTATAATCCCTGTTCTTTCTGAAAGGTAGCATTTATTTAACATGGAGAGTTTTCACATGTTCCTGATGTTATTTATAATTGCAAGGGTTTCATCTAAGTCAGAGTAATACAATGCTTACTCTCAACTGATTTTTACACTGGAAAAAATGTTGCTTATTGTCAGGTAGTAGCTACATATCATTCATTTAGACCTTTATATGCAGACCAAAGAAATGAAAACTGTGAAGAATATGCTTTTTGTAAAAGTCCAATTACTTATGTACAAAGCACTAAAGGCCAATGATGATAATGTGTTATGAACTGAAGAGTATGATTACCTGAGTCCTCTGCACCTGAAGTCCACTTGTTAAAAAAAAAAAACCACAAAAACAAAACAAAAAGCCCACCCACCTTTGATTGTCTGAAACAGTTCTCCATGGTACTTCTAATCTTGTACAGTGCTGCAATCAAAGTCTTTGTGTTTATCTTAAGCACTTTGGTTTAGAAATTTAACATCTTAAAACATCATTCAAAAGAGCATAGAGCATGTACAGAGTTCATAAAAAGCTCAACTCTACATAATTGTATGGATTGTTATCTCATGAGCATGACATGTTATTTAGAAAAGGTAGTAGGGTGAAAAACAAAACAAAACAAAACACCAGATACATACAAATAACAACCCCAAGAGGACTAAGAGGAAAACAAAATCTTGGTGCCAGACAAGACAGTACCAAGGCAATGCCAAAGAGCTGCTCAAAAAAATACATAATTCAGGCAATTGGTTGCTCAGGTTATACAATTTGACTGATTCCACTCCACATTAATATACAGGAATTCTTCTGGTTGTTGTCATATTGCAGAAATTTTAGAAATGCATCTATAAGTGAAGTTGCTCTGGACTGCGTGTTGTAGCTATTAAATGGAAACCCCAGAATTCATCCTGAGTGCCTTTTGAATGTGAAAAAGTCACATGTGTTAATTTAATTTAGTATAAAATTTCAAATGTTTTCCCCGCAATGAGAATTTCATCAGTGTCTTCCCAGTGTGAAGCCATGTCTTATCACTCTACTACATTCAGAATTGGTACTAATTTTCACAGAAGCTGAAGCTAAAGTCTACATTTTATGTTTATTCAACATAAGGCCTTTTTCCAGAGATGGTGTGAATTGATGGCTTAAACAACCAAAATAAAAGAATAGACAGTTTTTTTTTAATTGCTAGAGCTGCAGTGAGCAGCAGAAGCATCTGCCACCCTGAAACTATCAAGGCTGATCCAGGCTGTGTGCTCACAGTGGATAACAATGCCCTTCCTAGAGAGAGAAGTCACAACAACATTGAGTTGAACATAAATGGATATTTTTATGTATTTATTAAAACAAGTTTCCTGAGGAGTTCAAGTGGGCAATGCTGTTAACCTAGTTTGCTTAAGATGTACAAAAATGCAGTAAAGCTTACATAGCATTAAAATATTCTAAAGTCAGATTTTGCTCTGATTGGCTATCTGATATGGGCAAATTAATGAAATTTTTTTTAATTAACAATAATCTGAAACATAAAATTAAGTTTGGGCTTACAAGCAATTCTTGAACTTGTCCTAAATATATGATGCCTATTGATTGAATAATAATAAAAAGACACAGGTGCTAAAATTGACGTTTGACTGTTTCGATCCATACTAACTTCATATATCTTGCCAGAATATACTCTCTTTTTAAAAAATGCCTTGTACACTGCTCAATTATAGACTGGTCAGATAGAAACTCAATGACACATTGCCGAAATTTGCTTATTCTGGGATTTGAAATTATTTAAAGTACTGAATGAGAATATTTTTATCGTATCATAAAGTATGGCTTCATGAATGTAAGATTCTAGGACCCTGTATACTTCTCTGAACTTCTAAAGTTCATTATTTGATAGGGTTGGATCAAATTTGAAGGCCTGAGTGTTCTCTTGCCTAGAGAGAAAAAAGGGAAACAGAGCCTCTTCTGAGAGTCAAAATGTTGATGAGAAACAAACTGAAAGTAGCAAACATAGGCAGAAAAATAGACAAGGTATGATTCAGAAAACAGCAATTTTGGCATAAATATCTGGGAGTTACTATGGACCTCAAGTTGAATGTGAGCATGCAAGACAGCAATGAAAGTACAAAGCCATATTTGGATGTGCTGATGAGAATATGACAGACAAATCTGTTGAGGTTACATGCCATGAAAAGTCTTTTGTCTCTACTCTACGCAGCCCCAGGATAGCATGATAGCAGTGGTCAAACACAACCACACAGTTATATCTTTCATTATATGGAAAGGCCTCTCTGGTTTGGAACTCTGCCTTTAAAATTATCGGCATAGTTCAGAAGGCAAATAATTGTTAAAGGGATCCTAAAAAGTAGAAGAGGGGAAGTTTTGTTTTTTGTGTTTTTTTTTTAATGCATTAAGGCAGACTTTCAAACACAAGACCCAAAATTTAGCAGCAAATGTTTGGTTAACCCCATCTCCCATTGTGTTATATGTGGGTAGTAAAATAAATAGTTTTCCTTCTTTGTTTTTGTCCTGGAATAAAATATCAGGTGCTAGTGAAGGGATCCCAATTTGTTAGATTGCTTTAAAGGTCACAATTAGAAAATTAAGGATTAAGTGGAGATTGATTTTTATGTGAGTGGGAGTGGTCAACGGGCCCTTCCGCACCTTGCGCCATTGCTTTTAGAACAAGGATGCAACAGTATCTGTCGGTGAGTTTCACGCTGATGGCCGAAGTGACTCTTGGGGTGCTGTGTCGAGGACATGAAGCTTGTCCCAGTTTGGCAGGAAAGAATGCTGAGCACAGTGAGTGATATCTGCCACAGGCACAGATATTTCCTGCTCCTATTCTGTTTGTGTCAAACTACCTTAGAGATCTCTGAGACACAGAAGGGTGACAGATGACTCCCCCCTGTACACACTCCTTCCCCACATATCACATGCCAGTGAGGTGTGGGGAAACAACAATGAGCTTTGGGGAAATGTCAACAAGTAGAGGTGATTTCAGCTGAGGAAAACAATTGTTCTTTCATGGAAGATTCCTAGTTGCTCTAAGAAGTTCCCAAGGGTGACTGGATCTGGCTGATCAGGGTCTACACGTCACCAAAGAACATCTCATTGGGACTGTGGACTCTCTCGCTGCATCTTCTTGGCAAGCGGAGCTTACCACCCCGCTGGGAGGGTGTATACGTTGAAATGCTTGCTTTGTTTGGTGTCCTGTCCATGACATAAGACTCCTTGAGAAAAGTTCCTGCCGAATATAATTTACCTGTCAGAGGATTTGAATAATCAGAAGAAATTATCCAAAGCTAGTTAGGTAATAAGGTGGCCCAGAAGGAAGCCATAGATAAAACAGCTTCCTGATTGAAACCATGGGAATGAAGCAGAAAGGCAACAAAGACTTAAGAGTGCCTGGCCAGAGCTAGTCCAGGGAGCTAGAAGTGGGCTTCGAGGAGGGGTGAACACATGGCAGGCTCCTCCTCCACCCTCGCAGGCAGCGGTGGACAGCAGCCAGGCCTCTTCCTAGTACTTCTCAACCGCACATTCTTCCCAGTACAGGTGATGCCATCATTAGGAAGAGTGGGCGTTGGAAGAAACAGCAAAAGGTTCTTGTGTCTACACTGATTTGAAATTAATTAAATTCATATCCTCTTCATCCTCTGTTGGCCCAGCAGGCTCCCTCAGGGCTGCTTCTCTTGGAAAACCTCAGTACCATTCAGTTTTAGGATTCATTATCACTGTAAGAAAAACAAAACAAAACGGGACAATAGTATATTTCCAAGAAGCTATCGAGAGCTGGTCACTCCATTATGGAGGTGACTTAAGAGAACATAAACGGTCAGAAGCCAGCAGTGTCCAGAGTATGATTTCCACAACAAAGGTCGGTTTGAATTTTATATTTGATCCCTGAGGAGGAAATTCATGAAAGCCAAGAAATAATCCCTAGCTCTCGCTCCAATATCCCTCCCCAGTGCTGATGTGGAGAGAACCAGATGGAGTAGGGGTTCCCCCCTTTAATTAAATCTAATCCCATTCTCTATGAATATATGCCAAATTGCCTTTTCTTAAAAAAAAAAAACGTTTTCCATGTGTTGTTTTCCCGCAAGAGCTTGTGGTCCTGGCATGTTTTCAATCACCTGTTCTGTTCATTCCTACGAAGGATCCAGAGGTACCTTCTCAGTGTCATTTAGAATTCAATCATCAGGCATCTTGGGGTGTGAGTAGACATAAATTACAGACACAGTATTTGAACATGACCATGCTGTTGGCTAATTCGTGGTTTTGCGTCTAACTTGGCTGTCTCTGACAAATATCTGGCTTCGCAGCTTTTCCCCGGTGAGGCCATACCTCCCCCAGGTCTCCTGGAAAGCAGGCTGCAGTACCCTTCCTCTCGCTTCTGTTTTTAGTTTTGTGCCCCCTTCACTCAAATTCTACAAGCTTTCTATTTCAAGTGACCTCTGTCTCCAAGGAAGTGCTCGAATGATAATGATCAACAGATCTGATATCTCCTTAGCTCTCAGGTATGTTTAGTCTGCAATAGACAATATTCTTCTGACTCCTACTTCAGTGCTCTCCTGCTCAAACACCATGTGTTTCTGAAGAGGACTTTGAAGGAACTCAGATAGATAGATAGGCAGATAGATAGATAGATAGACAACAGATAATATATAGATAGATGATAGGTAGGTAGATAGGCAGATAGGTGATAGATCGATCAGTCTATTGATAGGTAGATCTATCGATGAGAGGGGAGGGGAGACATTGTGTATATATTTGCATGTGGTGTTTTTATCCGTGTTACGAAGACAAGGGAAGAAGCTGTGATAAGGAGGAAAGAACAATTGCAAAGGGGGGGTGGGCAGAATTTTATCTGAGGCAGGGAAGTGAACAAAAGGACAACTATATCAAAACATTTAAAATGGAAGCCTGGTTGAAAATTAAGAAATTCTTTTTATCCGAAGAGTAGATATAACAACCCCTTTCACTTATGTCACCCTGAATAACTCTTAAATTGGCCAAGGAGGTTTCATTTCCTGGAAATGGGGTGGTAGCAAGAGAGTATTTCGAAGATACAGGAGTCCATCTCTACAGAACATAAGTCTCTGAATCGCATGTTTTCCTTTTGGGGCCTTATCTTGAAATTTCAGCCACTCCAAGCAGAGTTTAATACAAAGCTGAATAGCAAGGGCAAAGGCATCTTTTGTCCACAACACTAGTCTGTGTCCAGCTGTTATAACTGAAGTGATTTTTAAAGTTAATTAACATAAAAGCAGCCCATATTGATTAATAAAAAAAATAGAAAACACAAATAAGCAAAACAAAAATACCAGTAATGTCACTACATTAACATTTTGGTATTCTCCCAAAGTTGTTTCTGTGATCATGATATATGTTCTCTTTGTACAAAAATGGGATCATATCATGTATATTGTTCTGTAATCTGCTTTTCTCACTCTCATTCACACATAAACATCTTTCCTTCCTAATAAATATGCAATATCTTTTTAGCGGCTACATAGCATTCCATCATCTCACTGGATCAAAAAAAATTTCTTTGCCAATCCCTTATTGTTAAACATTTAGGCTATTTCCAGGTTTAAATTTTCATTTATTATAAACATTGCTACATCTTTGCACACTTCCAGCTGTTACCTTTGCATAAATCCCTAGAAGAGGACTGCTAGGCCGAAGTATATGCAATTTTAAAGCTTTTATAGCCTTTGTCAAATTATCCCTCTTCCCTAGAAATTCTGAACAATTTACATTCTCCCAACACTTCCCTTTAGGGAAATATCCTTTCCCCCACATGTTCTCCAACACTGGATATTATTATTTTCATTTTTCTGTAAGTCCAATAGGTGAAAATGGTATCGTATTTACTTTTCCTTTTTTTATTACTATGAAGAATAAACATTTTTTCAAAGCTTAATTGGTAATTTCAGTTTCATCTTTTGCTGAACTGCTTATTGATAGTCTTTGCTCATATTTAAAATGGGGTAATTGTCTTTTTATCGGTTGTGTATTAAAAATAATCATTTTTTGTTCATCATATATGTTGCAAAAACTTTTCCCCAGTTTGTTGTTTATCTTGTAATTATTTATTGTGTTTTTTGAAGTACAAAAATTTTGAACTTTTAATGTAATTAAATGTATCCCTTTCTATAATAATGTGGATTCTGACTGGTGTCTTATACTTTCTTCTTCAAAGTGATATGATATTTTCCTATATTTATATCTTTTCTGGCTTTTTTCTTTCTTTTTAACATTTAAACTTATCTGGAGTTTATTTTAGTATAAAGTGTGAGGTAGAGTTCTAAATTTCTCCCCCAAATGTCAGTCAGTTGTCCCAAGACTATTTATTGAATAATCCACTTGTAGGAAATGTTAATTCTTATTTGCTTCCAGGTGTACACTGTTTAATTGTTGACCAAGCATGACATGTTTCCTGCAAACTTCCCCACCACCCCCTACACCCTTCCCATCTTACAATTGCTCCTTATCTTTCTTTTAGAATTGTCCTGGCTATTTGAGCACAGTTGTTCTTCCAAATGAAATAAATGTGCATTGTGATTTTTAAGAGATTGGGTTGAATTTAAAGTGATAATTTTTACATTGTTGAGTCTTTCATCAGGAACACAGGATATCTCTCATTTGTTCAAGACTTTTATGTCTCTCAATAAAAATTTGAACATTTTCTTTTTATTTTACCCCATGCAGTTTTTCAGTTATCTCTGGGTAGTTCACATTTGTGTTGCTTTTATGATAGTATTAATGTCCGTATGCGCTAACGAGTAGCTTTTGTAGCACAGTAGATATGAGCACTGGGTCAGATGGCCTGAGTCTGAATCAGGGCTCAGTCACTTTCTTGCTGTATGACCTTGACCAACCTAACCTTTCTTAGCCTAAGTTTTCTTGTCTCATTTCATCTGCAAAACATACATAACCATATGTAAAGAACAAATGAGAAAATGCAGGTGAAATATTTCAGGCCTGACACATGAATGAATATTAGTTATCCTTATTTTGCAGATTTTACAGTAGCCAGTGTTTGTTGGTAAAACACCAGCTTGAATATTGTTTCAGATATCCAAAGGCTTTAAGAAACCATCTTGCAAAACAAACGTTAAATTTCTAAGGAGAAGCATTTTGAAGACTCGGCATGTGACACTGTCCATCAACAAGAATTTGTTTAGTTAAAGTGCCAAAAAAGAAAAAGGAGCTCAAGGTATGGTGCTTACTGCTACAACTCTGTGAACCGTGAGCAACATGACGAGCACTGCCACATAAGAAACAGTCCCAATGTGGGTAATAGTCCCAATGTGGGTGCAAGTTGCTTCACGTGTGGGCTATCAGGTCACTCCCAGAGTGTAGCCACGTTCACTGGTGGTGGGATGGCCACCAGGCTTGTCAGCAGCCCGGCATCTGGCTCACCCCTGGGGCCTGGTGGCATTCTCTCTCCACTGCTCATTCCTTTATTTAGATCTGTTCCCTGCTGTCTTTTCGGCTATTTAGTATCTTTGTGAAATGATCAAATAAACCCAGACATTTTTAACTCTGGCAAATCCTAGAGTTCCCTGTTAAAAATATCTTGGCAAACTGCCACAGAATTACAACAACAACAAAAAAAAGAGTGATTTTGCTTCAAAACTTTGTGGATTGCCTCAATGTTAATACGTGCTGTTTTGGTAACTTATCTATGACAGCAACATTAGTGAGTAATTTTTCTAGAAGTGTTGTACAGACATTTTAAGAATGTGAAACACCTTTCTCAAAAGCCTGTATAGTAACAGGCTGACAAACAAAAACGAATTTGATTGATTAAAAAGCATCATCTTATTATTTTCCTTAAGAAGGCATGTAATTGGCATGCTACCAGTTAAATGAGGACAGATGCAACTCGAATACCTTGTTTCATAACTGCCCCTTTGTTGCAGGCAGGATCAGATAAGTCATCTTTGTTCTCCTGACCCGTCTGTCTTGTAACAATCCCTCTTTATGACCACAGCTCATGTACCCTATCTCCAAAGATGGCAATAAACCTACGCTAAACCTTTCTTGTGTTAGGATGTTCTCTAACTCATTTTGGGGGCAGTGCACAGTTCAGTTTAGCACAAAGTCACGTAACAATTAGAATAGGCTCCTTTTCCCTTCATAAATATAATGTCCTTTCTCCTTCCCGTAAGAGGTCTGGCCCTGGGGGGAATTATAGAGGTCACCCATCTGGCTAACATCACAGCCAGATCTAGAATTAGTCCAAGACACATAGATCATGGCCATAGAGTAGACACAATCTGGGCCACTATTCAAGCAATGCTGTGGTTTTTAAAATTTAGTACATCTTCCCTCACCCACCACACTCACACACACACCCCTGCATTTTAACCAATTTCAGATTTGAGGGAAACCGACTGGCACTTAATACTTGTTGGCTTGAAGTACAGATGGCCCACTTAATGATTTTTCAATTTTTCAACTTTACAATTGTGCAAAAGCGATACACATTCACTATACTCTTTGACTTATGATGGGGCTACATCTGGATAAACTCATTGTACATTGAAAACATCCTGTGCTTTGACTTAATGGTATTTTCAACATGCAATAGGGAACCCCAGCATAAGTCAAGGAGCATCTGTATACATTTAAATGACTTTTGAGGGACTAGAGAGGAAAAAAGGAAAGAAACTCAGAAACAAAGAAAAATATTGGAAGTAGCCACAGAGACTTACTTGAGCAGAGAGGTCAAAAAAAAAAAGTTCACACAAAACTGCTGTCTTCTTGCAATTAATTAATGGTTAAGTCTTGTCAATGACTGCACTGGCTGATGGACACATCATCCACAAAATACTTTCATATATTAGCCTCATGGTGACTGGCTTTCTTGTGCTATGTCCTTATTTTTAAAAATCTACAATTTATCTTTTAATTTATAAAATATTTCTTTTATTTTAACTAATTAATAAAAGAAAATGAAAATGCAGTTTTAAAAGAAACTTTCCTCTAAATTGAGCTTTATCACAAAACTGCCATATGAACTTGGACAAGCCACTTAACTCCTCCGAATTCCAGGTTTACTCAGACAGCTTATTTAATTTTTTCTTTGTTTGTTTGTTTGTTTTTGAGACAGGGTACTCTCTCTGTCACTGGGCTCGAGTGTAGTGGTGTCATCATAGCTCACTACAACCTCAAATTCCTGGGCTCAAGGGATCCTCCTGCCTCAGCCCCCTAGTAGCTGGGACTACAGGCACGCACCACCACGTCCAGCTAATTTTTTCTATTTTTAGTAGAGACAGGGGTCTTGCTTTTGCTCAGTCTGGTCTTGAACTCCTGGCCTCAAGCAATCCCCCTGCCCCAGCCTCCCAGAGTTCTAGGATTACAGGCATGAACCACTGTGCCCAGCCCAGATTATTTCATTTTGAACTGGTTGTCTTGACATAATGTAGACAGTGTCAGGCACATATTAGGTGCTCAATAAATATCTTTTGAAAAACTACACTGAAAATTGTACTTTCTCATAAAAAGACAAAGAAGGAAAAAACAGGAAGAAATTCACAAAATTCTCTATTAAACTAACCTGGACGACTCCTGAGAAATACTGAAGTTATCCATTTTAATAATGCCATTGAGCTCAGAAACATGAGTCATTAGAATAAACAGTAGAATTATTGTCATTTAAGAAGAAGTATACTGTTACTTACCCTCTCTGATTTAGCTAATTTTTCATGTAATAGTACCTGGACATCTGGCATATAGAATATGTTGTGTAAGTATCTGTTATGATTGTTGTGTTTATTACTGAACTTTCAAAACTATAAATCCACTTTGGTGGAACCAAATCTAATTCTTTCTCTAATCTTTCCTAATGTGGTGCTTAATGTAAAATCATCCCTGTGGTCAGGAAGGATAAAGGGAAAGATGAGCAGTTGGTTAATATTGTGATTCCTTGTCTGTGGTTATTCATCTAAGGTCGCAGAGACAGAAACACCAAGCTTTCAGGAAACTGTCTAACTCTAAATGCCTCAGGAAGAAGGAAGAGGCTGGCTAGATTATAAGGGCCATGATAAAAGGGTCTCTTTCTTGTTTGTACCACTATCTAGTGGCATTTGGGAGGGTGTTGTGAGGGTCAGGCTAAGCAATAATGGAGTGCATTTTCTATAGAGAATTTGAACAATAATAAAACAAACTAAATGGATCTGGCTTTTGTCATCAGCATGTGCTGGCAATGCTTAGTAATGCAGGGAGGAAATTCTCTCCAACTCAAGGGCAGGCCTCTCCTACCACCCTCCTCACACCTCTTGGAACACCACTGACACTATTCTCTTGTACAGTGCCAGGCACAGGGTGGGTATGAATCACGGAAAAATACTAAGGTGGGAAATAAGAATATAAAACTTTCCTGTTCCCCACAAATTCCTTTGTTGCTTTTCCTATTAATTTTTTTTAAACATGAAAACCATAGTGTAAACTTCCCATAGTATTTTGTTCATCTCTGGTCCTTATTAAAATCCTGTGTTATATTCTAGATTCCATAGCTCAAGGAAAATATCCATTCAATGAGGACAGAGGAAAGTAATGAACAGGGGCTGACCAATGAGACATATGGAAAAAGTTCTGAAAGACCTGAGATTATGGACCTTCACAAGAGAAGGTTGAAGGGTTGAGGTCCTTGCACATGATGCAGTATTTTAAGTAAAAGATAGTGATCAGAGTGACTCCGTTTTCCTAGAAGCATGGTGGACTTAATATATAACAGAGGCTCTATGTCAGGGATGTCTTTCTCACATCAAGGAAAGCTGAACCCTGTAAATGGATTCCAGAAGTCTCAGTTTATCAGGAGGTTGGAGAAGTGTGTTTTCTACAAAATTCAATCTTCAATGACTGTTACATACTTTCTGAAGCATTAAATTCACCTGTATACTGCTTCAATATAGAAGAAGGATCACTCACAAAGGTAAAAGCCAATAGGGAACTTTGGGTGATAATCATGTGTCAGTGTAGGTTTATTGGTGTAACAAACATACCATTCTGGTGTGGGATGTTGATAATGGGGGAGGATGTGCATGTGTGAGGGCAGGGGACTATGGGGGAAATCTCTGTACTTTCTGCTCAATTTTGCTGTGAACCTAAAACTGCCCTTAAAAATAATCTTTAAAAAGCCAATGGGGGAGGGGAAGAACTATTGCCGCTGCATAAAAAGAATTGGTTTCATTTGCATGGTGCTGTAAAACTTACATAGTGGGTTTATTTTCTCATATGATTCTCTGAAACTAGAAGGACAGGCGCCCTTATTTCCATTTTTCAAGATGAGGAAACTGAAGCCCAGAGAGCTAAATGACTTGTCTTAGTCTAAAGAACAAATGAGCAGTAATGTGAGGTCTTAAAACTAGTCTGATTATAAGTCCAATGACCAATGCACTTTCCACCTGTATCTCTGACAATTCACAAGCTTTTAGAGAAAAAACCCAAATCTTATTTCTGTCCCAGATTAGATATTCAAAGTAAATATTTTACTGATAATCAATGTAAATAAGACATTAGGAAAAAGAAATGTAGATAAAATTATGACAGAAAAGAAAGATTATCCAAACTATAATATAAGGTCCTAATACCCTTCCAAAAACTCCAGGCTGATAAGGGGGTGATTCTGAAATCACCAACATTAATGGGCTTTTGCTGGCAATAGAGGAGAACTAAGGCTTATAGGAGATCAGACAAATTCCTTACTGCTCAGGATTGGTAGATCTGGAAAGAAATAACCAAGAAAACCAGGGGCAAAATAATGCCCCCCCACCACCACCAATATTGATGTGTTTGGGCCTTTGGACACAGACTTATTAGCCCAAAAACCAGTGAGTTTCTATATATCAGTTTTAATTTATTAATAATTATAATAATAATAACCAACACTTACTGAGACTTTGTGCTAGGCTTTGTTCTAAGTGCTCTGTACTTTTCTTAGATTTTAGTGAATAAAAATTAACTTTGCAATATCATAATACCCTTTGAAGTAATTAGAAAGTGCCTGTGGCACAAAGACCCAGGACTTGCCACTCTTGGATCTGGAGTGCTGGTGCTGGCTTCACAGTGATGGAATGAAGTGAGGCGTGACAGTCATCCTGTGAATGAACGTCAGATAGCTCCAGACCCACAGAGGAATGTAGACATTCCCTCTAAAAATAATAATTTAGCATAATGCAGCTTTGCAAATAGGTTAAGGCTTTTTGCCTTACAGGCAGAAATGAGCTATACTCACTTTCTCAATATTCCAAAGACCTAATTTGTTTTTTTTTTTTAGAGACAGGGTCTCATTCTGTCACCCAGGCTGGAGTACAGTGGCATAATCATAGGTCACTGAAGCCTCAAACTCCTGGGCTTAAGCATTTCTCCTGCCTCAGCCTCGCAAGTAGCTGGGACTTCAGGTGCACACCACCGTGCCTGGCTAATTTTCAAAACTTTTTTGTAGAGATGGAGTCTCGCTATGTTGCCCAGGCTGGTCTCAAACTCCTGGCCTCAAGTGATCCTCCCACCTCGGCCTCCCAAAGTGCTGGAATTACAGGCCTGAGCCACTGTGCCTGGCCTCCAAAAATCTAATTTTTAAGAAGCTTTCACAACCATACAGTTCTGTAATGTTAAGCTTTTTCCATGTTGGCAACAATTTGAAAGAGCAAGAGGCAGGTATGGAAAAACCACTGACATGCCCCATCATTTGAAGGTGCTCATCAGCGATAGAGTAATCGCACGTTTATGGAGTTTGGCTGGTGATCTGAGCCCTATACTGGACATGTGTAGTGGCTCATTTTTAGGTCAGGTAAAAATATGGGGGAAATATTCCTTTGCAATACTCCCCCTGGCATTTTTTTCCTTTTCACCTGCTTGTTAATATCCAGAATCTCTTTTAAATAGGATAGAATCTTTTCTGAACCAGTGATGAATCTTAACACACAAATGCTTAGAGCATTTGATTTAAATCTACAATAACATTGATTTATATCTACAATAAGGTGTAGACTTTGGCATCAAAGTTGAGGTTAGCCTGAGTAAGATTGAGGTGGCAGGATGCAGAGAGAGATGTAGGTTGGTGAATCCCTAGGTAAGGTTTAGGGAGGAGTTGCAGAAACAAGGTCCAAAGACAAACATCTGACTGCCCTAGTCACTACCTAATAATCAGACTTCCCTTGGAATGCTCAGGCCTCAGGGACTGCCCAGTGCCAAGTGACTGAAAACATTTAAGATGACTGGCACAAGACCTCTGGTGAATGTGGAGTATTTATCCTGCCCTGAAGGTTTAGTCTTTGTGTTCCAACAGAAGTGTAATGTCTCAGATACAGGCTCAAGTTCTCTGCTCTCTGACCATCCATGGGTGATCCCTACCAACAACTTGGTACCCCCCAAGATTGCAGCAGGGCTCTACAGAGCAAGTCCCTGACCTGCTGAATCATCAATCCTATTTCCTGAGAGCACTTCCCATGTCCTGACCAAACAAGTCTCAGATCAAAACACCCGAAACATGGTGATTTCTGTCCTCACAAAAGATAATATAATTCAAACGAGAGTGTGGAGTGCTAAATTACACCCAAACCCCAGTGCACGAAAATTTTCTATCAAGCAGAGCCACCTTGTGGTAAAACGGAGTGTTTTTTTAAAAAGTCTCATTTAATTTCTCTCTCATAACAATCAAATTCAGGTGGGTTGTTTTTCTTTGTTTTTTTTTTTTAAAATGCTCATTTTACTCATTCTCGTTTCCAATTAGCCACTTTAAGACCATCACCTCCACCTGTTTTCCTTACCAAACATCTATTTATCCAAGGTACATAAACCTACAGTTTGTCATAATTGGAAAGTTTTATGACTAAAACAGAAGTTGACTCGACAGTGTCTCTTCAGAAGGGCAAGAAAATGTCGATACTAATTCATTTCTAAAAAGAAAGAGCCACTAGGATATTTACTTGGCAGCCTTCTGTGTTCCGTAATTCTCACTTCCTTTTCGCCACATTACACACATATACACCCGCGCAAATTGCCACATAACATTCATAGGCACAGAGAAAGCAAAAAGTGCTCCACCATGGTTTCCAATCCCTTTTTAATACCCATATATTTAATAAATACATATAATCTGTGGTAAAAACTAGAAGTACCTTGGGTTGTGGTTTGATTCCTTCTCTTCCTTCAAAGTAGGTAAACATTCACAGTCGGCTAGGACAGAATAAAAGCAAACTCATTGTTAGTCACTGAAATTCTATTTTCTATCCACAAAACCGGCACAGTTGAGCATTGCGTTTACCTGATCTGTGTGGTTACTTGTGCAAAAATGGCCTCACCAGGGAGTCCTAGCAGTTAAAAAATTAATGATGGCAAGGCTCTTAAAATGGAAAAAGCACTCATAACACAGATACAAGACTTCAATGTGCCTCTGCCCCTTTTTGAAAGGGTGTAATTTATCACTGCTTGGTTATTCAGTCCCTGCAGCACCTCAATGTTCCAAAAGCTAGAACCTGTGTGTTTCAGGATAGACACTGGAATAAGATCCTAAGCAGCGGTCCCCAACCTTTTTGGTGCCAGGGACGGGTTTGAGGGAAGACAGTTTTTCCACAGACAGGGACGGGGGCAGGGAGGGGGTGGGGAGGCAGAGCTCAGGCGGTGATGCAATGATGGGGAGCAGCTGTAAATACAGATGAAGCTCCTGCTGTGCACCCCCCCCCTTCCTAAGTTTCATGGAAGATAATTTTTCCTCGGACAGGCGAGTGGGGAGAGGTGGGGGGCAGAGCTCCCTGTCCCTAACAGGCCCTGCAGCGGTACTGGTCTGCAGCCCCCCTGGGGGTTGGTGACCACAATCCTAATGTGTCTGCAGAATGATTTTGGTCAGACTGCACAATAGAGAAGTAGGCAAGCTGGGACACAACCAGTCTTCTTAAAGTCATCAGAGTTCTCTTGTATTATACCATTCATTATTTTTAAGGGAAAAAAATTCTTTGGATCTATCACCTAGGTGTCAAAATAACTCGGCTTTAGTTGGTAAATAGAAATGCCTTTTTCCAGTTTTCTGGTTTTAGTATGATAGGGTTATGATTTTTGTATTACACAAAATCTCAGGTCCAAAAGGAAATACAACAACATGATGTTATGTTGTTATATTTCCAGAGATTGTCTTTGTGAGGTAAAATATTTTTTTTCTTTCTACTTATTTTTTCCCCATTTTCCAAATTTTACTATGTACATTACTTTTACAAACTAAAAAGTAATAAAATACGACTATTTTAAGGACTATCTCAATGGTCAATCCCTATCTTCAAATGCTTTACAGAGCCATTCTTCCCTCAGTATGAAAAACTGTTAGAAATTATACAAGTTAGTTGAGTGGTTCTAACGCTTTTGAAAGCTTATCTTGATAAGCTTCTGGTAACAATAATTCTAATAAGAAATCTCTGGATTTGAGAAGTCTATTGTAGAGTGTTGAATCTTGCAGACCCCAGGGTATATTCTTAAGATGAATATTAAAAATACAAATAATATGATAAAACAAATAGTGGATTTTATTAATTTAATCTAAGCATTCAAAATAATTTATTAAAGAAAAAACAAAAAACAGTTGTCATCATTTAAAAGTCCAATTATTGATTTAATGGAAAGTAAGGGACATACACTACCATTACTGCCTGATATCAATTGGAGATTAAGTTTTATGGGGGTACTTATATTACCATTTATATAAGCGATGTCCAATGAAACTTTCTGTAGTGATGGAAATGTTCTAGATCCACACTGTCTAATATAGTAACCATTGGCTATTAAGCACTCAAAACATGACTACAAAAACTAAATTTTTAATTTTAAGTTTAATTTTAATTTAAATAGCTACATTTGGCTAGTATCTATTGTATTGGACAGCACAGATCTATGTAAACTACATTTGATAAAGTTTTATATCATATACAGTTTAGAATTATAGATCTCTAAATTCTATAATATATAAGGTAATGCCAGATGCCAACTTCTTCCAGGTAATTTGGTCTCAGAGATTTCCTTGCTTAAGAAAAGACCATTTTCTGCTTGAAAAAGACCATTTCAACAACTTGTACAGAAATAAAGCAAGTGGCAACAACTGATGCAATAATTAAACTGAATATTTAAGGACTGTCAGACGCAAGTTTATTATCTACATGCACCAGATCTGATGTGGGATTGGGCTCTGTCACACTCCAAGATTTATTGAGGTATTTATAAAGCTGTTGCAGCCTTCTGTTACTAGAGAGGAAAGGAAAAACAAGTTTAGGCTACTACACACCATTTCTATTCATGCTGTTCATCCATTTATCAAGCTCTTCCATTTCTATTTCCATAACAGAGGGTGTGTCTTCTTCAAAAATGGGGCTAGAAATAGGGAGCAAAAAGCTTATTGAAAAAATGTGTAATGTGCCATATTCCGACGAACTTGATTCATTGTCTTACACTCCAGGGTAGCGTGGGGGTTTGCACTATTCCAGAGTATCAAACTCTAACAGGAAGAAAGGCTAACACTAAAACAAATCTACATCTATCACGGCCCCAAAGTGGAAGGCCCACAGGCCCAGCAAGTGGGTTAAAAGGGGAACCCAGGAGACCGACTGCTCCCCTGAAGGTGCAAAGTCAAGTCTGCAAGGACTTCCACTGTGAGGCTCCTCTGGGGAGTTGCCACATTTAGTATTTCAGCCTTGCTTAATTTCACTTCCCTTTCCTTGGCGTTTTTGATCAGTGCAGCAGGTCAAGAGGCCACTGTCAACGGGCTACTTTTATCACCTCTCCCTTCACTTCCCAGGCTTTTCTCTCTCGGATAAGTGGAGCCATTGGGTTAAGAAATCCACCAACCTCACTGGCCAGAGCTCAGAGCGCACAGTTGGGGCACAGAAGCCCCTGGCCAGTGAAGATGCAGTTGGGGGAGGAGGGACCACACGCCCTGAACAGCAGCGTAGGCGGTACGGGGAGAGGAAGCGAGCAAAGTTTCTAAACTAGCTGGGGCTGCGGCGGGGGGGGGCCTCGCCCAGAGCACGCTCCTAGGTGGAATCCATCCCTCCCTCCCTCCTACCCTTCCTCCCCTCCCTGGTGGTTCTGGCTGCGGGAACTTCGCGCTCGTACCAGGGCTCTCGTCCTGTAATACCAGCTCAGGTATCTTCCCTGGTGATAAAATTTTTAATCAGAATAAATGAACCGGTGTCCTTGAAATACACCCAGGGTCACAATATTTAACTACGATGCTCTTGGAATGGGTAGCAGTCAGAAAATTCTTTTCTGAACAGAGGACACGAAACAAAGACACGCTCTGCTGCGCCCAGGTCGCGCGCTGGGAAGGGTTTGGGGACTGGGCGCGACTCCCTGCGGCCGCTAGGGGCCGTCTCCCCGGCTGGGAAGGCGGGAGAGCCCCGCGACAGCGTCCAAACAAAAACACCTGAGAAGGCCCAGGGCTCTCTAATCTCCGTCTCTCCCTGTTATCCACACCCGGGCGGGACTGGAGGCAGCGGGAAGACTTACACTTTCATGTTTTCACTTCCCAGTTCATCTAAAAGGGAATAAATATAAAGGTCGTGTTAGCTTGGTTCGTCTTTAACAACTTTCTATTTCAACAACAGCTAAAGTCTCCTTTACAAAGAGACCAAAGTGACTTTAAGTAAATAATGTCTTTAAAGGAGCAATAATTAACTTCCAAGTCAAACAAATGCAGACTGCCATGTTGAAGTGAGGTCCTAATCCGTGTGAAATCTGTTTCCTTTTAGATATGGATGGTCCTCTGAGCACACTCACTTCAGATGGGATGCTCATCCCTCTTTATTTTTTATATCCATACCAAGAGGAAAACAGTGGTAAGGGGAAGAAAGGAAGGGCTGAACAAGCGGGCTTTTCCTTGGTCCCCTTCAGTAAAATGTCCCAGTTCAAAAGGTTGCAGCTTCATCTCCTTGTGACACACCATGCCTAACACTATGACATTCTGCCTTTGTCCTGGAGTAGGATGTGGGCTACTCCATCAAGGGATCCCCTTGGAACTCTCCTTTTACCCTGCTCTTTGAATGGCTGGATCCCTCACCTCCTCAGGGGCCCAGCTTCAACACTCTTTCCTCAGGGAGGCCTTCCCCACCTCCTTTAGCTAAAGCAGGACCCATCTTTCCTACTGTTGCCTGGCTTAGCACCTTCCTTTCTTCCTTCATAGTATTGGCCACAATTCCTCATTGGTCACTTCATCTGTGTGATTCTTTTTTGTGTCTCTCCCACTAGACCATAGGTTCAAAGGGGCAGGGATCATGTTTGTCTTATTCATTGCGGTTTCCCTCCAGCTCTGACCCAGCTAGCAATATTTAAACACCTACTCAGTATTTACTGAATAAATGAGTAGGTCTTAATCTTGATTGTCTGGCATTGTGGTTAAATTCACGTCCAATCTTTTACACTTAGCATTATCACAATAGTGAAACTTCCAACAAGCTTGCTTTTTGTTGCTGTTGGTTGAGGTGAGAGTCATGGTTTACAAGATGGCTCTAATGCAGATCAGACTCCAGATGAACACGTGGCAAGAATCGGAGCCTGAAGCCCCAGCCGAAGCCCTGTTTTGTTTGGCAGGACGACCAGCGTACCCAGAGAAACGAGGCAATGATGTCAAGTGAGTGGATAGCATTGGTCCACTGTACCTTTTATGATGTGAAAACTACTAAAATACAAACCACTTTGTAGAGGTCCACCAAATAGACGTTCCTGGTCCTTGGCAATCAGAAGCCTCCTTTTGTCTAGCCTGTAGAAATGCAGGTCCCAGCGAGGGAATACAACCAGCAGGCACCTGGAACTGAGTCCCTGGCAGCAGTGAGCTGCTGTAATTTCCTGTGGGTTGGCAAGCTTGAATGGCATTGCTAATCCAGGAAAGCTGGGCACAGATGTAAGTTTCATGCCATCACTGCTTGCGTTGGAGAGGCTGTAGGTTATGTCCTGGCCTCCAGTAGGAATCTAAAGCTTCCTGCAGATGCCTGACTCCTCAGAAACTTAGACTGGGGAAAGGAGAATATCTTCATCTTATATTTTTTATATATACATTTTTTAATCTAAAATTTGCAGGCTATTTCCTTAAGGGATTTTACTATAAATAAAGCCCCTATGTAATTGAACATCCCTACAGGTGACTCGTAAAGATCCCCCTGTTTTGTCACTCCCTCCTCCTCCCTCTCCCTTTCCCCTGCTTAATAACTCCCCGCTAATTTCTCAGAGAACAAGTGGCTGAAAAGCCCCACTGTGTGGGCATGGATTTATCTTTATAATCTGGGTTCCCCACAGGCCTCAGGGTGAGCAAAAGCTAGCCTGCATGCAGATGATGGAAAAGTTTAAAAACCCATTACAAAAGTGCTTCAGATGCACCAAATGTGAAGCCCCTGTAATCGGTATTAAAACAGAGCAAAAAGCCTTCTGTGGCCTCATCTTCCCTGCTCCATGGCCATTACTCCCGCCCCGGCCACCATGGCAACAGAAAAACATCTGGGAGAGCACACAAGAGCAGAGCATTAAACCAGGAGGGAGACCAATTACCTGTCCTTAGCAATCAGGCCCTTCCCGCTCCACTCCACCTGGCCTCTATCTCTTTATTAATAGCTACCTGCTCTTTGCAACCAGGAGGCAAATGCAGCTCTTATACAGCCCCCTCCCCCTGCCCCCAGTTCCATTTTCCCTCCTACAATCCTTCCATTTCATCTCCTCCTACCCACTTTGTCCTCCTCGTTCAGTTCCTACATTACATCCACTTAGCCTGACAATATTCCACTCGCAGGTCCTGCCCTCTGCGCATTTGATGGTGGGATTGTCTGGGTGGGGATTAGGGGAGGGCAGGAGTGGCAGGAGCCTCTGGCTTCCTTATCTTGTTTCCATGCTGAGCAGTGAGCAAGAGAGAGCATCGCTTTCCAGGAGATTTACTGAGCAAGCCTGGCATCAGGCAGCCACAGCCTGTTTAAAGTGGTGGTTTACTGCCAGCTGTTTTCCCTGCAGCTTTTTCAGAGAGACCCAGTGAATCAAGACACTGCAAATTTAATGCCTGGAAGTCTAGGAAGCATGATAGGCAAACATCAAATTACTATACAATGCTTCCTTTTTCCTGGATGTGAAATAGGCCCAAAGAAAAAGAGTAATTTCAAATCAGATGAAGTGTTCTTTCTGAAAGTGTTGGCCAAGTCCTCCCCAGCTGTCAAATTTACAGACTTATTTCCTGGTGTAGAATAATAGATCAGGCTCCATCCATGTGGTGAAAGAAACTGTACATCTCTTCCTGACTTTCTGAGGGGGCATGGTGTGTGCAGGGATCCATGCCCTCCCATAAAGCATTCCTTTGAGAACTTTCTAAGCAAAATGCTGGTCTGACCCACTGTGACAGTTTCATTTTTCATGGAAAAAAAAGTCATATTTAAATCAAATTTTGTTAATTTAAATATTCTGCTTTTATTAAGTTTTAGTATTCAGTTTGTCTGAAGAGATATTCATCTGTTAAGCAATTAATGATTATGTCTATATTAAAGGAGCGGCTGGTAAAAGAATAAATTCAAATAAAGCTCTTTTTATCAAAAACTTTTGTGATAAGCAATTGTTTTGAAATTCTAAGTTTTCTATGTTGTGTTATGTTAAAGTGAGGCATATTTAAACTAAAAACAATGTGCCAATTTGTAATAAGGATAATGTGCAAATTTCTTTTTGCCTCTGACAGTAGGTGATCTTTAAAAAACATTCTAACATTCTTTCATTAACTAATTTATTCAAGAAACATGTATCGAGCAGCTAGTACGTGTTGAGCAGGAGTTGTGTTAGGTAAAGGGACATATCATGAAAGGGACATATCATAAGCTAGCATGCACTTAGAACTTATGATGTGCCAGGTACGACTGTTTTTTTCAATACTTATATAAATTTACTTAATTCTCACAACTTTATAAGGTAGGTATTGAATTTGCCCATTTTACAGATGAGGAAACCGAACCAGGGAGGTCATAGAACTAGGAAGTGCAAAAGCCAACCAAGCACAGTATGTGCTTCCAGAAGTCAGTACTCTCAACGTCAATACCACACTGTCAGAAGAGCTAAATGAGAGTTGTTCTTGGTTCTCGTAAGAGAACGTAACCCAGTAGGAAAGAAAGACAAAAAAAAAAAGACAAATCACCAATTTATGACAATGTAAATACCATGAACGATAAGTATGAACAAAGTGCTCAGAGAGCACAGAAGAAATAGAGATTAATTTTGCTTGGAGTGGGATTACCCAAGGCTTTGTAAAAACTTTAGAACTGGGCCCTGAAGAATGGGGTGACAGTTTGCCAAGCAGACAAGAAGGAAATTCCAGACAGAAGGAATAGTGTCAACCAGGCATGGAGGCATCCTGAGAGTCAAGCCACATTCTGGGAACAGCAAATACTTCAAGTATGGCTGCCGTGTAGAATGCACTGGCCACATCTGAGGATGAGACCAGTTATCACTTGTAAATGGTTTTTGAACTGTGAGACTTTCACAATAAAGTTCAATGAAAAATCACTTTCTGTATTTAGAGCCCAGGAGCATGACCGCTTGAGTGGACAAACCCCTTCCCTTGACTTCATTAGGTAAGACTGGCTGTGGGGCTATGGTTTAGGGCAGGAAATTCTTACTTTCCCTGAGTTTAAAAAAAATGAAGTCCAGGCAGCTTTGTTTGCTTTTGCTTTTTCTTAACCTTACAAATAAGCCCTGATATGACCACTGTTATTAGGTCACCCTGAAATTTCAAGCAGTGGAGAAATAAGTATATTTCCTACTTCCTTGGAATCTGTTATATGAGCCCCTGCCATGAAAGGAAATACACCTCAGGGCTTCCTCCCCAGCTCGCATTTGCCTTGTCTGTTGGCTACGAAAGGTTCCCCTGGTGCAGGGACAGTGAGTGGGGCGTGTGGACCAAGGGCATGATCTCAAAGCCAAATGTGCTCTGGTTAGTGGGTGTGAGGGACAGAGAGTGGCTATTGTATATGTGTATGAATAGGTATATTATTAGAGAAGTTCTTATCCCTTGGGTAACTTTTAGAATGACTTTAAAGGCTTCAACTTAAAAATCTAATCAGAGTGGTTTTTTACCAGCACAAGTACCCAAGTCTGCTTTGGATCTAGAACTACCCTGAAACCTGGTGTTTGATGCTTCTAGAATCAGAACTGAATACTCTCAGAGTGTCTCTGACCTAGGGAGTTTTCTATCAGATTGGTTTTCAGATTGATGTTAGTAATCTGTAGACAGTTGTTGAATTTCATGATGAAAGTTAGCATAGCTTCAATAGGAGCAAGAGCAATGCTTCACCTAGGCCTCTTCAAGATCAAATTGGGATGTGGGCTGGGGAAGAAAATAAAATCTGTGACAGAAATGTAGATGAAAGAATCCTTTTCTGTGGTGATGGCCCCAAGGTCTGCAGCCTTCCTGTCCCTAACTCTACTCTGAACCACTGCTTTACCAGCCTCACCCTTTTTCTATCAATGGGAAATGTTACACTGCCTTGTTGGCCGAGATTATACAGGCCCCTCATCTAGATAAGGTACAAAGATGGCAGCATACAGACACACATTGGAGACATGCCAGGTAAGGTTCCAGATCACCGCAATAAAGCAAATATTGAAATAAAGCAAGTCACACTAATTTTTTGGTTTCCCAGTGCATATAAAAGTTATGTTTACATTATACTTTAGTCTATTAAGTGTGCAACATTATGTCTAAGAAAAGTACATACCTTAATTAAAATACTTTGTTGCTAAAAAATGCTAATAAACACCTGACCCTTCAGCAAGACGTAATATTTTTGCTGGTGGAGGGTCTTGCCTTGGTGTTGATGGCTGCTGACTGATCAAGGTAGTGGTTGCTGAAAGTTGGGGTGGCTGTGGGAATTTCTTAAAGTAAGACAACAATGAAATTTGCCACCTCTGCTGACTCTTCCTTTCATGAAAGATTTCTCTGAAGCATGAGATGCTGTTGGATGCTCTTTAAAAACTGGAATCAGTCCTCTCAAATTCTGCTGCTGCTTTATCAATTAAGTTTATGTAATATCCTAAATCCTTTGCTGTCATTTTAACAATGTTCATAGCATCTTCACCAGGAGTAGATTCCATCTCAAGAAACCACTTTTTTTGCCCATCCATAAGAAACAACACCTCAGCCATTCAAGTTTTATCATGAGATTACAGCAATTCAGTCACATATTCAGGATCCACTTCTAATTCTAGTTCTCTTGCTCTTTCTACCACATCTGCAGTGACTTTCTCCACTTGAGTCTTGAACACCTCAAAGTCATCCATGAGGGTTGGACTCAACTTCTTCCAAACTTCTGTCAATGTTGATATTTTGACCTTCTCCCATGAATCCCAAATGTTCTTATGGCATCTGGAATGGTGAATCCTTCCAGAAGGTTTTCAATTGACTTTGCCCAGATACATCTGAGGAATCACTATCTGTGGCAGCTATAGCCTTACAAAATGTATTTCTTAAATAATAAGACTTGAAAGTCAAAATTACTCCTTGATCCATGGGTTGCAGAATGATGTTGTGTTAGCAGGCACGAAAACAACATTCATCTCCATCAGAGCTCATGGGTGACCAGGTGCGTTGTCAGTGAGCAGTAATATTTTGAAAGGGATCTTTTTTTACTGAGCAGTAGGTCTCAATGGTGGGCTTAAAAATATCCAGTAAATTATGCTATAAACAGATGTGTTGTCATCCAGGCTCTGTTGTTCCATTTATAGAGCACAGGCAGAGTAGACTTAGCGTAATTCTTAAGGGCCCTAGAATTTTTGGAATGCTAAATGAGCATTGGCTTTAACTTACAGTCACCAGCTGCATTAGCCCCTAACAAGGGAGTCAGCCTGTCTTTTGAAGCTTTGAAGCCAGGCACTGACTTCTCTCTAGCTAGGAAAGGTATCTTTTTCCAATAGAAGACTGTTTTGTTTACATTAAAAATATGCTGTTTAGTGCAGCCACTTTCATCAGTTATCTTGGCTAGATCTTCTGCATAACTTGCTGCAACTTCTATATCAATATTTATTGCTTCACCTTGTACTCTTATGTTATGAAGATGGTTTTTTTCCTTAAACCTCATGAACCAACCTCTGCTAGTTTCAAACTTTTCTTCTGAAGCTTCCTCACCTCTCTCTGCCTTCATAGAATTGAAGAGAGTTAAGGCTTTGCTCTGGATTAGGTTTTGGTTTAAGGGATTGTTGTGGCTGGTTTGATCTTCTACCCAGATCACTAAAACTTTCTCCATATCAACAATAACACTGTTTTGCTTCTTATCATTTGTGTGTTCACTGGACTAGCACTTTTAATTTCCTTCAAGAACTTTTCCTTTGCATTCACAACTTGGCTAACTGTTTTGTGCAAGAGGCCTAGCTTTCATTCTATCTTGGCTTTCCACATGCCTTTCTTGTTAAGCTTAATCATGTTTAGCTTTTAATTTAAAGTGAGAGATGTGTGACTCCTCCTTTCACTTGAACATTTAGAAGCCATTGTAGGGTTATTAACTGGCCTTATTTCAATAATGTTGTGTCTTAGGAATAAGGGAGGCCCAAGGACAGGGAGAGAGATGGAAGAAGGGCTGGTTGGTGGGGTTTGTGGTGCTCCAAAACAATTGTAATAGTAACATCAAAGATCACTGATCACAGATCACAATAACAGATATAATAATAATGAAAAAGTTCGAAATACTGTGAGAATTACCAAATTCTCGACACAGAGACATGAAGTGAGCACATTCTGTTGAAAAATGGTGCCAATAGACTTGGTCAACACAAGGTTGTCACAAACCTTCAATTTGTGAAAAACATAATATCTGCTAAGCACAACAAAGTAAAGCACAACAAAATGAGGTAAGCCTATATTTTAAATTTCAATTTAGGCTAAAAACATTCTTTTTTAAAAAAAAGAAAGGAATATGGCATTATTAGCCTCTGGAAAGCTTCATTAAAATATATCATTTATCACTTGCTATTTTATATAGTCCTTGTTGCTTAACCTTAAAATATTTCAGCTCCTTCTCCAACCCCATCCCCAACCATAAGCAGGTGTTAGGATAATACTCACATGTCTGTAAAGCACTCTGAGATCCTTGGCTAGAAGGCTCTGCGTAGAAGCAAAAAGTATTTTTGTTATTGATTGTTCACTAACACACAAAGCAACTGTCTGGAAATGGGAATACATTGAATATTTACCTTTTTTAGTTCTTTTTCTTTTATAGTATGTTACAAGGAATACCATTGATAAAAGTAGGAGGACCAGTAAAATCAATGGGATCACAACCATTAATATAAACTCTAACTGAGTTGCATCCTCAGCGACGGTGGTGGAATTCGTATCTGCAGTTAACGCTTCTGTGGTCACTGCAGCAAATGTGCTTGAAATTGTCTCTCCATCTGGCCTTTCATCTTGCGAGGGTATATCTCCTGAGTGTTCTGACAACTCAAAATCACCTGCGGGAATAGGCACAAAATTGAGATTGCCATGGAGACAAAGCTAGTATGTTATGTTTCTAATGATTTTTAAATGTATTCTAGATAGATTCAGTGATAAACTTGATCCACTGTATTTGGCATTCCAATTCCATGTGACACAGAGCATTGATTTAACAAATGGAGCTCAAGCTGGGAGTATACTGAACATGGAATCAGAGCCCAGAGACAAACCTTGCACAAAGGAAGGCAGTTTAGCTTTGACCAAACACTTTAGACATGCTTAAGTGAAAGGCATTGGGAAGCTTTTTCGTGTCAATGTGATCTCCCAAGCCAAGTTATGTGGTATTCCAGGACATCTCCTATAGGGTATCATAATATTTTAATAAAATTTCTGAATACATTTAAATTTGCATTTACTGAAACCTAAGTACATACCACATAACACTTTTAGATGTAAAGAAATTCACTCTGTGTCCTAATGTTTTTTAAAAGTTTACCTATCAATGGAAAATAATTCTTTGAAATTGGAGTGACTGCTCAGATTTCAGTGTAAAGTCTCACATTCTGCACTAGAACTGAGTCTGCCTCTAAAATTGCCTGACAGAAATCCTCCTGGATTCTAAATAAAAAGACAATACATATCTCACTGGTAAAGTGAAATTCTAAAGGGGAAGCTCCCTTAGAGACTAAGGAAACTGCACCAATATTTAAATGTATTTATTAAAATGCATCTATAGAGCTTTCCCTATTATCAAGCTATAAGTAATTTTATTCTATTTGAACCTCAGAGTATGTTGAAAAAAACCACCCTGTGGCTCACCACAGGATGGAAAAGGACTGCTGACTTGATGGCTATTCACCTGACTGGGTAGTGGTCATGGTAAGGTAAGCTGAAGTTTTTTGTCCTACCATGGTATAATATTGCCTACCTTTCAGAAGGGGCCCACTGAGGAAAATATCATGTAAGTTTAGGCTACAGAAAACATATCAAGTGAGATAATTTATATGAAAGTTCTTTCTAAGGTGAAAGGTGCTACGCAAATAGCAAATTCAGCTGCTTCAAATCACACTCTACGGTACAGTTTAGACAATGACTCCATAGAATGGCCAAACTGGACGGTGTAGAGCCAACTCAATAGTTTATCCATGTTCATAAATTGCATGACAACGGAGTCCTCTGATTTGTGTTGAAACAATAAAAATGTTTGGCCATTGTTATGAACTGAATGTTGGTGTTCCCCTCAAATTCATATGTTGAAGCCCTTAACCCCAGTGCGATGGTCTTAGGAGGAAGGGCCTTTGGGAGGTAATCAGGTTTAGATGAGGTCATAAGAGTGGAGCCTCATGATGGAATTAGTGCCCTTATAAGAAGAGGAAGAGACTGGAGCACATGTACGTGCATGCTCTCTCTCTGCCATGTGTGGATACCGTGAGAAGACATCAAATCTTCCAGCACCTTGATCTTGAACTTCCCACCTGATCTTGAACTTCCCAGCCAACAGAAATAAATGTCTGTTATTTAAGCCACCCAGTCTGTGGTGTTTTGTTATGGCAGCTGAGCTAAGACAGTCATAATCTAATTATTTTGGTTATATGGATACACATTTCATTCTCCCACACCAGGGAATCCATTTGATAATCACTTTGGTAAATGCTACCCAAAACCATCAGAATCAATTACAAACTGCAGAGTAAACTCACTGGTGTTCCTCTCACACATATGCCAAAAGCAGGATTTGAAAAACAACTACCAATTTTTTAAAAGAGGAGGGGCTTTAAAATGGCTGACTAAGTGCATCTGGCACTTGCCTCTTCCACAAACAAGAACCAAAAAAGCAAGTAGAAAATTAGAGGCAGTGGCTCACACCTGTAATCCTAGCACTCTGGGAGGCCAAGGCAGGAGGATTGCTTCAGCTCAGGAGTTCGAGACCAGACTGAGCAAGAGCAAGACCCCGTCTCTACAAAAAACAGAAAAATTAGCCAAGTGTGGTGGCACGCACCTGTAGTCCCAGCTACTCAGGAGGCTGAGGCAGGAGAATGCTTGAGCCCAGGAGTTTGAAGTTGCAGTGAGATGATGACACCACTGCACTCTAGCCGGGGTGACAGAGTGAGACTCTGTCTCAAAAAAAGAAAATCACACTCTGAATACATTATCTGGGAGAAAACACTGGAGTTCAACAGAAAAAGTGACAGGGAACACCTCAGGCAAGGAAGGAGAGGGAAGCGAGGCGTCTTGCTCAGCCAGGAATGGCTGGGAATCTGGAGAGACTCCTCAATGCAGGGAATGGGTGAGAGACCCCCGTGGTCCACATCCCCCCCATGGACTCCTGCATCCTAGTCCTGGGAGAGTCAATGGACCCTCCCAGGCCTGAGATTAACAAAGCGAGCTGCCTGGAGATCAGGGAATGGCATTGCTCCAGAAAGGAAGTTCATGCTGGGTCCCACAAATCCCCAAGCCCTAAGCAGCTACAGCATGGTGCCATTTTGAGAGCCCATCCCCCACCAGTCTGCATCCTGACCTGGGGCCCAACAGTCTCCATGACATCCCCTACCCACAGCCACCACCAATGCTGGCTGCTACCACCAGGGCCAAGGCAGGAGTCACTGGCAGCAACCCTGCCCCCCACCCTCAGAAGAGGGGTCCCAACAAACTTTAACATGCTCCAAGAACAAACTCCACTGCCCACAGCTGCTGCCACTGAGGACTGCTGCCACTGGGGCCGAAGCATGGGCGAAGCACATGCCCTCCTGCTGCCTACCTAGGGCCACCCCCACTGAAAGTAACACCACCTTCCTCAGTAGCAGGGCCACAGTGCAGCCACTGCTGCCCCCACCTGAGCATTCCACTAGTGTCCTAGATCACCCCACCCCTGCCCACCACAATCAGTGCCTGCACATACACTGGGCAGCCCAAAGAAAGGTCTGCTTGGCCCAGCTCTGCCCACTCCCTAGTACCTGAGCAGACCATCTGCAGCCTGGGGATCACCCAGCCCAGTCCACCGCTGTTGGCACCATCACTTCTCCCAGGGGCCTGAGTTCAAGCTTACCCAACCTGCCACTACCACCACAACTGGTACCTATTCACATGTGCTCTCTGAGGGCCTGGGGACTGGCTTACCCAGCTTGTCACAATCACTGCCGACACCAGTGTGGACCACTTGGGGACCAGAGGGTTGTCCTGACACTGCTACTGCCATCACCCATGTTGCATCTACTGCCCAGGGGTCTGAGAAATCATCCACCTGCCTGGCACCCAAGAAAGCCTCCTGGAGGCCCAACAACCAGTCTGTCTGTACACACTAACACTGGTGCCAGTATGTGCCACCCTGGGGTCCAAAGATAGGCACACTTGGCCCACTGTTGCCACCACTGGGGCCCAAAGACTGGCTCACATGGCATCCCAGTCCCCAGCAAAGCTTCACAACAGCCTCCACTAACAACTTCACCCTAAGCTGTGGAGTAAATCACAGACACCACTGATGCTGTTTACAGACAAAGAAATCATATGGAGACTATACTACTGCACACAGCCAGAATCAAAGCCAAAGTGCCCTACCTATTCAACACCATGGATATATCTTCAAGAAAAAGGCATCCCCTACAAAAGCAAATTCAAAAAAATTGGAAGAAGTAACTGTTATACCCAATGCACAGGTATCAACTTGAGGATAAAAGAAACATGAAAAAGCAAGGAAATATTACACCGCCAGAGGAACACAATAATTCTCCAGCAACAGATTCTAATCAAAAAGAAATGTACAAAATCCCAGAAAAAAAATTCAAAATGTTGATATTAAGGAAGCTCAGTGAGAATCAAGAGACTACCGAAAAACAATACAAAGAAATCAGAAAAACAATTCAGGATACATATGAGAAATTTACCAAAAAAGAACAAAACAGAAATTCTGGAACTGAAGAATTTATTGAGTAAAATACAAAATACATCCAAAAGCTTCAATAATAGACTAGATCAAGCAAAAGAAAGAATATCAGAACTTGAAGACAGGTCTTTTGAAATAACCCAGTTAAACAAAAATAAAGAAAAAAGAATAAAAAAGAATGAGAAAAGTCTACATAACATATGGGACACCATAAAGTGACCAAATATTCAAATTTTTGGTGTTCTTGAAAGTGAAGAGAAAAGTAAAGAGTTGGAAAATATATTTAACAAAATAATAGATGAAAAGTTCCCAAGTTTAGCAAGAGATTTAGACATCTAGATACAGGAAGCTCAAAAATCCTCCAATAGATACAATTCAAAATGGTCTTCTCCATGGCACATTATAGTCAAACTGTCATAAGTCACAGACAAAGAGAGAATTCTAAAAACAGCAAGAGAAAAGTGTCTAGTGACTTATAAAGGAACCCCATCAAATTAACAGTGTATTTCTCAGCATAAACCTTATAGGCCAGGATAGAATGGGATGATATATTCAAAGTGCTGAAAGAAAAAAATCTTTTTTCAGCCACAATACTATACCCAGCAAAGTTATCCTTCATAAATGAAAGAGAAATAAAGTTTTTCCCAGACTAGCAAAAGCTGAGGGAATTCATCACCCTTAGACTGGCTGTACAAGAAATGCTTAAGGTAGTCCTACTCCAGGAAGTAAAAGAACAATATTTGTCGTCATGAAAACACACAAAAATATAAAACCCACTGGTAGAGCAAACACAAAAACAAAGAAAAGACTTAAATGTTACCACTACAGAAAGCCACCAAACCATAATGATAAAAAATAAGAGACAGAAAAGAACAAAGGATATACAAAAGAACAGAAATTAATTAATAAAATGACAGGAATGAGCCCTGTTATATTTCAATAGTAAATTTGAATATAAATGGGTTAAACTTTCCACTTAATAGATATAGACTGGCTGAATAGATTAAAAACATGACTCAACCATATGCTGCCTACAAGAAACTCATCTCACCTCTAAAGACACATATAGACTGAAAGCAAAGGGATGGAAAAAGATATTCCATACAAACAGAAGCCCAAAGCAAGCAGAATTAGCTGTACTTATATCAGATAAAACAGACTTTAAGTAAAAAACAGTAGAAAGAGACATTTAAGGTCATTTTATAATGATAAAGGGATCAAATAAGCAAGAGGATATAATAATTTTAAACATATATGCACCCAACACTGGAGCACCCAGATATATAAAGCAAATTTCAGATCTAAAGTGAGAGATAGACTCCAATACAATGATAGTTGAGGACTTCAACACCCCACTCTCAGTGTTAGACAGATCATCGAGATAGAAAATTAACAAAGAAACATTGTACCAAATGGGCCTAACAGAACGTTTACAGAACATTTTATCCAACAGCTACAGAATACACATTCTCATTAGCACATGGAATATTTTCCAGGATAGACCATATGTTAGGACATAAAACAAATCTCAACAAATTTTTAAAAATCAAAATCATATCAACTATCTTCTTAGACCACAATGAAAAAAAAACCTAGAAATCAATAATAAGAGAAACTTTGGAAACCGTAGAAATACATGGAAATTAAACAACATGTTCCTGAATGACCACTGACTCAATGAAGAAAATAAGGACAAAATAAGAAAATTTCTTGAAACAAATGAAAATCAAAACACAACATACAAAGCCCTATGGGATACAGCAAAAGTAATACTAAGGGGGAAGTTTATAGGAATAAATGCCTACATCAAAAAAGTAGAAAGATTTCAAATAAACAATCTAACATGTACCTCAAGGAACTAGAAAAGCAAGAACAAACCAAACCCAAAATTAGCAGAATGAAAGAAATAATGAAGATTGGAACTAAATGAAATAGAGACTAAGAAAAATACAAAGGATCAATAAAATGAAAAGTTGGTTTTTTGAAAAGATAAACAAAATCAAAAAACCAGTTGCTAGACTAACCAAGAAAAAAGGAGAGAAGACCCAAATAAACAAAATCAAAAGTAAAAAGCAGACATTACAGCTGATACCACAGAAATACAAAAGATCATCAAAGACTATTATGAACAACTGTACACTAACAAACTGGAAAACCTAGAAGAAATGGATAAATTCCTGGAAACATACAACCTACTAAGATTGTATCAGGAAGAAATAGAAAACCTGCACAAACCAATAACAAGTAATGAGACTAAATCAGTAACAAAGAGTCTCCCAACAAAGAAAAGTCCAGGACCAGATGGCTTTACTGCCGAACTTATACCAAACTTTCAAAGAAGAACTAACACTAATCCTCCTCAAACTATTCCAAAAAACTGAAGAGGCAGAAATTCTCTCTAACTCATTCTATGAGGCCAGCATTAACCTGATACCAAAACCAGACAAGGACACAACAAAAAAAAGAAAACACAGGCTGATATCCCTAATGAACATAGATGTAAAAATCCTCAACAAAATACTAGCAAACCAAATCCAACAGCACATCAAAAAGATAATACACCATGATCAAGTGGATTTATCCCAGGGAATGTAAGGATGGTTCAACATATGCAAATCAATACATCACGTCAACAAACTGAAGGACAAAAACCACACGATCTTCTCAATAGATGCTGAAAAAGCATTTGATACATTTCAACAGCCCTTCATGATAAAAACTCTCAATAAACTAGGCATAGAAGGAACATACCTCAACATAATAAAGGCTATAATGACAAACCCACAGCTAACATCATACCGAATGGGGAAAAGCTGAAAGCCTTTCCTGTAAGAACTGAAAAAAGACAAGGTTGCCCACTTTCACCACTCCTACTCGATAAAGTACTAGAAGTCCTAGCCACAACAATCAGGCAAGAGAAATAAATAAAAGGCATCCAAATTGAAAAAGAAGAAGTCAAATTGTCCCTCTTTGCAGGTGATACAATCTTATATCTAGAAAAACCTAAAGACTCAACCAAAAACTCTTAGATCTTATAAATAAATTCAGGAAAGTTGCAGGATACAAAACCAACATACAAAAATCAATAGTGCTCCTATATATCAATAATAAACTAGCTGAGAAAGAAGTCAAGAAGGCAATCCCATTTATAATATAATAGCTACAAAAAATAAAATAAAATAAAATACCTAGGAATAAATTTAACCAAGGGAGTGAAAGACCTCTACAAGGAAAACTACAGAACACTGATGAAAGAAATTGAAGAGGACACAAACAAATGGAAAAACATCCCATGCTCATGGATCAGAAGAATTACATAGTATGACCATACTGTAGATTCAATCTAATACAGATGACAATCTGTAGATTCAATGCAATCCCTATTAAAATACCAATGTCAGGCTGGGTGCTATGGCTCATACCTGTAATCTCAGCTCTTTGGGAGATCAAGGCAGGAGAATCACTTGAGGCCAGAAGTTCGAGACCAGCCTGGGTGACATAGCAAGACCCTGTCTCTACAAAAATTTAAAAAATTAGCCAGTGTGGTAGCACATGCCACCTGTAGTCCCAGCTACTCAGGAGGCTGAGGCGGGAGGATAACTTGAACCCAGGAGTTCAGTTCAAGGCTGCAGTGAGCTATGATGACGCCACTGCAGCCCAGCCTGGGCAGTGACAGAGCAAGATCCTGTCTCAAAAAAAAAAAAAAACAAAGCAAAACCAATGCCATTTTCACAGAAATTGGAAAAACAATCATAAAATTTGTATAGATCAAAAAAGAGCCTGAATAGCCAAAGCAATCCTGAGGGGGGAAAAAACACAATGCGAGAGACATCATACTACCTAACTTCAAAATATATTACAATGCTATACTAACCAAAACAGCTTGGTATTGATATAAAAACGGGCACATAGACCAATGCAACAGAAAAGAGAACCTTGAAATAAATCCACATATTTACAGCCAACTGGTTTTGACAAAGGTACCAAGAATACACATTGGGGAAGGGACACTCTCTTCAATAAACTGTACTGGGAAAATTGGATACCCATGTGCAGAAGAATGAAACTGGACCCCTATCTCCCATACACAAAAATTAACTCAAGATAGATTAAAGACTTAAATGTAAGACCCAAAACTATAAAACTTACTGGAAGTAAACATAGGGAAAACACTTCAGGACATTGGTCTAGGCAAAGATTTTATGGCTAAGATCTCAACAGCACAGACAACAAAAATAAAAATAGACAAATAGGACTATATTAAACTAAAAGACTTCTGCACAGCAAAGGAAATAATCAAGAGAGCAAAGAGACAACCTGTTGAACAGAAGAAAACATTTGCAAACTATTCATCTGGTAAGGGATTAATATCCAGAATCTACAAAGAACTCAGAAAACTCAACAGTAAAAAAACAAATAATGCCACTAAAAATGGGCAAAGAACATGAATAGACATTTCTCAAAAGAAAACATACAAATGGCCAACAGATATATAGAAAAATGCTCAACATCACTAATTATCAGGGAAATGCAAATCAAAACCACAATGAGATACCATCTTATCCTAGTTAGAATGGCTATTAATAAAAAGACAAAAAACAACATGTTGGTAAGGATGTGGAGAAAATGGGAACACTTATACACTGTTGATGAGAATGTAAGTTAGTACAGCCACTGTGGAAAACAATATGGGAATTTCTCAAAAAACTAAAAAATAGAACTACCATATGATCCAGCAATCCCACTACTGGGTATTTATCCAAAGGAAAAGAAATCAGTATATCAAAGGGATACCTGCACTCATATGTTTATTGCAGCACTATTCACAATAGCAAAGATATGAAATTAACTTAAGTGTCCATCAACAGACAAACTGGAAAAGAAAATGTGGTATATACACACAATGGAATACTACCTGGCCATAAAAAAGAGTGAAATCATGTCATTTGCAGCAATATGGATGGAACTGGAGTTCATTACGTTAAGTGAAATAAGCCAGGCACAGAAAGACAAATATTACATGTTCTCGCTCATATATGGGAGCCAAAAAAGCTGATCTCATGGAGGCAGAGAGCAGAATGACAGATACCAGAGGCTGGGAAGGGTGTGTATGTGTGGGGAAGACAGATTGGTTAATGGAGACAAACATACAGTTAGAAAGTATAAGCTCTAATGTTCAAAAGCAGAGTACAGTGACTACAGTTAACAACAATGTATTGCATATTTCAAAGTAGCTAGAAGAGAGGTCTTGAAATGCTCCCAACACATATAAATAATAAATACTCAAGGCAATGGATACCCTAAATATACTGACTTGATCATTACACATTCTATGTATGTAACAAAATGTCACATGTAACCCATAAATATGTAAAATATTATGTGTCAATTTAAAAAATCTACCATTTATTGATCTCTGCTTTCTGGGTTAAGTGGCATTGTCCTATAATTACAATTATCTGGGGGGGATATGTTTCAAAACCCCCCCAGTGGATGGCTGAAATTGTGGATAGTACTGAACTCCATAATACTGTTTTTTCCTGTATATACCTACCTATAATAAAGTTTAATATATAAATTAGGCACAGTAAGAGATTAATGCCTAATAATAAAATAGAACAATTATAACAAAATATTGTAATAAAAGTTATGTGAATGCAGTGTCTCTTTCTTTCCCTCTCTCCCCCTGCTCTCCTCCCCTCCTCCCAAATATCTTATTGTACTATACTCACCTATTTTTGGCCACGGTTGACCGCGAATAACTGTAACAATGGAAAGTAAAACTGTGGATAAGGGGGACTACAGTATAAGTCTTTGAAATAAGGTAAGTCAATAAGGTATTCACACATATGTTAAAACCTTTTACATATCACGGATCACCCTGGACCAGGAAGGGACATTTGTCTACCAAAACAACCTCCTCATTAAAGCCATCCTGCTTGCAGAACTATTGCGACCAGAACAGACAGCATCCTCCGCCGGTGACCCAGGCCAGTGAAGACTGGATGCGTACGTGCACGATGACGGTGGGGTGGGTGAGCATTGGCGCACACAAAAGGACAGTTGGCGGTAGTGACCCGTGAGGCCAGTGGACTTCCTCGAATATCCAGAGCTCCCCTTTTATTTCTCTTGCTTACTGCTTCTACTTTTGCTGTAGCTGCTGCTATTCATACTATTTCAGGCCAACCTTTTTTGAGAATTTACTAAGAACCAATCCCTGTGCTCTGCCTTTTACCTGGACTATCTCATTTTGTCCTCGCCGTCTTTTCAGAAAGACACTGGGGCAAAGAGGTTACACAACTTGCCCAAGATCACGGAGCGAACAACATGTAGGAGTGAGGGTATGAACCCACGAGGGCCAACAGCAGAACCAGAGCTTGTAACCTCAAGACTGTATTTTCTTTCCAATCGGGAAGGAATGTAATACTTGTGAATCATGAAGTTTGGCCAGAAAGTGGTGAGCAAGAGAGGGAACCTCATGTTCCTGCCCTTCGGCCTGTAGTAGGAGGCGGCTTTCTGGCACACGAGGGAAGGGAAGGAATGGTTCCCAGAAACCCCAGCCTTGCCCGGGCTCTTGCTAAGACTCATCAGCCCAGATGCGCTGCACGCCAAGCTGCCCAGGACGACAGGACGTCTTCCGCGCCTCTCTAAGGAAGGTGAGTGAAGTTCCCAGCAGAACGCTTAGCGCTCTGAGTCACCACTCGACCCGTGGCCCTTTGACAAGAGAAAATAGGAAAGGAAACAAGCGAGCAAGAATGATGAGGGCGTTTCGACAACCGGGAACGAAAGAGAAACGGGGCGAAGCGAACCAGATGGTCCTGGGTTGTGATACAATGCTAGCGACAGGTGGCCCTTGGTGGCGTGGTAGAGTTAAAAGGGCCGGAAGTTCTCTCCACAGTACCTGCCTCATACACATCCTCACCTATGTTTTCTACCTTAAGCGTCATTTGCCCTCTTACATGGGCTATTTAAATAAGTGAGAATCGAGGGTTTGTTCATTTTCTCTCTCTCTCTCTCTCTCTCTCTCTCTCTCTGTTTTATTTTTCTTTACCCTGCAAGCTTTCATCTCCACAGACTGCTGTGACAATCTCTTTCCCAGCCCTCTCCGCCCCAGCCCACTCTAACTCCACAATAGCCTCAAAATAATAAAAAACAGTAACCAGCATTTATTGAACGCTTCGTATGTGCTAGGTCCTAGGACAAACGTGTGCTCTCTAATCTGATCTTCACAACAACTTTATTGTCCACATCTTACGGATGAACAAACTGAGACTCAAATATCTTGCCCTGGGGTGCAATCCTGTCATCTGTGCTGTGAAATTCTACCGATACGTAGAGTTTTGAAGCTGCATTCCCTCAAGCATGGGTGCCAAATGACAGAGGAGGGTCTGGTCATAGCTCTGTCACTTAGCAGTTGTGGGAATTTGGACAAATTATTTATCCCTTAATGACTTAAGGCTTTAATCTGTACAACTAAGGAGTGATTCCCAAGGTCACATCTCTCTGTTGACTCCAAAGTATTCACTGTGTTTTTAATTAAAAGTTTGATTAGGTAGTACACACATGGTACTTAGTTCAGAAAGGAAGTTTCACTACTGCCCTTTCCCTCAGCCACTCGGTTTCCCTCCCCAGAGGTAACCACTGCTTCTGCCACCTTCCAGAGAAACGTTGCCTATACAAGTATTAATATCAGCATTGTTTCCTGTTTTCTTTTTTAACACAAATGGTAGCAAAATTTATATACTGTTCTGCCCCTTGCTTTTTTCACTTAAAATTTCATCTTGAAGACCATTCCATGATTATATAGAGAACTGTCTTTCCCCATTACTTGGATGTATTGTAACCTACTCCTATTTAGATTGTTTCTTTTGTGTTTCCAACAACTCTGCAATAAACATCTCTGTTTATCCTTGGGTTTGCACAAGGGCAAGTACATTCTACAGTGTATCTAAAAATGGGTAGAGCAGGGGAGAGTGTGGGGTGCAGGGTAAGGAGAGACAGCATCCAAGTACCCTTGGCAGTCTGATCTTAAAACTTCTCCAAGGCAACCCCAGCCCAGTCCTCACACAATGAGGATTGGCAGAAACTAAGTCAGGGGAGGGCTGGGCGTGCAAGTCTGGGACGACAAAGGGAGGCGAGTTTAAAACATTGGGGATCAGCTCCAAGAATTTGCACAAGGAGGAATCAAATGTCACTAAAAGGGAAGCCAGAAAACCAGGGTGGGCCATAGAATCAGGTCAGAAACAGGAGTGGGTTTCCAAGTGATAGAGGCAAGGGTAGGGAAGAAAATCAGAAGCATACAAAGCCAAGGTGGAAACCAGAGGAGAAGCCAAAGGACACAAAATCAGGGGGAGCCAGCCGAGGGCAGCCCAGGGGACTTCCCCCCAAGCAGTCGGCTGTTCCTCCCATGGCCTGTGGGCTGACAGCAACTCTCAACGCAATGCACACAGGGCCCCCTGAAACCACTGTGCAGCCTCACACACCACTTGTGGGCTCCAGCCTTTTTATAAGAAACACTTGCTAAGGCCCATAATAGTCCATGATGACTTCCTGTAGAAGGCATCCTGTGCTTCTTGGGTAAAAGCGACGTTTTCCAACCTTAGGGGTCCAGCACTGCTATGGAGGAAGGCAGCACTCTCCCTCGGGAACCAGGTCTGGAGACGAACTCGCAGGGGCATTTCCTGGGCTGCACTGCAGGACTCCAAGGACATATCTGTCATGTGGTGGAAGGAAGACTCTGTTTTGCTGCTGCCCTCTCTAGCCCCTTCCCTTCTCTAATCCTCCATTTCCTAAGAGCCAAAAAAGTGGGCCTTCTGCTCTGCCTATCTTATAGTATATAGAACAAATGAAATAACTAAAAATACTTTAGCAACCATAAAGCGCGCACATGCCAGGTGCTGGTGTCTTTGTTATTTTCTTCATCCACCCCCACCCTCTTTCCTCCAGCTCTGTCCTTATGTGTTTCTCTGCTATTCCTCGGGAGGTTAATCTGCCTGGTATAACCTCCTAAGTTTACTGCTGTATCTTCTTATCTAAATGTGGACATATTTCAGGGTAAAAGGGGTGGAGCCTGGGGGTAAAACTGGTGAAGCTGCAGAAGATAAAGAGAGGACACAGAGTGGGAGGGAAGAGAGAAGCATTAGCAAGCAAAAGTACAGAAAAGGAGGACAAGGAAGATGTGTTCGAAGCAGAAATGCATGGCTTTGCACCCTGCGTGCCACCCACCTGCCGGGTCACCGGGCGTGAGGGCCTCACAGGCCGCAGGTGTGGCAGAAGTGCTCCCTGTCGGGTGGCCCAGTCACGGTCATCTCAAGTGACCCCAACATAAACTCTCCCAGGAATGCTCCGTTTTTCCATTTCCCTCTCTCTGCTCGGATAATGTAGCATTTTAAAGAGATAATGAGAATGGTCATGTGAATGATGAAACTAAGCTGCAGCATCTCACTTTGCTGTCAGTCCTAAAATCCCCAAATCACCAGATGATAAACCGCACAGTGTGCGGAGTCACTTACAAATACTTATTGGCAATGCTCACGCAAACATGTCTGGGACTCATCTTTCACACGTGGGGAGGACCCTGCGGGGAATCCTTGTAAGTGGGAAAAAGCGTGTGAGGTGGCCCGGCAGCCCTGGCAGGTGAGCAGCACGGCGTCCCCTGCCCCGTCCCAGCATCCTCGCTAAGCGGAAAGGACTCTGCTTCTCAGGGAAGCACACTGGCTAACTTCCCTTTTTTTGAAAGTGGAACCAAGCTCTAGTTTTTAAGGCGAGAAGAAAACAAAAGTATTATACACTGACTGAAAGATTGCCACGCTGATAACGCAGCATGAAATACAGCAATGGTAAGAGAATGCTTGTAGACTCAGGAGATCCCGAAGCACTTTGGACCTCAATCAGATGCCCTGTTCTTTCATTTGTTAGTTATGCAGACTCCATGCACAAATTATTTAAATGATTTTATAAGTCAGATAGTGAAATGAAAGAAAACACCTCAGGTGTCAAGTGTTCACACTCTCCCCTGCTCTGTGGAGTAACTGATGTATATGAGTTTCAGGATGCTGGAGAAACCAAACCTGTGAAGTCTGCCTGCCTTTCGTTCTCCCCTGTGCCTCTGTATGCAGCAAAGAGCCTGATTAGTGTTAGAAGGAGGAGATAAAAACCAACCAAGAAGTCCTCCAGGCCAGGTGCAGTGGCTCACGCCTGTCATCCTAGCATTCTGAGAGGATCACTTGAGGTCAGGAGTTCAAGACCAGCCTGAGCAAGAGTGAGACCCTGTCTCTACAAAAAATAGAAAAATTAGCCAGATATGGTGGTGTTTTCCTGTAGTCCTAGCTACTCGGGAGGCTGAGGCAGGAGGATCGCTTGAGCCTGGGAGTTTGAGGTTGCAGTGAGCTGTGATGATGCCACTGCACTCCAGCCTGGGGGGCAGAGTGAGACCCTGTCTCAAAAAAAAAAAAGAAGTCCTCCAGTGGTTCTCAGCCTAGGTTCACATAGAATCACTTGGGCACCTTCTCATAATCCTGATGCCCACACCACACCCCAAAACAATTATGTCAAAATATCTGGGAGTGGAACCCAAGCCTCAATACTTCTTACAGTTCACCACATGGCTCCAGGGTGCAGCCACAGTTGAGACTCACTGCTTTAGACCCTACCCACCTCTGGCTCTCCCCTGAGCCACCCTAAATTGTTCTCCCCTCTTGTTCTCTATGCTCCTTCTTAGTGAATTTGAGAGGGATCAGAGGTCAACGAGTTGGATGCCAAAGGCTTGCCTAGAAGCTTCCAACTCTACCACCAGAACACAGTAGCTTAAAAATCATCACTGAAGCCTTGAGCACCTGGGAGAGTCTGGCCATGATATATTGAGAAAGGACCGTGATAATCACACCTTGAATGAGTCTGAATAAGAGAGATGCATGCTAGGGTTTAAAACCTGCATCTCTAGAAAATCTTATTGTTGATAGAACAGCTTGGTGGTTTAAGGCAGTGGTCCTCAAATTTTAGCGTGCATTAGAATCACCTAAAGGGTTTCTTAAAATACGGATTGCTGGGTACTGCTCCCAGAGTTTCTGATGTAGTAGGTTTGGGATGGGGCCCATGAATTTGCATTTCTAACAAGTTACCAGGTTGTGCTGATGCTGCTGGTCTGGGTGTCACACTGGTTTAAGTTGTCCAAACAATCTCATTTGGTTGTATTTAATTATTAGTCACACCTGTTGTTGTTCTCCATGTTTACTGTGCATCAGCATCACCTGGGCAGTTTTTAAGCCCCAACCAAATAAGTTATTTGAGATTCTATGGCAATGTGGCCTGGGTAACAGTATTTCTTAAAAGCTTCCCAAATAACTCCAGTAAGTATGTTTACTAGGTTCAGAATTACTGAGTTAAATCATAACTGAGTGGATTTTATTTTAATTTGCCATTATTCATGATGACAGTCCTCATTAATTTTAAATGTGATTGGAGAACCCCACAGAGAAAGAAGCCTTTGAAACAAAATTAATAGGGTATATATACACCATTAAATAGTCTATCTCTTCAGTCGATCTCTTAAAATCAATTGTTCACAGTCTGTGGAATCTGATTGTGAAGTGGTGAGGGACAGAACAGGAATAAAATGGGAACAAATAACCATGCCAGACTTATCAGGACACAGAGCCTGGCTGCGGAAGGCCAACTGCGTTTGTATAGAGATGCCAACACCAAGTTGATGGATGATGCCGCTGAAACCGTTGCTCCTGGAGCGCAGATGGTGCCACTGGGACACTGTTGCTCCTGGGCTGCGCTGAGGTGCTCTGTGCTTTCTCTGGTTTACTTGGTTCCAAAACAGTACTTAACTTATTATTTATTATCTGAAATTACTGCATTCATGTACTTGTCTACCGTCTGCCTCTTCCACTGCTTTGTACTATATCCCTAGCACCTGGAACCCCATCTGCTGCCTGGTGGCCCTTCGATACATTGCTGTTTGTGGAATTGATGACTGCAGGAAATGTGGAATAGGCCAGGTGGGCCCCAGGGAAAATTGCTAGTCACATTCTCACCATTTTTATCCAGAGTCTGATATCCTCCTCCCCCTAACAACTTCCTCCCAGTAATACATACATGATACATCCCTAGTCACAAGGAAAGAGAGGCGTAAGGTGGTTTTCTTTCAAAAAGCTATTAGAATTTTTTTTTTTAATGCTGGGGAATGAGAGGAATTGCTTAATACAAAGGCATGCATCCCTAACGATGAGATTTCATGTTTATAGGTTTTTTTGGCCTATATGGCCTTTCATGTTTATTGGTTTTTTGGGGAATCAGAATGGGTCACATGTTTCCACCATGTAAAGTCCAGGTGACTCTACTCTCTCTGGAAGCAGGACTGGGGAAGTGGAGGGATTGCTGTTTCCATCATAAGCTCTGGTGTTCTATGTATTTGTCAAATTTTTTTTTTTTTTTTTTTTTTGAGACAGAGTCTCTCTCTGTCACCCTGGCTAGAATGCTGTGGTGTCAGCCTAGCTCACTGCAACCTCAAACTCCTAGGCTCAAGCGATCCTCCTTCTCAGCCTCCTGAGTAGCTGGGACTACAGGTGCACACCACACACCTGGCTAATTTTTCTGTTTTTAGTAGAGACGGGGTCTCCCTCTTGCTCAGGCTGGTCTTAAACTCCTGAGCTCAAGCAATTGTCCCGCCTCAGCCTCCCAGAGTGCTGGGATTACAGGTGTAAGCCACCACGCCCAGCCCATATTTGTCAATTTTTATTAAGTGAAAACAGTCACCTATTATGTTTTTCTTGACATCTTTATTTGAAGAAGATATGGCCAGAATAAATAGCTAGTTGAACAGATGCAAGGCAAAAGCACTGGAGGTTAATGGCAGATATTAAGTATGGAAAGGTATTTGAGGTAAGGAAATGCCTGTGTTTTTACACCCTTTTCAGCCACCAGATAACTAGAGGTGACAATGCCTTACATTGGAAAAAAGTTAGCAAATGGTTCTCTTTGCTAATTTTGAGGAAGGTTGTCTGGTAAAACACTTTCATGTACTAGTTGGCTCTAGGAATGTACTTGTGAAGCTTTGTTATATTTTTACCTCTGTGCATTGAGAAGCATACCTGCAATTGCAATTTACTATCAGATTAAAACGTGTCCTTATGACCAGGCACAGTGGCTCACACCTGTCATCCTAGCACTCTGGGAGGCCAAGGCGGGAGGATCACTTGAGGTCAGGAGTTCGAGACCAGCCTGAGAAAGAGTGAGACCCCATCTCTACAAAAAATAGAAAAATTAGCTAGGTGTGGTGGCACATACCTGTAGTCCCAGCTACTAGGGAGTTTGAGGCAGGAGGATCACTTGAGCTTGGGAGTTTGAGGTTGCAGTGAGCTATGATGACACCACTGCACTCTAGCCTGGATGACAGAGCAAGACCCTGTCTCCAAAAAAAAAAAAAAAAATCTGTCCTACCATGGGGAGACCCACAATGCTCTGATGTCTTCATTTTAAACTTTTTATTTTTATGTCTTTTTTAGAGTAAGCTTACTCATATTTAATCAGATTTGCCCAGACCCTAAGGCTATCTCTGGTTTGAAGTTACTCACTTGGGGAGCTACAGGTTTGACCATCCAACTACCCTTTCATACCTTGGAATCCTATGCTAACCTGTAGTACATGACAGTTTAAAGAAATATGTATATTTTTATGGGACAGAATACATATATATGTTAAAACCTTAACAAAATTCTTCCTACCATTAGTGGGATAATAGACATGAAAGTGCTTTGAAATGGAAAAAAAAGGATTATTAAATGATAGTTGTGATCATTACCAAACTGAATACTTTTCCATTTTTATTATGTTTCTCTCTTTCTTTTGAACAGCCAATTCCAAAATCACAATTTAGAAACAAATGCTCCCGGCCATGCCCTCTGCTGGCCTGGTGTGTCAGCCTTGCTCTGAGGTTGGGGGGACACACTGCCACCCCACTCCATAAATGAGGGGGGCTCTTCCATGGGGGCACATAGGCAGCACCCTCCTTGCTCAGCTCAGCATAGGCTCAGCATTGCCAGGGAGAACAACTACAAGAGAGAGACAATATGTGGTAGATGTATGTTCATGATAAATTAGAGAACAGAAACACAGGGAAAGATGTGGGCTAATACCTCAGCGGCTCACGTACCCCTGCCGTGAGCTCTGGGGGAAGAATGGGGACAGGATGTCTGCAAGCGTGTAACCAAAAGTTCCCTATCGCAGCCTGTGCCGGAGCAGAGGAGCCAAGAGTGTTTGACGTTTTCTTACATGAGACTTAAGAAGGAAACAAGTTGCTGAGGTCTTTGAAGTGGCATCTGAGGGGAACAAGATGGTGGGTCGGATTTTCTTGGATCGGCAAAGCCCTTAACAGGTCCCTAAGCCTGGCTGGCTTCTGGTCCTATTTTACCTTTAAAGAGAATCAGTCCTGCCCTTCAGTCCTGGACAGTCTATTTAGGCCTCAAGCACTTTGAATTGTAGCATCGCCACTTGAGTTATTGATGTTGGGCTAGGCTCACTCACTGTATTTATTTCTGTATTTATGAATACAATCTTATGTTTTTTTTCTCATTTAGTTTTTAATGTGATTAATTACATTAATAAATTCCTTAAAGTTGATCCACTCTTGAATTCCTAGTTTTATTCTACTTAATCATCAGTATTTTTTTTCAGTGATGGTTTCTTGTTATTTGAATGGTTGATCTAGGACTCGGTCTAAATTGTCTAATATGTAGCTGGCTACATAACCAATATGTCTGTGATCTTAGTGATGAGCCAACACAGAGATGGTCTTTGCTTGATAATATCTAATCATAATCCTAAATAAAGTTACTAGATAAAATACAGGATGCCCAGTTAAATTTGAGTATCAGATAAGTGATGAATAATTTTTTAGTATGAGCATGTCTCATGTAATATTTGTACAAAATACTTATACTAAATTACATAGGACATACTTATACTAAAAAAAAATTTTTGCTTATCTGAAATTCACATTAAACTAGTCTAGTATTCTTATTTGCTAAATCTAGTAATCTTAATCATAAACAAATAAGTAAACAATAATAACTTTTAGAAAAGAATAAATTAACTTTTAAATTAATGAACTTAGCCTTGTCGGGGTAAAAAACCAACAACATGTCAGCAAACTTTGGCAACCTCTGGGATCCTGTTTCTGAAAGTTACAATGGGGTGGGAAAGTAGGAAATAATGATAGTTTTAATTCATATAAAACATAGAAAAATTTCAAAAGCAAACTAGATTTATTGGTTTTGTTTTAAGGAAAAGAAACCAGAACAACAACCGGGACACTGTTCTGTTAGATAATTCTATTTAACCACTTTCTTTAACTACTCAGGAAATGTGTCTGTGTAATCTGCGCCAACTGAGGCAGATTTTCCCATTAGTTTTATGTTACACAAATTTTATTTCTGTTTAAAGTTTTCCAATCAGCTCTTACTGGCTTGAAGTTTAGTGTCTATGGAACTTGTAGTTCCTTTGTTTTCCTTTCAAAATCTTCCCAAAACGCTTGAAACTACATGTTCTTTCTGCAAATTACCATGCCACTTGATGTATATTTTTCTGGGTCTGACCTTCCACCCATATTTTGAGAGGAAGATAGGTAAGAACATTTTCTCTGCAGCTACATAGCATTCTCTATAAGAAGGTGGAGGGGTGTGCAATAATTGATCTGGTTTGAGGAGACAAGTGAACTATTCATGCATTAAAAGATTTGGGATAGTTAGCCAACATTTTGGAATAAAATTATGAAACCAAGTTAACTTAAATTACATTTATCCAAGTGTTACTATAATTTGATTTCATTATTTACATGATTATCATCTTGTCATGAATACAAGCAAACCTTGGGGTATAAGATATATTTCATGTTATTTATTCATTCAGTTAGTCACTACACTCTTGTTTTGTGCCTATTAATGTTCCAGGCACCATTCTAAGCTCTGGAATATTAAGGTGAATGAGACCAGGCTCCTGCCTCCCATGGAAGTGACTGTTAAGTAGGAACAATAGCACGCAGACCAATAATTATAATACAGATTAATAAAGTCCATAATATGTTTGTGTACAGAGTCTCACAAGGACATGGGAGAGGAGGGCATTCATTGTATCTGGGGCTGAGGGATTCAGGAAATTGACACAGGGGAGTGGACCACTAAATTGAACTTCAGTTCATCAAGCAAAGATGGCAGAGAAAGGCATTACAGCAAACAGAAAAACCCAGTGGCCCGACGGAGCTTGGCACATTAGAGAAGTTGTATCAGAGCATGCATGGAGGGAAGTGGCCAGGGTTAGGTGGGAAAGGAGCTCAGGGCCAGCTTACATTGGACCGCGTAAAGATGCCAAGGGGTTTGGAATCTATCAAAGAAAATAAAAAACCATTGAAGAGTTAAGTACAGGAGGGAAATATCCACAGTTTTGTTGCAGAATGATCACTGTGAAAGTGACGTGAAATTGGGTTGGAGGTGAGACCAGAGGCAAGGAGACAGGTTAAGAAGTTAGTGAAATAGCCCAGGTGAGAGCTAACAAGGGTCTGAACCAGCAGAATAAGTTCTGAACAAAATGAGGGTCTGAACAGAATGAGTTCTGTTCGAGACATGCTGAGTTTAAGGCCCCTGCAACACATCCAAGGAGACCCGCTGATGAAAATACAGGTCTGGAGATAGTGTGACTGGAGGGGGTTATTTGGGAATTATCAGGAGGAGGGAGATGAACGTGGGTGTGATGACCCGGGAATGGTGTGAAAAGATGCACATCACTATGAGAGGAGCAGGTGGAAGAAAAAGAGTCATCACCAAACACTGGAAAGGAGCAATCAGAATTATAGTAGGGGACCCAGAGAAAACGGCATCGTAGGACCCAAGGAAGAAGAGAGCTTCGATCCTTGAGATTGAATCAATGGACTCATTGATGACTCAACCATGATGGTAAACGCTAAAAGAAAAAAAAAACACAAAATAAGGACAGAAATGGGTCCTTTGGTCATATTGCTTAGGAGGCACTCGTGACTGATGTAGAGCAATTTGACTTCTGCACCTAACACAGTAGCCAGATTGCAGTGGGTTGAGAAATGAATGGAAAGTGAGAAAATAAAGATGTGCTGACTATCTTCAAGGGGACGGGGAGACTCTGGAAAGAAAGCTGGAGGAGCTAGAACACAGGCGCTGTCATTGTTTGCCGTTACCAATGTACACCTACTGAAAAGAATAGAGGAGGTAACAAATAAAATAGCAAGCCTCCCACCACCTAATTATCCTCAATTTTTCCATATCAAGGAGAGCAGAGGTTGGCAAACTTTCTCTTAAAGGGCCAGAGAGTAAACATTTTAGATTTTGTGGGCAACAGGCAAAATACAGGCTTTTATGAAACCACTTATTTATATAAACATTAAAACTATAACCATTTACATATGTAAAAACTACTCTTAGCTCAAAGGCTGGAAAAAATAGGAACCCAGCTGGGTTTGGCCCATGGGTCGCAGTTTGCCGAGCCCTGGACCACCGTCTTGTTTCTGAAAGAAACAATACCTTAGATATAATTGGAGCCCTGTTATACCTAATGAGCCTCCGCCCTGATCTCGTTTCTCCTCCTTGCTCCCCAGAGGTAATCATTCTCCTAAAGCTAGTGTGTGTCATTCCCACACTTTTCAAAATGTCCATGCCCCTAAGCATTGTTTCAGATGTTTTAAAAATTGTAAATAAATATAATTATTCTATGCATAATAATCTTTAACCGGCCTTTTTTGTCAACACAACTTTGGAGACTGATTCATCTTGATACAATTGGTCTAGTTCATTAATTTTACCTGTGCTGCGCTGTCTCGTTCTACGACTACACCGAGTTTCATTTTTTCCTTCTTCTGTTACTGAACATTTAGGCCGCTCCCATTTTTTTTCCATTTTTGCAAACAATGCTATAATCAACATTCTTGGCCTTATCTCTTTGTGGCACATTTGTGAGTGATTTAGGAGTAAACTGTTGGGATTGTAGAGTATGAACATTTTCAGTTTACTAAATATTTTCAAATTATTCTCCGGAATGGTTGTATAGAAAAATTTCCTTTTCCAGTAATCTGATATTCTTGGCAACCTGAAAATTCTCCCAATATGCAACACCTAGAAATACTGGATAAAATACAAAAAGCAACCTTTTAAACGTGTAAAGAAATCTCAAGAAAGCAAGCAAATCCCTAGGGCCCAGGTAATGTTAAAAAAAAAACAAGATTGTAGAGGAAAGGAATCGGAATCCAGAGCCATATCTACCAATGGGGATTTCCTAGAACAAAGGTTTGGGCCCCAGGGATGTAGGAGGCTGTATAATGTTTTTAGGGAGCTCCTGTCCATCCACTGGGTAACGAGTTAAAGCTAAAACACCAGGCCATGGTAAAGGAAAAAAAAAAGTTGCTGCAAGGATGACCTTGCCATCATCCGACACTGTGGAACCTGGTTTCAATTGGGATCGGTCTGCTCCTGTCTTCTTTCTCAGGAGCAACCAGTGCAGTCTCCTTGGTAACCTACTTCTGGCTTCTTGGCTTCACTGCTGGCTCTGGTTTGCCGACTTGCACCTTTACCGAGGTTTTGGCACTCCCTCCTGCAACTCTTGGAGGCTGACCTCTGATGCCACCCCCTTCCCATCCCAAGGCTGGGGCTTAAGCCTGAGGTCCAGTCATGGGCTCCCTCAAGCCCAGCACATTCCTGTCTCCATTTTTCCAAATCCTAGTTTGTGGTGACAGGACTGAGGTTGTATTAGACAAAGAATTAGAGATTAGAGCACTTTACAGTAGCTAGGTGATGGCACCAGAAAGTTTGGGGTTATACTTAATAGGGTGAGGCATCCTCTGTGGGCCGGGTTCCGCCCTCAGCACCCCCAAGATTTCCATCATGAATAAGCATCAACAGATACAACAAGTAGCAAGATTAGGTCTACATAAACTTTAGATAAAAGTTATCAAATAGATAACATGATTAAAGTAAAGACATAAAAGGAGGAATAAATAACACAAGGAAATAACCCCAAGGAATAATGTATATAAAAAAAGAATAGATTTTCCAGAAATACAAAATATGATAACCAAGTTTAAAAGCCCAGTGGATAGATTAGCCAGCATGATAGACAAGCCAATTTCACTCATCTGCCCTCCCCCCAGTAGTGCAGAGTTCCTGTTACTCTACATCTTTGCCAACACTTGACCATGGTGCAAACTATACACAAGTAGGCAAATTGCAGTTTGTGTTGTTTCTTTACAGAACTCAGCCCATCCAGCCAACATCATCCTCCTTCGGGGATTCAGAATTTTAGACACAGAAGGACTTTAAACCTCATCCCTTCTCTGCCTGTATTTTTTGTTTGTTTGTTTTTGTTTTTGTTTTTGTTTTGTCCCTGAGAGAATCTGGTCATTGGAGGTCAGTTCTCAGTAGGGCTCTCCCACAGCCACTGCCTGACATAAGGCTGTTCCTTCTTTCCCTGGTTCCCACACCCTGAAGCCTTTTACCCAGTGGCTCCAACATCCTGCTCTTCCTGCTTCTGGTCTTAACTATGCTAATCCCTAGGTTCTCCTGTTGCTCACTCTGCACCTCTTTTAGCCTCTCCCTTCCTCCTTGGCAGCCCAAAGCTTAACCCAACTCCTATCATTCCTTTCCCTGTCAGCCAGTCTCTGACCCAATGCAAACAAACTCAGCGCTGTTATTAACATGCAGGAGCCTTACAGCCCAGCCAAGGGTTATGTAATGCACCTACAGCTGGAAAGGGACCAGAGCTATAGTTTTTCAGACCTAGACACATAGCCTGGTAGAGCCTGAAAACCCAGAGGTACTATGGTGTATGATTAGAATATGAACTGAGGTGGAATCTTATTTAGATCCACTACTTAGCTGTGTGATCTTGGGCAAGTCACTTAGCCTCTCTGTGCCTCAGTTTTCTCATATGTACAGCAGAGATAATAGTACCCACCTTATGAGGTCGCTCTGAGAATTAAATGAGTTAGGGTATGTAGTGTTTAGAACTGTGCCTGACATATAATGAACACTGTATATGTTAGTTAACATCATTATTAATACTTGTAATTGGGACTGTCCCAAAAAATAGCCGATGGCAGTCATGACATTGAAACAGGATATGAGATAGTATGGCGCCAGAAAGCGCTACTTCATCTGGGCGAGATGGCTCACATCTGTAATCCTAGCACTCTGGGAGGCCGAGGTGGGAGGATTGCTTGAGCTCAGGAGTTCAAGACCAGCCTGAGCAAGAGTGAGACCCTGTTTCTACTAAAAATAGAAAAATTAGCCGGGTATGGTGGCTCACACCTGTGGTCCCAGCTACTCCGGAGGCTGAGGCAGGAGGATCGCTTGAGCTCAGGAGTTGGAGCTTGCAGTGAGCTACAATGACGCCACTACACTCTACCCAGGGTGACAAAGTGAGACTCTGTCTCAAAAAATAAAAACAAAAATAAATTCAGTGCTCATGAGCATTATAATAAAATTAAAAAGATTTTTTAAAAAGTGCTATTTCAGTTATGCAACCAGTATTTTCTTCAATGCTTTCTCTCTTTCTCAAGTTCATCCAAAAATTGTATAGTTCTTATTCTTCTGAACCAGCCCAGAAAATCTCCTAGTCCTCTCTGTCAAATCCAATGTTTGACTCTGGCCACCAAAACAGTTACAGCCTCCTTGTTTCTGCCTCATGCCCTTTAGCTCTCCCTTCTACAAACCAATCTGCTTGGAGCAGCTAATAAAACTTATGCTTTTGGTATCATCTTTGGTACACCAAAAGGTGTGACATTTATGAACTAACTCAGATCCCGAAGTCTTAGGCACTATCAGCTCAAAAAGATATACATTAATTAATTTAAAAATTAAGTCTTTAATTTAGAATAGCCTTTCCCTTGACTAATCTCAAAATAATAAGCTTTTATTAAACAACTTTTTGCAAATGGGCATTCTTGCATTTTCAGACATTGGGAATCCAGGCAGGTACTGATAAGTGTGTTGGATTATTTAGATAATCCCTGCATACTACTGAAATGCAAGTTTTCCCCTTCGACTTCTGACATTCTAACACTACCTTTTTTAAGGAACTCATCAGTTTTTAGTGATCAGCCTCATATCCTTTCCAGGGACGGTTTTAGTATTTATCAACAATTATTGAATTCCTAATTTATGCTGAGCCCTTACAGGGTTTTTGGAAGTCAAAGGTGAACTAAAGAGGATATTCCCTGGAGGTGCTCGCAGCCTGGTGGGAGATATGGACGTAGACACAGGTATGGTTCACAGTGATTAGCAGTGTTGACAGAAGTTTAGGTCTATTGGGGCGTGGCAGCAGGTGAAAGCAGACAGCCCAGGAAGGTGCAATGAAAGGGGACATCAAGGTAGAGATCACATTGAGTTTGAGCCTTTTAAGGTTATGTGAGTTCACTAGGTAGGAAAAAGAGAAATTCTCATTCATTATAGGCAAGAGCCACTGAGTTGGGGTGGGGGGAGAACCTGGAAGGAGATGCCATTGGGAAGGAGATGCCACTGGGAAGGAGGATGAAGTAAGAGTCTAAAGGGCATAAATGAGAAGCAACCAAAGGTCTTTAAGGGGAAGACTCACACGATCAGATTCAGGCATGAGAAAGAGAACTTTAAGTGAGTCTTTTCAGATTCTCCTTTTATATCTCCTGAATTGCAGACACCTAGATTCAATAATTTTCAGAAGCTCAAGAAAATACTCAGGCAAGGTTAAATATTCCTCTCAAGGGAGTGTTTGAGGCACCAGTGGTAGCACTGAGAGATAATTAGAAGAGGTCAGGTGGCTAGGCTTTGCTTCGATGAGTGCGGAGGGATGTCCTACTGGGAAAGGTTCCAGGAGTCTTGGCAGAGAGAGGGATTGGTCCCCTGGGGGAGATGGGGTTAAAAGAACCCTGGAGTAGAAGTCAGAAGAGTGGGCTAGGGTGAGACTTAGACATCTCACCTACTGCCACCCCAGTTTCTTGTCCTGTACCCCCAGTATCGCTTGAGATACATCATCTTCAAGCTCTCTTCCAGCTCCAAAACTTTGTGCATAAAACAACACACTGACTCCCAAACTCCCTTTGATCACTAACCTCAATTTTAACCAAACATGTTTTCAGTTGGGCTGGTTTGTCTTTTACTTCCCTTTTCTACATCAGATGCGTGGGGAGACCACAGGGGAGCACCCAGGGGAAGAGAAATTGATGGGGTGGGGGCAGTTGGGTGCTAATCTCCCGGAAGTTGCCACATCTGTTAGGTCATGCCTGACGTCCCCCACCTGATTTGAAGAACTGTAGCTTGAGAACTTGCTTTTGCCTGAAACATTGCCCTATACTAGAGGCAGGCAGTATCCATTGACAGAAACCATGGGCAGGGAGTTTATTTACTCAAGGGCCAGTCAAAAAAACAGGCAATTGAGGCTGATGGTGCTTGTTGTAGCAACTGTCAAGGGTATACATAAATTGCTGCGTTTAGTCTGTAATAATGAGACGTAATATTTTGTTTTTTCCAATACCTTTGATTGGCTACAATCATACGACTTTTTTCAAACAAATCTTCATTAGTAACAATCAATGAAAAAAAAATCCCTAAAAGTAACAAAATCAAAGAAAAGCAGATAAAAGACCTATCTTGATGTGTTAGTATGGTTAATTTCCTGTTTACATTTCTTTTTAACTTATGTTTTTTCTTTAGTATGCTTTCTAGTAGTAACTTTCCATACCAGTTTTTCCAGGAGTTCTTAGAACCAGCAGACTTCCCAGCCCACACTATTAAAAGCAAATTCATTATTTCTCTGTTTCAGCCCATTGAAACTTTCTTTTACATGAACTGCCAAAGAGTTTATGGTTTTCTTAATATGCCCATTAAAGTTGGTAAATTACAGGGACCCGCACATCTTACAAGACAAAGATTGCAAAGGAGGTTAAACCAAGTGGGAACTGGAGCGACATTAGACAGCGGCAGCGAAAGCAAAGTCCACCCCCCACCCCCCAGAAAAGGCAGTCCCAATTTTCTCCACTTCTTTTCTGGGCGTCACCCTCCCCGCAGGCAGAGTTCCGTAGCCGCGGGCAGCCCGCGGGCCTTCCGGAGCCGGCGGCCCGGAGCGGGGAGCGGGCGGTGGCTTACCGCGGCCGAGGTGAGCGAGCGCGGGCAGCAGGGCACAGACGCGGGCGGCGCGGGCGGCCGGCATGTCAGCTCGCCGGGGCGCTCGGGATGCTGCGCCGGGCGGCAGCCTCCCCGAAACGCGCACATTTCCTGTTTCCTGCTTGTTTGGGTCGGTGCTAACTTGAAGGAGAGGTGTTTGCCTGTTTTTTAGGAAGTGATGTAATTCTGCAGGAGCCTGTCAGACCAGCCAGGATTGCAAAAGAGAAGTGGCTCTTCAAGCACTGTTTCAGCTAGCACGCCTCTCAAGACCTTCGGAGTCCCCAGCCTCTGTCTTCTGAAATTCCCTCCCCTCCCCCCGTGGCAACAGTGTCCCTTGCTCAGATGACATTCGGGGTCTGGGACTAGGGAGGTCCTGGACCACAGGCATTCTCGCTGTGTGATTTCACTCATCCCTCAGGTGAGACTCTTGGGGTCGCCTAGAGCCTAGGGTAGCACTGTCCTGTAGAACTTTCTGCGATGATGGAAATGTTCTAAATCCGTGCTGTCCAGTGTAGTAGCCATCAGCCACATTGGCTACTGAGCACTTGAGATGAGATGAGGCTAGTGTGAATGGAATTTTAAATTTTATTTAATTTTTAAAAATTTTAATGACTCCACGTGGCTGCTGGCTGCTGTGTTGGACAGAGCAGGCCCAGACAGCAGGGACAACTGTATCATCAGAAAACTGCCAGACCACTTCTCCCCAGACAAACCTGCCCTCCTCCCTCAGCCCTTGAATGCCCCCTTCCCACCAAGGCCCACCCCAGCTAAAGGGCGATGCTACACCCATGCCTGAAGGTTGTGCCCTGCTTCCCCGGAGAGAAATGTTTTCAAGGGTCCATTTCCAAAGGAGAATGTGCTCTGGGGGTAGGGGGTGAAGGGGAATCTGCATCCCTCCTTTCTTCCTTCTTGCATGACAATAAATTTCTCAGACGTCAACAACAAACAAAATAGGACGGAATTGAAATGCAATGAAAGTGGAAACCCTACCCAATTGAAACAAAGCAGGAAGGAGGTGTTTAGTATACAGGGGAGATTAGAGTGTGTTAGGTGTTCTCTTTGAAGTCCTTCCCTTGGTTTAGGTTTAGGGCCTAAGCACTACAGAAGCAGTTTCATAATCACATGTGCTGTGGTGCCCGGAGAGACTGGCAGATAGAGGGCCAGTGTTGAGGCATCAGACACATCTCACCTCTGACCCCTTCCCTGCAGGTTGCCTTCTGAGTCATTGCTTTCCGGGTGCTTCGTCTTCAGTGATCTGGTTGGTGTACACAAATGAGGTGACTGAAATTCCTCAGCCCCTGACACAGCTGTTCATTTTTGCTTTAATGCGTTGCTGCTTTTCAATGTCATTAGGCACTGTTTATTTCAATTCTTACCCACAAGAAATAGGTTGGTGATTCATGTAATGATCAGTGTGTTAATGGATTTGCAGTATGCATTTTAATGTTTTAAACTGGCTTATTAAGTCAACTCTTGATAAAATATGCTTTTTGCACCTTAGGTGACAATACAGAACAAACAGCAGGAGAAAATAGATGTGCTCGAAACTGGATGATTGATTTGAAAACAACAGAGAAGGAACTATTAATTAAACTCTTGCTGAGCATGTGAATAGACCACTGGCTCCAAGACCTTCTAGCACTGAGTTGGGGTGGCAATTTTTCCTGTTCAAGCATGCATTTCTCCAGCTGTGACCCACACGTGCAAGGAGAAGACCCAGGGCATGGGCGTTCTCTTCCTTTTGCCATTTATACCCTATTAAAACCATTGCTGGATCCCAGGCTTGAGGCAAAGGTTGTCAGCTTTAGTTTCTTCAATTTTGAAACTACAGCTTGCTGTGGAAGCTTTTGCAGAGTCAGGTGTCTGAGGATGGACCACAGGACCATCTGAGGATGGACCACAGGACCGTCTTACTCTGTAGACCTCCGCTGAGCCATGTGGCCTGGCCAAACAGCTCCCCACAGTCTCAACAAGTATGTTCTGTGTTGCTTCTGAGCAGCATGACACTAAATCAGTTAGAATGGTGTGCAAAATAAACTGGAGATGCAGAGAAATCCTGCACAACCATGTAATTTTCTTCTGACCCCTGTGCTAAGACCCTTAGTGTGATTAAGCTGATCTCAGGGGGAAGAAAATTACCATCACTGATCAGAAAATGGTAGCACCTCAGTGAGACTGTGTGGTAGGTAAAGGGCTATTTACCTCTGTTTGTTTTAATTTTACCAACCACTAATTTTGGCAAGTGGCCCCCAGGCCTCAGATTAAATCCTGATGAACTGGTGGCAGGAAGTCAGGGCCTCAGTCACAGTCGTGGGGCACGAGGAGCTTTGCAGTGAAAGGCAGGCACACAGGCAGGGGTAACCATCGCTTTGGTGCCTACCATTGGCTTTCTGAGAGCAGTAAAGGAGTTTGGGGCCTAGGAAATGCCCTGAACCCACATCATATTCAGGAGGGCAGGAGGAGACCGGGTTCCTGCCTCTAGGGACTCTATTACTTTACACAAAGGAGTCTGACTTTCACAGTCAACTGTCTGTATCACAGAAGTGACTCTCATCTAATTCCTCCTCCCTGGCCCTCCTCTACCTCCTTCCCCGTTCCCCAACTCCGTGGGCCATAAAAGAGGAGGGACTCCCAGGGAACAAACCCAGATAAGTGATAAGATCTTACAGTGAGTGTAGGCTCCCTTCTCTGCGTTCCCCTTTATGGCCCAACCTTGCCATTCCCAACTCACACAGACCTGCACACACACTCATTCACACACACACCCAGACACACACACAGATCCCTGCTACACAAACATCCATGCACACTGTGGAAATGAATGAAGACCAACCAAACGAGAACAAGCAATGGCTATTTAATTCAGAGCTTGCTATAGCAAGGGAGTCAGCCACTATCACTGCATTTTGGCAGTGAGCCCAAGGAAGGCAGAGGAGAGAGAAAGCTTTACAGTGGGAAAAGGGAAGGCTCAGGTATGCCCTGAAGGGAGGCTGTTGGCAGAGAACCAGCAGCAGAAGCAGCAGCAGGTCCCAGGTATCGGTTCTAGTGATTGTGAGAGGTGCATGTGTGGCTTCTCCTAAATTGGAAGTAGGGATGAAAATGAGAGAAGCTGTCAGATAGTGACCTGACTTCATGCAAGTTTGGTTTATAGCAGGCCGGCTTCCTCGACTTGCTACGGTAGATAATGGGTTGATTTACTGGGCTGGTTGCTGCAAATTGTGGATCAAAGTTCTGTTTTTATATATAATCTGGCCATTGTCCATTTGTATATTCAATCTCCCAACACACACCTACATGCACATTCACATACTCAAATGTGCACACACACACACACAAAAACTCACACCCACACTGACACACAAACTTGCTGGGGCTTCTTTTTCTGTCTAATTGCCAATTGGTGGTAGTTGATGGCTCCGTGGTGTTTGGTTAGCAAGGGGCCGGCCCTCAGGGTAATAGTAATATCAGGTGGGGCCTGAAAATCACTCTGAAGGCAGCTGGGAAGGTGCAGGGAGGAGGCAGATTAAGGTCCCAGGTTCTGAAGGAATGCCCAGAGAGGAAACTGGGTAGGGCAGGGCTGGGGCAAAAGGATTGGACTAAACCCCAGAGTGTGCAAGGAAGCCACTGCCAGGAGAGAGGCTGATGGCAATTTCCCTGCCTCTGGAGCTGTAGCAGCTGGAGCCTACACAGCCAGGTCCATCCTGACCAGCCCACCTGCACCCGTGTGATCTCTGTCCCTGCATCCTGGCTGCCATCCCTGACACACACACGTCAGCTGGCCATTCAGAGAAGCCGCTGCAGGGTTTAGAGAATCCAAGGGGCTTCTACCACAGGCCTCAGCTATACCTCCTCAATGACAGGGTTCTCCAGGGCCTAGGCAGATGGCCTGGTCACCACAAAATGAAAAGGATTGTGATTAGCAGCTAAAGTGGCAATTGGCATGTGGGACAAAGTGCAGAGCTCTGGTATAGAAGGCCCTTTGGCAGCACCTGAGAAGAGACAGAATATCAGCTGACTGGCTCCGAGAGTCTGTGGTCTTCCTCCAGTCGCTCCAAGGGTGGCAGGCATCTCTGTCTTGGTCTCCAGTGCATCCCCACTGTTTAGGACAGCGAACAAAAGAACAGGTATGAGATTCCTTTCACAGCAGTATTTTTTAAAGTGGGCCGGAGGGAGCCAGCTATGTCAGAATTCTTTGGGGGAGCTTGTTCACAGGCAGAATCCTGGAGCCCACCCCAAAACTATGGAGTCAGAATCTCTGGAGTTGAGGACCAGAACTTTGCATTTTTAATGATGTTTGAAGGGATTTTTATACACGATAAAACTTGAGAATCACAGTTCTAGAGTTTTGTTGTTAGTTCCTGGAAAGGTATGTCCCTTTTCTCAAAAAGGAAGAAATAAGTAGCATATTATGTTTTCCCTTTTTGCCTTGACTGCCAGGAAGCCTAGAACTAAAAGTTAAGCTTGGTTGTATAACTTTTATTTGCACAGATATCTTTACTATTTCTAGGAACTTTCTTTCCCTGTCTAACTCTAATTCATCTTTTGGGACCTAGTTCAGGAGACAGCTCCACCAGGGAGCTGTCTCAGAAGTTCTTCCCACCCCCAAGGCTAGAGAAAGTGCCCATCCTCTACCGTGGCCCCCATTAGACCCATAAGAACAGATCAAGAAGACCTCCCTTAACTGCCCCCCCCCCCACTGTCCCAGTCTCACTGTCTGTGGCCTCCCATAATTATTAAAGGAACTAAACTTCCTTTTACTGCTTTTTTGGTTTTGATCAAGTCATATCTTAATGCACTTTTTCTCCTAAGTCTCTTCAATTATTTTTGTAAGTAGGACATACATCATTAATAAATATATAGTATCCATATCAAAGTCCACTCCAGAATGATAAATGCAGATTAATAGTCTCAATTTTTTTTTTCTGTTTAATTTGGCTTTTCAGATTCACAGTTGATGGGGTCCTGGACAACTAAATCTTCAACATCAATGAAACTAGGAAATACAAAGGCACAAAGGCTTGGGGGATATAGCAAATTCTGGAAGAAGTAGGAAAGATGCTAGGAGGAAGAACTCCACTGCCAGGTTCTGTATGTGGGTAGTGCTAGAAATAAGCAAAACTTAAGAAGATGTTGTATCAGGTGAGAGAGAGTAGTAGAAGGTAAGAGGTGATTATTTTTCAATTAAAATAACATTTTTCACATTACAAAGACGATACACATTTGTTGTGGAAAAATTAAAAATGCATAGAAACAAAAACAAAATTATTCCATTTTTAAATCCTTCCAGATCTTTCTCCATACATATTAACTAGCAGTATTACTCCTACTCTTGTTTCCAGTACTAGCAGTTGGTATTACAATCCTGCTAACAGACTGTAGGTACAAAACTCATAGGTCATAAACTCAGATGTGAGGAAATAGTAACTTACTCTATTTTTCTATTATAGCATCAATTTTGAATTCTAATTCTTCTGGTAGTGGTAAACCAAATACAGTCATTTACTCATACAATCAGCTCAGTGGTTTCCCAGTTATTCAGGGTTTGCTTTATGTCAGGGTCCTCCCTCCCATGCTCCACCTCCCACTCTCCACTCCCATGTTTCTCTAAGATTGTCTTGAGAATGCCAAAGAGTTGGCAGGGAAGGTTGTCTCCAAAATGCAACTCTGGTCCTTGGGCCCTTAGAAGATCAAATGCTTAGAATTAACTCTTTATGTTTATTTTTATGTTTTAGTTGTATCCTCCTTTCCTAGACCAAATGGTCGAATTTGCTAGGTTGGGTAGGTTTAGGAAGGTGTATAAACAGAAAGAATCTAGAGCCCCTAAACACATATCATGTTTATAGAATTATGTCTTCTATCCTGCCACTTATATTCATGATAATTTCAGTAACAATGCAACAAACTCTCCCCAGGGAATTATAGATGTGGTGAGACACAGTGGGTCATCCGGATTGAGAACCAGAAGTCCAAGGCCCCAGTCTTAGTTCTTTAACCCACTAGATTCCGTTGGCCTCATTTGCCTTGTCTGTAAAACATTGGGGCTGACTAGATGATCATAAAGCCCCAGCGCTCATATTCTGTGAGTCTATCAGATTCCTTTCAGGGTAGACTCATATAAAGATTTTCAGAGAAGAGGTTGACCTCAGCTTCTAAAGATACGGACCTGCTACAGACAATGCAGCCAGAGTATGGAGCTTTTCCATCATCACTGAAATCCAGAAATGAAGGCTTGTATTTACAGCAACGGGACAGCCTGGCTAGATAAGAACAGAGGGTGGTGACTTCCAGAATTGCCACCAGCTGGGTATTACTGAGCTGAAATGGAGCAGTCATAAACAGGGTGGGTTGGAGAAGCATAACAGCAGTGAAATTGGGGCAGGAGGAAGGAAATAAACAAGCAGATACACCGAAAAGAAGCAAGAAGTGGTTCCTTAACTGTCTGTGAAGCAGCAGGTGCAAAGCTTACCTGAAGCCAGGAGCAAAAGTCTTCAGATCTGTAGTGATGATCATTTCAGCTACAACCACACAGCAACACCAAGCACTCGTGTCAGTAACCATGCTTTACTGTCAACCTTTTGCAGTCAAAGGTCAACAGCAACTCTACCGCGTGACAAGAGGTTACCTGCTTATATATCTCACTGTTACATTCTTTCTTTGTGAAAAATGGTGAATCCTTGTAGATTAGATCATTGTTCCCAGTTCTTCATGCCCTTTCTAAATTACAATTGTTCATTCATACCCTTGTGACTTGATAGTTCCTTCCACTAGAGCTGACAAATTTTATTTCCCTGCCTTATTGATGTTGGGCCAGGCCATGTAAAACTTGCTCTGACCAAAGAAATATGGATGGAAAAGACAGTGTGCTAGGTGTGGGCAAAGATCTTTAAGGACCATCACAGACTTTGGCTTGCCGCCTTGTGTTCCTGTCATCTTGCATTTCTATGATCTTCAAAGATGTGCCCTGTAATGTGAAGCAGACCCCAACAAATCAGAAATCTGGATCAGCCAAACCTCAGCTGACCTCCAGACCCATGAACATGAAGATAAATGTTTATGATTGTAAGCTGTGGAAGTATTTAAGATTATTTGTTACATAGCATTAGCGCAGCAATAGTGTGTTAATACGTCTCTTAGGATTCTCACTCAGGAGTTGTAAACCTGAGTGGAGAAAAGTCACAGAAGAAAATAAGAACTGTTTTTGGTAAGTAGTGAAACTTTGAGAAACTGGCTGTCAGGTCAGACTGTAGAGCTCTTGGAAAGATTACGGCTGTTGAGCTCTTGGAAAGATTACGGCTGTTCACACTTAACTTGCTACTGTTACCTTCTTCCCTCCTCCTGCAGGAACCATGGCTGAGTCATGCTATGTTATCACCCCCGGCGCTCCTGGATTCCTGAGTCACTGGACAGATGTGTTAGAACCCATGCTCATGGAAGTGTTTATTGGAGAGAAAGGATATTGATAACACTTGCAGCATTTAAGCTGTACTCATGACCTTTATCACATTATATTCAGGTTACATAATTTAGACAACCTTTCTGCACTAATTGACCATATGCTTCTGGAAAGCAAGATCCATATCTGAGTTAGCTGTATGACTTCCTTCTGCTCAAAGCTCTGCCCCACAGGAGAACCTAGAAAATTAATTAATGTTAAATGGACAATAGAATTAAAGAAAAAATCTAAAAATGGCCGTTATTCAAATAGGATTTTTTAAAAAAATTTCTTCTTTGCACTTGGACACCTGCATTTGTAAATGGTCACAAGTTACTGAATCAGAAAGAAATAAAATAATTCTTACTGTCTCCCTGCCAGGAGTTTAATTTCTAAACCTTTGCAAGGGAGGGCATTCCCTGGAACAAGCCCGGATACATACCCTGCCTAAATTCTCCTCCTTTGGTGTAGAGCTGGTTTTTTTCCATTGCACAAACCTGTCTTTCCTCTCTCCTCCGGGTCCTTTGCAAGACACATTGCCTCTTTTTTTGAAAGTCAAATGCAACAGGATGGAGGTTTGAATGTTTGGGTTTTTGTGTGTGAATAACTAAAGGGGTATGCCTGGTGATGTCTGGAGGTTGTTTAAGCCTTCCTCAGTTCCAGCACACGCTGTGCTCCCATGGGGCTTTGGCAGGAGGGGGAGCCTATTTTAGATACTTGCAGAGCATTAATAAAACCTCCTCTTTGGCCATCTTTAGGGATTGAGAAAAAGCATTGTCTTCACATATAAACATTAGCATGTTGGAAAAGCAATGAGAAAAAAAAATATGCTTGCATATGCATAAACAACTGGAAGGATGGGATCCACCAGAAATTAAGAGTGTCTCTCTGGAGAGGGAGCATGGAAGTTGGGGCAAGAAGTGGTCAGGGAGGAGGAGGAGGAATAAAGGAGACGTGTTTCCCTCAATACACTTCTGTACCACCTGAAAAAAATTAACACCTGCATACCTGCTTACTATTAAAAAACAAAGAGAGAAAGATATGTGAAAATAAAACAAGAGACTTTACAGGAGGACATTACAGGAGGACCTTCAGGCCTGCAGGTAGGTTGGTGACACCAGTGAGGAGAAGAAATGACTCAGTAACAAAACTTGGATTTCTAAGAGAAACTATGTGTCAAAATCAGAAAGTATATGTCAAAAGTAGGAGTGTCTAGTAAGCAAAGATGGAAGGGATGAGTTAAAAAAAGAGGAGTTCAGTATCAGGAAATGAAGTTTTGTTCCAGAAGATTCTGTGGACAGAATCCAGAGAAGCTAAGTCTGTACATGGATAACTGGAAAAATATCTTTACAAAATGTTGGTGGGTGTTGGGGAAAGTTATCCCCACGTGGAATCAAAAAAAGCCTTGTTTATTTGAGGACCAGAAAAGACTGAGGATGGGGGCAGAGGAACAGCTGGAGGGAGACATGGAAGGGTGACCGGAATACAGCTCCAAAATCTCATGGCAGACCAGTGCTCAACCGGTGGCATTTGGCAACATCTGGAGACATTTTCAGTTGTCACAACATGGTGCTACAGGCATCTGGTGGAGGGACATCCTGCAACACACAGGCCAGCCCCCCACAACAAAGGATTATCCAGCCCCAAATGTCAATAGTGTGGAGGTTGAGAGACCCCATGCTAAACTACAGTGAATAATGAGATTCATTGAGACATTAGCACCTGGCTGTGTGCACTTGACAGTTTACAGGTGTTTTCACTTCCCTTTGCTCCTCATCACAAGCCTTGTGGGGTGGCAGGACAAGCAGCTCTATTTCCCTGCGGCTGCTGCGGAAGTCGAAGTGCAGGGACTGACCCAAAGGCACACAGCTTGGAATCCCGGTCCTGGCCCTGGCTCTGTGTAGCCAGCTCTGACCCAGACAGCTGGGTGAACAGGTGCTATACCCCAGAAGGTGACTTAGGGAAATGGGCTGTCATTGAAACAAAAGTAGAAAAGTCACAGCTCCAGGAGAGAAATAACTGAAAGAAACTGATAGAAAATTATTCAAGTGCCGGTGAAACAGCTACAGTGGTTCTCTTTGGCGGTGGCTCTTGGTCACATTTTGTCATACACTCGCAGAAGGAGTTTTTGATATGCAAGTGCTTGGCTTGCCTGGGGAAGGACAAATTACCCGTGGTTAGAAAGTGGGGTGTAGAAAGAGACGTGGTAGGCAGTGAGGTTGGAAAGGAAGGCTGGGCCAAGGTCCTGGAGATTGAATGAGGAATGGAACTAGATTCTGTTGGCAACCGGGAGCCCTGGATGTTTTTAAGGGCAGTAATGACATGACTTGACCAGTGTTTTAAGAGATCCACTCCATGAACAATATTTTTTTAAAATAACATTTATTCCTCCTGCCCATATTATAAAATTGATTGCTTTTAAAAGCATTGCATTTGATGTTGCTGGGTTTTCATTGAGGACTGAATGCTTTGCTATTTTACAATGTGGATGACAGGACTTGCTGAGAAATTGGAAGCAGATGAAACTAGCATCTCACACAGGCTGTCCTTTTGGGTGCCTATTTATGTACATTGTAAGTGAAGTCATAGCACAAATATTCATATGAGTAGCCCTCACCCAACACTAACGCAAATAGACTTATTACTACAATTCCACACTCAAATGAACCAAAATAGCCTACAGCGTGTTCACAGGTATCTACTGTTGTTTATATTTACCATCTTTGAAATGGAGATCATCACCCTAAAAGGCATTAGAAAGGAAAGTCCTTAGTTACTTATGGTACCATGCTGGGTACAAAGCCCAATAAATGACTGCTTTTACCTTTTAATTACTTATAATTCATATTTTAATATAAATTTTTAATATTTTATATTAGTTATTACATGCTCACTGTAGAAAAATTGAAAAATGCAGATAAGTAGAGGGCAGAAAATAAAAGTGGCACCTACTATCCCACCATGACATGTTTCTTTCCAGAGTTATTTTCTAAATCACCCTGTTAAGCCTGCTAGTCATGGTGCCTTCAATCCCTAACTTCCTCTTATAGTTTCAGGAAAGATGTGAGTCAGGATATTTTCTTGTCTTGAGGTGGCCATTGGTTGGACCAAAGGTGACATTTGACCCAAAGCTGTCTAGTGACCCACAAGGTAGTGAGCCTGAGAGCTTTTGCCTGAAAAGGGTGACAATAAATTAATCTAACTTGTCCCTCCAAAATCTGGGCTGAAGCATTTGCAGCCCTGTGGCCAGTTGGTGGTGAAAGGAGATGGCCAGAACTCGAAAGCATGGAGCTGGAAGTCAACGAGAGAGAACACCTGGGTCTAAGGAGAGGTAGGGAGCAAAGAATCGGTCCTAGGGCTGTGAGAGTACTCTAGGTCCATGCTAACTCCATTCACAGCCATACAATAAAGCCGCTTTTTCCTTTCCCCTTAAGGCAGCCAGACACCCTGTTTTTGTTTTGGACAGTAAAAAAAATGCTACATGCTCAATTTCATTTTAATGTTCCCAATCACTAGCAGAAATCTGACACAAAGTAAATCTTAATGTTTATGGAAATGAAATAATTCATTTATTCTCTCAAACAACATTGTACTGTATTCAAGATCTTGGCAAAATTCCAGATAAAATGTCATGATTCCCTACCTCAAGGAATTTATTATGAGATATAACCATAAATATCTACAGACAGATAAAAATATAGTTATTTTAAGAATAACTATAGCATGCATCTGGAGGATGCTTTTGGCTTTAAGTAACAGAAGACCTAATTTAAAATGCTTACACAGCAAAGAGAATCTCACATAACAAAAAGTCTGGAGATAAGGCAGTTCTGGGGCTTACTGATCTAGTGACTGAACAACCTAATCAAGGACCTGGATTCCTTCCATTTTTCTGCTCTGCCATCTTCAAGATTTTATTGACTTGGGTCATGAGGCTTGTTTTCTCATAGACGCCAGATGGCTATTCCTCTTCCAAAGATCTAACTCTCACACGACAGTGTCTAAAGTCTGAAGAAGAGAATGCTCCTGAGTCCTGTTGTAAGAAAAACTCTTCCAGAGGCCACTAGCTGGCTTCCCTTCACGCTCTACTGCCACTGGTCAGCCTCTGGTGACAAGGGAACTGGGATTACCTTTACCGGCTTAGCCTAATCAGGAGTCACCCCCGAGACTGGAAAGGGGCTCATGGAGCACATGACTGCCCTGTACCTCAGCACAATGGGGGCTTGGTTAACAGGAAAGAGGAAGGTGCGAAATGATCTTAGAGTGGGCAACTAAGAGTGTTATTTGGTTTAAAAGGGCAAATTTAAAAAGGACTGGTGAGAATTTGGGGAGATGTTGGTCGAAGGATACAAAATTTCAGTTGGATAGGCAGAATAAGTTCAAGAGAGCTATTGTGCACCATGGTGACTATAGTTAATAACAATGTATTCAATTCTTGAAAACTGCTTTTAAAAAGGGGGGAAAAGTACTGGTAAAAGAAAATGGAGTAAAAAATCAGAGTTAAAGGTGGTACCAAAAAACCTAGATAAAATACAGATTAAGAAAAAAATTATAGCATAGTTTAATGAGAAGAGGAAAACAAAAGCTGAGGACAATTCAGATCTAACTGAAACATTAAATCCAGAAAACTAAAATACTGAAAGGAGGAAATGATAAAATAAGGTAAGCCCAGCAGTGCTCAAAGTATGGTTCTTGGGCCAGCAGCACCATCATAACCTGGGACCTTAATAGAAATGCAAATATTGGGCCCTACCCCAGCGCTACTGAGTCAGAAACCTGGGCGGGGGCCAGCAATCTGTTTTAACAAGACTTCCTGGTGGTTCTGATGCAGGTAAAATTTGAGAATCCAAAAGAAAAATATTTATAATTGTAAAACTGAAAAAATCAGTAGGCAAAAAGAACAAAATAAAAAGCAGCTGGAGCCATTCCAGGGTTAACAGCCTTGCACTGGGCACACAAGGTCCTCTGAGCCCCCTTACCACCCACGTTCCTCTCCCCTCCTGACTGACCACTGATTGGGTTGCCCATCAAAGCTAAAATCAGTGGTTTTCCTTCTGGCTACACTTTGGAATCACCTGGAGAACATTTAAATAATGTGGATACACCAGACACTCCCTCAAACCAATTAAGTCAGAACCCTGGGGATGGAGACTTGGCATCTGTATGTTTAAGAAATCTTTAAGAGATCCTACTGCACCGCTATGGTTTTGAGCCATTGGCTTAGAGCTTCTGGGCTGAGAGCTGATGATCAGAGAGGCCTCTTGCTCTTGGTGGCTCCCTTGGCCTCACATTTGCTGCCTGTGTCCCTGACTGCCTGGCTATGAACCTTTAAGAAAAGATAAGGCATGCTTGCATCCAGTTTACTTCTTTTCTACATATACCTGCCCTACCTATAAGCATCTGACCCTCAAATAACTTGAATTGTATCCCAGATTGTGGGATCACAGTGTGGGATAGCACGGGCCCATATTGACATCCTTAACTGATGTCACTTGTGCTTTCTAAACACTGATGGGAACAGAATATCCTTACATCCAGCCTGGGCCAGTCCTCCAGCTAGGGAGCAACCCTAAGTTTATATGTATACATAAAATACTATGTAGATGGTGCCCAACTTAAAATGGTTCAACTTATGATGATTTTTTGATTTTACACTGGGTTTATTGGGGTATAAATGTAGAAAATTAAATTTTCTACTTACAATATTTTCAACTTAATGATGGGTTTACAGGGATGTAGCCCCATCATAAATCAAGGAGCATCTCTATAGAATATGTAAATAATATTATCTATTTTAATAAATTAATTTATGAATAATTACATATATATGTATGTATGTGTGTATATTTATAAATTCCTTAAGTTCCCTTCTTAGATATTCTGATTTAAATGGTCTAGGTTGGGGCCTGAGCATTTGAGAAGTTTCTCAGGTAATTGTCCTGTGCAGGCAGGATTGAGAACCTGATTTACAATGAAACAGTCATAAACTCAGATCTCTGGATGAGATAGGTATAACATGTTTAAAATAAAAGGGAGAAATACAGTTAACAAAAGTCCCCAAATAGTGAATGTCAATGGGGAGAAAGTACAGACTGTGTTTACCCTCCCCATTCACCCTCTTCAGAGGCGTTACCACAAAGCACTATCAATAGCTCCTGCGGCAGCATCGATGCTTCCATTGAATCTTCATCTTTTCATGAAGTCCCAAAGGCTTTGCTCTCCCTCCCTCTCCCTGGAAGGGAGCTACATTCAATTGGCTGTTCACATTTGCCTTCTGCCTACTGCTAAGCCTCCCCTGAACCACCAGACACAGTGATGCTTCTTCCTGTCTTCAAGGCCCAGTTGGGCTGAACTACCCCAGAAATGACAAAGCAAGGTATTATCAATAATATATAAGAGGCGTGCCCTACAGACCAGCGGGCAGTCATTGCAGTTCAATGGAGAAAAAGCAGATGGAGGGGGCTGGGAGGGAGGATGACCACCTCTCCTGGTTTGCCCACTGTCAGTGCTAAAACTGGGGCAGTCCTGGACAAACCCAATGGCTAAGCACGGCTTTATATCTTGCTAAAGTGGAAACTTTCATGGGGGCAGTGAGACCTTACTTAACATAAACATTTCATATTTTCTTTGTTGTCCTATGAGCATGCAGGTAGTTAATTTTCCAATTTTATTTTTTGCCTTTTTAAAAATGAAACAATTGATCTGTCAATCATAGAAAAACTTAAATGTTCAGAGAGGCAAGAAGAAAATAAATGAAATCACTTGTAATCTCACTTCCCAGAGAAAATTACTTTTAAGATTCTGGTATTTCTCCTTCCAATCTTTTTGTGCATAGATAGTCTAAATTTCTGTGCATAGATGAATATGTTAAATTTACTTTCTATTAGAGAAATCAGAGGAGTTGGGAGAATAGAAAAGATTATTAGGCACAAATAAAAGGAGGTACACCAAGGGAAATGAAAAATAAAACATGATGAACAGGTAAGTTAGAGTAAAACTGAATGACATCCGCACTTTGCCGGGAGCCACAGCCTTGATCTGAGGCATCAGGGCAGCGCTTTGTTCATGGAGTATGCTAGAACCATGGGGTCATCCTCCCAGCACCCTCTCGATGGCGAGTAGGGTTCTTTGTACAGTGCTGGGCTCCAGAACTGAAGAGGACTGGACGTCACAAGAAGCTGTAGCTAAAGAACCTGGAAAAGGTTCAAAGAAGAGAAACCAAGATGACTAATAAAGGGGAGTACAATGAGGTCTTTGAGCAGAGGTGAAAGAAAGCAGAACTATGCAGCCTGGAAAGAAAGGAAGGCTGAGAGACAGCTTAATAACACCCTTCATGTAGATGAGGGTTGTGCACTCATAGCGCAGTGACCTGCTGCTCTCCGTTTTCACCAAGGACTGAAAAAGGAGAAAAAATAACAAAAGTTACCCTGCATGTATAAGTGCTTTCTACTTTGCCAGAAATGTTTTCATACTCAGTGGTTGATATCTTCCTCACATCTTTGAGACACTGATGGCACATGCACAGGGATTTAGGTTTATACAAGAGAAAATGCTGTGATGGCTATTAAAGCATCTGGTGGATTTTCCATGGAGAGCACAGACTCTTCTTTTAATGATCAATAAAAATAGAAACATTTTTCACCGAATATGGATGCTTTATACATTGCCCTGCCTCAAGACAGGGAATAAGTATACCTTCCATTTATATAATACATTATTTGAATATGTTTTGCCTTTCTAAACTCATTCGGTCTATGAAACAAAACTCATTTTAATTCATTTGGTCTATGAAACAATCATTTGTGGTCATAGGGAAGATATTATCTTCCCATTTTCCAGATAAGAAAATGGTTTAGAGAAGAGAAGTGACTTGCCCAAGGTCCTGCAGTGAATGGTGAGCTAGGGTATATCCCAAACCTAGTGATTGTTGGTTTCCAGGATTCTTGCCACGCTAGTCATTCTCCGCCTTTAGTCCATATCAGAATCACCCGGACAGCTTGTTGAACCACAGATTGCTGGATCCACCATCAGAGTTTTTGATTCAGTAGGTCGTTGGTGTGGCCTGAGAATTTGCATTTCTAACAAGTTCTCAGGTGATGTTCCACGCCTCTACTGTCTGGGGATCTGAGAACCACTGTGTTATAACATATCATCCAGCCAATTACATTAGCAACAGGAAAAATTTCTTTAAGGTTTTAGACCCATAGAAGTTTTAAACTTAAAGAATCATCTCCATGAAACTCACTAACTTCCGACCACCTTATGAACAACTGGCCCCTGTGTTACCGAGCAAAGTAGCACATGAGTGTGCTCACAGAAGAACAATACAACCCAAATGGGTAGATGTGCAGCAGGGAAACTAAGAAATATTGAGCATCCATTCTACATTACAGGAAGAAATATTGGGCACTATTCTGTGACAGTGTTTTATAATACCTCATTTTATGTTTGCAGTCACTCTGATATAGAAACAATTATTCCCGTTTTACAGATTAAGAAACTGGGGATCCAAAAGATTACACAACTTGCCTAAGAAAAGAATTAGATTATCCAGCTTCAGGACTGTATTTTTCTCTGTCATCATAGATTCAAGTATTTTAAATCCATTACCTGATTTGCATCATACTCACGCTAATTTTTGTTAGTCCCTGGACACATTAGTCAATGTTTCTTTCCCCATCCTCCATGGTTAGTTGTTCGCCCCCAGCCTATGGCATTGAAATTAATAATTTCTTTCTAATTCATAAAGCTCTTTTCTGAACTTTGGTGCCAGAATCATTTAGGTCTTGTTAGTTGTCTGATTAGTTTGGTGCAAAGACCTAACTGGGAGGGAATTCATTGAGTAAATTGTGCTGATGTACATATTGACATGAAGAATTGTTAGGATATATCTGAATTCTAAAAAGCAAATTACAAACATACACAGTATACTATTTTTTTGTAAAAAAAAAATGTAAACACACTCCTATGCATACAAACATACACACATTGCAACATAGACACTCTGGAAGAGCATATACCAAAATGTAGCAATGATTAACTCAGAGTGGTGGGACTATGGGTGACTTTTTTATTCTCTTCAATTTGCTTTTCTAAGTTTTGTGATTTTCTTTCATAGTCCATATTATTTTGTGTAAGAAAGTTTCCTTCACCTGCTCATTAATTTCTCCCCCTTCTCTATTCACACTAAGTTTTTTACATGTTCCTAGTGTTTATTCTCCTAATTAGATATTTAGCTTTGTGTTTTTCTCTGTTGGAGAAAAGAAGAGTCCTTCCCGAGCAGAAAGAAAAAAACAGCTTCCCACCTATGTCCAGTTCAAGGAGAAAACAAACTGGCTACTGAATCTCTCCTGGGGCTCACACACTTTGTATACATAGTAAGAACATTGTTCAAGGACATCAAAGAACTGAAGGTATATGATAATTATTTTTTTCTTTAGAGTTCCTGGGCTCTGTATGGTATGCATAAGAATGGAATACACCAACTCTTAAATCTAAATGATTTATAACAACAGCATATATACCATAATAAATACTTAAAGAAATCAATGAACACAATTTATATGTTACAGCAGTGCCTAAACAACATTGAAAAATTAATAGCTGGAGTTTGAAGTCCTCGATAGAGTAGTAAATTCTCTACCCATGTAATTGCTTGAGACCCTGGTACAGTGAAGGCTTAGAGCTATGCAGGTTTGAAGGAAGAGTCTGCAGTGTCAAGCCAGGGCCCTTCAGGAATAAGCCTCAGGTCCAGGCCTCTCCTAGCAGAGATCTTTCTCTGGTGAAACCAGAGCCATCAGTTGATGCCCCGGGTTGGGGTGAATTCACTCTGTCACACCCAGTGCACTGGGCCAAACCATGCACCCAGTGAGAGGGAGTGGGTGGCTATTCCTGTGTCCCCAAGAATAAAACTGCCTGTGACCTCTAATGCCACTGGAGCCAGAAAGGGAAGGAACATGTCTTCTTTCATATGAGTTTGTGGAAAGGGGTGGGAAATCATTCACTGAGCTAAAAAAAATATTTGAAACTAGAACATCTCTAAGCCTGCAAACAAAAACTTATAAATCTTCAGAATAGGACCATGAGAGTGAAAGCAATTTCTGGCCCAGATCCCAGCCCCTAAGTGCTTCACCCAGACAATCATCCTGAGGAAAACAAAGGAGGCACCCTTTCTCCACTCTGCTGGTTCTGGCCTGGAGGCTGGCGCTTAAACCCATGATTGTTCGCTAAAGAGCTCTCAGGGAGAGCAGAAGTGATGAAACCATTCTGTGTTCTCTGCGGGGCGAGTCAGCCTCTGGCATTTTCAGCGCTTCTCTTGAGCCTGCTCTGTCACTGTCACTGTGAGACTGTCTTGTGGGAGGGAGTGTGCAGAGAACGGCTTCCTGGAGGCTGGGGAGCCTGCCATCTATTTGTAGCCGGGCCCCTGACGGCCAGAGTGAGGCTCCACGTTGCTACGTTTCCACTGGGTGCTTATTGAACAAATTTCTCCTGAATTACGTCTTGGCTCTATTGCTGAACTGACTCTATCCCAGATTCGCTTCCTCTCCCAGGGGATCTTTTGGTGATCTTCCACTCTGTACCCTAGTCTTCCTTCCTACTACGAATTAAATCCATGCTTAGGTCCTGGCCTTCAGCAGTGTAGCAGGTTTTCCGTGGTGTATTATAAATATTTTTTACATTTTCTGTACATGATGATGTTTTGACATCTTAACCTTTCTGGCTGGGGAGAGACTGCCTTTCCAGGAGCTAGCCAATTCTTAGAGGTATCAAAGGACCCAGTGGGGAACATGCCTTTGATATGCAAACTAATCAATCCAGAGCCCTACCTCTTCCATCTTGCTCATATACCTCAGGAGGCAATATTCTACTGCTTAGTCATCCTAGGACCTGGTACAGGAACCTCGGAACCACCACCACAGCTTAGAGCTGACCAAAATTATTCAAACTAGCCAATACTAAACTGTTCACCCTGCCCTGCCTTGCCATTCCCACAGAAACTCCAATAAGGGCTCTGGCTTAATGCTTTAATGCTTAATGGATGACAAACAAGCACATGAAAACATGCTCAACATCATTTGCCATTAGCAAAAAGCAAATTAAAATCACTAGGAGATACCACCACACATCTATTAGAAGGGCTTTAAAAAACAAACAAACAATAAATACCAAGTGCTGGCCAGGATGTGGAGCAACTGGAACTCTGTTCTACTGCTAATGGGAATGTAAAATGGTACAACCACTTCAGAAAACAGTTTGGCAGTTTCTTATACAGTTAAACATGCACTTATCATATGACCTAACAATCCTACTCCTAACTAAAATAAAAACCTATGTTCACGTAACAACCTTTATATGAACATGAGTGGTGGCTTTATTTAAAATTGCTCCAGACTGGAAACACCCAAATGCCCTTCAACTTGGAATGGATGAACAAACTGTAGTTCATCTGTACAATGAAACATTACTTAGCAATAAAAACGAATGAATTACTGATATATGTTATGACATGGATAAACTCTGAAAACATGCTAAATGAAAGAAGCCAGACTCAAAAGTCCCCATACTGTTTGTTTACATTTATATGACACTTATGCAAAGGCAAACCTTCAGGGACAAAAAGATATGAATAGCTGGGGACTGGGGGTCGAGAGGGGGTTGACTAGAAAGGGGTATGAGAAAATTCTGGGAATAATAGAGCAGATCTATATCTTAATTCTGGTGATGGTTACACTACTTTACACATTCATCAAAACTCACGGACCAATTCACTTAGGGTGAATTTCACCATGTGTAAATTATATCTTAATCTTAAAAATATGAAGCCAGGGTTGGAGTTTATCTTCAAGCAGGCTGTATAAATTCCTGTGATGGCACATCTCTGTTTAGCCTTCCCTGACGGGGTTTGTCACTGCCTTTCTCTCCCCTCTCTATGGGGTTGGGGGTGTCACCTCAGAGCCACTGAAGATAAATGCAAATTCCCACAGGCTTCTATCCCTGGAGGGTATTGATGTTGCTGCTTATTTAGCAGAGGTGACGGTAGTAAAGAAAGTCACCTGTGCGGCTGGTTAGACAGGATGGGAAGGGGCTCTATCAGGGCTGCCCTTCATAAACAAAGTCATACACTCAGTGGTCACATAGGAAGTTGCAGCCACTGGGGCTGAGCCACCATAAGCCATTTCACACCCAGGAGAAACTCCAGGGTGAAAGTGACCACAGGCAGCCCTGCCCACTCTGTGGTCAACACCTGACAAGCTTGAGAAGGTCCCAAACTGAGGTTACCTTCCATCCCTGCCCTCTCAAGAAAGTGCTGAGTGTCCTGGGCCACTGTGCTTGTGAGCAATCCTTCACTCTTCAGTGAGAAAGCCATCTGACTTTGGCTTAGAAAAGAGAGCCAGACATGGCTCAGATTAGATAGGCCCCAAATGTCTCTTGTTTCTGTGATGAACACGGTCCTTTTCAGAGTCAGTTTGGAATGTGGCTTCTCTCCATTACAGAAAGTATATGTTCCCGGAAACCTGCCTGCCACTGGTCCTTGAAAGAATCCTTTGGGCCAGAGATGAACTGGGGCCTGGATGGCTCTCCCAGGTGAGTGCCTTTCCAGCCTGCCACGCCCAGGGCAGGCCACCTCCCCATAGCATGGAGGCCAAAGGGAGCCAGGATCTTCACCTGACTTCTGCCTTCTGCCGCCCTGGCTCCCGGCTTCCAGCTTCCCCCTTTGTTCTTCTCTTACCCTTTGTTCCTGGCTCTTGCCTATTCTGACCAGTAGCCTTCTCTCTCTCTCTCACTCTCTCTCTTTATTAAACAGCTTTATTGAGATACAATTGGCATAAAAGAAGCTGAGCATTTTAAAGTGTGCAGTTTGTTAAATTTTGACATTCACATACACCCAGGAATCCATCACTACCAGAATCGAGATAGGGAGCACATACACCACCCCCAATAGTCTCCTTATGCCCCCTTCATCATCCCTCCCTCCTGCCCCTGTCTGCCCCCATTCCCACAACCACCAATCTGTTGCCTGTCACTGTAGATTAGTCTGTGTTTTCTAGAGCTTTATATGGATACAATCATAGAGTATGTGCTCTTTTTTGTTTTTTCTTTTTGGTCTGTCCGCTTTCACTCAGAAAAATTATTTTGAGATTTATCCCTGTTGCTGCACTGTTGTATCAGTGATTCGTTCCTTTTTATTGCTGAGTGGTATTCCATCATAGGGCTACACCACAAGTTCTTTATCCATTCATCTGTTGGTGGATATTTGAATTGCTTCCAGGTTTGGGGAAGCCATTCTCTTAAACCAGCTGGCCCGGCGGACCTTCAGAAAACACCCAGAGCTCTTACTGCCAAGGTATCTTGCTCTGACTGCTCCTGCCCTGCCACAGTGGGAACAGCAGGGTCATCCCACAGAGCGTGGGCAGAGTTGTGGGAAGAACTGGCACTGCCTCCACACAGCCCCTCTGTTCCTCACCTCTCCTCCCCACTGCCTCCCTCCCAGCAGCCTTTCGGATGACAGCTGCCCCTTGATGTGAGCAAGAGAAGGGGCCAGATGAAGACTGGAAGGGGATAGTTCAGGAGTAACACCTTTCATTTCATTGATACCTCCCACTGTTTGCCATCTGAGGAGAAGGCAATTCCCTGCGGAGTGGTAGGTTGCTAACAGCTTTTATAACACAGGCTCTTGGAATATGTTTTTAAGAGACCCGTATAGAATATTTATGGCAGTGCTTCTTAAACTTTGATGTAGAAGGTCATGTAAAATGCAGATTCTGATACAGGAGGCCTGGGGTGGGGCCTAAGACTCTGCATTTCTGGCAGGCTCTCAGATTATATGAAGCTGCTGTCTTCAGACCACACACTTCAAGGGGTCAGTCACAGGTGTTTAATTATTTAATGATTGCTTTCTAACAAGTGTTTAATCACTATCTATAAAACTCTACTAAGTACAGGCTAATGCAAGTCTTCCTCTCTTCTGGAGATCCCCTGCAGCTATTCTGAATTAGCCAGAGCCTCCTACTGTAATACCCTCCATGCTCCCTTGTTGCTAAGGCTGGCATTATATCTGGATGGTGCCAGATTTTAGTGTGTCAGGAACAGCACCTCCTGCTGGCAAAATATCGACTGCTTGTCTTGTTTTCTGACCTTGGTTCCTGGGAAATAGGAGTTTGGGAACTAAGACTCTGCAAAAATGGAGCATGGGATTGTCTGGGAGATGGATAAAAGGGAAGGGAAACAAGGGCACTGGTAAGAAAGGGAAGAGGAACTCCTAATTATGTACCAAGGTTGATCCCGCTGGGGCCCCAGGACTGAGTGATGAATCTGAGATGTGCTCAAAACCTAGATCCCCAGGAAAACTCTATGAAGAGGCTTCGCCTGGTCCACTGTTCCCGTTAAACGCCCCTACCCTTCTTTCCACTGGCCCTTAATAATTCCCATGTTAGAGGAATGGCTGAAAATATTCGACTCATTCTTTAAGCTGTGTACACTGTTCTCTCAGAGCCTAACTCTAATAGAATCTTTTTTCTGTAGGGGCCAACTATCGCAGACCTATCTAGAGTAGAAATGAGCTGATAATGGTGGAAATCATAGATCTCTGGATGCAAAGTTTTGATAAAGTGATTTATTCAATCATGCAGATGAAAGTTTATCTCCTGTAATATGCAAGGTGCTGTGGATACAGTCCCTTCCCTCAAGGGAGGACCAGACACAAACTGATATATCTACCTCATTTATATTCAGAGGTACAAACTAAAGGTTTTAGGAGATCAGAGAAGAGAAGAGTCACTGCTGTCTATTGGATACAGGAAGGCAGCCCTGAGCAGATGCTGCTTACCTGAGTGACAGCTAGGAGCTTGCTAGGGCAAAAGTTAGAGAGAGGATATTCCAAGCCCAAAGAATGACAACAGCAAAGGCACAAAGGTGGGAAGGCCCATTGTGTCTTTGGGGAGAGGAAGTCTCAGTCTTCGTGAGGAGAGGAATGGAGCAGGAAGATGTGAAGGGAGGCCGGAGGGAGTCAGATAGGACTCTGTTACTGCCTGAACTGTATTTGGTAGCTGATTAGGGATACAGATGTGGCAGAACCAAGATGGCACTTTAAGGGTGATTTGGCTGCAATTCACTTTGCTGGATCAGAGTGGGGTGAGGCCGGAGGTAAGGAGAGCAGCTAGGAGGCCAGCATATCAGCTGAGGCAAGAGAGCCTCAGCCAGGTTGAAGTTCCAGGAATAGAAAATGCAGATCAGATGAAGGAATGGGGAGAGAAGACTCGCCAGGATTGGGTGTCTCTGTGTCAGGGGTGGTGGAAAGAAGGCAGTGATCATGCCGCAATTCTGAGTCTTTCTGGGAGAATGACAGTTCCAAACCATGAGTTTGGTTTTAGTTAATCTGAGACACTTATGTGAAAGTGTCCAGCATGCAGTTAGAAACATTAATCTGCAGCTCTGAAAGCAAGGAAACAGACAGTTAGTTTACCTGCGTGAATTCTTCTACAAAAAAGCAAACGAAAACATATGACTCTCTGGTACTCCACACTGTGCTACTCATGGGGCTGCAAAAGTGAGAAAGATGGGGTTCCTCTCTGTGGAGCTGTCAGATTGGTGGAGGAAACAGGCCCCTCCTGCATTAACAGATCCCAGTGCTGCAGCGGAGGCGTTTGCAGCGTGCGGTGGGAACACAGTGTGGATGGTGGGAAACCCTTGGGGTGGATGAGAGCATGAAGGGGGCAGGGCACGGAGCAGGTAGGCACTTTTCTCGTAGGCCTACATCTCTCGAGTGCTCACTATGTGACAGGCACTGGACCGAGCACCACAAAGTGCAGACTTGTGACCGCTGTGCTATACTGTCCCACTCAGTCATGTCTGCGTTCTGCAAGCAGGGGAGAGAAGTTAGTCAGAGAAGGAATGGAGAAAGCATGGTCCCGGGGTGGCAAATCAAGATACTGAGATGCCCCTGAGATCACAAAGGAAACAATCTCAAGTGAAAGCAGGGGCCACCAGTGTCAAATACTAACAAAAAGTTGAGATGGATAAGAACTAACTGGAGATGACTGATCTGGGAACTTAGAGATCATGGTGAAATTTGGCAGCAATTTCAGTTAAGAAGCATCAGAGAAAGGAATATTCTCATGGGTAAAGGAATGAGAGAGTTATGAGGAAGTGGAGGAATATTGAGTGTAGGTATCTTTTTTTTGGAAAATGTTGGTAGTAAAAGTTAAAATGAGTGCTGGTAGTTCAAAGCAAGAGCAATTTAGGATTTTTTTTTTTTAATAAGAGAGCCTGGGGCATGTTGGTATTCAGAGGAAGAAGGAACCATTGGAGTATAAGTGTTCAGACATTGAAGAGATGATTAATGGAGTAGATTCCAGTGAGAGAGTGTGAAGATGCGCTTGGCTGCCCACCTGCTCTCACCTGTGCTCTGCTTAGTGCTTACCTGTGGTGGCAGCCCTTGGAGGGTGGAATAGAGCCCCAGTCAGCGGTGCCCTGCTGGAGCCACCCTGCCCTGATCAGTGGTTACCACCTTGTGCTCCATTTCCCTGAGAGTGAATCAGTGGCCTAAAGCCCAGTTTCCAAGTGGCGAACTTCTGTGTCGCGGCTCGTAAATAAACTCCTGACCAGATCCAAAGGTGTCAAGAAGCTGGGTTTGCTAGTCCTGAACACCAGAATGTCCTGACATCTGATGATGGCTCCTCCAAGTGCTGACCATTCCTCTACCTAGATTTCTACTGAACCCCAGCTTTGTTGACATCAATTTGGGATTTAGTTTGGAAATTTTTCTGGTTATCCTATTCCCAAGAGACTTTCCATGGAAAACACCTTTTTAGCCCACAGCTATAAAATGCCCTGCCTTATTGGCACCAGTCAGCCAGCTTTAGGCTTTCTCTAGGTTAGCTCGGTGTGCGCTGCCTCAGCTTCATGTTGAGAGCAGGAGAGGGTGATAAAGGGCAGAGGTGAGTGGTGTGCAGCCCTTCCTTCTGGGAAGTTTAAAGGAGAGTCAAGACTGGGGAATTCAAGCAGGTCAACCTCGAGCTTGTCATTCTCCAGCCAAACATCCATCCATCTATCTATCCACTTACTCATCCTCCTAATCATTCGTTTATCTGTTCATCCAGTCAACAAAATTTGTGGAGCACCCACAACATGCCAGCCTCCAGAAACAAGAGACAAAAACACTGGGAAAGCTGCAGGCAAGACTGAAACTAGCCCATCAGTGACTCAGAGGCCTAGACACGCCTAAATTCTCTCTTGTTTCAGCCAAAGGGAAAGGGAAAAACCTGTTTTATTCACACACCTCAGTGCTGGGCCTTCTGTGAATCAATTAGGGTCTCAGGCCTCTCTCTCCTCTCCAGTTCTCCCCCTGGGAGGTGTGAGTAAAGCCATCATTTAGCAATTCTGGGCAAGTGCAGGATACCAAGTCACTTAAAGACCTTGCCCAGATTGCCAAATCTAGAGGCAGGAATGAATGCTACTTGCATAATAATTCTTCCTATTCACCATGGCAACCGGAAACCGAACATTTTATAACATTTGAAACCAGAATCTAACACCAGGCCCTGCTCCAGCAGAAGCCCCCTTAGTTACAGGAAGCTCCAAAACCTTCCACTATTTAGCAGTTAGAGACCCAGCAGTGGGCCCCACTCATCCCAGGTCCACCCTGGAGATACCTGTCCCTGGCTCCACTTCCTCGCCTGGGACTGTCACAAGAACCAGAGTCCCTCTAGCTTTTCATCTGGTCCTCCAGAACCAGAGTGCAGCCCAGCCTTGGGTCAGGGAAAAGAAGGGGCAGGGATATCAACTAACAGGTGGAATGAAATGAAAGACTTTAAGAAACGAGCAGAAAGAATGTCCCGCCTCACTCTACCACTGTCAGACATGGGAGTGTGAAATAGGCCTACATCAAAGTCATGGTCGTTTAAAAATAGATTTCTATTTTTTAAATTTCTGATTAAAAGAAAAATATTATTAGGGTGGAAATTTGTAAAATACTGAAAAGGATTAAGAAGAAATAAAAATCATCACAAACTTTATCACTTAGAAATAAACACTGTTAATATTTGGTCTGTTGCTAGTCTTTTCTTTGCCTATATATATTATGTACTTACAAAATTGTTATCAGTATTATGGATACTCTTTTATAATCTGCTTCTTTATTTCACTTAATATGTTGTCTCCATTTCCCCATTTTTCTTTTCTTTGAGATGGGGTCTTTCTCTGGCACCCAGGCTGGAGATTTGCAATGACACAGTCATAGCTCACTGCAGCCTTGAACTCCTGGGCTCAAGTGATCCTCCTGTGTCCAAGTGCACACAGATTGTAAACCCACAGCCTCCCAAGTAGCTGGGACTACAGGCATGCACCACTACGCCTGGCTAATTTAAAAAAAATTTTTTTTTGTAGAGACAGGGTTTTGCTATGTTGCCCAGGCTGGTCTCAAACTCCTGGGCTCAAGTGATCCTCCCACCTCAGCCTCCCAAAGTGCTGGGATTACAGGTGTGTGCCACTGTGCCTGGCTCATTTCCCCATGTTTTTAGATGCTCTTTTATAACATATTTAATGGCCATGTTGTAACCACAGAAAGAATAATAATAACAGTTAACATTTTAGAGTGTACCAGGCATTTTACATGGAGTAACTTATTTCTCATGATAACTTAATGAAGCAGATGCTATAAAATTATTCTCATTTTACAAAAGAAGAGACTGAAGCACAGAGAAGCTACACCACTATTAAGTGGAGAGCCAGAGTTTGAACCCAGGCAGTCTCTATGTCTATGCTCTGAACAACTAACCCATGCTGTAATATAATTTACCCAACCTATTCCTGATTGTTGGATGTCATTCTGACTCAGGGACTTTTTTGCTATCATAAACAATACTGAGTTGAACATTCTTAAATACATATTTTTGTACATGTTTGATTATTTCCTTATGATACTTCCTATGCCAAATGGAAAACTTACTTTTAAAGTTTTTGATATATATTGCCAAATTTCAGAAACATACCAAATTACAATCTGCATCTAAGGAAACACTACTTTTTTATGAACTCTTACCAATGCTGGTTATATTTTTCTTTGCAAGTTATTTGGTGAAAATTGTTCCTCATGATTGTTTTAATGCATGTTTCTTTGCTTACTAGTTTTATAGAATTTTTTCATAAAATTGTTGGCTATTTGCATTTTTCTTTTATAAGTAATCAATTCATTTGTTTACATATTTTTCTATTAAGGTATTCTCTTTTTATGTTATTTGTAAGAGTTCCTTATATTAATATTTTTGATCTTTTGTCTGCCATGTATGTGGGAAACATTATTCAAGGTTGATATTTGCTAGACAAATGGAATTACATTAAACTAAAAAGCTTCTGTACAACAAAGGAAACAACTACAAGAGAGAATCTACAGAATGGGAGAATATACTTGCAAACTGCATCTGACAAAAGGTTGATATGCAGAATATATAAGAAACTCAAATGATTCAGTAGCAAAAAAACAAATAATTGGATTTTAAAATGGTCACAAACTCTGAATAAACATTTCTCAAAAGAAGACATACAAATGGCCAACAGGTATATGAAAAAATGCTCAGTATCACTAATCATCAGAGAAATGCAAATCAAATCCACAATGAGATATCATCTCACCCCAGTTAGAATGGCTATCAAAAAGAAAAAAAGTAACAAGTGCTGGCGAGGATGTGGAGAAAGGGGAACTCTTCTATATTTTTGATGGGAATGTAAATTAGTACAACCACTATGGAAAACAATGTGGAGATTCCTGCAAAAACTGAAAATAGAATTACCATATGATCCATCAATCCCACTACTGAGTATAAACCCAAAGGAAAGGAAATCAATATATTGAAGAGATATCTGCACTCCCATGTTTACTGTAGCACTATTCACAATAGCAAAGATGTAGAATCAACCTCAGCATCCATCGGATGAGTGGATAAAGAAAACATGGTATATTTATACAATAGAATACTATGCAGCCATAAAAAAGAATGAAATCCTGTCATTTGCAGCAACATGGGTGAGCCTGCAGGATATTACATTAAACAAAATAAGCCAGGCACAGAAAAACAAATACTTCTTGATCTCACTCATGTGTGGAATCTAAAAAAGTTGATCTCATAGAAGTAGAGAGTAGGATAGTGGTTACCAGAGACTGGGAAGGGTAGAAGGGAGAGGGGATGGAGAAAGGTTGGTCAATGGGTTTACAGTTAGGAAGGAGGAAAATGTTCTAGTGTTCCATTGCATAGTAGGGTGACTACAGTTAACAATAATATATTGTATATTTAAAAATCCCTAGAAGAAAGGATTTTGAATGTTCTCAGAACAAAGAAATAATAAATATCTGAGGTAATGGATATGCTACTTACCCTAATTTGATTATTACACATTGTATACATGTCTCAAAAGATCACATTGTACCCTATAAATATGTGCAATTATTATGTGTTAATAAAAAATAAAATAAAAGTGATTGTCCTTGCCTTCTAGTACTGTTTTAGTGGTTTTTAAAAAATATACAGACACTTTTAGTTTTTACTTGGTCAAATTCATTGATCTTTTCCCTTATGTACTGTTTTTAATGCCACGCTTAGAAAGCTTTCCCTACCTCAAGAGAAGGTAAATACTCACTTTTATTTTGAGTTCTTCGAAACCATGTCATTTAATGACTTTCTGATCAAGTGAGGAAAACTGCAAAAAATCAGAACAACTTATCCAATGACTTGATTGATTGCCCAGCTCAATATCTACTCTTCTGCCATTTAAAAAATGTCCCCCTGGGGGGAAGACAGGACTCAGTGCCATTTTGTGGGTCTCCTGGGAGCAGCCTATCATTCTAACTCAGGGGCTTTCATTCCCTACATCCCCCTGAGGCTTCATTTCCTATCTCAAAGGTGGCCTGCTGGAGTCAAGGTGGTTTCTTTGCTGCTGTTGATGGGAGCTGTGGGTTTACAATCTGTGTGCACTTGGACCACTCTTCTTTTCTCTCCAGGCTTTGCCAAAGTATATCTTTAGGACACACAAACACCTGGAGCTTCCAAAGTCATTGAAAAATCGGTTCAAGGACTCCTGCATTTCCTTCCTTAAAAAAAGATAATTGCCTTTATATAAGTTTGCTCAGCTTTGTCCCTGCAGGAACAGCCCCACCCGGGGACTGCCCTCTACCACGCTGTGATCCTAAGGCAGTAGGTTGTTTCCTTCCCTGGCTTCTTGCTGAGTGACAGGAAGACTCAGGACATGCAGCTGCATTCTGTCAGCAGCCACAGAAGTACAAAAAAAATAATTTAAGTGATGAGGGTCACACACTGCAGCAAAGAGTATCTTTCTAAGCAAACTTTACCAGGTGGGGAATGCAGGGGATTGATCATAAATGCTCAGGCAAGAAGCTGACATTCAAGCAAATGCAGGCATTTGTGAAGAGCCTCTGAATTCACTATCTTTCAATATTTCTCTCACCCCATTTTAAGGAAAAGTAAAGAAAAATGTTTTCTTTGCATAATTTATCTTTATCCCATAACTTCAATATCTTTTTTTTCCTATTAAAATCACTACCAAGGTTCTTTAAGAGAGTTCTCCTAGAGAGGTGTTTTCTCTTTACAGCGCGACAAGGGTATAAGTAAAAGGAGATTTTGCTAAGAGAGGAGAGAGGGGACTAGGCCCACCCAAACTCTTGAATTCTTAGAAAACAACACTATCGTGTTAATAACACAATTTTCTTCCCATCATTCCCTGCAGCCCCCACCAGCAGGAAGATGCAGGCCTGCTGATGTACCTGCCACCTGAGGAAGGAACTAGTAGTGAATCTGGAGTTAGCAGCAACCTACTTGTTCCTTCTCCTGAAGTAAAGGGATTTCAAACTTAGAAAGATGGAAATGACTATGAAATATCAACTTTCAGTCATCTTCAACTTCTTCCCCTTTCTAATCTATCTCACACAAACATACTTAAAACAGTCTTTAGCTAAGGAGTAAGGGAGGAAAAGAACATTAAAAGTAGAAATGAGAAATTCTAAGAACCTTAGCACATCATGCTATACCCAATAACCCATAGATTTTTTACTAGAAAGATTTTTACAAAAAAGAAAGCAATACACTTTCTTTTTTGGACAGTTTTAGGTTTACAGAATTATTGGGAAGAAAGTACAGAGAATTCCCAAATCCTCAGTTTCTCCTGTTATTAATATCTTACATTAGTATGGTACATTTTTCACAATTAAAGAACCAACATTGATACATCATTATTAACGAAAGTCCATACATTATTCACATTTTTTTTAGTTTTTACTTAATGTCCTTTTTCTGTCCCAGGACCCCACCCAGCATACATTACATTTATTTGCTACGTATGTCTCCTTAGATTCCTCTTGGCTATGACAGTTTCTTAGACTTTACTCATTTTTGATAACCTTGACAGTTTTGAGTAGAACTGGTTAGGTATTTTGTAGAATATTCTTCAGTTTGGGCTTGTGTGATATTTTTCTGATAGACTGGGTTAATATGTTTTTAGGAGGAAGATCAGAGTGGTAAAGAGTCATTTTCCTCATATCAAGGGCATATACTATCAACATGACTTCACCACTGTTGATATTAACCTTGATCACTGGCTTGAGGTAGTATTTTTCAGATTTCTCCACTGTAAAGTTACTCCTTTTTTTCCTCCCTTTCCATTATACTCTTTGGAAGGAAGTCACTATATGCAGCCCACACTTAAGAAGTGGGGATTTATGGTCTTCTTCCATTCCTCAAGGATGGAATATCTATATCAAGTACGTGGAGCTCTGCATGAGAGAGATTTATCTCTTCTCTCCCTCTTCTTTATATCACTATTGACCCATGGATATTCATTTTACACTTTAGGTTATAATTCAATACTATTTTAACAAATAGTTTTCTAAACTTGTTAGTATAAAGAATTTTGAACACATACAAAAATAGACAAAATAGTATAATGAGCCCTCATGGACCAATCACCCAGCCCCAATAACCATTAAGCTACGGGCAATTCTGCTCCCCAAACATCATATCATTTCATCCCTAAATATTTTTGTATGTATCTCTAAAAGACAATTATAAAAAATATATATAATGACCACAGCTAAAGCAATTAACAATAAATCCTTAAGAGCAAATACTCAGTCAATGTTCAAATTTAAAATTGTTCTTTTCTAAATATCAATTCATTTTTAACAGTGGGACCCCTTGTTGGAAGAAGCATGGTTTTAGAAACCCTGAATGATAGTAATTATAATGAGAAAATAATAGACCAAGCAGGTAAACTCCAAAGGGGTTTAGGCTCTGGGCTATGGAACAGCCCCCTCCAACCCCTGGTGGTACATAATATATGAACATACCAGTATGAGAAACAGACAGTTAAAGTATGATTAGAATACTTGAATTTTAAACTTCCCAGGAATTCTTCTAAAACACTTCTGAAAATGGCCATCCCAACTTTGTTTGAATAGTTAATGTAAGGTAATTTACTTTAAAAGTAAATTCCCCTTGTTTGTTTAAAATGCTTACATAATTATATTTATAAAAAATCACAACTTCTCAGAATTTTTATTTAATTAATTCATTAAACAAATTCTTATAAAGCTTTGAGTTCTAGATGCTAGAGATACAGCAGTGAGCAAAACAGACATAAATTCCTGCCATCATGGAACTTACATTCCCATAAACCAAATATGTTAATTAAATCGATTAAAATGAATTATGTCGTATATGTCTTAGTCTGTTTGGGCTGCTATAAGAAAATACCACACACTAGGTGGCATACAGACAATAGATATTTATTTGCCACAGTTCTGGAGGCTGGGAAGTCCAATATCAGGTGCCGGCGTGGTCAGGTTCTGGTGAGGGCCCTCTTCTGAGTTGCAGATTGCTGACTTCTCACTGCATCCTCACATGGTAGAAAGGACAATCAAGCTCCCTCAGGCCTCTTTTATAAGGGTGCTAATCCCATTCATGAGGGCTCCCCTCTCATGACCTAATCACTTCCCAAAGACCCCACCTCTTAATACCCTGGCCTTCAGTGTTAGGTTTCAACATATGAATTCAGGTCATAACATTCAGAGCACAGCAGTATATTAGAAGGTAACAAATGCTATGGAGAGAAATAAAGCTAGGTAGGGAGTTGGGGGTTGCATTCTTAAACAGGGAGGTCAGGGAAGGCTTCTCTAAGAGTGCACCATGTTGGAAATCTGGGGGAAGAGTGTTCTGCAACAGGGAACCACAGGAGCAAAGCCTCGAGCCAGAGTGCCCTAGCCAGGCAGCCAGCATGGCAGAGCCTAACCTTAAATTTTGGGTTCAAAACCAGACAAGTATCCCTTACAGATCCCATTTTGTTTCATGATAGTGTTTATCACTATATGAACTTATCTTGTTCTGTAATTTGTTAGTTTTTCTCTCCACTAGAATGTTAGAGCCATTAGAACCTTGTTTTCCTTATTCATTCTGTACCACTGTATCCCAGCATCTGGAACAGTGCTACAGCAGTAGATGCTCAATAAATACGTGTTGACTGATAGGCAATGTAAGAATAAATGGGCAAAATGACGGTTTAACTTAAGAAGAGGTCCAGGGCCCCGTATCCCTAGCTGTCCTGCATGCCGCTGGCCTGAAGGCAGGACAGGAGCTGACGATGTCAAGCACACTGACTGGTCAGATCTCCCACTGCAGCTACAGCCTCTCAGGAATATGGGAAATTTCAAAGAAAGCAAAGGGAGAGGATAGTGCTATTACTAGAATGGCAAACATCTGGTGAAGAAATGATTGGGGTGGGCAGAAGAGGAGGATGAAAGAGGGGAACTCTTCTGCTTTTCAAATCATTCTACATAAACAGAGTTTAGGTGCCATCCTCTCTTTCCCCTTGTGAACCTTCCTACAAATGTGTGTGTGGAGGGTGGGAGAATTGCTACTGGGTATTCTTTGATCTTTGGTCAGCAGCCCTCTTTTATCAGAAAAGGAATTCATAGGTGCAAGGGTTAAAATGCCCTCGCAATTTAAGACCCCTCACTCGGTTCCCCAGTGGGCTTTACAACCTGTTGGAATTAATCTCTTAATGTATAGGCATAACCCACCTACTGATTTTATTTTATTTTATTTTTCAATCTGGAAATACACAGTAGCAGGCCTGATTTAAAGGAAGACTTACATTGACCTCCTTAGACTGTTGATGATCTGGCAGAACACAGTAGAATCCAGGGCCATATTTTTTCATAATTTTTAGCAGACAGGCCTACGCAGGTGCGAAGAACAAAAGAAAAAAGAAAACAACTGGTTGGAGATCAAATAAATGATAATTCCAGACCTTAAGAAACAGAATTGAATATATGCTACAGGGCACAGCACTCTTGTCAAACATGTTTCAAGAACAGCAGGTTTCTTAAGTACATCACCACATGTGGTATTGGCAAACCTGTGCAGTTGCTTCCCTGCACTGTGAAAATGTGTGCATTTATTCATCTTTAAATATCATGAGATTATCAAATATTAAAAAGTAAAAATATGACTTGTGTCATATAGATAGGATTCATGAACCAGATAGAACTCGTATGCCAGAGAACAAACACTGGAAGCATCTAAGGAGCTTGGAAGCTTAAAAATCTAAAGCACTTTTTATGTTATTCCCCAAAGCCAAGAAAACAAAATAAAAATGATGCCAAATTATTCCAATGTTTCCCTCTGCCAATGAGTTTTAAATCTTTCTAGGGAACAGTCCACTTGTTTAGACAAAAGAACACCAGTCCCTTGGCCGTGACACAGGTAAAAGTGCTTAAGAGATTTAGCCCTTTGCCTCAGATGAAAGCTTGACACATCAAGTCTACAGACATATCAAAAATGGAAGTGATTCCCTTCCAGGAAAAAATGTTGGTTTAATTTGGCAAATGAACAGGTAAGCACCCTGTTGGCACAGATAAAAACTGAAGCAAACACACCGCTTAAAAGTTTCTCTCACAATCAAAGAAACAGAAAGTTGGTTCTATCAGCCAGCCCAGTACGGACTAGAAAAACTGACATCAAATACTCAACTGCAGCAGAGTGTGTAACACACAAATGACAAATCTAAACTAATCTTAATACACATAACAATAAATAAGTATCTACTTTAGAAGAATTGTCATCTTTTAAGCTTATCAAGTCATCATAAATTTTAAGAACAGACTTAAAACTACTAGCAAAATAAATCATGACTTCAGTTGGTAAACAAGAGCCTAAAGACGCCCTGTGGAAATGTAAAGAAAGTTACAGTTCATTGTCTTAGTCTTTGGGTCTTCACTTCTGTTTGTTTTGCTTCCAGGCTGTATCAAGTCCTTTCTCAACAGTACTCAGCTAATGTCTTAGAAACTGAACAATGGGTAAGAACAGATATGGGGATGTATGCAAAATGTTGAGATATTTTTCAAAACACATGACATAAATGATAAAGTATGTTTTAAAAAATAGTTTGAAATCTGAAACTAGTTTCTAAGACCTATGTCTTAATATTAGTGTCAGACAACTTTTTAAAAGACCAGGCTTTCATGAATTCACTTGAAAAAAATGTTTGTTACATGTGTATGTTGGAACCAAAACAACATCTGTGATTTTTAATGCAGTTTTCTTCATTCATAAGAGCAAAATAATAACTTCTATATTATTGCTGCTGGATAGAAAAAAATGCCTTCACTCTAAGATTCTCAGCAAAGGGGGCTGATGCTGTGTACAGCTCTGGTCGCTCTCGCCTGTAATATATACCATTCACCCATTCACCCTCTATATTTACTGAGAACTCCTATGAGCAGGGAAATGAGCTAAGGGCTTTGGTGTATATAGAGATGGCTCAGATATGGATCATTCTGCATGGGATGTCTAGGATAAGGAGCACACAGCATTAGGAATTGGGAGACTGAATTATAGTCCTAGCTCTGCCACCAACTATGTGATTCTTGGTAGATCACTTAAACCCTGGAAGCCTCACTTTCCTCACCTATAAAATGAGGGGGAAACTAGATCAGTAGCTCTTCTTAACTTGGGGTCTCTGACCCTCAAGGTGTTCAAGGATAATATGCAGGTCCATAAACTTGTATGGAGAAAAAAATTACTTTTTATTTCTACTAATTTCTAACTGAAATTAGGCATTTCCTTCAATTGTGAATGTAGGTAACAAACCACAGTAACATTAGCAATGTGTTAGCTGTGCTTTGTCACTAATAGAAATCACATATACCTTCATATTATATGGCAGTTATTGTAGATATCTCAAAATATTGTTAAGGCTCATCATTACTTTGAAATTATGGTAGTCACTATACCTGCCAGTAAAGTTTTTTTTAACTAATGTATTAATTAAAGCTTATATATTGCTATATTACAAATTGGTTTTTAAAACTATATTGAAAACTCCACCTCACATCTATTAGGATAGCCACTACTGAAAAAACAGAAGATAACAGGTATTGATGAGGATATGGAAAAATTGGAACTCTTGTAAACTGTTCGTGGGAATATAAAATGGCGCACCACTATGGAAAACAGTATGATGGGTCTTCTAAAAATTAAAATAAGAATTAACGTATGACCCAGCAATTCCACCCCTGGGTATGTACCCAAAAGAATTGTAAACATGGATTTGAACAGATATTTGTATGCTAATGTTCATATTAGCGTTATTCACAATAGCCAAAAGGTGGAAACAACCCAAGTGTCCATCAACAGAAAAACAGACAAACAAAATGTGGTAAATACATAAAATGGAATATTGTTTAGCCTTAAAAAGGAAGGAAATTCTGACACAGGTTACAACATGGATGAACCTTGAATACATTATACTAAGTGAAATAAGCCAGTCACAAAATGACAAGTACTGTATGATTCCACGTGTGAGGTATTTAGAATAGTCAAATTCATAGAAACAGAAAGTAGAATGGTGCTTGCCAGGGGCTGGGAAATCCAACTATGTGTAGGAATATTTAAACCCTCACCTATAAATTCATATCTTTTTTCCTTGTAACAATTTTAAACTGGATAAATATTGAAAATGTTCTTTAAATCCCAAGAAAGAAAAATAATATTTAAGTTCTCTGTGACCCTTTTCTTCAAAATGCTCACTGTGGAAGTCTGGTCAAAGACTCTATGAGTGATTTTAATTGTTGATAATAACTGAACAAATCAGATTTTTTTTCAACATTTACCAAGATACTGTAGCAGGTAAGAACAAGGACTTCTACATTGTTGTGCAGTAGGAAAGAAGTAGAAAGACCTCCCTCCCTTGTTTTTTTTTTAATATCTTGATTTAAATTCAAACAGGAAGAGGAAACTATTTCAAACTTTGAAGGCAATTTGTCTGCTCCAACACTCCTGGACAGAACTGAGCATGCTGACCCAGCCTCCCCCTGCCTGCCCCAGTTGGTCCTGCCATTAGAGGCACGGGGACGCTTAGGCAAAAAGTAGAAAGCATTTCCTTCCTCAAGTAGAAGTAAAGTCTTCTTTGTCAATTCTGTTTCCCCTTCCTGACCTCCAAATTTTATCCAGTTACCTAAGCTGTAAATAAGTGATTTTGAGCTGTAAAATATGTTTATATGAACTGTTCATTTTTATAGGCTGTATGTCTTACCAAATGCCTTCGTATCCCTTGCCTCAGTGGTTCTCAGTCAGGGTGATTTTGTCCTCCAAGGGACATTTGTTTTTTTTTTTTTTTTTTTTAGGTGCCAGCAATTTATTTTAAAGAAACAAATGTGATGTGATAATGTGTGTGTTTCTTTACCAACACATTAACAGGAGCTAGCTGTGCATCTAACAAATACTATAATTTTGAAGTAGTAGTGAGCATAAACACTTCGAGATATTTGTGATTTCTTTTTTTTTTTTTTTTTTTTTTATTTATTTTTTTAATTTCAGAATATCATGGGGGTACAACATTTTGGCCATACACATTGCCCCTGTTCTGCCCGTGTCAGAGCCACAATCGTGGTCGTCTCCCAAACTGTGCTCCCCACATCCATTCAGTGAGAGTTTTTCCAATCCCTTCCACCCCCCTCCCGCCCGCCCGCCCTCTGATGAATGTTATTGCCCTGTGTGATGTAAGTGTTCATCAGTTAGTACCAGTTTGATGGTGAGTACCAGTGATGCTTGTTTTTCCAATCCTGTGACACTTCGCTTCGAAGAATGGGTTCTAGCTCCGACCAGGATAATACCAGATGTGTTAATTCACTATTGTTCCTTATTGCTGAGTAATACTCCATGGTATACATATACCACATTTTATTGATCCACTCGTGTATTGATGGGCACCTGGGTTGTTTCCACAACTTTGCAATTGTGAATTGTGCTGCTATGAACATTCGAGAGCAGATGTCTTTATTATAAAATGTCTTTTTTTCTTTTGGATAAATACCCAGTAGTGGGATTGCTGGGTCAAATGGTAATTCTACTTTTAATTCTTTGAGATATCTCCATATTCTTTTCCATAGAGGTTGTACTAATTTGCAGTCCCACCAGCAGTGTATGAGTGTTCCTACCTGTCCACATCCCCGCCAACATTTGTTATTTGGGGATTTTTTGATATGAGCCAATCTCACTGGAGTTAAGTGATATCTCATTGTGGTTTTGATTTGCATTTCCCTGATGATTAGAGAAGTTGAGCACTTTTTTATATGTTTGCTGGCCATCATTCTGTCTTCTTTGGAAAAGTTTTTGTTCATGTCCTTTGCCCATTTTTTAATAGGGTTGTTTGATTTTTTCTTGTTGATCTTCCTAAGTTCTGTATAGATTCTGGTTATAAGCCCTTTATCAGAGGTGTAGCATGCAAATATTTTCTCCATTCTGTAGGTTGTCTGTTCACTCTAGTGATAGTTTCCTTGGCTGTGCAGAAGCTTTTCAATTTGATCAGGTCCCATGTATTTATTTTTGTTGCTGCTGTGATTGCTTTGGGGGTCTTCTTCATAAATTCTTTGCCTAGGCCAATGTCCATAAGAGTTTTTCCAACATTTTCTTCGAGAATTCTTATGGTTTCATGTCTTAGGTTTAGATCTGTTATCCATTGTGAATTGATTTTTGTGAGAGGTGAGAGGTGTGGGTCCACTTTCAGTCTTCTACATATGGCCATCCAATTTTCCCAGCACCATTTGTTGAATAGGGAATCTTTTCCCCAGTGTACGTTTTTCTGGAATTTGTCAAAGATCAGGTGACTGTATGAGGTTGGTTTTATATTTGGGTTCTCAGTCCTGTTCCATTGGTCTACATGTCTGTTCTTGTGCCAATACCATGCAGTTTTGGTTACTATAGCCTTGTAGTATAGTTTGAAGTCTGGTAGACAGATGCCTCCCAATTTGTTCTTTTTGCTTAAGATTGCTTTGGCTAGACGGGGTCTTCTCTGGTTCCACACGAAGCGTAGAATTATTTTTTCTAGATCGGCAAAAAATGATGTTGGTATTTTGATAGGGATTGCATTGATTCTGTAAATTAATTTAGGTAGCAAAGCCATTTTTACTATGTTGACTCTGCCTATCCAAGAGCATGGTAAGGTTTTCCATCTATTTACATCCTCTGCAATTTCCTTTCTCAGTGTTTCATAATTCTCTCTATATAGGTCTTTGATCTCCTTAGTTAGATATATTCCTAAATATTTAATTTTCTTTGTTGCTATTGCAAAAGGTATAGCATCTTTAATTTGTTTCTCGGCTTGATTGTTATTAGCATATATGAAGGCTATGGATTTGTGTGTATTAATTTTGTATCCTGAGACTTTGCTGAATTCATTTATCAATTCCAGTAATCTCTTGGTTGAATCTTTGGGGTTTTCTATGTATAATATCATATCGTCTGCGAATAGTGAAAGTTTGACCTCTTCTGCCCCTATCTGGACGCCCCTGATTCCTCTGTCTTGTCTAATTGCTGTGGCCAGGACTTCCAGCACTATGTTGAAAAGAAGTGGAGATAGTGGACACCCTTGTCTGGTGCCAGTTTTAAGGGGGAATGCCTTCAATTTTTCCCCATTCAGTATGATATTGGCTGTGGGTTTATCGTATATGGCTTTAATAGTTTCTAGGAATGAGCCATCTATGCCTATATTGTTAAGATTCTTATCATAAAAGGGTGTTGGATTTTGTCAAAAGCCTTTTCTGCATCTATTGAAAGGATCATATAATCTTTGTTCTTGCTTTTATTTATATGGTGAATTACATTTATAGATTTGCGTACGTTGAACCATCCCTGCATCTCGGGAATAAAGCCCACCTGATCATGATGGATTATTTTTTTGATGTACATTTGAATTCGGTTTGCAAGGATTTTATTGAGAATTTTAGCATCTATATTCATAAGGGATATTGGTCTGTAGTTTTCTTTTTTTGTTGTGTCCTTTCCTGGCTTTGGTATCAAGGTGATATTGGCTTCGTAGAATGAGTTTGGGAGGATTCCATCCTTCTGGATATTTTCAAATAACTTCTGCAGTATAGGCACCAGTTCTTCTTTGTAGGCTTGGTAGAATTCAGGTGTGAACCCATCTGGTCCGGGACTTTTTTTTGTGGGTAGATTTTTAATTACTGCTTCAATTTCGGTGCTTGATATTGGTCTGTTTAGAAATTCAGTTTCTTCCTGGTTGAGCCTAGGGAGGTAGTGTGTTTCTAAGAATTTGTCCATTTCCTCCACGTTTTCGTGTTTGTGGGCATAGAGATTTTTGTAGTATTCAAAGATGATGTTTTGTATTTCCATGGTATCAGTTGTGACTTCTCCTTTTTCATTTCTAATTGAGCTTATTAGAGTCCTTTCCTTTCTGCTTCTGGTCAACCTGGCAAGTGGCCTGTCTATTTTGTTTATCTTTTCAAAGAACCAGCTTTTCGTTTCATTGATCTTCTGTATTGTTCTTTTGTTCTCGATTTCATTTAATTCTGCTCTAATTTTGGTTATTTCTTTTCTTCTGCTGGTTTTAGGATTGCTTTGCTCTTCCTTTTCCATTACCTTAAGATGATTCATTAGTTTACTGATTTGTGACTTTTCTGTCTTTTGGATGTGGGAATTTAGGGCGATAAATTTTCCTCTCAGGACTGCTTTTGCTGTATCCCACAGATTTTGATAACTTGTGTCCCCATTATCGTTTAGATCGAAGAATCTTTTGATTTCATTTTGAATCTCCTCTTTGACCCAATACTCATTCATCAATAGATTGTTTAGTTTCCAAGTTTTTGGAGGAAGATGTGAGTTTCTGTTGGAATTGATATCTAATTTTATTCCGCTGTGGTCTGAAAAGATACATGGTATGATTTCTATTTTTTTGAATTTGTTTAGATCTGTTTTGTGGCCTAGGATGTGGTCAATTTTAGAGAAAGTTCCATGAGCTGATGAGAAGAATGTATATTCAGTGTTATTTGGGTGGAGTGTTCTGTAGATATCTGTTAGGCCCAAATGTTCTAGAGTCCTGTTTAGGTCTTTTATTTCTCTATTTACTTTTTGTTTGGAGGATCTGTCCAGTTTCGTCAGTGGGGTGTTGAAGTCCCCTGCTATTATGGCATTCCTGCTTATTATGTTGTCTAGATCTAGCAGCATTTGCTTTATGTACCTGGGTGCTCCTGTGTTGGGTGCATAAATGTTTAGGATTGTTAAATCCTCTTGTGAAATTTTTCCCTTCACCACTATATAGTGTCCATTTTTGTCCTTCTTTACTTTTATTGCTTTAAAGTTGATGTCATCTGAAATGAGGATGGCTACTCCAGATTTCTTTTGGTTTCCATTAGCCTGAAAAATTGTATTCCATCCTTTCACCTTGAGTCTGAATGCGTCTTTGTGTGTGAGGTGTGTTTCCTGAAGACAACAGATACTTGGTTTGTATTTTTTAATCCATTCAGACAGCCTATGTCTCTTCAATGGGCAGTTCAAGCCATTTACATTTATTGAGAGAATTGATATTTGGGGTAAATTTCTGATTATTCTGTTGGGTGGTATCTTTTGTTTTACCTCTTGCGTCATTGTGGAATCTGGTTTCTGGGGTTTTAGCCTTTGCATAATTTTACATAGGTGGGTGTCTGTTGCGCTGGTTAGTGTATAATGCAGGTCTAAGCATTTCTTGCAAGGCCGGTCTGGATTTCGCAAATTCTATCAGTGATTGCTTATCTGGAAAGGTCTTTATTTCTCCCTCATATAAGAAGCTTAGTTTGGCAGGATACAGAATTCTGGTTGACCTTTGTTTTGTTTTAGGAGATTGATGATGTCTCCCCATTCCCTTCTGGCTTGTAAGGTTTCAGTTGAGAAATCTGCAGTTAATCTGATGGGTTTCCCTTTGTAGGTTACCTCCTTTTTTTGTCTTACAGCTCTGAGGAGTGCCTCTTTTGTGTTTACTTTGGTCAGTCTAATAATTATGTGGCGTGGTGAATGCCTTTTCACGTTGACTCTCCCAGGAGTCCTGTGTGCTTCTTGTACTTGGATGTCGAGATTTCTGGCTAAGCCATGGAAATTTCCTCTATTATTCCTTCAAATAAATTTTCCAGCCCATGCAAATTTTCTTCCTCTCCCTCAGGGATACCTATTATCCTTATGTTTGGCCTCTTTACATAATCCCACATTTCTTGTATGCTTTTTTCCTGTCTCTTGTTTTTGTGTTCTTTCTCTTCAGCTGATTTATTTAGTGCATAGGAGCTGTCTTCTAGCTCTGAAATTCTTTCCTCTGCATGGTCCAGCCTATTCTTAAGGCTTTCCACTGTGTTTTGTAGATCCTTGAATGCTTCTTTCATTTCTAGGATTTCTATTTGATTTTTCCGTAATATTTCTATTTCTTTGGAGAATTTTTCATTCATTTCTTGCATTTTTCTTGTGGTTTCTTTGTGCTGGGATTCAATTTTCTCTTGAATTTCATTGAGCTTTCTTATAATCCATAAACGAAATTCCTCTTCTGTCATTCTACCCATTTCATTTGGGTTGGTATCCATTGCTGAGGAACTGATAATTTCTTTTGGGGGTGACTTTTCACTCTGATTTTTCATGTTCCCTGAGTTCTTTCGCTGGTTTTTTCTCATCTGGTCTCTTGGTCGAGAGCTGGGGGTGTTAGAGCTAGTTTATGGCCCTGTCACCAGGCAAAATATTAATTTTCCTTGGCAAAGCCAGGGAGAGAAGTAGTGGCCTGTATTGCCTTAGGTGTATTTTAGCAAGTTTGTTGGATCTTGAGTTAACTCTGACCTGTGGTCTTCTCCTCTTCCAGTGGAGTGTGGTGAGAATGACCTCCCAGCTTGGGCTCTGAGCTAATGGATTGTACTTGAGAATATGAGTCCTCCGCTCCCTATTAGCTAGGTATTCTGTTATGTCCGTAGCAGACTCTGATTCCCCAGTTGGGGTATGCGAAAGCCCTGTGCTTTGGGAGGGGTCTTGTAGCTCCTAGGGGTTACTTTGACCCTGCTCTTCCTGAGGTTCTGGTAGAAACCAATTTCCTTTGGCTGCAGTGTGAGAGCTGAGTTGGGAAAATTCTACACAGCTCAGAGGTTGCTCATCTAGCCACGTGTGGTTGCCCTTCTGATGTGTGTCTCCGCGTGAAACTGGTTGATAGGGGGATCTCCAATTGTGTACCCCTTTTCCACCACTAGACCTCAAGGCGAGGCAGGTGGCCGTCTCTATCCCAGCAGTCTCCACCGGGGGATGTTCCCACGGGGAGGGGGAGTAGTGGCAGCTGGAAGCACTCTTGGGTGGCGCGAAATTCCCTATTGAAGTGGGCAGGATTATGGGGAGCTGCTCTGGTTCAGCCTGTGGCTCTTGAGGTATTTGGTTGTCATGGGAACCAGCAGTTATACCAAATGAGTCACTATGGCCAGCAACCTTCAAAATGAGCGATCTCTGGGGTACAGGAGGGCTGGGACCTGAGGGGCGGGCACTAGGACCGGCACGGAGCGGAGTTGTCGGAGGCCAGAGCCGGGGTAGCAGAACCAGATGGACGAGCTGCAAACTGTTTCCAATACTCAAAGGTCCCACCTCTACAGTTCCGGGATCTCGTCCCACCTGGAACCCACGGATGCCGCTGTCCCTGGCCACCACAGGCAAAGCCTGTCTCGCCCCAGCGGATGAGCCCTGGGCCGGGGCGGGGCGGGGCTAGAGACGCGGCTCACGGCTCTGCCCGGGCGGCTGTAAAGATGGCGGCCGCCGCCAGCCTGGCGCACAGCCGGGCTCCGATCGCGCCGGGAGCGCAGTTTTTCTCCGCCGGTAGTTGTAAGCAACCTCTAAGGGCGCGTCCCGCTCTCCGATAAACTCCTGGGCCCAGTCCCGCTGACTTCTAGTGGCGCAGTGCCGGCCTGCGGGTTCCCGCGCACTGTCCCGGGAAGCTGAATCTCGGTCCCCGCCCAGTTCCTCCCCAGCCCTTGGCAGTCTCTGTATATCGTAGCTGCGAGATGTGTCTGGCTCTGGCTACTTCCTCCTCTCCACAGGGCTCGCCGTCCCTAGCCACCGCTCTGTCCCAACTCTGGGCTTGTCCCTGACTGCGTGTATGGGGAGGCGCGTAACCGCTTGGGGGGCAGGTCGCGCCGCGCCGACCTGGCGAGTGCGTCCCTCCCGCGCTCTGGGCTCTATTGTGCTCCGTGCGCCCTCCGGTCTTTGTGAAAATTTTGTACCTGTTTTCTTGGGCTGGGCGTTCGGCGTTGTTTCTCTGTCATTCGCAATGCTGTTTTTGGAGTGAGTGGTCCGTGTTCGCCGGCAGCCGCTGGCGTTCTTCACCTCCTTTCCTGGGAGCGGTATGGTGGGAGGACCCTATCACACCGCCATTTTTTATCTCGATCCCAAGGGACATTTGACCTTTTTGGTTGTTACAACTTGGTGGGAGGTCAGGGGTAGGGGTGGGGAAGTGCTACTGGCACCTAACAGATAAAGGCCTGGGCCAGGGATACTGCTAAACATCTACCACGCATAGGACAGCCCCCCTACAACAACAGGTTATCCAACCCAAAGGGTCAGTAACGGAGAGATTGAGAAACCCTGCTTTATCTGATTTTATTAAAAAGAAAATGATTCTCAGATGCCTCTTGACAGCCATCCTGGGTGGGGGAAAGAGAACATAAAATCATATTGAGTACTTTAGGCTTTACTTACTAATACCTGTAATGCTCACCACAACCATGTGTTTTAGGTATTTTATCCATTTGCACAAGTGAAGAAGATACAGGCTCCATGAACTTGAGTCACTCGTCTGGGTTGTAAAGTAACAGAACTAGATTGAACCTGGGCCAGTCTGACCCGATGGCCTCTGCACTATCCATTATCTGTCTTGTTAGTAGTGAAAATTCAGCTAGGGTCTAACAGAATGAACTTCCAAAACAGGAGTCCCTAGTCTTCATTAAGCCCTATCATGCCACAGATAGAGACCTAGGGTCTTATACAACACTCTGTCTAACCTAACCCTTTGTTGCTAAGTGGCATGCAAAAGAAGTATTAGAAGTTCTAGAGGAGCAGAAATGAATTGAGAAAAAATGAATCTGTAAAAAACTACTAAATAATAGCACAGTACATCGTAGCACAGCATGTTGACATTGAAATAATAGCACAGTGTATTGGTAAGTGTTGAATTACTTGGCATCAACAGTGGGTGCTGTGGGAGTTGAGAAGAGGACCCTTCAGTGTGTGCTGGAGCAGACAGGAAGGTTCCATGGAGGAAGTGAGAATTGAGCTTTCAGAGAACGTAGGATTTGAAGGCAAAGTTAAATTCAAGAGGGTAAGGGAATATATTCTTTTGATGAGTATGGGGTGCTCTGGAATAAGATTCCCTGAGTTTAAATTCTATTTATAGCACTTAATAAGCCATGTGACCTGCGGCACCACATTGAACCCTTTTGTGTTTGTTTCTTCATCTGTAGAATGCAGATAATAGTACATTTTTCACAGGGTTGTTATAAGAATTAAATAAGATAATGCATATAAAGTTCTAGCATAGTGCTTGCAATGTTAGCTAAAAATAGTTTTAAATAAAGACAGGGGTGTGTGTGTGATATCAGTCAAGGTTCTTATTTGAAAGCAACAGAAATGTAGGTAATTTAAGGAGGAAATCATTTTATTGGAAGGCTACAAGGTAGCTCATGGGTTCGACAGAAGGCAGGATAACCTGGATCAAGAAACCAGGCAGGAACCAAGGGCAGCTGGGTCAAAGAAACTGCAGCCAAAATCATATGGTGACAAGCAGGGTCCTGCCTCCCACCAAGACTCACACAATGGGGAAGTTCCGCAAGTAGGAAGGGCTTAAGATACTGGGTAGCTCCTAGATTAGAAAATATCTACCAAGGTGGGTGTTATGTTTTGAAGGAGTAAGAATGGATTCTAGGGGTTTCAGTCTGAAGGTGAGGGAAGGCAGGAGGAAAGCCTCAAATAATGAATGGGCACCGGGCCTGGGGGTGCCGTTGGGGCCTCCAACAGTGCCAGTATGAGCAAGAAAAACGAAATGGAGGGAGTGGAAGGCAGCACTTTTAAATCTTCCCACTGAAGCTGCTTCACCGGCAGGCAGCGCAGAAGGAATTCACACTTGTGAGGGACCTGCCACAAACTCAAAATTTCCTTGAAGTATCCTCTTTGGTGTTTAAAGTTCTTGTGAATTTAATATTCTTATTCATAATATATGTTTGTTTTGATATACAATATAATTTGCTACATGCTAGTTAAATTCTTTACTATTTCCCCCTCAAATCTTCAAGTAAAATGGATGCCACAGGAAAATAGGCTTTTATCCATGTGACTTTGCATTTCCTCACCCAAATTGGCCAGGGGCATATGCAAGCTTTCAAGCACCCATTCAACAAATTAAGCTCCTACTATAAGCCAGGTGCTTGGTATATAGCAGTGAGTAATAACCAAAAAGGTCTCTTCCCTCATGGAGTGATGGTCAAGACTGCACTCCAGTCTAAGGAGCATAAACCTTAAAAAGCTGTGAACAAAGATGACTGAAGAAATATGGTTAGGGCAGGTCACAGAGTCCATGTCAGCTCAAGAAACACTAGGCTTTGAAAAAAGAGCTTACACCAAGTAGGAGAGACAGATAGGAATAGGAGAAAATCAGATTCAGTTAAGTGGGCAGAAAATATATAAAGACATACAAATTGTGTGATGTAGCACTCAGCAGGCACATGCATAAGAGAGAGAGACAACACAAAGGAGACAGGAATGAATTCTGCAGGGGAGGACGTGCTTGCCTGAAGAGGGTTTGAGAAGATGACTAGGAGCTGACTAGGCAGACAAGCCGGGCAGGGCGTTCCTGGCAGAGAAAGACATGCTGTTGTGAAAGGGCAAGGCGTGTGGGGGTGTCTGGAGCAAAGGAGGCTTCAGGATGAGCAGGCTGGATTGCAGTGGCTCTGCCTGTCTGTCCTGTGAGTGCTGGCACTTTCACACAAAAGCAGCGGGAAATCACCAAAAGGGTTTTTGACAGGGGCATGAAAGGATCAAATTTGTTTTCAAGAAACATAAGACAGAAAGCAGTGGATAGGTCTAAAGGAGGCAAAACCAGTAGCTGGAAGACAACTTTGGAACTACTGAGATAATCTCAGCGAGAGATCATGAGAGCCTGCAGTGAGGAAACTGCTGCAGTGACAGAGAGAAGGTCATAGTAAGGACTTTGGCTTTTACTCCAAGTGAGCTGGGAGCCACTGGAGCAGGAGAGTGACATAATGTGACTTAAATTTTTTTTTTTAATTTATTTTTTTAATTTCAGAATATCATGGGGGTACAACACTTTGGCCATACACATTGCCCCTGTTCTGCCCGTGTCAGAGCCACAATCGTGGTCGTCTCCCAAACTGTGCTCCCCACATCCATTCAGTGAGAGTTTTTCCCATCCCTTCCACCCCCCTCCCGCCCGCCCACCCTCAGATGAATGTTATTGCCCTGTGTGATGTAAGTGTTCATCAGTTAGTACCAGTTTGATGGTGAGTACCAGTGGTGCTTATTTTTCCAATCCTGTGACACTTCGCTTCTAAGAATGGGTTCTAGCTCCAACCAGGATAATACCAGATGTGTTAATTCACTATTGTTCCTTATTGCTGACTAATACTCCATGGTATACATATACCACATTTTATTGATCCACTCGTGTATTGATGGGCACCTGGGTTGTTTCCACAACTTTGCAATTGTGAATTGTGCTGCTATGAACATTCGAGAGCAGATGTCTTTATTATAAAATGTCTTTTTTTCTTTTGGATAAATACCCAGTAGTGGGATTGCTGGGTCAAATGGTAATTCTACTTTTAATTCTTTGAGGTATCTCCATATTTTTCCATAGAGGTTGTACTAATTTGCAGTCCCACCAGCAGTGTATGAGTGTTCCTATCTGTCCACATCCCCGCCAACATTTGTTATTTGGGGATTTTTTGATATGAGCCAATCTCACTGGAGTTAAGTGATATCTCATTGTGGTTTTGATTTGCATTTCCCTGATGATTAGAGAAGTTGAGCACTTTTTTATATGTTTGCTGGCCATCATTCTGTCTTCTTTGGAAAAGTTTTTATTCATGTCCTTTGCCCATTTTTTAATAGGGTTGTTTGATTTTTTCTTGTTGATTTTCCTAAGTTCTGTATAGATTCTGGTTATCAGCCCTTTATCAGAGGTGTAGCATGCAAATATTTTCTCCCATTCTGTAGGTTGTCTGTTCACTCTAGTGATAGTTTCCTTGGCTGTGCAGAAGCTTTTCAATTTGATCAGGTCCCATGTATTTATTTTTGTTGCTGCTGTGATTGCTTTGGGGGTCTTCTTCATAAATTCTTTGCCTAGGCCAATGTCCATAAGGAGTGATGGAAAGCATGGTAGGGCTTTCCATCTATTTACATCCTCTGCAATTTCCTTTCTCAGTGTTTCATAATTCTCTCTATATAGGTCTTTGACCTCCTTAGTTAGATATATTCCTAAATATTTAATTTTCTTTGTTGCTATTGTGAAAGGTATAGCATCTTTAATTTGTTTCTCGGCTTGATTGTTATTAGCATATATGAAGGCTATGGATTTGTGTGTATTAATTTTGTATCCTGAGACTTTGCTGAATTCATTTATCAATTCCAGTAATCTCTTGGTTGAATCTTTGGGGTTTTCTATGTATAATATCATATCGTCTGCGAATAGTGAAAGTTTGACCTCTTCTGCCCCTATCTGGACGCCCCTGATTCCTCTGTCTTGTCTAATTGCTGTGGCCAGGACTTCCAGCACTATGTTGAAAAGAAGTGGAGATAGTGGACACCCTTGTCTGGTGCCAGTTTTAAGGGGGAATGCCTTCAATTTTTCCCCATTCAGTATGATATTGGCTGTGGGTTTATCGTATATGGCTTTAATAGTTTCTAGGAATGAGCCATCTATGCCTATATTGTTAAGAGTTCTTATCATAAAAGGGTGCTGGATTTTGTCAAAAGCCTTTTCTGCATCTATTGAAAGGATCATATAATCTTTGTTTTTGCTTTTATTTATATGGTGAATTACATTTATAGATTTGTGTATGTTGAACCATCCCTGCATCTCGGGAATGAAGCCCACCTGATCATGATGGATTATTTTTTTGATGTACATTTGAATTCGGTTTGCAAGGATTTTATTGAGAATTTTTGCATCTATATTCATAAGGGATATTGGTCTGTAGTTTTCTTTTTTTGTTGTATGTGACTTAAATTTTAACAAGATCCCTCTGGCTGATTTTTGAGATAGACTACAGGAACAGGGCAGAATGAAAGAAACCACTAGTGCCATAATCAAGGAGAAAAATGATGGTGGCTCAGAACAAAATGGCTGCAATGGAGGGGGTGAGAAATGAGCAGTTTCTGATTATAACTTGAAGACGGAGTCAATGAAATTTGCTGATGGATCAGATACAATGCCTAGGGGTGGGGGCGGAAACAAAGCTAAGTCTAAGGTTTTGGCTGAGTAGCTAGAAAAATGGGATTGCCCTTAATTGAGATGGGGAAGACTGTAACAGAAGCAAGTTATTTATGTAGGGAGGGAGATATCAGGAGTTCAATTTAGGACCTGTTAGATGTGAGATGTCCAGCTACCACTTGGATACATTGGCCGGAACTTCAGGGGAGTGGTCTGTGTTGGAGATAAAAATGTAGGAATGATTAGCATATAGGTGATGTTTAAAGTTACAAGACTAGATGAGATCAACTACGGAGGGGGTAAATAGAAAAATGAAGGGGTCTGAGGACTAAGCCCCCCTGGGCATTCCAACATTCAGAGATCAAGGAGTTGAAGATTATAGGAGATGAAAATGGAGCAACCAAAAGGTAGGTAGAAGACCAGGCAAGTGTGCTGTTTCGGAAGCCAAGCAAAGAAAGTATTTCAAGGAGGAGAGTGTGATCAAGCAACTGTGTAAAATGCGGCTGCCGGGTCAACCCAGGCAAGGATTGGGAAAGAATCACTGGGTCTGGCAATGTGGAGGCCACTGGTACCCTGGTAAGAGCAGTTGCAGAGTGGAGATTCAAGAAACAGTGGGAGGAGAGACTCAGGTGTCTGTGAGCACAGACAATTCTTTTGAGGAGTTTTGCTCTAGAGGGAATGAGGGGAATACGGCAGTAGCCAGATGGGGAGCTGGGAACAAAAGAGATTTTTTTTCTTTTTTTAAGATGGGAGAATTAGCAGCATGTTTGTAGGTTGATGGGAATAAGCTTGTAGAGAAGGGAAAAGTGATGAAGAAAGGAGGGAGAATTTCTGATGGCCAGTTGAGTGAGGCACTAAGTTTATCTACAGAAACAGGAGAGAAGAAAGAACACAAGCACAGATGCTTTACATTTAAATTAAATGTTAAATAAAATGTAAAATTCAGTTCCTCACATACTAGTCATATTTCAAGTGCTCAGGAACCCCATGCGACATGGGACTGAGGCTACCCAATTGGACAGAATGGATATAAAACATTTCCATCATTGCAGAAAGTTCTTTTGGGCAGCGCCGGCCTAGGCTATGACCATGGGCACAAGTCGCTGAGGTCAGATGGAGGACAAGATTGTTAGAGGAGAGGCCAGCGTGCTAGAAAGATCATGTGTGTGTAACTTGAAATTGCTAAGGCTCCAGACAGGGGTAATATTGAAGACAGTGAGAGTGATTCTGGTATTAAAATAATTAAAAAGTGATTTTAAGATGACTGGAGGCTTAGTGATACGGTCTGGTGATGAGACACTCAAAACAGGGTGTTCACAGAGAAGGCGGGTGGGGGCTGTGATGGGAGCAGGAGGAGCCCTCCCTGACCTCCAGGCCTGGGGCAGAGAGTCTAGCTGCTGCCACCCAGAGGGCCACAGGGAAAACAGAGTCTCCAGGGACAGAGCCAAGTTTCAGTTAGGGGGTGGTGATGGGAACACCCAGAGGAGAGTTTGAGCAAAAGGAGGGTTTTGCTAATGATTGACCCAAGGTTCAGAGGGCAGGTGAAAGGGTTTCAGGAGATGGGGAGGGTGACAGATGAGGTCAGAAAAGGGCATTGCAGAGTCTGATAGGGATTAGATTCCCAGGGATGAGAGATGACCTGGGAGTCCCGGTTTCTTGTGGGGATGCACATCGGTGGGATAAGGGACATGATAGTATTAGTCCTGATGGTCACCAGGCAGATAGAAAGCAATCGGGGGTCCTGACAGGAGCTGGAGAGGTTCTGGGGATCTCCCCTGATGGCTGCAGGGGGAGGTGTGAAGTCCAGAGCGGTGGTCTCACACTGAGCCAGGCCCTCTCTTGGTGGCTGCCTAATGGTAGCCTTATTTAATCCCCACAGCTCTATAAAGGGAGTACTATTGTTATTCCAATTTTACAGAAGAAGATGTATTCAGAAAGCAGTTAGGAAGTGAAATCAGCAGGACTTGGTAAATGAAGACCTTTAAATTGCAGGATGAATCTTAATCACCAGTAAGGAAGGTGAGAAGGGCGTCTCCTTGGGTGCGGAAGTGGAAGGAGGAAGGCACTGGGAAGTGGATTCTGATTAACGTGTTTTGGGTTGAAGGTGCAGGCAGGGGGATTGCCATGTGGAAATGGACTGGAGGTGGCCAGAATGAAAGTAGGCTTGGCTTAGGTGTCAGAGCTGGAGAAGCTGATGTGGAAGTCAGCAGTCCAAGCCAGGGCAGATTTTTCACCCCCAGATCTTCCCAGGTAGAGGTCTTACCACCTCAGGGAAAACGGAATTGTTTTCTAGGGGTGAGAAACAAGAAGAGATTAGGAGTGAATTTCAATTTAGGAACTTGATAAAATCCCAGCTGTCGCCTCAAACTACCCGTATAATTATTATCTTTTTACTCTCAGAGTTCTGAAGGATTCTTTCTCAATTTTATTGCTGAAGGCTTATGCTTTTGAAATATTGCTTTAACAGTGACCCCTAGTGTTGTAAAGAGATGTCTGCTAACTGATGAGGTAGTCTGAAAATGAAAATTCTCTTAACCTGAAAGTCATTGCATAGATTCATATTGCCAGAAGGTACCTTAATAAATTATTCATTCCATCCCTCTGCCTTTAGGGAGGATCACACTTGAACAATTCCAGGTCACTTCCCTTCAAGGAAAATGTAATGGATCTGGGGAGAGTTCACAGAATGGCAACTAGAATAAACAAGGAGGAAAATGTACTTTCCTGTAAGAATGGATTGAAGAAAAGGAAGAGGAGGAGCAGGAGCAAACTACAGACTAGAAAGTCGGCACTTTTTTTTTATAAACACTGAAATAATAGAACATAAAAATCTTTAAGTACTAGATCTAAGGGGAAACCCTTTGAAACTATGAAAAGACCACTTTGGCATAACACTGGCTACCATTTTTGAGCATTTCTCCACACCATGCATGCTTACAACCACCTATAAGGTAAGAATGCTTATTATCTCCATTTTTCAATTAAGGAAACCAATCAATTAACTAGCCAAGGTGACACAGCTGAAAGAGGCAAAATTAGGATTGGAATCCAGGCTTTTTGACTCCTAAGTCTGTGCTTCTAACCTCAACGCAACAGCCCTTTGATAAATAGGAATGACAATTTACATATAGGATGTATATAAATTATTAAATCGGCAAAGGCTAAAAATATAAATTTGTTCAAGAAAAGTGTGGGTATGGACATGGCAGTTCAGGAACGTCTGGGATGTTTCCAGGCAAATCCCCTGATCTGACCCTGATCTGACCTCATGTCCTTATTACACGTCTCATCTATGGACCTTCAGAGAAGAAACCCATGTAGACTGAGCAGTACATTTCAATTTTTAAAAATCCTCACTAGCAGAAAAATTCATCATGTCTAACTAAATCCCTCCTGTTTATGCCCATTTTCTTTTATCCTGTCATCAGTGCAGATGGAAAACAGTGGGCATAATCCTCTCTAACTTTTTCTATATGTGAACACCATTAAGTCTCCCTAGCCTTCTGGTCTATCCACCTTCAAGACACATAATCCTCTATCCTTTTGAATATCTCCATAGGTTTTATTGTTTATCTTGTAACTTTAATGAATCTTATTGAAGCATCCCCAATCCTAAAAAGAAGTTTGTACTTACGTAATTAATAAATCATAAAAATGTCTTCCTGCCTAATAGTGGCACAGTGTGTCTAATTTTCAAAGGGCTTTCATACAGTGAGGCTCAAAGAAGTGATTTTCCCAAGGACACATAAGGAAATAGTAGAAAAAATAACAAGATCGTTAGGAAAAGAGGGTACATGGTATGTGATGACTCAGAAGGTCAGAAGGAATTTTTTAGAAGCCATGTAAGTGTTGAAAAAGAATCTTTTTTGCTTTTCTGTTTTTGTCTTTGGTAGCTATCAGCATCTGGAAATATAAATGTTTAGCAAACAGAAGTAAAGCCTCCCTCTCTGGTCACCCTCAGGGCTTTCATTTTCATAATTAGATCCCAGAGATTCTCCGTCAACTAATAGGAGTTAGGTGTCTGTCAACTCAGTGCCACCTAATTATTATGGTGCCAGGCACTGTTCCAACCACCCCACATGTATTAACTCATGGAATCTTCACAATAATTCTCTGAGATGGGTGTTATTGTTACCTCTCATTTTATAGATGAGGAAACAGGCGCAGACAGGTTAAATAATATTAATAATTGGCCCAAGATCTTATGGGAAGTCCTAGTAAATATAAAGGTAAAGTTTAAGTAAAAGCCATCTAAATTCTGCATCTAAATTAGTAAGCAGGAAGTATTCATTATAGACAATGATCCACTGTAATATGGTAAGGGGGGCAGGACAAATATGATTCTTCAAACCCACATGGAAATTGGGTCTCAGTGAGGTTAATTTGTTCAGTGTTGGTCACGCAGTGAGGCAGGGCTAGTACCAGTTGGCACCCATCAGTATAACTGTACCAGTTCATAAAATGTTCAGTGTTTCCGTACAAGTTGGCAACAGCTGCTGCCCCAAGCCCCCCAAGTGGCCTCTCCCCTGCTAGCCTTCTGGATCTCCCCATGGCTGGGCAAGTTGTGGGGTTCCTGCTCCGGTGCTGATTGCACTCAGCCCTGGCAGACTCCCTTTGGGAAATGGGATGGGGGATGGGAAGGGGGAGGGGTGCTGGGATGGGGCAGGGCCAGGGGCTAGAGGGCAGCTCAGGACAGGAGGCTTTAAGAGGCATCTGCCCCACAGTTGGTTTTACTCTTCTCCCCTGCCTTATTACCCAAAATAGGCTTGAGATATAGGAGAGAAAGTATAACTGCGGGACCAGCCTACTCTTATGATATCAAAATGTTGAGTTACCTTTTAGGTATAACAGTCCCAAAAACTGCAAGTCACATAGCCCAGCCATGTGCTAAGTGGAAAAAGCTTTGACCTCTAACAACACTCAGAACCAAGAACACCGGGACTCTTTCAGAAGCGAGGGATCTATTGGCCTGGAAGATCCAGGGCTAAAATCCACTTCAACACACCTGTCCATAAATGGCCATATTTAAAGCCTTCCAATCAGACCCTTCCAAGCCAACATTCCTAAATCCTTTCCCTTGCCCTCCAAACCCATAAATTTGCCCCAGACCCCAAATCGGGCAGACAGATTTGAGCCTGCTCCTGTCTCCTTGCTGACTGGTTTTGCAATAAAGTCTTCTCAAAAGCCAGTGCCACACAGTATTGGCTTCTGTGTGCATAGGGAAATGATAACAAAAGTATCTTCCCCTTTGTTTACACATTAGCAGGAGAGTCTCAAGGTGTCTGAACAAAGTAATAATCCTGTATGTGGTGCAGTGGGGCCCTGGGGAAGACTTAGAAGAGAAAAGACCAGCATTGGGAGAGAACTAGAGGGCTGGAATTGAAGACTAACGGATTCTCTTACTTATTTGTTGTATACATGTTGATAAATACACGTGAGACCCCCCTGATACAGTGCCGAGCCCTCACCTGGTACACAATAAATGTTTGTGTACTTTGCGGACTGGTTAGGTTATGACACGAACTGTTTAAAATAGAACAGTGGGAATCTTCTTTTAGCCTTGAATGTAGTAGGGGATTAGTATGGCACAAGAGGAGATAGGCAGGGGCCAGGATGGGTTACCAAATAAGGAGACATTGTTTTGGTAAAAAAGAGAGTCTCTGAAATAGACAAGTGGTTATAAATATCAATGGCAAATGCCTGGGCACTGATGTAAGAAGACGAATGGTAAAAATACGACCGTCTCGGAAAAGACCTGAGCATGATGGATTCTTCCAAATGTAAATCCACTAGATTAGTTCTGAGTCTACTCAGCATTACGTGGAAAGAGGGCAGCAGACAAAGCACCCATCCATCTGCACAAACACACTCCTGTTAGAGCTTCTAAGGGCATGAGGAAGGGGGCAAACAGAAGCAACAGGATAAATCGTGCAGGGTGAGATGTCAAGATGATGAAAGATGACCGACGGACTAGCAAGGAGTTTGTGAAGCTAGAAATGTTACTTAGTCAACAGGCAGATTCCACAAAGAATCTCTTGTTTTGTTGCGTGGCCTCATTCTTGCAAGGGACCTCACAGAAAGATAATTTAGTCTTAAAAAGTAGAATATATTTGTATGAATTTCCTAGGGCTGTCATAATTTTGTGACTTAAAACAACAGAGTTTTGGAGGCCAAAAGTCCAAAATCAAGGTGTCAGCAGGGCCATGCTTCCTCTGAAGGCTCCAGGGTAGGACCCTTCCTTGCTTCTTCCAGCTTCTGGTGGCTCCTAGTGTTCTTTGGTTTGCGGCAGCATACCTCCAATCTCTGTCTCCGTCTTCACATGGTCTTCCCTGTGTGTTTTTTTGTGTCCTCCTTTATAAGGACACTTGTCATCGGATTTAGAACCTACCTGAAATCTATGATGATTTCATCTTAAGATCCTTGACTACAATTAATCACATCTGCAAAGAAAAATTGCATCCCTATTTCCAAATAAGGTCACATCCTGAGGTTCTGGTTGGTCATAAATTTGGAAGGAACGTTATTCAACCCATTACAATGTATGGCCCATTGCAGAAAATGGACAAAAGGGGGAGATTATGCATTTATAAGATAGAAAATTGATTTTCTCTTTGTGATTGTTATTCTTACTACAGCCAACTACCTAATGATTAGTGACAATCAAAAGCAAACTTGACCTTCACATCCTGTAGGACAGTGGTTCCCAAATGCTGAACAATGGAACAGGCACTGGTCTGGGGAGAAGTTTTCGCAGGCCAATGCATCTTTTCCCATAAGCCCTGTGGGCTCTGAGTTGAAGCCCTCAGGCCCCAGTTGCCCAGTCTAGGCTAAGAGGGCTTACTAAGTAGGATCTTGTTATAGGCACCGGGCCCCACCCTCATGCTCTTCAGGGCCCAGTAAGGAGTAAGGACAGCATCAGAGTCGTGGGTGAACTTGTTTCAGTTTACACAGAATATTCCAAATTAAGGGAAATGCCATTAACAGTGTTACTTCCATCTTTAACAAACCTATGAGAAACTGAATTTAATAGTGAAAGATAAAGATAAAATATGAGAATAAATTGAACACTTATGCTCCACTTTGGGTGTGATATTGTTAAAATAAAACTTCATATAACAACTCTTCTCAACTCAAAAATTATGTATATATTTATAAAAATATATTCTTCTGTGTTTCTTGGTTGTCAGATTACCAACTGTCCTTCTTTATGCTATTTTATTTCTTTTATGAAATAATAGCAAAAATCGATTCTTACCTTACAAAATATCAAGAGGACAACTTTTTGTTGGTCCTGTGCTTTTTAAAAATTTTTACTGAATGTGTTTTATATTTCAGTGATTTATTTTTTTATTGCTTTGGAGTACAGAATGATTACAGAAATAAATTTCAGTATATGAAAGCATTTCACCATAAGAAAACCTGCCGTTTAAAAGTCAAGCTCAGAGGACATATTGGTTAAAATATGATTGTATTGTTTTGCTTTAAAACAGGGTTTGCACTTAGAAGGAGGTACACTATGGATTTCCTTTGCACAATAAACTCCTAAAGTACATGTATAATATGATTCCATTTTATATTTAAATCCAAAATTTCAAGAGTACAGTATCTTCAAATCATGTTACATCACCTTCTATTTTTTCCAGAGGCAGCTGTCAGTAGGCAAGATATTCCCACTGCAACATTCACCTCTCCTATCCACCTGTCTTTCCATCAGGCACTTTGAGATCAGGCAGGTAGAAAGACTGCAGCTGGGGCAAAAAATGACTGCACAGGTGGAAGCTGTGCCCAAGTTGGACATAGTCGCTCTGCCCAGAATGTTGGTTTTCCCTTCTCTGGGCCTTTACTCTGATTAACCACCATTTGACAAAAACTGGTAGCGACAGCAGGGTCACTAGATAGTTATTATGAATACAATTGCTTTCAAGTGTTAAAAGACTTCAGTCTTCCTTCAGATGGAAACTCTAAACCCTCTCATTTAAAGCAATTAATACCTATTCTGTCCAAGGTACTCCAAGGGGAATGGCTTACTATCTAATTGTGTTTTGTCTTCATTATCTTCTTGATGTTTCCTTTGTACCATTGCTTCTGGGTGTCTCTCTCTGTATACCTAGGGAGAAAAGGCAAAAGTTTCAGATACCTTAATAGGAATTGTGTTGTCAGCTACTTATGATTAGAAAAACACTGAATTATGTTGTCTTTTAGTCTTTCCGAAGGTCTTATTCATTTTTGCATTTTAAATATTGCTTGAATTACAACCAGAGGCCTTATTTACCAATATCCAATATAAAGTCATATTCTAAGGATGTGTATGTAATACGGGTGCCTTGCTTTCTAGTTGACTCTTGTAAAAAAGTTAGCCATAGACTTACATACGTGATCACAGACATATACATATCTCTGGCTGATTCCAAACGAAATCTTTTATCTACCCCCATGTAGATACAAAATTTAATTTAATGCATCAAAACTGCTTGGGTCCTGCCTTCCAAAGAAGGAGCTGGCATAGACACAAGGGTGGCATAAGTCTGAAAAAGATTAAAAACCCTTACCCGTTTCTTCTTGGTCCTTCGTGTGCTTTTGCAATTCATACATAAAATATATTCCGTCCTTGGAAATGGCCCTTTTTACCCCCTCCCCTGCTACCATCATGTCAGAGTCTAATATATCATAGTGTAAGCCAGATATAAGCATCCTTTTGAACTGAACTGGCTGGTAAATTAACTTATGCTAAACAGCTGTCTGTCTGCCTGTGACTGTCAACTCTATCATCCTTGTCTGTCTCCTTTTTCCTTTCCCAGACATTTCATTTCATTGTGAATGACATTTCATTTTATTCTCAATGCCATTTCATCTCTTCACAATGCATGAAATTTTTCAGTGAACAGAATACTCACTGACCCTTCTGAAACTGACAAGGATATTTGTATGCCCCAAACAAGTTCAATAATGCAACACTGCCAGGCTTCCCTTCCAGTCTACACTTCAGAGGCTGAGTTCTTAAAATGGAACATCTGTCCCACCTGTACTCAAATCTCAAAACTGAACTTAAGCCTCATTATAGACACACACTGTCAAGGATAATTGATCACATGAAGGTCCATAATGGGCTAGTGGGGAAAAGCTATCTAGGAATCAGAAATCAACTGATATTTTCTGAGCACTTCCAGTGTGACCTTGGATGCTGGTCTCAAGGTCACCTTAGGAGCCCATGTTCACTACACTAGAGCAGAGTTTTATGATAACAAGAAGAGATACATGTTCCTAGCAGAACAACTGTACAGGAGTCCTCTATAAATATACTACAGTTCCAAGTTCTTTCTATCTCTTCATTCCAGATATAGAATCTTTTTTTTTAATCCCACTATTTATTGAGGTCCTACTAAGTGCCAGTATATCTGTTAAATGCTGAGGATACAAGGCTGAAAAAAAATAGGTGTGACCTAGTTCCTCCCAGAGCTTATGGTCTGGTTGAGGAGCTAGACAAGAAAACTATTAAGAAAAGGGGATGGGGCCAGGCCCGGTGGCTCACACCTGTAATCCTCACACTCTGGGGGGCCAAGGTGGGAGGATTGCTTGAGCTCAGGAGTTTCAGACCAGCTTGAGCAAGAGCAAGACCCTGTCTCTACCAGAAATAGAAAAATTAGGCAGGAGTCATGGCATGCGCCTGTAGTCCCAGCTACTCAGGAGACTGAGGCAGGAGGATCGCTTAAGCCCATGAGTTTGAGGCTGCAGTGAGCTATGATGATGCCACTGCACTCTACCCAGGGCAACAGAGTGAGACTCGGTCTCAGAAAAAAAAAAAAAAGAAAAAGAAAAGGGGATGGAAGAACAGAGTGCTATGGGGGCAAACAGAAGAAACCCCTTCCCCAGGCTTGGGAATCAGAAGGGTTTCCCAGAGGAAGCAATATCTAAGCTGAGATCTGAGGGTGAATAGAATTTAGGCAAGGAATAGTGAGGAGATGACATCAAAACTCTCCTGTGGATTAAATATTTGCCAGCTTATTGTAGTGACCACACACACACCCCATTCTAAATAACTATATTGATGTCTTAATATTTCATGCTCTTTTGAAACTTGAGGTGTAGTTTCTGGTTCTATAGCCCAGTCCCTACAGCTCAGGTTTGTCCACATCAACTCTGGTCATCATAGGTCAGCAGCTCCTAGGAGGAGAAATGCCTAACTCTTTTGAAGAGCAACAGTTACCAATATGACAATAACTAACATTTGTTATACTGCATTTTCTAAAGCACTGGCATACAATGTATTTCATTTGATTCTTACAATTGGAGAGATTTTATTATCCTCACAACAAAGAAATGGAGGCTCAGAGAAGTTAACAGATTTGGCCATAATCACACAACTTTTGAGACTCAAATTAAGATCTAAAAGGGGTTAGTATTTGTAAAATGCTTTGAATGGTGCCTGCCACATAGTAAGTGATATATGGGTATTGGTTAAATAAATAACCAAAATATGTTTATAAAATAGGCTTTCTGATTCCAAAACCAGAGCTTTTCCCACGACCACAATGGTTTCCCTTGCATCCTGTGGGGCAGTAGAGTTCTTAGGAGGTTCATTGAGGGACACCTTGGAGACTCTAGAGGCAGAGCAGGTGGGGCTCAAGGCACATCTACCACCCCCCCCAGCCCACCCCCATTCCCAGCTAGAGCAGCTCTACTTTTCCCTGAGTAGTTCATTTGCTGGGCAGCTTTGGGCAAGGTGGGAAGAGCAGCCTCACCAATGATATAGCATGCATGCATTATACAAATACTATCTAGGAATGGTGGTGATGTTATTGGGAAATTGTAACCTCAATATGAGAAGGAGAAGCAACAGCTTCCTAATTTCCAAATGCATTATGTCTCATGGGGGAGAATAGGTTATATTAGGTGGATCACAGGCAGAAGTAGCATTATGTCTTCTCAGGGAAAGACCTAGAACTTATAAGTTTGAGAGATCTATATTTATACCCCAAACCTTCAACTGGCTAGCTGTGTGAATCTCAGTTTTAGCAGTTGTAATAATGGAGCTAATGAACTCCCTTCACAGGATTATTGTGAAGAAGCACTTTGTTTGTTTTACTGCTGTATCCCTGATATCTAGAACAATACCTGGCATGTCGTAGGTGCTTAATAAACATTTGTTGAATAAATGAGTGAAATGACGGTTATAAAACTGTCAAACCCAGTATCTGGCTCATTGAAGATGCCTCATTTTCTTCCTGGGCAGATGAATCAACTGGATAGAGACAGAGAATGTTTTTGGAGAGGGAGTAGCGTGAAATAGTAAGAATAGCTAACACTTACTCTATGTACCAGATACTGTTTTACATGCTTTACACTATTAACTCCCTTAATCCTCATGTCCTACAGTCTTCACCTACTTGAGAAAGTTTTCTAACCTGTGCCCTTAGGAAAGTTAGTTAACCTATCTCTGCTTCAGTTTGCACATTTATAAGACGGAAAAAATAATAGTACTGACCTAGGAGTCTTGTTATGACAATGAAATTGGTTGATCCATGGATAATTCTTAGAACAATTCCTTGTACAAACTAAGCACTCAATATGCTTTGTCTTAATTAGGTTGTGAAACCCCCACTACTCCATATTTTACTAATGTGACATCTTTCAAGACAAGAGACATCGATGTAGGCAGTAAGAGCATTTACTGGAGACATAGGATTTAAGCTGGGCCTTCACAAAATTTGGATAGGCAGAGAGGAGTGGTAAGGACATTCCAGGAGAAGGGAGATATGTTGCTAGGGATGGTGCTAGAGTCATTCTCTAAAGTACTTGAATTCTGGCTTGACTATTTACTAGTTTCCCCACCTGTAAAATCAAGATATCTGTCTCATAAGGTTATTGCTATTAGGATGTTATAGGAGATAATGAACATAAAATGCTTAGCGCAGTGCCAGGTACATTTTAAGGACCCAATATGGGTAGCTAGTACTACTGTTACCACAGATAATGTGAAAACTAGCCAATTCCATCCAAGAATTGAGCTAGCTCTGGCTCCCCAGAATGTATCATTAATTCAGTGATTTTTCACCTATATAAGACCTTATAACATAAATCTGGTTTAAGTGGAGCCTTAAGCTTTTAATGGTTTAGATTTGGGAGGTAGGGTGGGGAGTGAGAATTGGTTTTGAGTATACTATTTAGAATAACTTTTATACTTATATTTAAGTTGGTTACTGGTAAAGTTACTGTGAAACTGAATTACTGAAAAGTAAGCCAAATAGTAAGTTTAGCGGCGAGGTGGTTTGCTCTTTCTTCAAACTCTTTCAGAGGTTTGTTCCTTTTAAGTCAACTTGCTGCTTCTGGGGCAAGGAACAAGAAGTAACATGAGCCACATTACTTTCCAGTCACTCCTTAAAATGCTTAATATAAACTTCTAGCTCCCAAAATAATTCTCTTGACCTCAGTACTCTTTTGGACTCTGCTATTTCCTACTTGATCCTTTCATCCAACCCCACCCCAGATATCTTAAAGTATGAGCTCAGGCCTAACTTTTCCTTTCATACCTATTGCAGAAATTGTTAGTTTAATCATTTTAAAAAGTTTCTTTGTGAAGATTACATGCACACTTGGAATGGAAGGGCATTTTCTCATTGGAGCTTCATGCAATCAAGGCCAGAATTTTACAGATTTATGTACAACATACACAATCCCTAGGTGAATCAATGCACTCGTGTTTTATATCTACCTTTGGAAATGTTGTAAAAGTATGTCCTTTCTTCTTTATATACAATACAGAAAATAGCAAATCAAAAACCTTGGAAATTCTTCCAAAATGCCTTGTTCGTTCCAGCCTCAGGTTGTTTGCCCAGTTTTCCTTATCTGGATTTAATGCCCTGCATTTCACCTGTCCAGGCCTGGGACCCTCTGCCTGAAGCCTTCCCAACTACAGCAGCACACACCAAGCTCTTGACTAGAGCAGTTCATACCAAGCTCTTCTCTGCACTCTTGGGATCCTTTTGTCATACTGATTTGAAACTTAGCATATCATGGCTTTTATCATTCAGTACATTTATTCCGTCTCCCCAACTAGATGATAAAATCCAAGGTAGGGACCAGGTCTTTAACTCCTCTGTATCCCTAACACAATGCATTGACAGAGAAGGCCCTCAGAATAATATTTTATGCTTGTGTGACAGTCCTCTTCCCAGTTCTGAAATAGCTTGACTAATGATGATTGCATGATTGAATCATTATTTTCTTTGCTTTGAAAACAGAAAACACGTCATTCCTGGGAGGTCAGCTTGGGATCTGTAATCTTTAGCTCTTAAACGTAGTATTTCTGATGCTTCACTAGATAATAATATCAGAGATGTCGCAATGAGCAAGTCCTGATGGAGATTCAGTGTGGTACTAATTTCCGACTCTGTGTTCAGCTTCTAGAGAGCGCAAGGCCTCAGATAGCTCTATTTATTAATTGGATTTGGCAAGGAGTTAATTCCTTATAAAAATACACAAGTAAGCTATTAAAAATAACATTCAAAGGAGAAAGTTAAAAATAATGTGCAAAAAAGACTAAATTGCTTAATTCAAATATAAGTTTGGGCAAGTAATTCTATTAATATTTTAAAAAGTATTTATTGATAACATTGAAGTGTTTAAAAGAGAGAGGCCAGATGTGAAATGTTAACTCAATTTCCTTAGCAACTGGGTTTTTTAAAAAACATTTTGTACAGTTTTTAATAATCAAAACTTTACAAATGGTGGAAAGATGAAGTTAGTTTCTTAATAGTGAATCTTCTGAAATTTTAAGTAAATTTTATAGACAGTATTTTGTATCTATGGGTTCTGCATTCATGGATTCAACCAACTTCAGACCAAAAATATTCAAGATAAAAAAAATTGATGGTTGTGTCTGTACTGAACATGTGCAGACGTTTTTCTTTGTAATTATTCTCTCAGCAATACAGAATAACAACGATTTACATGGCATTTACATTGTATGAGGTTTTATAAGTAAGCTAGAGATGATTTAAAATATATAGGAGGGTGTGTGTAGGTTATATAGGAATACTATGCCATTTTTTATAAGGGATTTGAGCGTTTGTGAATTTTGGCTTCTAGAACCAGTTCCCTATGGATACCAACAGATGACTGGACATATCCATTTTCTGGAGAAAATCCAAAGTTTTCTTTGTATTTCCAAAGGGGGATTTTAATCAAAAGAGATTTAAAAGCACAGCGTTCTTCCTACCCAATACCTAGTTTAACAGGAGAGAAGAGATACTTCCAAATTACCTTTATTCCAAATATGTCTCAAGTTTCAATGCATTTATTACTTATTTTGAAGTAAACAAAACAAAACACGATACCCTCTACCTGTAACAGTCTCAAAGTTAAAAAGAAAACAAAAACAAAAACAAAAAACCGGTAGTTTTCAAAGGCTAAACTTACATAATGATCCCTTGGGCCTATGGAACTTGAGAAGGATTTCTAGAGTTGCTCTTGAGAGCTTTGAACATCTGGAGTCCTCACTGGAGGGAGGCTGCTAAGTCATTAAAAAGTGTTAGCTTTTTAGTTTGCCTGATTAAAAGCATAGTATCATCTCCCTTAGGTACCACAAAACCCACTAGAAGCACTTAAGTGATTCTCATACAGCGAAATGGTTCTCTGGGCAGTTAATTAGGAACTATGCCTTTGCCAGGCTCAAAGAACTTTTCAAATCACTCAACACAGTGTGTCTATTACACACATTATTGAAAGAAAAAAAGTTGCTTGAGCTTGTGGTAAAAGCCCTTACAGAAAATAAAAATTAAAAGAACTATCTTCTAACCAGGGATATAATGTGGAATAAAGTCAGTTTTAAAGAAGTCTGGCTTCTTGTTTATTAAATAGGGTTGGGGTGGAGCAGGGTGAGAAGAAAAACCGGCTTTCAGTGAAAGTAATTTTAAAGACTCTTGTTCCTGTTTAATGTGCTCATCATAAAGCAGTGAATGACACTCCAGCTGAGAACGCTCTAATGATAACAATTCAGACAGGACAGTGAATAGTTCTGCAAATATATTTTTTATCTTTTATGCTAAGGATAGCAGCAGAATATGATTAAAATATGAAAGAAAATGTCCAAAGAATGAGAGAAAGAGCCTTATCTTTTGGCTTCACATGTCCTAAAATATAAACACTTTTATTTTACTCTTCCCTCTTGACACCTGAGCCCCAGCCTGTCATATAGAACAACATATCTTGTTACTATACTAGATAAGGAAAAAAAAGGGAAATCATTTATTAAAGAATCATGTATTCTCAAAATTTGTTTTGCCTTTTGTCATTTTTTTTTCCTCCTCAAGTATTTTCAAGTCTTCTTTGTGAGGCTTAAACCTTAAAATATATAGTTTTCAGATGGATTATTATTTACTTCTTTTGCAGTAGCATTGAAGATGTTTTACCCTCCAAGTAGGATATTAATTCCCAATGAGGCTATTTGAGAGCATTGACTTAACAATTCAAGCTGCTCCATGAAAAACTATACCTCAAAACAGAGAATTAGGAGGAACCCTGGTTATTATTCATCATGTACTTCCTTATTATACACTATTATCTATACATATTTATAGAGAAGTAGCAGAAAGGAAATCAAAATCAAGAATATTAATCTGAAACTATTAAAATTTCATTGTTTTTGTAAAGATGTATGGCTTTTACAGTATGACCTTATGTATTTGTACCATCTATACCCTCTTTCCTACCAGGTTATAATTGATATTATTGGCATAAAGGAAATGGTTTAACCACTACGGGTGTGTGTATGGAGTGGGGGCAGTTACAGGGATCTTAAATAGGCTCAGTTCAGATTCTATTCCACATTTAGGTATGGAGGGATTTCTTTTCTTCACCCCCACCATCTCATGAGCTCTCCAAGGCCCTACCTACCCTTCTTTGGGGAGTTAAAAGGGAGGTTGCCCACATGGAGAAGTGGACAAAATCTGCCAAGGTCTGAATCATTTCTGCAAGGTGGTCACCAAGCACAGTACTGGCTGCTGTCAAAGGAAGTTCTCCCTGGAGTTGCCGAGAGGAGGGTGGAGTGTTGATGCAAGCCCCAGGCCCAGGCAGTGGACATTGCTCATTCCAGTGGCAGCTGGGCTATCTGCAGAGCCAACTCAGCTTCCACAGCTCCTTGACCTTCAAATAAAGTTCCTCTCAATGACCTTGGCTATAATCTTGCTCATTATTGTGTGGTCCCATTGATCTCTCTGCTCTCAGTGCCTTTCTGCATCCAAGTCTTTTCTCCCTGTGCACACCTTGGAGGGGTTCTTTTTTAATGTTGGAAGGAAACTCCACTTTCCTCAAACTCTACTTTCTCTCTAACATTTTGGCTACATTCTGGTCCAGGCTTTCGAAAACAAAGATGGGAAGACTTCTTCCTTACCTCCTATATTTTTTGCTATGAATTTATAAGATAGGTAGTATTACCCAGCCTCCCTGCAAAGCCTGCACTCCACCTACCTCACTGCATTTTTCTTTACTCTAGATGCTTTCTTTCAGTTCCTTAACTGATTCAGGCTCCCTCCCTCCCAGAGCCTTTGTCCAGATGGTCTTCTCCTTCCCCTAGTCTCCCTTGCCGGGTGAACTCCTATTTATCTTTCAAATCTCGAGTTTTTCCTGGACCTTGAGACTAGGTCAAATTCCCATATTATACAATTTTATAAAAAGTAGGTGCCTCCCATTCAGAGTATGAATTCTGAATTCATTCTGAATGGGGTACCTCCCATTCAGACATTTGCAGTTGCAATGTCATATTTGTTTGCATCATTATTGAGTAATGTCTGCTTCTCCCCACTAAAACTGCCAATTCCACGAGGGCAGGGATTTTTTTTTTTCACTCTGACCATTAAATCCTCAGTGCCTAGCATAGTGAGCCTGATAGGCCTTGCTTAACAAAGTCATTTTTTCCCTCACTACAGTCCTTAGAGACACTAGGCTTGAATCAATTCTATTTGTGAAAACCTCCTCAGTAACTAAATAAATTAGGTAAGATCAATCTGGATTTCCTCAGGATTTAGTATGATTTCTCTAACAGAATAATTAAATCTGGAGGATAATGATCAAATATGGAAAAAAGGCTCAAACTTGAAATTCCACAGCCTAAGTACAAGTAGATGTTGTAAAAAGTTATTAGCCTTATTGAATTAAATTGCATGTATCACAGTTTGGGAACGAAGATATACACTTTTTAAAATAAATTAAGCTTTGCTTACTCCCAAATCCCCATTTCCATTCAGTAGCAGAAAAACAACAAACTTAATTTTTCAACTTAAATATAACTAAGTGTCTTTTGGTTTAAACCTTAATTTCTTCTTGGTAATTATTCAGATATTGTAGCATTTAAACTCTTCCCCAGCATTACCTCTGAGTGCAGGTAGCGCACTTGTTATACACAGGAAACTAGTCAATATATAGTGTGGGGAAATAACTCTCTGCAAAGCACTCCAAGAGTTGAGAGATGGATACAATTCTGGATCTTTTTTGGGAATGGTTCCTCATTTGGGCAGGTAGTGACATGAAAATGGCTCTTATCTCTATGCTGAGTTACCTATTTCATAATATACAGAATAAGGTGTGGTACCAGCTAACAACACAGGCAGTAACCGTGCATTAACAGCTAGGAGAGTTTAGTGGCTTACAAAGAGGAAGTTAGGGGAAAACAAAACAAAACAAGAGTCTCATCTTTATTTCTACTACAGGAAACAAGACTACCTGTATCTTTTCATTTAGTTCTTCAATTAAGCAAATATTTAATCAATCAACAGTCTGTGATATATCTCAGGTACTCTTGGGGAGATATAAAAGGATTACACAACAGTCCCAACTTTAAACATACCATGTTGTTGAGATTTGATAACTAAGAAAAAATAAGTAAAAGTGGAGTGAAGTAGGCTCTTACTCTTTTGATTTTTCTTCTTGACACAAGGGCTAAGAGTTGTCTGATCATGGAAGCAGACTCCTTTGGACTTAAATTGCTCTAATGTATGAAGATGAACATGTAATTTATAGTATACACTAAACCAGCAAGTCTAGTTTTTCACCAATTCAATATCATGCTATAGTTGCTGTTTTACTTGGCAAGGAATTTTCTAGCCTTGTGGTGATGGTAAGATGTTCAACAAGGAGAATCACAGGAAGAGGATATTTTTAGTTCCAGAATTTGCAAGTCAAATTTAGAAACTATCCACTTCAGTTCAGGCCAGCAACATAGCATATACATCCAAGTAAAAGAAGTTAAAAAAAAGTCTGAGCCTAGACGTTTCGTTCAATATATAAACGTGTATTTAATCAATTCTCTATTAGAAAAACTTAAATAGTTTTCAATCTTTTGTTTTTGTTTTATGCTATTATAGGATCTCAATCTTTTATCTGTCGTTCTGAAATACAAAAAACTCTGAAAACTTTTTTGTGACCCATTTGGTGGTAAAAGCTGACCTAACATGAACTTATTTGGCAATAAAACCTATGAAGCTACTAAGCTATTTATAATCTTCACATATCTGACTTCATGTGAATATTTATGTTTCACTGCAAAATTATTAATGTTTGATTGTGGAATGCTGCCCTAGTACCCCTGGAGGGTGTTATCTAATATAGAGCATATCATATATTATGTAAATATTTATTATGTAAATTATCTATTACATAAAATATATTAAATCTTCTTCAAATTTCTGAATTTTGAAACACATGCCCTCAGGGTTTTGAACATGGGTCTATGGAACTGTATACATTGGAACAAATGTCCTTAATATTTTTGTTTTGTCAGGATAAATTTATATCATGTATACATATTAAGTCAGATTTTCTGGGTTTGAATCCTAATTCTGTCATTTATTAGCTGTAGCTATACTTATATTTTCTAATCAGTAAGATGGGGATAAGAGTTGGAGTTATCCTGAGGATTAAATGAGGTAACACATGTAAAACACTTAGAACAATGTCTGGCAATTAGTAAGCATTTAATATATGTCAACTATAATTATAACAACAGAAAAGTGTACCAATTTATAACCAATTTATCTTTCTAACAACAGTGCACCCATTTCGCTATGCTCTTGCCTATGTTTGGTATTATCATTTTTGTCTAATGTGACAGGCCAAAAAAAGAAAATCCCATTGTTTTGCTTGCATTTCTTTGATTTCTAGTGATGCTGAAAATATTTTCATACTTTTATTAACCATTAGTATTTTTATACTCAACTTTTTCTTGAGTGTCACACTTTAAAAAAGATTGACCCTATTACAAGATTATTAAAATATTTACATTTATCTATATTTTTTCTAGTATTTGCAAGCTCATTAATTTCTTTCTTCATTCTTGTCTTCCTTTAAAGAGTTTAATCCTTTTAGACTTCATTTTTGTGTCTGATGTAAAAAAAAAAAATCCTATATAGTTAGCCAGTTGCCCCCAATACCAGTTACTGGATAATCCATCTTTTCACCATTTATTAAAAACTCTATTTGTATCATATACTAAATTCTTGGTCTTTGTCTAGGTATCATATATTATTCTTTTGATTGATCTATTAATTCTCTTGCTCACACCGTATCATTTTGACTTCTGGTAGGTCAAATACTCCTTTATTATTTTGATTTTTCAAAATTTTCTTTTATATTGATACACATTTATTCTTCCAGGTGAAAACCAGAATTATTTTGCAAAGTTTTCAACAAAACAGCATCGGGATTTTGATTGGAATTAACTTGAAGGAAACTGACATATTTCAATATCGAGCCTTCCCATTTATTCAAGGACATAAAATGTTCCCATTTCGTCAAGGTGTATATTTTATAAACTTTAAAAGTCCTTGCTAATAGCTACAGCTGATTAACAAGTTCTGAAATACACATGCCCTTTCAGTTTTTAGCAAATAGGAAACTAAATTGATTAATATATGAATACCTTTATTGGTACTAGGTAGTTGTTATGGACTGAATATTTGTGTCCCCCCAAAATTCACCCCCAGTGTGATGATATCTGGAGATGAGGAGGTAATTAGGGTTAGTTGGGATCCTCATGATGGGATTAGTGCCTTTATAAGAGACACCAGAGAGCTTACCCTTTCTCCATGCTCACACAAATAGGTCATGAGAGCACACAGTAAGAAGGTGTAGGCCCTGGTGCCCAAAAGATCCAGCCTACCACTGGACTCTGAATTTGCAGGCAGATGTGTGGTGCTGCTTCTTCTAAAGTGCAAACCTCCCTCTGCCAAACCCTACCAAGCTGGAGCCCCTACTAAACCAGCAATTGAAAATGGCTTCTCTTAACATCTAAGGTATTTGTTTGGAAAGTTCTTCTTCAACTCTCCCTTTCCTCTTTTCCTCCCACTTCCAATTAATCTGCTTTGTATATAGTGAAAGGGAGGTCTGAGATTTGATCGCAGGTCCAAATGAGAAGCCAGGCAGGCAACATGAAACCCACAGGCCTTGATTTACTCATTGTCCTATTTTATCCTGAACCAAACCTTTCACTAGTAGTTCAGTAGCCACTGGTAGTGAAACAATGTCCCAAATTCAACATAAGACTTGTTCTTGATGAAACAGAAAGAAGCAAAAACAGTAGTAGTTGTTGAAACAGCAGGAATTTATAAGGCAAGAACAATACAAATAATGCTACATTTAATTGAAAAACAAACTATACATCATGTTGTTTTTTGAAAAGACAAGTGACATTTTAGTTGTAACTTTTTATTGATTGTGCATAGAGAAGATAAATCAGGAGCAAGATATGTAGCAGCAATTGTATGTGTCCTAGGAAAAGTTAACTTCTAAAATTTTTGTTCTACAAACTGTTTAAATCTATACATCATGTAAAGTACACAGAAGAATGCACAACATTAACAACTTAAAGTTATCTCTGAATTTAAATCTGCAGGCATTTTTTCTTATCCTTATTTTATAACAGCTTTGTCTTATTTTATAATCTTTAGATATATTATGCCTCAGAAGTATTTATAGTAAGAAATGGATCATGTCATATAGGGGGAAAAAGTGGGTGCTTTTAGCACTTTGGAAATATTAAAGTTATTTTAAATATTTTCAATAGAACTACACCGGAACCTCTGTGATGGAGTGGTATAGAATTAACACATCATATGGTATCCCAGTATTTCATTAGTAATTGCGTTCTTAGGAGAGATCTTGTGAATGTGCTATCAGCATGGATCCAGCATAATCTCTGAAATATTAGATACTTTCCCCTCAGTCCCCTAACTCAAGGGAAAAAATATTAATAACAGCATTTTCTTTTATAGAGTACAGATAAGAAGCATTACAGTATATAATTAGAGAAATGCAGGACTAGGTGACAGGGAACTATTGCATTTTAGTTTTGGCTCTGAGATTTTAACCAAATCATTTAATCTTTCCAGGTTTTAATTTCCTCAACTGTAAAAATAGAGATAATAATTCCTATGTCATAGAATATCTGGAATGATTAAATGCAGCAAAATGGCATCAAGTGGAGAAAGAAAGAAAAAAATTATTGAGAGGTCAATATATGCCAGGTACTATAGTTACAGGTGGGGCTCTTAAGAGCTCCTTTAGGTCTGTGATTGTACCAAATTAAAATTTTAAATCAAATCATTAATAAAATGCTTTTAATTTAAATAATCCACATTTCATTCAAAAGAAACTTACTTAATTTTAATACATTTTGAAAGGCTTATGATTACTAAATCTCAAAAGCAGAGTAAATCAACAGTTGGAAAATAAAAATGCTTTCTATAGATATTTCTTTCCAAATATGTCAGCTTTTGGCAGACTAATAATAATGTATAATAAAATAATCTGCATGTTTTACATTTAAAAAAATACTTTTCAAAGGGGACCCTTAATTAGCTGTAATAAGTTAAGTAAGCATACTATTTAAAATTTTATAATTGAAAAGTCTGACACAGTTATCATTTTCTACTATCTAAAGACTATTTTATAGATGGATATTAAATAATTTCATACAATATTTTAAAACATTCTGTAGATAAAACTTCCTCAAACTGAATTTTAATTCAAAATGTTATCCATTAAATTTGAGGAAAAAAGGATTAAATACATCAAAATATGCTGAAAGGACAGTTTTCCCTGAAAATAAAATTCAGTGAAATCAAGAAAATAATTAAATATTATAGATTAAAAGCTTCAGCTATTAAAATTAGAAAAAATACCTAAGCACCACTATTAAAATATAAATGTCATAAGTTTAATAAGTGTTTCAATAATATATTTTTCTATTAAACACATATATATACATATAAATATTTAGGAAGAATCCATACCTTCTTGTTATAGATGATAAAAAAAAAACCTGATAGTGTCATACCCTTTCATTTGACCTTATATACAAATAACTTGAAAGCAGTAAGATATGTATCTTTAATCATTTTGGTATATAGTTTTTCATAATTTCTTATTAGAAAGTTTAGCTATTTATGAGAAAAATAAAGTAATTTAAAATTACTTTAATACTTTGATACTTAATAGTCTAGTTAGAATACATATGGCATATATATGTCTTTATAAAAACAAATATCTAAGCTATTAATAGGTATTTTGTTTCTTAGACTAGGTAAGTTAGAGTATTCTAAAACATAATCTTAACTTAAAAAAAACAAAGAAAATAGCAATCAACAATTCAATGTGTATAAATATCAGATAGTTAAAGAGTTCCTTGTATGTTTGACATATACACCATATGTGTCAAGTACAAGGCCTCTGAATTACATTTTCTACTCCCCAAAACCTTATTAAATAGAAATTTGAAATTTTTATTATTTAATCATTATTTACTAGGGAGATTTGCTATTCAGATCAGACTTTTGCAATTAAACCAAAGATTACTAATTTTTCATTTTTTATGTTTAAGAGGTATTGCTCCTTCACATACCTTACATAATAAAACACATCAGGAAAAGCTATTAATCTTCAGATATTGCACAATAAATAATTACTTAAGTGATAAAGAGTTAATAAAATTTTCAAGGTCTGCTAAAGAATCATGAAGTCCATCATTCATATCTTGACTTCTAAGAAATTTTTTAAGAGTACCTAAAGCAGTTATTGCCTCATTTTTTGATGGTAACGGAAGTTCAGTTTCTAGAGATCCACCATCATCCTCTTCATCAGAAGTACAAAATCCAGTTTCATCTGATTTACTTTCTTTGGTCAAGACTGTATCGTCATTTGGTGCTGCTTCACATGTCTCCAAATCATCATCCAGGGCAGCATACTCTTCTATAGATAAACCTTCAGGAAATTCTACCCCTGCCCCCAGAGCATCGGCAACCAAATCAATACTAGCATCCTTCTCTACATTTGTTGTGTCACTTTCTTCCTTTTGAGATTTGAATCCTGCCTCTTCATAGCTTTTAACAATAGTCTCTGGGGTTACAGCCCTCCAACATAGATGTAATGTATCAACTGCATCTAGTAGTGAAAATGTAAATTCTTTGCTGCCTTCAACAGAGCTTAAAAATGTCTTAATGAGACAATGTCGATATTTGATTTTAAGGTTTTTAATAACACCTTGTTTCATAGCTATAAATTTGGAAGATAAACATGATGGAAAGAATGCTAACTCAATGGACTTTAGGTTCTTTACCTCTGGATGTGCGGGAAAAGATTCAACAAAAATCACCACTCTTCGTTGCTGGGCTTGAAATTTCTCATCAAGCTTCTGCATCCATTGTTCAAATACATCTGAGGTCATCCATGCCATTCTGTTAGCTTCATAACACACAGGCAATGATTTTATACCTTTGAAACAATGTGGATTTCTGTTTTTTCCGATGATAAGCAAAGGAAGTTTCTCTGAGCCATCCATGTTTGCGCCAACCACCAGAGTTATTCTGTCTTTGCATAACTTTCCAATTGAGCATGTTTCTCCTTTAAATGCAAATGTATTCGTAGGTAACATTCGATAAAGCAGTCCAGTCTCTTTTATATTAAAAACATTTTTAGGATGATAATCATTTAAATAATAAGGAAGTACATTTTGGTACCAGACAGTTGAAGGGTCTACTGATATACCTGTAGCTTCTACAGGTTGAGCTCTGAATACTAAGCCATACCTGGATTTAAAACGATCCAGCCAACCATTACTGCACTTAAAATCATTATGACCCAGTTTCTGGGCAAAATCATTAGCTTTTAGACGCAACATTGGACCATTAACTGGTACATTTAGACACTGAGCAATTCGATACCACCTCATTAATGCCTCTTCCAGATCTGTATAAAAAGCAGTTCTCAGTCTTTTTCTCTTTGGATCAAATCTTAGAGATTCAAAGGCTTCTAGAACTTTGTCTTTATTCTTCATAATAGAAGACAATGAATTCTTCTTTATTCCATATTCAGCTGCAATCTCTGCTTTTTTCTTGCCACTTTCCACTGCATTTATAATGTCAATCTTTTCCTCAATGGATAGGCTTTTCTTTTTTTTCACTGTTACAGGCAGAGTTGAGGCATCCACAGAAGCTTCTGCCATCTCAACCAGTGCTTACGTAGCAATTTTTCCTCTTACTTCCTGGTGTCTATTTCCTTAATTAAATTTGTTTAACAGTATGATATAGATTGCTACTTTCTATCCCACCTCATGAATTAAAAGTAGGTAAGTGTCTAATAGTCTTATTCTTCAGGAAATTGATGACTATACCTTCTCAAAGGATCTGAAGAAGAAAAATGTTATACGCAACTAGAATATTTTAGAAGAGAAACTTCTTTCCTAGAACCTTGTGTAGCTCAGTTTATAGTTTATTCCAGAGCTCTAGAAGTCAAGCTAAAATAGAAATCTCATTATGTCAAACCTGTCCAGTCCTGCTGTTATATTTTTGGAACTTCAATCCTTTAAGATGATGCATTTTATCCATGCACACATCCAACCTCCTATTAACTCTCCACAGAAGGCCTCAGAGATAAGAAAAAATGTTCAGAAATTTTCACGCAAAATGTTACCCATTAATTTCTAAGTCTCTTCATGGTAAAGAAGAAAATGGTAGAATCCTTCTAGAACTCACCAGCAAATATTCTTCTGTCTCTTGAAAAAGTAAAAAAAAAAAAGAAAAGAAAGCAGCAATTTTAGTGATATGTCAAGTGAATATCAAAAAGAATATCTGTACCAATTATTATGCTGAAAAGAATGGGAATGTTTCTGAAAATATAATAATGAAAGCTTCCAGGAGAAATGCTTACCTCCTGAAGGGCCTCTCTGTAAAAAGCTCTCTAGCTCTGCTCTACGCATTTGAATTCTCGCTTGCCTTTGAATACTTTATAATATATAGTTCTGAAATAAATCAGACAAATTTAATCTGTTTTGAAAATATGGGCTTACCAAAATTAAAGAACTAAAAATGATGCTGGATAGATCCTTGGTGGCTATTTTTTACATGAGGTCACAGACTGCACCCTCTAACTTCTCTAAAAGAAAAACATAGCCAGACAGTAGTCACAAGGTTCAACTTTTAATAGCACATGGGAGACAGTGTCTCCTTTATAGAAACTGCTTCACTAACAAATCAAGTGATTGATAATTCCATTTTAAAAAAATCTAAATCTCATTCTACATAGAAGTTTAAAAACCCAGTAACTTTTGTATCCATTTGACACATTAACCAAATGTACAGAGGCCAGAAATACTTGACAAAATTCACAGGAATAAGCAAATTGTTAAGCGAATATAATGCAGAAAAAGACATAGACTAAGAGTAGAAAGGAGAGTGATCATGAATCTTAACCTCTCAGGACCTCTACTTTCTATCTGTAAAAAAAAAAGTTGCCAGCAGATCAAAATTGAGAAGTGACTCTGCTATTTAGTACTTATGTGATCCTGGGTCATTTATTTACCCATTTCAAGCCTCAGCTTACTTATCTGTAAAATGGGGGTAACTAAAGCAGCTACCTCACAGGGTTATTGCATATTCAATGAGATTCAATGAGACAGTGTAATGCACTTAGCACAGTATTTAGCACCTTAAGAAAGTGCTCAACAAGTGTATGGAGATGATTTCATCATCATTATGGTCTTTCTTATGTCCTTTGGCTGTGTGAATCTACAATTCAGAAAATTTTATAAAATCCTACTTGCAAATAGAAGCAAGAATCCCACCTTATATATATACACTGAAAGTAGGTCCTGAGACTTTAAGAGTAGGTTTCTCAAGCCATGGGAACAGTCACATGGCCCCATCGGGGTTAACTTCTCCTTTCCCAGTCAGCACCTCCCTTACCAGAGTCTACCAGCTTTGGGTCTACTGCAGTCAAGATAACAATAAGCTAATTTGATGAGTGGTGTTAGTACTGTGTGAGAGGCAGGAATTCCGTTCCTTTTGATGTGCTTCCAGGTTTCCCAGATGACACATCCATTTTTGCACAAGATTTTTTTGACAAAACTTTTTGTCAAAATTTTTCTGCCTTTGTTGTCCAACTCAAAGTAGTAATTTTTATCACAGGAATTACAACCAGTAAAGGAAGTTTTTAAAAAATTGTTTTTGCAAAAGAGGTCATCATCATCATCATCATAATAAAAATAATAGCAGCTCAGGGCTTTAGTTTCCAATTGGTTTTATTATCTATATTCCAAAAAACTAAGGAGGAAGGTAAAACTGGATTTCATTGGTTACACAGTTATAATATGGTTAAATGCAGTAAAGAATCTAGGCCTTTTAATGTCAAGTCTACATTCCTTTCACTATATTATAGTATCTTTCAATCACACTGGTGGGGCCTCCTGTTACCAGTTATATATTCTATGCTTCCAGCACCAAGCCAAGCCAGCACTTCCAATGCCTATCCAAATCTAATTTAAAAAAAAAAAATTAAAAAGCAATGTCAGGTCTCCATGGAAGAATAGGCCATTATGAATTCTGTGAACATAATAGCAAACTTATCCAACTGTTAGGGAGGGCTAGCGTTTCTAAGTAATAAGATTTGACCATTCAACTGAAAAAACAAACCTTGCTTGTATATGGGATGTCCCTGTACACTTTCTTGCAACTTCCTTAAATCTACAATTATTTCAAATTAAAATTTTTTAAAAATATTGCTCATATTAGGAAGATACTAACCTGCAGAAATCGAGATAGTAAGAAACAATTTTTCAAGAAAAGACAAAACCAACCAAAACTACTCTCTAAGAGAAAAAAGGCAATCTCTCAACTTCTCCTTCCTTCCCTCCCTCCTTCCTTCTTCTCTCTCTCCCATCTGCCTTATTTCATTTGTCAGAAATAAAATCTATCATCTCAAATAACAAGGATTACAGAAAAAGTAACTTGAATTTCCTCTTATCTCATCCTGGTTAAAGCAATATAATATAATCAGAAATTATTCATTATCTTTTTTTTTTCTTTGTAGAGACAGAGTCTTGCTCTGTTGCTCAGGCTCTCGCCCAAGGTGGAGTACAGTGGTGCCATTATAGCTCAATGTAACCTTGAATCCCTGGGCTCAAGTAATTCTCCTACCTCAGCCTCCCAAGTAGCTGGGACTAAAAGCACACACCACCATGCCTGGCTAATTTTGAAATTTTTTTATGGAGACAGGGTCACAGGCTGGTCTCGAACTGCTGGCCTCAAGGGATCCTCCTGCCTTGGCCTCCCAAGGGGCTGGGATTACAGGTATGAGCCACCATGCCCAGCTATCACTGATAAAATTGAAAATAGTGATAGCTTTATTTAGGAAGATATTAGTCTTTTTCCCCTGAGTTAACAGTATATATTTCCTTTAAAAACACCAGTCAATGCTACAATTTTCCATAGTAAGATACAACATATCTTTATTTCTAAAACAATCACATTTCTAATGCCAAACCAGACAAGCTAGACTTTTTCCCTAGAAAAGAATAAGGCACTAATACTGCCTGATCAATGAAGCTGACATTCTCCCATCTCCCACTGTATATAGCATCTGGGATTTTTTTTTTTTTTCAGGGAATAACGGCAGCAGCTAATATTTCTCAGAAGTAGTCATCCTCTCAATTAAGCTCATTAATCATTCTCCCTCTTGAAAATATTACAGCAGAGAAATGCTGAACTACGCGTTAGGGAATGTTTTCTCTATGTCAACAGTAAAGCTAACCAAAAAATTTAAGAATGGCAATTCACCAAAGAAGAATTACCAATAAACTTCAAATAAACAATGGTCAATCCCACTACTAATAAAAGAAATATAAATCTTGTTTTAAAAAAGGAGATACCTTTCTGTTTTTTGTTTTTGCCTATCAGAATGGCAGTATCTAGTGTTTGCCAGGGTACAGTAACATAGGTTATTAGGAGGCACATAAATTGGCACAAAGCTTATGGAGGGCAAATTAGCAATATGATACAAAAACCTTAAAAATGTGCATAACTTTTTATCCATCAAGTCCGTATCAAGGATTCTATCCCATAAAAATAATTACAGATACAAAAATAATTTCTTACAAATGTGATTAGTTTTCTATTGCTATGTAACAAATTACTATACATTCAGTGGCTTAAAACAACACCCATTTATTATCTCACAGTTCTGTAGATCAGAAGTCCAGGTGGGCTCAAATAGGTCCTCTGTTTAGGGTCTCACAAGGCGGAAATCAAGGCATCAGTCAGAGCATGGGGTCTTATCTGAAGGCTCTAGGGAAGAATTTGCTTCCGAGCTCAATCAGGCTGTTTGTAGAATCCAGTTCCTTGCAGTTGTAGGACTGAAGTCCCTAGTTTTTTTGCCATAGTCCTCTTCATTTCAGCAATGGAGAACATTCCTCCTGTAGAATCCCTTTCACACTTTGAATCTCTTTGACTTCTTCTACTGTCACCAGAGGAAAAAACTCTCTGCTCTTAAAGGGCTCATGTGATTAGGTTAGGTCCAGCCGGATTATCTCCTTTTTAATTAACTGAAAGTTAACTGATTAGTAACCTTAATTACATCTGCAAAATCCCCCTGCAAGTAACATAACATAGTCACGGCAGAGTAATATTCCATCATGTTCACAGGGGAGGGAATTATACAAAGTGAGGGTCATTGGAGGTCATCTCAGAATTCTACCTACTACACAAGAATATTCCCCACATTATTGTTATATATTTATAGACAAAACTGGAAATAACCTAAATGTGCAACAAAAGGGTTAGTTAAATAAATTAAGGAATATTTATATGCTGAAATACTATTGAGCCACTAAAGGAGAATATTTACTGATATGAGAAAAATTCCATGATATATTAAGAGGAAAAAGCAAAATACAAAACCGTATTTCAACAAATACAACATATACTAAAAATTACATGAGAGCAGAGTCTCATGGCTATTCCTACAGAGCTCACTGCCGGCAAACAGTAGGTTCTCAATAACAATTTGTTAAATAAACGAAGAAATATATATCTACATATATATAAAGAAAAAAGACATTGACCAAAATGTTGAATGTCCCCTCTAGATAACTGAATTATGATAAATTTATTTTTTCCTCTTTATAGTTAAAAAACATTTTTACAATTCTAATGTTCTACTTTTACACCAGATTATTTAAAAAAAATCAGTATTAGGAAACATAAAGCTGGCATTCTTCCCATTCAGGATTTCTAGGGGTAATAAGTTACTCTCCTTTTATCAGTAGTTCACAGTCTTCTGTAGAGAATCAAACACTTTCCAAACTTAAGAAGGCACTCACTTACTGTCTTCCACAAATAGATAGCAACTATGTCCACTTAATCCTGCCTGTACCATTACCCTAAGTAGCAGCAGTTGCTGGTATTCTGGAAGTTGCCTGGTGTGCAGCAGACAACATATTTCTATAACCCAAGCAGAGCTAGTCAGTTCCTGGTGGCTATGAGAGAAGCAAATGAGTCCAAAGTTCAGTTTTCCAAAAAGGATCTTATTTATCACGGGGAAGATATGCAGAGACAGTAGTTTAAAGCAGACTAAAATGGGGGCTCGAATTAAGGGCTATGGGATCAAAGAGGAGGGAAAAATGAGTTCTCACAGGAAGGATAAAGAATGGGTTCATGATAGAAGTAGCATCTGCACTCAACTGTATAGGATAGATAGGTACATGACAGGTAAGGAGAGATAGGAAAACATTTCCACTAATAAGAATAGAAAGTAAAGCATGGAGAAGGGACATTACAGGGCAGTCTGAAGCATAGTAAACAGTTCTACGTAACTAAAGCTTCATATTGATATTGATATCTATATATATTAGTTGGCTAAATGAGCACTTTTCCTCCAGATATTAAAAAAAAGAGAGTGCTCATTTAGTTGACTACATGCTGTACACACTGGAATGCACAATTGGGGTTAGACTTTGGTAAGCTCTGAATTCCAGGATAAGGGATTATGCCCCAAATACCACTCAGGGTTTTGGGTGGAAGAGTGACAGCATCACATGAGAAGCTTTCAGTGATCACAGTAAGTGCGTAAGAGAACGTTCCTGTTTTTAGAAAGGACTGATACTCAGAGCCTTCATATCACCAAGTTCCACAAGTGTACCAGTACAGTCTATACACAAATGAATGAAGCTGTACATTTACCTACTATGATTATTTTTAAATGTAAGAAGTCCTAGTAACTCACACTGTATACCTTCACTTTGTACCTTACCTATTTGGGGGTTTCTTAAAATGTGCCTTATTCAGCATCCTCTAATGAAGGGTTTGTTTCCAGAGAATTACACTGTGTGATCAGCAACCTGAATATCTTTCCATGAAAAGAGAACTACTGATAAAGAACCATGAAAGTTTTTGAGACATCACCAGAATTCCCATAGAAAAGATCTGAACGTAACACCTTCTTTCTCTTGAAAAAATAATATTGATAAGCAGTATACAGTATTCAACATCTAAATCAGCGACATATAGTTGCTTGCACATTTAATTCATTCAGAAAGGAATAAAAAAAAATATCCTTTCACCTGTTGCCTCCTTTCTTTCCTGGTCACTAAATGAAAGACAGGCTACTAGAGTTCCCCACAAACTCAGTGAATAAAAAGTACCTGATTTTTCAAAAGCTGAATAAACAGTCAATAGAAGTGCAAAGATAAATGAACAGATTATCTCCATGTCATACGTATACATGGCAGGAAGCTATTCCCTTTTTTCTTGCCTCTCCACACATAAATGCCAAATCAGAGAAAAGTAGTAATCTATATTTCCTAAACAAAATGAAAAGGCAGATTCCCCAAGCTCTAGGGCAAAGGAAGGAAGAGAGGGAGGGGAGGAGGCTGGAAGGAGGGAAGGAGGCTGGAAGGAGGGAAGGAAGGAAGGAGAGAGAAAGGAAGGAAGGAAAGAAGGAAGGAAGGAAAACAAAAGAAAAAGAAAAAAACAAGTCTCCATCTAAGCAGAGATAGGTTTAAAATAAGGTCTTTGTTAGTAACAAAAATTTTCCCCAAATCCAAAGAACACTGACTGCTGCTTCATTTATCTCAAAGGATGTATAGAATTTCACTATTTTCCATCACCAGCTTAAGTAGCTTCCAGTGTTTTCTTAGAGCCAGACTGCATTCTAATTTCCCTTGGGGCAGTAGAAATCATGGAAAAATTAATCCTCTGTATAGCCATGCACAGAGTAATACTTGAGAGGAGGATTAATCATGCACAGTACCAGAATCTCACTGAAGAGTATCTAACATGATTAATAGCATCTTTACCGAGCAAAAGTTAGTATTAGTTCCAAGCAGTTCCTAGTCCATCAGAATCTCTACCAAAACCATCTGCAGCTGCCAAGGAAATTATCCAGCTAAAGGCAAACTACAAGTGCTCACCTTTCTAGTATAAAAAAATATACCTCTGAGTCTAATAGTGAAGCTAACCATCCCCAAACTCAAGAGACAGCTAGCAGGAACCCTAAGGCAAGAGCCAGTTCAGTTCAGTACTTACTGTTCACATCACTCAAGCACTGCAGAGCAATACCATGCACCTCTTCCAAGCTACCCTTCTGAAACCTTGGGAATAACACTTGTACTTGGCTATAAATTTTGTAACTATTAATATTTTCTTCCTACACAATAAAATAAGTAATTATTCTAGGTTGGGAATCTTTTCTTATAATTGAGAAGACTAAGTGGCTTCAAACCAACAGGATGGCTTTGAATAGAAAAATCTACTGTAAGCTATAGAACTGAAGTTATAGTTTGAGTGGGATGCCATATATAGTTGCTCTTTTCTTTTTTAAACACAGGCCATTTAATAAAAGAAAGGGCTTGTTATACATAAATTTATCTTTGGGGATTTCAGCACTGTTTTTATAACTGGTGGTATCCTGGAGATCTCAAACAATACTGTTATTTACGTTTGAAACATTTATGGCATCACAGGCATTTACTGTTCACGGACAGATATCTGTCAGGGATATTTCACTATACTGAAACTCCCTGGAAATTTGTAGAGTTCTACCTTTGGCACTTAGTCATTAAAAATATCTTGTCAGTTAATGTGACAAGAAAGGTTGAGAAGCACGGTCTAAAAAAGGATAAATCCCGCCACGTGCACAGTTACCCTTCGCGTTTCTACAAGCGAAATGGGAATAAAAATGAGCATCCAAGGCTGTCGGAGGAAAAGCAGTACAGCAGTTTGAAGGAAGATGTGTGTGGATGGACCATCTCTATGTACTGTATGTAAATGAGCTTCAGATATGTCTAGCACCACTGTGGAGCCACACTTTCCCTCCATTCAGTGCTGGGGATGGGGAAAGTACAGAAGTGCAGGCTGGGGCCTCAATTTAGGAAACCACGAAGGGCTCAGAGGGAAGAAATTGTTCAGCAGTTTCTGCAGACAGGAGAGTGATCTATTTAAGAAGCAATGGGGCGAGCAAAGAAAGCAGAGCTCAGACGTCTGGAAAAAGAAAAAGGAGCAGGAAAGGAAAGTATTGGGATCCACTGTCAGCGAGCGAGCAGAGCAGAAAGTGATCACAAAGACAGAGCAAGTAAAAAGAGCTCAGGGATGCCAGGCGTGGGGCTCTAGTCTTTCTGAGGGGAGAGGGCTCTAGAAGCACTGGGAGGCGAGGGTGAGGCGCCCGTATCCGGTCTGCTCCCTTATCCCCGCATTCTCTCCACCACCCCCACCCCACTCCCCGAGGCTGGAATAACCTTCTTCGTGCTCTCCGATGGCTGAGAAAGAAGCTTTGGCTCTTCTGTGGTAGCGTGGCAGTGAGCTACGTCCACCTCCACCCTCCCGGCACCGGCTCACAGGCTGTTGAGGGGACGCCTAAAGCCTGAGGCCGGGGTGTGTGAATGAAAAAGAAGGAATGAAAAAGAAGGAACGCGGAGGGCTCCTGAGGACTTCCGACCACTCAAGACCAGGCCCGCGCGCCCTCCGCAAGCTCCAAGCTCTGGCTGGTGCCTCGGGACCCCAGCACGCACCCCTCTGCTTTTCGGCCTCAGCCATAAAATTACCCGGGCAACTACACCGCCCGAGCCCCGGATGTGGTTGCTAGGGCAGCAGCGGGAGGGGCGGGGCCAGCCTCCTGGAGAGGGGCGGAGGGAGCCTCGTGGGAGGTGCGCTGGCACCATCGAGACGTGGCTGGGCCAGGCCAGATTGAGGGAGAGAGAGGCCGTCCAGGGCCAAGGACAACGCTACTTCCGGTCTCTTCACTTCCGGCTTCGCTGCGCTTGATGCTGGTTCTGGAGGCCGGGTTGAGAAGTCGCCGGTCTAAGTGTCCTCGGCGGTTGGTCAGTGTGAACCTGTGACAGCTGCAGTTGCTCCCCGCCCCCGAGGATCCGAGGTGCGTGGGGGGAGGGGAAGAAGGAAAAGGTCCGGGTCGCGTTTCCGCTCACTTCTTGCCTGCGTTGAGGCGATTTATAGGGAGCAGCGGCAGGGATAATCCTCGGCTTGAGAGCTGCCGGGTTCCCCTGCAGACAGGTGAGGGCGGAGCTGGCCCGCTGGGGAAGAGGCGGGGGAAAGATGGCTTGAGGGGGTTGGCTGGGCGGACACGTTGCCTCCGGGTTCGCCGTTCAGGACTTTCTCAGGCTACTTCTATCCTTAGTCTGTGCCGTATCTACCCGAGTATTCTTTTGGTTTCTGACCCTTCATTCCTCCTGTCCCTCTGAGTGTGCCCCCGAAACGGTTGAAGGGGCAGGACCGGCACTTCGAGGGCGGCACCCTCTTGGGAGGAGGGGAAAGGGCTTGAACGATCCAGATCTTTTTTGACAAAGTGTCGGAGTGGGCCACCTTCAGGTTTGGTGTCCAGCCTTTATTTTTCTCCTCCTCTCCCTGCATCCCTCACTTCCTCTCTGCCGCAGGGGGAGAGGAAGGGAGATAGTGATAGTCCCTCGGAGAGGTTAATCTGGCAGTGGTGCAGGGAGGAGCCTTGCCTAGGAAATGTCCCAAGCCTGACTGTGCTTATGAGGACGTCCAAGGAATGCTGGAGTTTTGGAAAGGGAGTTATGCTGTTGTTTTCTGGTCCGTTCTTTGCCAAGTTACTACTGTTTACGTGTCTAGGAAAAGGAAAGAGATTTTTTTTTTTAAGTTTTTAGACGCTAGACGTTTTTCCCTTTTACTTTATTCTTACTTTGTTTGTTTTGCTCTTATCTTCCTTTTGAGCTCTTTGATCTTAAAAAGTTTGTACTTTACACGTCCTGCAAATCCTTTAGCCACTCTTTCAGTATTTCTGTCCGTCTCCCCACTTCGTTTTCTTTTAGATTATATAATTTCTCTAACTCGGTTCTTATTTGATAAGGGAAAAAATGCAAGATTTACAGGACTTTTCATAAACTTGCGCTTTCGTGCTTTCACCTGCGAGGGTGTGTTCTTGTTTGCCATTTAATTAACTTCAATGGCTGGGAAATGTGCACCAGAAGTGGTTAAGTCAGCCCTCTGTTAAGGTTGCAGGAATTGACCGTTCCGTTGCTCTTCTCTCAGAGCGACAACAGATCACTATATTTTACTGCTGTTTTAATTCTGCTTTTTTCCCGTTTGTCCTGTGGGGTTTTTTTCCTTGCTCAATGTGACCAACGGCCTCTCCCAACCAAGCCTAACACTCACCTGAGAAAAAGAAAATATTTCTAATGTTATTTTATTTTCTGGATTAAAATCCTTGTCTCAGTTACCTTGGTTCCTATTCACGTTGATAAATTAGTTTTACTTGGATTATGATTTGTCTTAGTCTTGGGTCATGACTTGGGGTCCGTGGTCTAAGGGTCAGCAACTTTCGAGGGTCTTCCTCATCCCCAGTCCTGAAATTATACTCAGAGTTTTGTTTGAGTGCATTTTTTCCCCCTGGGAAAAATGTCCATTCTTTTTATCAAATTTTCAAAGGAGATATACACCTCCAGATGGATTTAAACCACTGCCTAGACAGTGTCTTTAAGTTAGTGAAAACAGTTTTTTTGTGGAGTTGTTATTTTTCCAAACTGTAAATGGCTTGTTTTGGGACCAAGGAAAGTAGAATGCAGGGATTCTAGCTTGGTATTGAAATCTCTACTTCAAAACTCCAGTGTTTCTAAATTCCTTCCTAGACATAAAGAAGGAAGTGAGACTGCCTGCTTTAGTTCCTGATTTGTGGTTTTGAGGTTTCTTTTTAGGGATGGCTGTCTGTGGCCAATGCTCTGGAGATCCAGTGGATTTATAAACTGTTGTACTTATCATTATCTAATACATAGTAAATATCACCAATCTACTGGATACAGTTTGGAGTAAAAAATTTAAATTCTGGTTGTACTTTGCTTTCATTTTCTTATTTTTTGCATGTGGTATCTGCCTTGGGCTTTGGCTTTGCTAGGATGGGCAAACAAGATGTTTCAGTAGTGTGGTCCAGAAGCCTTTGGTATGTTGCTGCTTATCTTGACATCCCCTTTCCCTCCATTCTGTATTAGGCATTTTAATGATTATTTCTCCTGTGAATAAATTTGTGTCCTTCCAAGCTTAATGTAAGTTTTAGAGTGCATATTTGAACTTACTCATTTGGTTGTGAAGTGTTTGTTGATTGAGGGTTGAAGTTCTAAAGGTTTGACCTTTTTTTTTAATCGAATGGTAACTTGAAGAGACCTGTACAGCTCACCATAGTCTATCTAGAGTAGCGAGTTTCTTTTGCTCATAAAATGAAATAATTTTTCCTCTGTCTAGCTTTCTCATGTGCGGGAGCAGTCAACATAACTTTTGAAGAATAGGTTATGCTAAGTTAGTTTCCTTCTAAGGTAGTGACAAATTCAGAAGATGTATTATATCTAACACCACAACATCATTTGTATTTGTTTGCTTACTTTGTGTCAGGCACTATGCTAAATGCTTTACATTACTATCTGTTGCTGCCAGCCACCTGATAAGGTGGCTAAAATCCCCATTTTTATAGATGAAGAAAGTGAAACTAAATGACTGACTGAAGTACAAGTAATCTGCTCAGAATTACACTGGTGAAGCCAGGATTTGAACCTAGGTTGTCTGACTCCAGACTACTACTATAGACAGCTTCTACCATACTTCCATTATATCATTATATCCTTTTTGGAATAAGTTGGGGATATCTCAGTGGCTGATTTTCTTTCTTTCTTTCTTTTTTTTTTGAGGTGAGGTCTCACTATATGTTTCAGGCTGGTCATGAACTCCTGGGGTCAAGTGATCCTTCTGCCTCGGCCTCTAGAGTAGCTGGGATTACAGGCACATGCCACTGTACCTGGCTAATTTTTAAAAGAATTTTAAAATTTTAGTGACAGAGTCTCACTATTGTTGCCCAGGCTGGAAAAATCACCTGATTTTCTATCAGTCGTTAAGAAAAGGTCTTTTCCTTTATTAATCTTCAGTGGATGAACACCTGGTTGAATATCATACTGAAAAATGTGACCAAAAAAAGTGAATTTGGAGGAGGCTCATGGAGTGGTAGTGGATAAGGTTTTCCCATGGTGATGGATATAAGTCTTTGGGGGAGTGTGTATGTGTGTGTGTATTATGATAGGTGAGGAGTGGACAATGTGAAAATAAAGGTTTTAAGTAATAAACTTGGCATTGTAAGAGTCTGAAAGTATAAATAAATTTCAGAATGATAAATTTGGAATGGAGGAAAGAATAAATTCAATAGGAAACTTAAAGATAATATGGCTATGGATGGAAATGTAACAGTATTTGTACAGACTAGGAAATAAATTGTTCCACTTAATATGGAAGATGATGACTTAGGGACCATGACAGTCTAAAAGTCAGATATGTAGCAGCATTACTTCTGGGATGTATGAAAAAGACTATAAAACAAAAGGGGGCTGGGTGCAGTGGCTCATGCCTATAATCCCAGCACTTTGGGAGGCTGAGGTGGGAAGATGATTTGCGCCCAGGAGTTCAAGTCCAGGCTGGGCAACATAGCAAGACCCCATCTCCACAAAAAAAATAAAATAAAATTAGCCGGGTGTGGTGGCATGCACCTGTAGTCCCAGCTATTCAGGAGGCTGAGGCAGAAGGATCCCTTGAGCCCAGGAGTTCGAGACTGCAGTGAGCTATGATTGGGCCACTACACTCCCACCTGGGTGAAAGAGGGAGACCCTGTCTCTAAAAACAAAAAACAAGAGGGTCTGAAAATAATCTTGTTATCCTTGGTCTACTAGCTTTAGGCAGTCATGGAAGCCACTGAATAGCTCTTGCACATTATCAGCTATATACGAGACAAAAGTGTGTATTTTCTTTCTCTTTCCTTTATTCCTTTTCTCTTCTTCCTCCCATCTCTCATTCCATTCTCCTCCATTTCTTCTAAACCTTTGTCTTAGGATAGGCATAGGCAGATGTTGCTTAGCCCTGTTAGCAGTTGATTCCTGAAAAAGGAATATAGGTCTCTTTATGAAGTACTTTTTTTCCCCTAGCAAACATATTTCTTTAAGTGAATACTCTGATCAGAGTAGGCAGTCTGCTTTGAAATCTACTTCTAGTACTACTGCCAATTCAGATTGAGACATACAAAAGTGAAAAGTTTTTGCTTGGGTTTGTCATTTTGTCTTAATCACCAGAATCTGAATAACTGTGGGTATTTGGAAAAAATCAGATCCTCTCTCAAAAGACAAAGATTTGCCACCCAAAAGGATTTTTGAGATATTTTGGGATCCAAAGGTAGTTGTAAAACTGGCAATTGCTCAAATCCTTTGTAAAAATATGGCAGTATTTTTGCCATGCTCTCACTTAAGAGTTATTTTGTTTTATTTTTGTATATCTATGATAGCATTGAACTAGCAGCTTCTTGATGTTCAGGGTTGATCCTCTTTGGTCCTTTGGGGAGCAGTGACATATTGCCTTTGGAATGGGATCTTAAGAGTGACAGAGTTGGTGGTAAGCCCTAAATTGTCCAAAGGAGGGAAGTAGTTGGCCAACTCCTATTTCTGTTAGTATGAGATAGTGTTCTAGAGCAAAGTTTCCAAACTTTTCTGCATTGTGGCACACTTGAAAAATGATTATAATTGTATGGCAAACTATAGTCAGGCCCTCCCTGGTACCCTGAAGCACATCTGTAATCCATTCTTGGCACACTGGTTGGGAAGTTTTCCCCTAGAGCTTTGCCCTAGAGAAAAAGAATATGTTACTCTGCTTAATACCTTCTGTTTGTTTAGCATATAATAATTTACAAAGCACTTTCACATATATTCTCATTTTATTTTTACTCCAGTCACATCAAATAGGTAGAGCAGATAACATTACCATGTTAGAAAAGAAGAAATTGAGATTTAGGTAATGTGCTTTGAACAAGGCACACCCTTAAAAAGGGATGGATCAGGAATTTAAACCCCAGTGGAAGAGTCCCTGGAGGTTAAGCCAGTGGCCTGTAATCTCCAGGATGGCCAGGACCCTATCTCTCTTGTTTCAGAGTGCTACCTCCAGCATCTAGGGCAGTGCCAGACACGTAGAACCTCATAATAGGTATCATTTATTGACAGCTGCTCTGGCTAGGCATTATGCTTTATAGATACTATCTGTGTATTAGGTTGTCTTATTTTTTGTTAACAAATGGAAAAACAGGTACGGAAACCAACAGAAATTATTAGTCCCGGGTTACCCAAGTAGTAAAAAGAGAACCACAGGATTCATAACCAAAGTTGCTTGACTCCAAAGCTTGTACTCTTTTCACTATAGTGACTAAATAATTCCATGACATTGGGGGTAGAGCCTGGGTGTCAGTTAAAGCATATGATATTGGTGGCAGGGAATGGTGATGGTGCTGGTAAGGGAGATAAGCAAGTGGATGAATAAGTGTTTATCTTTGGCAGTTTTGAGGTAGAGTTCTAGAGATGATAGCTGTCTAATAAGATTTCCAAAGTGTTTGGAGTGCAGGTGGAGTAGAAAAGAAAGTAACTTGGGCCATTGGTATGACAGATACTTCTAACAAAAGGGCTAAAAAAATATAGATCTTCTTCCTATGTGGCTAAATGTTAATTATAGATTATTTCTTAAAGATATGCTTACAGATGATTTTTATTTTCTTTCTGTATTTCCCAGTTATTCTATACTACATATTAATTACTTATAAAATTAAAAATATTTTTAATTATTAAAATACTACATATTCTTGAAATAAAAATTTAAATAATATCATAAGCAGATGGAACAGAAGTTTCTTCTACTCCTTTAATCCCTCCATCCCCCACACCCCTCTCAGTTTGAAAAGTAGGTTTGGGGATCAGATGAACTGTATGAGGAAGCTCTAAACCTACTCTAATACCATAGTCACCAGCCACATGTGGCTATTTAAGTTAGTTAAAATCAAATACAATAAAAATTCAGTTCCTTGGTCATACCAGCCACACTTCCATGCTCAGTAGCCACGTGTGGCTAGTGGCTACTTTATTGGACAGTGGAGATTTAGAACATTTTCAACTTTGGCCAGCCCTGGTAAAACTTTAAAATGCTATATGATTGGTGACATAATTACTATATTACTGTACCAAGAGTTAAAAAATCTCTGTGTTCCTGTGGTGCCTAGCAGTTTTTGTTTTAGCTGATGAAATATTATTGCCATGTTCTCTCTTATTTTTTTTTGTTTTAACTAAATCCAGATGGTCAAAGTTGAAGTCTAATGTTTTTCTTGGATATTCGGGGATTATAGTTAGCTGCTTTTCTAGGATAAAGATGTCAGCTTTATTAAGGGCATGAGTGTTTTCTATCCCTTTTGAGCTCTAGATCTGTATATCTTGCTGTCTTGTTGACACCCTCTCTTGAATATCTTAATGGTATCTCAAATCCAGTATATCTAAAACTAAACTGATTTCCCCCCCTCCCCTCAACCCCCCCCAAATATCGGTCCATTCTTTGTTCCTTTTTTCAGTGAATGATATCCAATTATCTTTTCATTGTAAGATCCAGAAAACTAGGAGTGATCCTTAACTCCCTCTCCCTGATACATCCAATGTGTTAACAAGTTTTGTTAATCTCACTTTCTAAATGTCTCTTGAATTTTTCTATTTCTTCCTGTTTCCACTTCTACCACTTTAGTTTATTACCATCTTCTTGCCTGAAACTTCTAAAATAGCCTTCATTCTTGTCTACCCACTTCTGTTTTGCCCCCTCTGTAACCCATTATCCATCCTGAAGGCACAGTGATTTATTTTGAAACACACATCTGATTGTCACCTCCTTCCTCCTCCAATCCTTTATGGCTTCCCATTGCTTCTAGGATAAAAATAAAACTCCTTAACAATGCTTAGCTCTCCAGCCTCATCTGGTACTGTGTTCTACATAGCTCTCCACTTTAGCCATGCTGGCCTTCTTTAGTCCTTTCTACTTGCCTTGCTCCCTGCCATTTTTGTTGGGCTTTTGCACATGCTTTTCTGTCTGGGCCATTCTTTCTTTACTTTCACTTCACTTCACTTCACTTGTTAGCCCCTAGTCATCCTTCACACCTCAGCTGAAGTTTTACATCCTTAAGGAATACACTAACCTCCTAGATTGAGGTAATAGTATCATACATTTCCCATAGTTGCGATTTACATCTATTTGTGTGATTATAAGATTGTTTTTCTCTTCAATGGCTTACGAACTCCGTGAAGGTAGGACCACATCTTGCTTTCATTTTTAGCTCATTATTGAATCCCTAGGACCTAGCTCAGTGCCTGACACCTAAATATTGACTCATTGAATTTCCAAGTTGATAGTATTAAGGATCTCAGTTCATGGAGTTTTGTAATAAAATATTTTGAATATGAATTTTTATCAAAATAGTAGTTAAAATAGTAGTACAGGTTGAGCATCCCCACTCCAAAAATCTGAAATTTGAAATGCTCCAAAATCCAAAACTTTTTGAGCCCAACAAGACACTGTAAGTGGAAAATTCCACACCTGACCTCATGTAATGGGTCAAAGTCAAAACGCAAGTGCATAACGCAGTTTTATTCAGAATCCGCAAGAGAAAAAAGACCCTACCAGCCCCCTTCAGCTGCATTATATCTTTTTCACACAAACTCAGATTCCCCCATGCACGTATACTCACAAAGGGTAATAAAATGGCACGTGTGTGTAAGAAAATGATCACTTATTGCTAACATATAAATTCAGAGTCAGGAATGATGGTGATGCCAAACAACCACAGATTGTCCACGTGAGTGGCTGAGATAGTGACACCTTTGCTTTCAGGTGGTTCAATGTGCATAAATTTTGTTCCATGCAAAAAATTATTTAAAATATTGTATAAATTACTTTCAGGCTATGTGTATAAGGTGTATATGAAACATAAATGAATTTCATGTTTAGACTTGGGTCCCTTCCCCGAGATATTCCATTACGTATATACAAATATTCTAAAATCCAAAAAAATCTGAAATGTGAGACATTTCTGGTCCCATGCATTTTAGTTAAGGGATACTCAACCTATAGTTAAATTGCCAGCTGTTTTTTTCAAATGTGTGGAAATAAATTATTAATAGTTATTAAAGTATAGCACAATATTCATAGATTATTTTTTAATAAATTCTTTTGTTTTTGATGGTTTTAGATTTACAGAATTATTGTGAAGGTAGTATGGAGCTTCCTGTATTCCTCAAACCCAGGTTCCCCTATTATTAACATATTACATTAGTATGATACATTTGTCACAATTAATGAACCAATATTGCCACATTATTATTAACTAAAGTCCATATTTTATTCAAATTGCCTCAGTTTCCCCTAATGTCCTTTTTCTGTTCCAGGATCCCATCCAGGATGCCATGTTACATTTAGTGGTTGTGTGTCTTCTTTGTTTTGACAGTTTCTCGTATTTCCTTGTTTTTGATTACATGTTGATAGTTTTGAAGATTACTGGTCAGGTATTTTGTAGATTGTCCCTCAGTTGGGACTTGACTGATATTTTTGTCATGATTAGACTGGGTAATGTGTTTTCGGGAGGAAGACCACAGGGGTAAAGTGCCATTCCCATCACATCATATCAAGAGTTCATACTGTTAATATGACTTAGCACTGTTGATAGTAACCTTGATCACCTGGCTAGAGGTAGTATTTGTCAGGTTTGTCTGCTGTAAAGTTACTTGTTTTCCACCTCCCTTTGCATATTGCACTTTTTAGAATAAAGTCTCTATGTGAAGCACACGATAGGGAGTGGGGAATTATGCTCTACCTCCTTAAGGGTAGAGTAACTACATTAATTTTTAAAAAATCTTCTGTAAGGGACATTTGTCTCTTCTCTCCCATTTATTAATTCATTCATTTATTTATATCAGTATTGACTCATGGATATTTATTTTATACTTTGGGTTATAATCCAGTAGTACTTTATTTATTTTGTTGCTCAAATTGTTCCAGCTTTGGCCACTGGGAGCTAATTTAGTTGGTTCCTATATTCCTTTGATATACTCCCATCATTGTGAGATTTTTTTGTTGTTGTTTGTTTTTGAGCACTTTTTTTTTTTTTTTTAACTTTCTGGCACTGCAGAGTTGCTCCAGGGTTGTCTTGTATGTTACCTGTACCAGGTCTAGAATCAGCCATTTCTCCAAGGAGCATTGATTCCTTTTATGGAGAATGGTATTAGAAACCAACAACTCGGCACTGTGTGTGCTCATTGCTATTGGGGTGTCATTGCTTCTAGGCCCTCCTAACAGATAGAGCAAGGAAATACATATGTGTACGCTAACTTGTGTATATACACGTATCTATAAATAGTTCTATATGTAACTATCTGTATGTATATTAAGCTATATTCTTAGATTATTTACTATGAGGTTTTCTCCACTGAAAAAAAAATTACCTGTGGATATTGAGGGATTTATTTTATATGGTTTTGGGAATTTAGTAACAGAATTAAAGTAACTCTCCAATTACCCATTGCTAAGGGAGAAAAGCAGTTCAGATAATACCAAATAACAGGTAATCTGTTTGATGTTGCAATGAAATCAATGACAACAGACACTAAACACAGATGACTCTCTCTCTTCGTTCTTGGTTGGCGCTTCACTCACTGCTTATGTTCTGGAACTCAGCTAGCCATCTATGATGAATCAGGCCATAGTACACTGAATAATTTAGAGTTTATTTACTGCTAGTTTTCTTTTCAGAGAGTAATTTAGTTTTCAGGGTCTTATTACTTTACTTATTAATTTCTCTGTAACACAGTCTGAATGGGGAAATTAAAAAGACTTCTCTAAATAGTTAATTTTGTTTCTTGGTTAAGAATTGATTATGGTGCTGGGGATAGGCATAGTTGAATATCTGTTAGGTTGACTTTTAAATTGTTTCACATTACTGCATATAATTAAGAATTAACTATATTTTGTCAGGGCTTTCTACTTTTGAATTTTCAAGACTGATATGTTTATCTTAATGAGTAACCTGAACTTAATTTATCAGTATCTAAAAGGACCTGTAGGTATCTAGCAAAATAGCTTTTACAGATACCAGATTACTCTTGATATAAAGACAGATGCATAATGTAAATGATTCTATATTATCTTATTTCTTTTTATTTGGTTATTTATGAAAAAATTTGATATGCTTTGAACATATTGTATGGTAAGCTGTTTTCAGTTCAATATCATTTGCATTGGACTGTAGGGAAAAGGGTTTTTTTCTATGTTAGGAAAGCTATCATAGAAAACGAAATTGACTAAAACAGAAAGCTTTATATTTGGATATATTTTCAGCTTTAAACATGTAGTTATTTAATGGAGTCATTGTATATTTTAACTCAATTTTTTATTGTAAACAAGTCAGTTCAACTTGAAAATTAATATTGAATTATGAAATTAAAACAAGTCTTTGCCAAGTTTCAACTTATGTTTTCTTGGTATAAGCACTGTTTTCTGAATATAAACCTATTTTCATTGTCATCTCTAAAAATCCGGTAGTTTTATGGATACTGTAAAGATGTTGAATACAGATGTAATTGTGTAAATTTCAGAATGTTTTATTTTGAGGTGAGAGTTTTGTTATAGTTTATGAAAGATATTTTCCTATTCAGACCTCAGGGCTATTTGGGGACTTGCAAATAAATGTGACCCCCAGCAGCTTCAATTCTTGATATTCAAAAGTTTAATACTCTTTGAGTTAAATATAATGTGATATTATTTAGCAGAAAGAATGTGTTTTTTCCTTTTAACTTCTAACAAATTCTGTATCTAATGTTTAAAAAGTATAGAAAAATGTGGTAATGTAAAAATGTGGGGAAATTGTGGCTAAAGAATTAAAAATCACTTGCAAAATAAACATATTATGGTAAAATAAAAATACAGGTCATATCATTCTCTTACTATTTACACATGAACAAAAGAAGATGGGCATATTCCAATGGATTCCAACAAAAATGAAAGAAATAGAGCCACTTTCTTTAATCCAGTCTCTGGAATATCAATGAAGTAACAGTCTAAAACGAAGAAAGATCAGATCAAAGCAAGCGCAAGTTTCCTACTTTTTGCTCTCACTATTCTGTATTTACTTCTTTAGTATTGTCCTTGACTCACCAGTCAGAATTCTTTGATTCCATACATTATTATTTATAGTACTTCTCAAACTTCTTTTGCTCAAGTACCTTTAGAAAGAATAACTTTTCGGACATTTCTTTGAAAACTCATATTTTGTCATAAAAATTCAGCAAATTTCTTTGCAGACTTATGTGTATTGTTTTATTCAAATGAATTTTGCTTTAAATTCCATTGTATCATATTTATTTTAATGAAAAAGAATATAAATTCATCTTTCAGTGTGATGTGATATGTTTATCTTATTTATGCCTGCCCTGTTTATATCTGCCTTCCTGTGTCTTGGGCATGCCTTTCACACCCTCTATGTTATATGAGCACCTTAATTTGAAAAATCCAAGTTATGGTTTCTGTTCAACAACACTCCTCCCATAGATGCTTTAGTATTAGACTTCTGAGTTTTTAAACTCAGTGTCATTGTAAAGGCGTTTTTTATTTTTTCCAGTATTCATGGAGTCTTTTGTTTCCTCTTGTCTTTAGAAATCCTGGCAAACCTCCTACCTTCTCTTTCCTGAGTTCTAAGAAGACCCTAAATGCACTTAAGAGTTGTACAGAATAAAATTCTCCCTCATTAAATCTGGGGAAAGTTCTTAAATGGTTTCCCTCTATATAGATTGTCTACTCAGTTTATAGAAATCAAATGTGATTTTTATAATAAAATCAAAACAGCCACAAACAATTGGATGAATTATAAACTTCATGTTATGTTATTTATGTATTTTAATAAATGCTAATTAGTAATTCACTTTATAGGTCTTTGATTCTTACACTTATTAGTTAATGAATACCTTTAGCTGATTATATTAATAGAAGCAGAACCCCAGAGATGGCTTAAGACATTCTTGGCCTCCAATATAACTGGCCTGTGAGGCCTGAACATCAGTGGTAGTTCTGTAGTAGTAGTTTATCATTCTGTTTTAAAGACAACTGAATTCATGTAAAGATCAGAAAATGTATATCTTAAACAGCTCAAGTTACAAGTTATTAACGTTTTAAATCTTGTCACTCCCATGTATTTTGGTTATCAGTTATAAACAAGCAAACCTTTAAAAAATAAATGAAGTATATCAGAGTACCTAAAGAATATGAATAACATAGATTTAGTACCTATATCTGTAATTCTCAGAAATTTGATTTTGTGTTTTTTTATCTGCCTTGAGTATTTGGTCTTCTCTAGAGCTGAATGATAATGATATACAGTAGCCCTTATCCTCTGGGGATATGTTCCAAGACTCCTAGTGCATCCTGAAACCATGGATAGTACCGAACCCTACATACACTATATTTTTTCCTATACATACATCCCTATGATACAGTTTAATTTATGAATTAGGCACAGTAAGGGATTAGCAACAATAACTAATAAAATAGAAGTTATAACAATATACTTGTCTTAGTCCATTTGTGTTGCTCTAAAGGAATACCTGAGGCTGGGTAATTTATAAAGAAAAGAGGTTTATTTGGCTTATGGTTCTTTAGACTGTACAAGAAGCATAGTACCTGCGTCTGCTTGGCTTCTGGTCAGGGCTTGAGGCTGCTTCCACTCATGGTGGAAAGGTAAGGGGAGCTAGTATGTGCAGACATCACATGGAGAGGGAGGGAGGAAGGAAGGAAAGGAAAGGAGGTATAACAACCAGCTCTGCTGGGAAATAATAGAGCAAGAACTCATTATTTCAAGGGCACCAAACCATTCATGAGGGATCCACCCCCATTACCCAAACACTGCCTATTAGGCCTCCAACATTGGTGATCAAATTTCAGCATGAGGTTTGGAGGGGTCAAATATCCAAACCATAGCGATACTGTAATAAAAGTTATGTGAATGTGGTCCCTCTCTTTCCCTTTCTCGCAGAATATCTTATTGTACTGTACTCACCCTTCTTGTGATCTGTCGATCTGTTAACCTAGATGGCTGCTAAGTGACTAAGGGTGGTAGCCTATAGCATGGGATGGAGCTGGATGGTGTGAGATTCCATCATGCTACTTAGAAGGACGTGCAATTTAAAACTTGTGAATTGTTTTCTTGTGGAATTTTCCATTTAATATTTTTGGACCACAGTTGACAATCGGTAACTGAAACTGTGGAAGGCTCAACTGTGGATGGTGAGGGTAGGAGGACTACTGTATTTTCCTAATTGGTGCTACTGTTTAATATAGGGGAGCAGATGATAACTCCTATTTCACAAGAAAGTGAAAGATAGCAAAAATGAACTGCCTTAGCTTTCTTCCATTTTTCACTTTACTCTTCACTGGCTCTACAGGTTCCTTCTTCCTTTCATTCTGGCCTCAGTGGAAGAGATTTCCTCCTTCTATCTAAAGGGTAATTCCTCTACCTTTGCTCAGAATTTCATACTGTTTTTAAAAAACTTTTATTTTGATCTAAGTTTAGACTTGAACAGTTGCAAAAATGGTACAGAGAGTTCTCTTATATTCCTCACCTCATTTCCCTAATGCTAACATTTTACGTAACCATAAAATATTATTAAATACTAAGAGAAGGAAATTAACACTGGTATAATATTATTAAACTGCAGACATTATTAGAATTAAACCAAATTTTCAACTACTGTTCTTTTTTGGTTCCAGGATCCTATCTGGGAACCCACATTGAATTTAGTTATTTCTCCGTAGCCTCTTCCAATCTGTAAGTTTCTCACACTTTCCTTGTCTTTCATGACCATGACACTTGAAGAGTACTGATCAATTATTTTTTAGAGTGTCTCTCAGTTTGGGTTTGTCCAGTGTTTTCTCATGATTGAGCTTATGCCTTTTTGGCAAGAATACCACAAAAATTATGTGTCTTTCTCAATCACTGTATTAAGGGGTTTATGATGTTGATATGTCTTACTAACTCGTGATTACTTGATCACTCGGTTGAGTGTGCTGAGTTTTCCCACTGGAAACTACTCTTTCCCTTTTTAGTTGATAAGTATCTTGTGGGAGATACTTGTAGGCTATAAATCCTGTTTTTCCTAAACTTTTGCCCTCTAATTTTAGCATCTATCAGGTGGATCTTGTCTGAACATTTGTGAGGGTGATTCTGGTAGTTTTTCTTATTTTCTAACACCACGTGAGTATGTGAAAATTACTGTGGTTCTAAGAGTCAGAATTATTACAGAATATACAGTATATCCAGAGAAGTGTTGCTCCCTCCTTATCTCTGCTACCCTGTTTCCATTCCCTTCATTTCCCAATTCTTCCTACTCCTTCCTTGCCTGTCCCAGGTAGGTAACCCATCTCCTTAGTTTCTGGTTTATCCTTCCTGTATTTCTTTTGTTCCAGTGAGCAGAAATATGTATTTTCTTATATCCCCCTTCATTCTTATATGAAAGTAGTATACCATAGGTATTTTGGGGGGGGGGTCTTTGGTTTTTTCAGTTAACAGTGTGTCCTAGACATCACTCCATATCATAGAGATCTTCCTCATTCTTTTTTCCCCCCACAGTTACATAGCTTGGATGTACCATAGTTTATTCAGTCACTTTCCTATGTTTCCAGTATTTTACAATTACAAAGAATGCTGCAATGTGTATATGTTTTTGTATAGTTGGAGTTGTATTCCCAGGGTAGATTCCTAGAAGTGGAATTGCTGAGGCTAAAGGTAAGTGTATATGTGATTTTGTTAGGCATTGTCAAACTTCCCTCCAGAATGGTTGTACCAGTTTGCTCAGCAATGTATGAGAGTACCTGTTGCCTCACATCCTCATTAACAGAATATTTAGTCATATGTTAAAATTTTTGCCACTGTAATAAGTGAGAAATGGTATCTCAGTGTTGTTTTAATTTGCATTTTTCTAATTTTGAGTGAGTTTGAGCAGTTTTTATATATTTGAGGTCCTTTTTAGTATCTTTTTTGATGAACTGACTGTTCATGTCTTTTTCCCTCTTTCTATCTGGTTTTTGGCCCTTTTCCCCTTTGTTTTTATGACTTCTTTATATATTAGGGATATTAGCCTGTTGTGGTATATGTTGTGAATATTTCATCCTAGCTTTCTAGTTGTCTTTGTCTTTGCATATACTGTTTGTTGTACAATTTTTAAGAATTTTATGTAGTCAAATTTATTAGTATTTTATTGTCTCTGGATTCTGAGTCAGAATTAGAAAGCCTTTCCCTATACCAACTTTAAAGCACAGTTTAACCATGTTTTTTTCTTTTTTCTTTCTGTGGTTTCATTTTTTACATCCAAATTCCTAGTCCATTTGTAGTTTATTGTGTATGGTGTGAGATATAGATCTAATTTTGTATTTTTTCAAATTGCTACCTAATTTTCCTGACACCATTTATTGAAAAGTCCATCTGTACTTCGGTGATTTGAGATGCCACCTTTGTTATACACTAAATTTCTTTGTATATTTAGGTCTAATTCTAGACTTTTTATTCTGTTCCACTGATCTTTTTGTTCATGTGTTAGCCCCACACTGCTTTAATTCTAGATGCTTTTTGGTATGTTTTAATGTCTGATAAAGATAGTCTCCCTTATGGTATCTAAGAATAGGGGATATCTTTTCATTTGCTCAGGTCTTCTTTACTGTCTTTCAGTCATGCATAAAATTTTTTCTCAGATAGCTTTTAAACATTGTTTAGTTTATTCCTAAGTATTTAATCTTTGTTGCTATTGTAAATGTGATTTTCTCTGCCATTGTGTTTCCTGATTATTGTTTTTGTATATGAAGGCTATTCATGTTTGTATGTTAATTTTGTGTCTTGCTAATTCACTGAATTCTTTTATTTTTGAGTTAGTTTTAGTAGTGATTCTTTGGGGTTTTTCAAGCATACTATTATATCATCTTCAAGTAGAGATAGTATTACTTCTTTACCTGTTATTCCTCTAATTGATTTCTCTTACCTAGTTGGATTGGCTAATACCTCTAGTACAATGTTGAATAGTAGTGGAGATGGTGGGCATCTTTGCTTTTTTTCCTGATCTTAGTGGAAATGCTTCTGTTATTTCTTTATTAAATAAGATGATGGCTATAAGACTAAAATATATATATATTTCATCATACTGAGAAAATACCTGTTAATTGATATTTCTTTGAATGTTAAATTTTGTCAAATATACTCCTTCTCAGTGTGTATGGAGAAAATTGTATGTTTTTCCCTTTGGATTTAGGAATATGGTATATATTAATAGATTTCCTATTTGAACCAATCCTGTACCCCTGGAATAAATCCCACTTGGTCATGTTGTGTTATTGTCTTAATATGGTATTGGATTCTGTTAGCAAACAGTAAAATTGTTCCCTCCAGTGTATTTCAAGAGTAAACATTTCCTTCTTTGCATTATAGTAGCTAACATGGTGTCTGGTATTTATTTATTTGTGTATCTGTCCCCCTGATTAGATTCAGGATGCTTTTAGAGCCCGAACTAGATTTTGCTCGTCATTACACTTAGTGCCTAGCAGAGTTCTTCATATATAGTTGGCATTCTCTAAATGTTATTGAATACATTAGAAGTAGAAGTAGCCCATTAAACTTTTATTGAATGAAATCTGAGTATCATGTTTCACTTAGATAATGAGCAGTCACATATCTGTTATCAATACTAAGGAGCACTGGCCATGAAGATGGGAGAGATCTGAGTTCTAGCCTGGAACTTCGTTTTATGTAGACCACAAATAACTCACGTTTTGGCTTCAGATACCTTTGGATCACAGTTTTTTCATCTGTCAAAGCAAGTTGACACTCTGATCTTTTAAATTCTGTTTCATATCTAAATGATTTTATGAAATTATTTTTTAATCATTGGGGTATACACTTTTACTTTCTGCATAAGAATTTTTCTGAGTTTTTTTTGTCCTTAGAATTGTTTACCTGTTGTAATCAATAGATATGCGCATGATTGTAGTTTTGAAAAGCAAATTCTGACTACAAATAGATTAATTCTATTATGGGATATTTGTAAGAATATCAGTGAGATGATACAGCTCTTTTAACTAAATTATTTAATGTGTGCCCAACACATTTTACTTTTAGGTATGTCTGACTGCAGCGATGATACTGCAACTCTTGGTGCATCTAAACCAGCTACAGAAGAAGTCAAGTCTAATTCTGAGGTGATTGGGTGGTATTTATATTGTTTTTTAAAGTCAGGCCATCTCAATCAAGGTGTTAGACTGTTCAAATTGACTTAGTTGGTCTAAACATGTGCCATTTGAAATAAACTCTTTTGCACATGTAGTCACAGGAAAGGGGTGGAAGGAGAAAGAGCTTTGTCATGGCAAGTAAGTTGCCACTTGCCTTGGGACATCTGAAACTCTAGAGTGTAGCTTACTTGTCACATAAAAATGAACATAAAAGCTATAGGTAAAACTAAGTTTTTGATTTAAATATGAAATATGACAATGGCTGGAAGTTTCTGTTGAAGTAAAAGTAGTAGTGTGCTCACATTTGAGCTCATCTACTCCCATAAGCCCTCTCTAGTTTGGTACGCATTAGAGTCCAGGTGTAGAGCTTTTGAAAAACTGCAGAGTTCTGGACTTTACTTCGGGCTTGCTGACTTTAAATCTGCAGTGATAGACACTGGGCCATGTTTATTTTTTTCCTTTTGAAAGTTCTACAGGTGATTCTGATATACACTACCTAAGAACCACTGTTTCAATTCTTAGAAAAAGGAGAAAGAGATTAAGCAGTTAATTTTGCATTGACTTCAAGTCAATAGATGTTTTTTGAATGCCTAATACTAGTAATGCCTCTTATATTTATAGTGCTTCAAGATTTACAGAGTAGTACTTTCATATTGTCTCATCTTGATCTTTAGAATAATTCAGTATAATTCAATTAGGTAAGTAAAACAACTATTTTTCCAATTTTTTAGTTGAACAAATTTAACTTTCAGAGAAATGGTGACTGGTTTAGAGGAATTGGTAAAGCTAGAACACAACATGGGGTCTTCTGACTCCGGTTGCACTGTTTCCGTACCAATTTGCTACCTGTTTATGTAGCACAAGCTAGGCACAGTATTTCTTCAGTTAAACCAAGATACTGTGAATCTGTCTGATGAGCTTTAATGTAGGATTTAGAGCTAGATTATTTACTTTCAATCCAAAAATCAAAGATGAGTTCTGGTTGGCAAAATATGTATTATTTATGGAGAATTCAGGATTCTTTGTGATTTAAAATAGCTTGGCTGTTTACCATTTGGCAAAGCAGTGTTGTAGTTATATATAGTCCTAAGAAACTAGAGAAATATATGTACTATACTTAATTGATGGATTTCATTTTGTTACGATTAGATCTCAGAATCTATACCATTGAGAGATGATTAGAAGTTTGATGCGTATGTGCTACAGGAAAGATTGACACCCCAGCCAATGATGGGATTCATAATAATAAATGAAAATATTCTGTTAGTGGTTTACCACTGTGAGTTTTATCTATGTGAATGTCACTCTTATAGATGCTAAACTAGAAATTTCCTGCTCAATAGAGAGTTAAGCCTGGATGACGGTGATCTGAAAGGAAACCGCTGCCAAGTAATTGTTCGTATTTGTCTGTAAATTAACATTAACATCCTTGTTAGGCATTCCATGTGTTTTTAGCCACACTCAAATGTGTAGCATCCATAAGGAGTATTGTAATTAAAAAAAAAAAAAAAGACCAGGTGCTTGAATATAAAATGAATTTATGCCCCATTTTGAAAGCATTATATGAGTTTACAGTTAACCAAAGTAGGATTTAAGAGTATTTTGTAACTTCAAAACTCCTCGTTTTTTGGTATTCTAGTAATTTAAACCTGCTTTTTCAAATTTTGTGGGTCAGTTTTGTTTACAAGAAGAAACAGTAACCTAATAGGCACCATTTGTTGAGGGCCTATGAGGTGCCAGGCGTTTTATTTTATTTTATTTATTTTATTATATTTTATTAGGTTTTGCCTATATAATCTCATTTAATGCTCCAGTAACCCTATAATCTCCCTTTTATAGATTAGGCAACTGAAACTTGGAAGGGTTAACATAGCTGTTAAGGAGCAGAGCTATGATTTGAGCCTAAATGAAAGTGGGAAAGAGTAAATTTAAGAAACTAAATAGAAAAAATTGTTTAAAAGTTGAAGCAAGAAATTGGGGAAACAAGCAAATATGGTATATTTTTAATAACAATGACAACAAAAGCAAGCAAGCCAAGAAGTTGTGCTAGATATTTATTAGTTTGTTGAGATTATAGTCTGAATTCTTTCTGTCTGCCCTTCAATATTATGACACTAGAACATATGCCAGTTTCTAATATTCAAGAAAAATATACAAATATTTGCTTTCTTCTTTTGTGTAACTCAGAGGTCTAAAAAGTAAATTGAGTACAGATCCTGCATTAAAGGTGCCTATTGATTGATTAATAGAGGAAATTTTTTAAAAAATAAAATGCAAAATAATAATGCCTTTATAGTGGTACAGTGGTACAGTGGTACAGTTCGGAGGAGTATCAGCCAGGAATATCAGTGAAGGTGGCATTTATACTGGATCTTATAGCATAGGTAGAATTTGAGCACATGAGTGATGATGGTCACTGCTTGAGCAAAGGCATAGAGAAAGGAAATAGAGAAACATATATAGGGAACAGTAGGTAATTGTTTGATTTCATAGGGTATCTGAAGAAGCATAATTTGTGGAAAGAAGATGGTTCAGATCATGGAAGGATTTTGGGTGTCAAGTTAAAGAAGTGTAGACATTGGGGTGAGACGCAGACATGTTAGGTATATACGTGTTATTTTACAATATAATGTAAAATAGTGTTTACTGCTGTAAAGCATGGTAGGGGGCTAAAGAGTGATGAAGAGTGCTAATTTATATAGGTTGGTCAAGGAAAGTCCTTCTGAGGAGATGATATTTGAGCAGAAACCTGAATGAGATGAGGGAGAGAGGCATGTGAAAATCTAGGAGTAAAAACCTCCAGACAGAAGAAACAGCAAGAGTGAAAATAAGATTGTGTGGTGTGAGAAATAGTGGAGAGGATTCTGTGGCTGGAACTGAGTGTCAGTGAGGAAAGAGTCGGAGGAAAGTGGTTCAAGAGATAGCTAGCAGCTAAGATTGGCTTGACATAGAAATGAGAATGACAGGCAGAAGATGAGAAATATGAGAAGATTTGAAGTACAGTATTCAGGTAGTAGGTAGCCAAAAAGATAAGACAAGTTTGGGGTTGACACTAATAGTTTAAATATTGCTTAAGAAAAATTTAAAGCATATACAAGAAAAGGACAAAATAGTAAACAAATTCCCATATATTCATTATCTGGGTTCAATAATTATCTGGATTTCACCACATTTGCTTCATCCATGTATAATAATAGGTTTGAGAATCATCTTCCTATTAAAGCCATGAAGTTGCCAATATAGATGGAATAAAGAAAAAAACCAAGGCTACAAACAGTTAACATTTACAGTCATATTTCAACTCTGTCTTGATCGTGGTCTGTTTTAGAAAAGTGTAGTTAGGGTACCCATAGCAACAAAGTTATGAAGAGTAGCTGTGCTGGTAAATAACTAGTGTTGTTGGAACTACTCCAAGTATTTGTTCTATTGGTTTTGAGCTGAAATCACTATGCTATAACATCTTTATATGATGTTTTCATTATATAGTAGTTTTACATTTGTTTCTCACAATAGCTGTCTGTTATGTAGGTGAAGTTAATAATTCCATTCTATAAATAAGGAAATTGAAAGTTACAGAGGTAAAGTGACTTCTGTGAAGTATAAAAAGGGGCAGAACTCGACCTCAAATCCATGTCTTTAATACCTTGCTTAGTTCTCCTGAAACTTCATGTGGTAGGGCATATTCGCCTAATACTTTGAACCATGTTGAATTAACACTTTGTAATAAACTCATTAACAATTTTTAAAGAAGGTCATATTTTTACTAATACAGAAGGAAATTTCAAAGACTATTTGAATTATGAGTTTTAATATAATTACTTTCTTTTTTTATAGGCAAAAATCTGAATAATTTCATCTGACACAGAAGGCATTTGTGCTTTTTGGTATTGGAACAAAATATGGTCTCTGTTGAGATGCATAATTAGTCCATGAAACACTGCGACCTTCATTGTCTGAAGCCATAACTAGAACAGTTAGGGTTGAATTGGCTTCTTTTCTTTTACTGTTTACTTTCTTCACTGCTTTGTCTAGAATTGACTGAAATTAAGAACTTAATCCTTTAAGTTAGAAGAATTGATAGCAGGACAGAATACCTACTGAACATGTGCATTCAATGACCAGAGCATTGGAAATATTTCACAGTACTTTTTATTGCATTTTCAAATAACTTTTTTTAAAAAAGTAGATTTAAGAAACAGTTGGAAAAACTTTAAGCTTATTATTATACCACTTTGTTTTTGCTCAATAATAAACTGGATTAAAGAACAATGTTAAATGTGTGTGTTTTAGAAAATTTAATGCCTTATATAGTTCCACAAGTCTAAATAAGGCTAAGACAAGTTCTTTTAGATCCTTTCTAGAAAGTTTCAACGTTGTTTCTAAGCATTTTAGAAATTAAGTTTCACTATGAATAATGTAGTGTATTGATAACAGCAAGAAACATTTCTAGGATGCCTTTCTTTTGCATTATTAAGATGTTTTTTAGTCTTTGGATAAACCTTTGTTAATGATGCCTCCTTTATTTTCCGTATGGTATTCACCTACAAATGCCAAACTGTTAAATGTAAAGCCTTTTGTTATATTAATGCCAAGGTATATTTTCAGGATTTGAAAAACTTAAGTAGCACAAGAAAAAGATTCCATGAACTTTTTTCTTTTAGCCCTAGGTCTTGGGCAGCTACAGAAAGGGCTTTAGACTAGGTAAATTGTTGCATTGAATTGGTGAATTGTTGAGTTGAATTGTCAGGGAGGAGAGTTACTGTGTATCCTGAGGATAAAGATGAAGTTAGTGAAGATTTGTCCACTGTCCAAATTGGCCAGTATGAAGAGAGTCGGGGAGAGTATTGTATGAGAAGTAGGTAGGGGTCAGACTGTAAGCAGTTTTATGAGCCATGTTATCACTATTGTAGGGCTGAGAAAGTTTGCTGGAGTGCTACTTGGTCCACCAAAAAAAGGTGGGGGGTGGGGGGGTGATTCTCCCCCAGTGCAGTTGAAATGGGTTATATTTATGACATTTTGAGTAAATATTAAGACTGATGGGGCCAGCTAGTCTAAGAAGCAATTTATAGCATCAGGCTATTTATAGAGTTTCTCAACTTGACATGACTGACATATTTAGCTGGATAATTTTTTATTGTGGGGGATTATCCTTTACCGTATTGTAGAATGTTTTGCAGCATCCCTGGCCTCTGCCTTCAAAATGCCAGTAGCACACCATCCCCAGCTATAACAACCAGACCTTGCCAAATGTTTGTGGGGGGAGGGGCAGGTGGTCAAAATCCACTCCCCACCATCTATGTTTGAGAACCACTGAGCTATCAGGGTCAATGGTAGCACAAGCATATTTTCTGGCAGTTGATGCCATTTTCAACAATAGGCTTCCTGGAACTCCTGATTTCTGGGTGTCTTAGTTTAATTCTGCAACTGCCAACTGCTAGGAGGAGGAGGTTCCTGGATGTAGCTCTCTCTAGGGCTCTGGTATTAGCAGAAAGCCCTAATGATATAAATGGAGATGATGCTTCAATCTTGAGTTGTTGGAAGTGAATGGTCAGAGTAAATTAAGATAGGTGCCACTCTTTAACTGTGCAGGATGGTTTGGAAGTAGAAGAAACAACAGTACAATTTGTCAACATCAAGAAAGCAGTGGGTTTGATTCATATAAATGTCTGAATGTATATTTATTGGTTGGAAGTGCCCGTTGATATATTTCAGTCACTTTTGGAGAGGCAGTGCAATGTGGAGGTTAAAAACTCAAACCAGTTTGCCAGGTTTTAATCACCAGTTCATTACTTACTAGCTGTGTGTTATTAAGCAAATTGCTTAATCTTTCTGTGAAATGGGAATAATAATGGTACCTAGGTCCCAGAGTTGTTGTGAGGTTAAGTGAGATAATGCACATAAAGCAAGTGGAATTAAATCAGTTAATATGTGAAAAACACATAGAACAATGCCTGACACATAGTAAGTACTCATTAAGTGTTAACTTGTACTGTTGTAGGGCTTCGTTTACAAGAGGATGCATTATTTAAATTAGTTAAATTCCTTAACCTTTCTAGGCCTCAGTCTCCTCATCTGTTAAAATTGGGAAAATCATATTTACCTCACAGTTGTGAGGGTTAAATGAAATAATTTTTGTAATGTGCTTAGCACAGTGCCTGGCATGTAGTAAACATTCAATAAAAGCCAACTTGTTAGTTATTACTGTTGGTATTAGAATAGGGAACCATGAAGTTATCAAACAAGTTCCATAGCATTCTGACATTCTGAAAAGTTGCTAGACCATTTCAGAGTTATCACTTGATACTCAAAAGTGTTCATAAAGATATTGGAAGACTATTTTCCATTTATGTACTTACTGATTGTAAGTCTGATATCAAGGTCTTATATCACAAGGAGTTATGAAACCAGCTCCAGTTCATTTACTCAGAAAAGGGATTTACTAAGAGGATATGTGGTAGCATATAGAATTGTCAGGAGGGTTGGAAAACCAGGTTCCAGGCCACACATCTGTGAATATTGATCCAAATTCGTGGTTCAGCTGTGGTCCAGTGAGTGTGCCAGATTGCTTAGCACCAGATGTAGCAGCTTGCACTGCCAGTACCCCTAGCTCTGGTGACTGACTAGATGCTGCCACTAGTGCTGTGGCCACTGCTGACCCAGGAATTTGATCTTGCTGCAGTTATTGTTGCCCCCTAGTAAGTTCCTTGATATTCCTTTCTTCTTAGCATTAGTTTCTGATTCTAAGTCTGGGACAAATGCCTTTGATTTGGTAGAACTTAGGTCATGATGGCAGTGCCTTAGACCTTGGGAAACAAATAATAATTATAATAACATAGCACTTATTATATGCCAGACACTTTTCTAAGAACCTCACATATATTTTATTTGATGCCACAACAATGCTATGAGGTAGGTACTGCTGTCGTTTTACAGATGAGGAAAGAGAGCTTTAGGAACTTGCCTGAGGTTCACAGCTAGTAAGTAGAGGAGTCATGAATTGAACCCAAGCAATCTGGCTCCAGATATTTGTTTGTTTATCAGGTATTTTGAGCTTTTATATAATACAAGGCAGGCTCTGCCTTTCCCCAAGCCTCACAATGTGGAGGCTTTCCCCTACTTTGGTTGGGGATGGGGTTGGGCAGCCAAAAAGAATGAGATGTACGTAATACTTGGCTGATGTCTGACTTGGCAAACCAGTTACGCCTCTACTGCTGTTTTAAAAGATATAAGATGAGGAACAGAGGGATTTTTTTTCTTCACGATTGCATTTTATGCTCTGCCATTCTTTAGATACTTGCCATTCTTTAGATACTCTCCTAGAGGCAGTACTTCTGATTTTCAGACTCTGGGTCAAACAGGGACTATATGTTTGTAAATGATACTTAGAACTATGCAGTCATTTTTATAGTGAAAGAGTATTGGTGTAATTTATTTTTTGTAGGTGAGACATATTTTGGAAAATGACAAACTTCTTTTGGTGCTGGGTTTTAGACCTGCAAATCAGTCCCTTCCTGTAGTTGGGCACTGTGATCAGGGTCACACACCTCCCCCCACCAGACTGGTATGGTTGCTCTGTGGGTAGATTTTGGGCTTGCAGGAAAAATAGGTCCTCTGCTATTAGAGATAATAAAATGGAATTTTACCTTTTTTCAAAATAAATCAACAGTTTATTGAGGTAAAATTTATATACAATATAAATGCACTCATTTTAGATGTACAGTCCAATGAGTTTTGACAAATGTATTAATATAAACTCGGGAAGTCATAATCACAATCAAAATACAGAATATTTCCATCACCCTAAAGTTTCTTGTGCTCCTTGGCAATCAGTTCTCCCCTATACCACCTCTCTCGCAGGCAACCACTCATCTGTCATAACAGATTAGTTTTGTATGTTCCAGAATTCTGTATAAATGGAATCATATAGTATGTATTCTTTTGTGTCTTTTTTTTTGTCTCAGCATAGTGTTTTGAAATTAAGAAGTGTTGCATGTGTCAGTAGTTCATTCCTTTTTATTGCTGAGGTATATTTTATTGTATGGTTGTACCACAATTTACTCATTAACCTGTTGATGGACTTTTGTTCTAGTTTTAGGCTCTTATGAATAAAGCTGCTATGAATACACATATACAAGTCAGGACATGTGTTTTAATTTCTCTTTGGTAAATGCTTAGGTGTAGTGCGGCAAAGTCATATGGTCAAGTGTATATTTACTTTTATAAAAAGTTGCTAAAGAGTTCTCCAAAGTGAAGTACTTTTTTACATTTCCCCTAGCAATGTATGCAAGTTCTGGTTGCCCTTCATTAACATTTGGCATAATCAGTTTTTTTTACTTGAGCCATTGTGGTGGATATGTACTAGTATCTTATTGTGGTTTTAATTTGCCTTTCCTTGATGACTAGTGATATTGAGCATCTTTTCATGTACTTATTTGTTATTCATATATTTTCTTTTGTGAAGTGTCTGTTAAAATTTTGGCCAATTTTTATTTGTGTTTTCTTATTGAATTGGAAGAGTTATTTACATATTTTGAGTATCAGTCATTTATCAGATATAGATATTGCAACTAATTTTCTTGCTGTCAGTAGCTTGCCTTTTCAATTTTTAATGGTGTCTTTTGAAAAGAAGTTTTAATTTTGATGAAGTACAGTTTATCAGTTTTTTCTTTATTATTTTTGCTTTTTCTGTCTTATCAGAGAAATGTTTGTCTACCCCAAGGTCATGACTCAGTACTAACCCTCCCCAAGATAACCACTATTCTGCCTACTATCATCATCTATTGGTTTTCTTTTTGAGTTGAATTATACAGTATGTACACTTTGGTTCTGGCTTTATTTGCTGAACATATGTCTGTGAATGTTCAGTGTGTCCATGCCCATGTTTTTTGATGCAGTACTATTTTATTGCCATGTGGTATTCCATTGTATGACTCTACCACAATTTATTTGATGGACATTAGGATTGTTTCCAGTTTTGGCAGTTTTGAGTAAAGCTGCTATTGTTACCAAAAGCTCGGCCACTTGTCCTCAAGGCTGAATCAGAAGAATGAGAACAAGTGGTTTGAGGGGAAGGAAAGAGAATTTTTATTACTTTGCCAGCAAAGGAGGAAAAATGGTAGACCGTCTCATCTCAAAATCCAAATTTCCTGAACATAAGCAGAAATACAGAGCTTTTAAGGGGAGGGCACCTCAGTTCTAGGCTATTGTGGTTAACTATTCTAATCTTCCCATCTGTGCCGAAGACAAAGCCCCACCTGTGCCCACCTGGGGGGCAGCCACCAGCCTGGGATGCAAGAACAAAAGGTCTTCTCCCTGCTCCCAACCACTGTCCTGAGGCAGGGATGCAGGTTTCAGTTCTCAAAAAGAGTAGGGGAAGTTTCAAAGAGACAAAATATTTTTGCTGTTTTTTTTTTTTTTCCAGGCCATTCCCTGTTACATATTCCCCACTGTCAATTTTACACTTCCGTATCTATGGGAGGAGGGGCGATTACTCTGTTACACTATGAATATTCTTATACTTATCTTTTGATGGGCATATGCATTTATTTTTCTTGGGTATATTTCCTAGGAGTGGAATTGCCAGCTGGGTTATAGTACTATGTTTAATAGTACTGCGAAAGAGTTTTTCCAAAGTGATTTTCCCAAGTTTTACTTGCACCAGCAATGTATAAATCTAGTAGCCCCACATACTTGCTACCACTTGGTTTTGTCAGTCCTTCTAATTTTGGCCGTTCTAATGGGTGTATGTGGTATCTTATTTGTAGTTTTAATCTGCACAAGTTGAACTGAATGACTTTGTAGATCTTTCCCCATACAAGGTTTTCTATTTGTTTTTCAAAGTGGCAAAGGTTGTGCCTGAAGGTACAGCAGGTAACACAGGGCCTTAAATAATAGTAGGTGTTCTTGGGTTTTTATATAAACACAATGGATATTTGTATAACTGATTTTGCTGTGTTAACCTACCTTTCTTGTCTAGGACATGCTTATAGCATTGGTTCTCACCTGGCTGCACATGAGAATCACTTGGCTATTTGTATAGGAATTTAGTGGAGCCCATAATTAAATCATGATCTCTGTAGAGAGGTAAAAAGCTTCCCAGATAGTTCTAAGAGCAGAGTGTGTTAGCCTGTTTTTGTGTTGCTATAAAGGAATACCTGAGACTGGGTAATTTATAAAGAAAAGAGGTTTATTTGGCTCATGGTTCTGCAGACTATACAAAGAGTATGGCATCAGCTTCTGCTTCTGGTGAGGGCTCTAGGGAGCTTCCAATCAAGGTGGAAGGTGAAGGGTAGCAGACGTGTCAAATAGTGAGAGAAAGAGCAAGAGAAAGCCTATGTTCTTTTAAACAACCAGTTCTCATGTGAACAAATAAAGTGAGAACTAATTATCTCAGGGAGCGCACCAAGCCATTCATGAGGGATCCACCCCGTCACCCAAACACCTCCCACATACAACACTGGGGATAATTTCAACATGAGATTTGGAGGGGCCAAATATCCAAACTATGTCTCTGAGGGTTGAGAATCATTGGCATATATGAATGAAACATTCCATTGCCTCTCAAAAGGCCTTGCTATACCCTTTAGAAATGAAGCACAAACTATAAAAATCTTTATTAGGTATGTGCCATGTTAATTTATCCCCAACTTTGACCCATTGAAAGGATTCAAGAAGCTAGTTTCCAGCTTTCACTTTTTTGGTTGTACGATATTCTAACTCTCCAGTTCCACACTTATGTTTTTTATTTTGCATTTTTCTTCATGTTACAAGGCTAATTCTACTTTTAAAGTGCATTCTACCACATGTGAATCAAGAAAATCACCTATTATAAAACAAATGCACTTTTTCTGTTAGCATATAAAGCAGTATTGTAGTTTAAGAGCATTTGCTCAGTTTTGATCTTCTCAAACATGATTGTGGATTTAGAACATACTTGAAATTAACAGGGAACAAAAGAAGAGGGGCATGTTTTGGTTGTTGCTTTATAAAATAAAAAGTGAATAAAATGTGTTCAGCTTTTTGTTCATGAATATAATAGTAAATCTAACTTCCTGTTGGTATGTAGGTTTGCCACATGAGAATGCTTTTAGATCATGTCCGAACAAGTACCATCATAACCTGGAATGTGATATCCACATATATTGGATTTTTAAAGATTGTTTCTAAAGATTGAACTATATGGAGTATATGCCTACTACTTTTTTTCTAACCTAGAAATAATTCAGTGGTGGCAAAGCTAGTTTATACTAACCTGGAAAAGCTGATTGTTAAAATTTCGAGAACTTGTAAGCCAGCTGTTAAACATAGCCATTATTTTAAAAATTATGTAAACTTACGATTAAATACATATACTAAAAACAAAGATAATACATACTCAAAACTTACTAGTTCCTAAGCATTTTACTGTCTATTACGGTTACCTGTGCTCTAGAAGTTATTTGTGTCTTATGGTGTGCTACTGCATAGCTCTCCCTGCCTCTGCATTCAGTGAGGTCATGTTGGAAGCTTGGAAATTGGCCACAGTAGGAGTACTGACAGCATGAAATGGGCAAACACCAAGATCAGGGCTTTTTTTTCCCTTAATTTGGAGAACTAGTTGTTAAACATTTACTAGCACACCACTGGAAGCATCGTTTTTATTCAGTGAATGCCTACTGTGTGCTAGCTACTCTTTATAAGTGCTTTGAATACATCTTTATTTGACTTCCTCGAGTGTTATCTGAGATGTGTATATTTTCTTAATTTTATCGATGAGAAAAATAAGATTAAGTAATGAAGATCACAAAGCAGCTGTTACATTGTACAGCTGGGATTTTAACCTATGTCTCTCATACTGAAAAGTCCTTATCCTTCTCATTATACTATGCAGTCTCTCTGAGGCTTTGGAATAAATTTTATAGAAGAAAGACTGAGTTGAGCATTAAGTTATGGGCAGGATCTTATTATATACTGAAGATGGAAGAATGTTTCAAACTTTAGGAACAATTTGAGCAAATGTTCACAGATATCAAAGTGCTTTTCATGTTCCAGAAATGACCAGTAGTAGATTCAGTAATAAAGGATCTGTAGAAGAGCAAAGTTAAGAGAAGTAAAGCCCGAGAAGTTGGTTGGACTCTATTGTGAAGGACCTTAAATAACATGACCCTTAGAACAAAAGAGATTCTATTTTTATTTCTAAGGGACATACTTATTCCCCAAAGCCTTTGGATAATTATTTTGGGGGTATAATTTAAATTTAAATTCAATTTCAATTTAAAGCATACATGAGGTATCATGGATGGTTTTTGTGCAGGGAGATGACATGGAGTTTTTGGTTTGAGGCCCCATTCTACCGATTTGTGTGTTGGCTATTAATTTTCAGTACTACAATCAATTGTTAGTAAATGATGATCCCAAAAGCGGGTCATTCTTTGTGTGAAAGAAAATGAAAAGATAATAGTAGGAATGTTTGTACATCTTTCGGCAAATGAGTATTCTTATTACCTGCTTTATGGCACAGAGTGGTATTGGTTTATCATTAAATTTCTCATTTCAAAGCATCTGTTTCCCCTTATAAAGTCACAAACTAGAGCAATATGTAGTTCCACTGCTGTAATTTTCTTTGCTGTGTCTGCATCATGAACCATCTACTCTCTGTGCCCCGGAATCTTTTTTACAGTGTCCTCTGCCTTTTAATGTTCCACGGGATGCTTCTCTTGAGTTTTCCTCTCGTCTCTCCTATCAGTTCATGCCATCCACATCCCTGCAGTTATAACTTCCAAATTTATGTCTTCAGCCTGGAGCTCTAGACCTGCATGTCAAAATTCCTAATGTACTGGTGGACTTGGATACCCTAGAAACATTTTCAAATTCAGAATGTCTACAACTGAAGTCATTCTCTGACCTTTTCAAGCCAAATAAACCTCCTGCTTTTCCCGCTTTGGTGAGTGACATATTCATCTTTCCAGTTGCCCAAGCCACAAATTGGGGGTGAGGGGGGAGGTAGGTCATACCAGATTCCTCCTCCATTTTCACCTCCCACAATCCAGTCAGTCATTCTGTAAGTCTCTTACTTCTACCTCCTTAATATCTCTTGAATCTACCTTTTTCCATTCCCAGAACTTTAATTCCGATCTTTATGATTTCTTGCCTGGACTGTAACATAGCCTGCTAAATAGCTTTTCTACCTTCAGTCTGTCCTTCTTTTCTTTCAGTCTGACCTCCCACAAGCTGTTTTCTAAAATACAGTTGGCCCTCCTTATCTGTGGGTTCTCCATCTGTGGATTCAACCAACCTTGGATTGAAAACATTCAGGGAAAAAAACCAAAAAATAATACAATGATAAAAATTAATACAGATTTTTAAGATGTAATATAACAATGAATTACATAGCATTTACATTGTATTACTTATTATAAGTAATCTAGTGATGATTTAAAGTGTACAGGAGGATGTGTGTAGGTTATATGCAAACACTACACCATTTTATATAAGGGCCCTGGGCATCTGTGGATTTTGGTATCCACATGGGGGGGCAGGGTAGGGTGGGGTAGGGGGGTAGGGTCCTGGAACCTATTCCCCATGGATACTGAGGACTGACTGTAAATTGATCCGACTCTTCTACTGCTCTCTCCTTATCTTTTTCAATGTTTTTGTTTCTTTGGTTTTTTTTAATCTCTCCTCTTGCTTTTTCCCTCTCCTCCTCTTTTCCTGCCTTGTTTATTCTTTGATTATGTGAATATTTTTAAGAATTCCATTTTTATTTTCTAGCTATGATTTTTTAGCTATACTTCTTTGCATTATACTTTTAATGGTTTCCGTAAGGCTTACAGTATATATCCTGAACTTTTCATATTCCACTTAAAATTAATCATGTACTGCATTGCTTAAAATATAGAAATTTTACAACCTTTTAGTTCTATATTTCTCTTACCTTCCCCCTTGTTCTTTGATATAATTATTACATATATTACATCTAGATACATTATAAGCCCCAGAAGATAATGTTATAACATTTGCTTCAAGCAGTTATGTGGTTTATGAAGAAATTGAGAGAAAAAGGCAAAAAGAAAAAAAATATATAGTCTTTTGTATTTACCCAGGTATTCACACATTGATTCCTCCTCATTCTTTTCTGAAGATTCATGTTTCTGTCTGGTTGTATTTCTCTTCAGCCTGAAGAATTTCCTTTAGTATTTCTTGTAATTTCTTCTAAGTCTGCTGGTGACAAATTCTCTTAGTTTTATCTGAAAATATCTTTATTTCCCCTGTATTCTTTTTTTTTTTTTTTTTAAGAGATAGGGTCTCACTCTGTTGCCAGGCTAGAGTACAGTGGCACAATTATAGCTCACTGTAACCTCGAATTCCTGGGCTCAAGCCATCCTCCTGACTCAGCCTCCCAAGTAGCTAGGACTACAGGCATGCACGACCATGCCTGGCTAATTTTTAAATTTTTTTGTAGAAATGGGGTCTCACTATGTTGCCCAGGCTGATCTCAAACACCTGGCCTCAAGCAATCCTCCCACCTTGGCCTCCCAAAGTGCTGGGATTGTAGGTGTGAGCCAATGCACCTGGCCTCCCCTTTATTCTTGAAGCATATATTCACTGGATAGAGAATTCTGAGTGGACAGTTTTCTTCTGTCATCATTTTTAAAATGTTCCATTCTCCTCTGACCTTTGTAAATTCTTATGAGAAATCAGCCATTAATTGCATTGTTGTTCCCTGATAGTAATATTTTTCTTTTGATGCTTTCAAGGTTAGCTCTTTATCTTTGGCTTTAAATAGACTATGATTTGCCTTGGCATGGACTTTTTTGTGTTTATAATGTACTGTGTTCATTGAGCATCTTGTATCTGCAAATTTTTGTCTTTCATCAAATCTGGAAAATTTTTGGCTATTAAATATTCAGTACTTTCTCTGTACCATTTCTCTCACCTCTCCTTCTGGTATTTCAATTACATATGTGTTGGACCATTTAATATCGTCTAACATGTCTCTAAAGCTCTTTTCTCTTCAATGCTCTTTTCTCTCTGTTTTTTACCTTGGGTTATTTATTTTGATTGAATTTAGGTTCACTTACTCTTTCCATGTCCATTTGATTGAGTCTAACCAGTGATTATTTTCTTTGAAAAATTATACTTTTCAGTTCTAGAATTTCCATTTGGTTCATTTTTAAATTTTTTATTTCTGTACTGAGATTTTCTATTTTTTGGCCAAGATTTTCATTCATTGAAAATAAATATTTTACTTGAGACTAATTATAATAGCTTCTTTAAAATCCTTGTCTGTTAGTTCCAACATCTGGTTCATCTCAGAGTAATTCTATAATAGATTGATTTTCTTTTCCTTGGGGATGTGTTTGTTTTCTTGCTTCATTGTATGTCTAGTGATTTTGGATTGTATCCTGAACACTGTGAATATTGAGGTATAGAGAATCTAAATTCTGTTATTTTTCTCCAGTGAGTATTGTTTCCTTTGTTTTAGCAGGTGATTTTCTTGGCTGGGCTTGCATTTCAAACTCTGTTTCGTGATGGCAGCTCCAACTTCAATTCAGATCTTTTGTCTTTAGTTGAGTTCCTTTGAGTCTGTTCTGCCCAAGTACTTTCAGGGGTTAGTTAGAGATGTGGGTAGACACAGTCTGGGATCCCCTTTCTAGAGCTTTCCTTTTCAGCGTTCCCTATTCCTGTCATTTTTTCTCGACTTAATTTTTTCCGAGCTTAAAAAGACTTTCCGTATGGGTTCCCTAGCTAGGTGCATAGCATGGATAGCACTTAGTTCTAAGCTAAAAGCCAAGGTGACAGAAACTTAACTTGCATAGCTCCCTGTCTCCCTCCTCCAAGTGAGCATGCCCTCCCCACCAGAGTTTCTGCTTTTCTTTACTTTCTAGTACCTTCAAGTGATTGCTTTTTAAATTGTGTTCAAGTTTTATAGTTGTTTTCTGTGCAGGGGTGGGGAGGTTCAGTAGGGCCTTAGTCTGTCAGTCTCAGAAGCAAAAGCCTGTGTTCTTTCTACCTGTCCTCAGAAGCCTTCTGTTTCGGTTCTCCTCTTATGCATGCCATTCCTTATAAGATTCTTTTGCTAGTTCCTCCTCATTTCCCCATGTCTCAAATGTTGGGGTATCCCAGAGCACAGTCTTCAGAGCCCTCTCTTTTTTTTCTTTCTTTCATCTATACTGACTTTCTAGGGCAGGGATCTGGCCAAATCCATGGTCATTCATTTACATATTATCTGTGGCTGCCTTTAGGCTACGTTAGCAAAGTTAAGTACTTTCAAGAGAGCCCTTATGGCCCACAGAGCCTAAGATATTTACTATTTGACCCTCCATAGAAAAAGTTTTTTGACTCCTGTACTAGGTGATCTCATCCAGTCAAAGTGATTTAAATGCCATCTACACACCAATGTCTTTTAAATTTCTTATTCTCGACCTCAAGCTTTTCTCTGGAGTTCAGGCTAATATATCCAATAACCTACTTGCCTTCTCCACTTGAATGTATAATAGGCTGTAAACCTTAATATGTCCTAAACTAAATTCTTGATATTTCCCCTACATTGTGCTCCTCCCCCAGTCTTCCCCTGGTCTATCAATGGCAATTTCATCTTCCCAGCTATTCAAGCCAAAACTCCTGAGAGTTATCCTTGACCTCCCCACTTTTTTCATATCTCACATCTGTCTGTGAGGAATTCCTATTGGCTTTACCTTCGGAATATACTTGGAATCTGATCATTTCTTACATCCTCAGCCCCTGTCAGTCTGCTTCAAGCCACCATCATCTCTTGCCTAGATTTTTCAGAAGTATCCTAATTGTTCTCCTTGTTTCTGCTTTTGCTTGATTATTATTTAATTTAACAGATCAGCAAAAGAACAATCCTTTTTAAACATAAGTCAGATTGTTTCACTCCATTGTTCAAAACTCTCAGGTGGCTTCTCATCTCCCTCAGAGTAAGATCCAAAGTTCTTTCTATGGTAGCCTCTAAAGCCACACATGTTCTTTCCACCGGCTGCCTCTCTGCCATTTCCTACTATTCACCCTCTTGCTCTCTCCCCTCAAGCCATGTGGCCTTCTTCTCACCCCTTAAAAAGCTGAGCATGATCCCACCTCCTGGTATTTGTACTTACTTTTCCCTCTACCTGGAATGCTGTATCCCCAGATATCTTTATGACTCACTCCCCTACTTTATTCAGGTCTCATAAAAATATGATACCTCTTCTGAGGTTTTCTCTGGCCATCTATCTAAAACAGTGTAAGTATGAACACATTGGATTCTTTCATTTAGTAATGTGCATTTAAATTTCTACCATGTCTTTTCATGGTTTGATAGCTCATTTGTATTTAGTGCTGAATAATATTCTATTTATGGATGTACCACAGTTTATCCATTCACCTATGAAGGACATACTAGTTGCTTCCAAATTTTGGCAATTATAAATAAAGCTGCTATAAATATCTGTGTGCGGGTTTTTCTGTGGGTAAGTTTTCAGTTCATTTGGGTACATACCAAATGAACGATTGCTGGATCATATGCTAAGAGTATGTTTAATTTTGTAAGAAACTGCCAAACTGCTTTCAAAGTGGCTGTACCATGTTGCATCCCCACCAGCCATGAGTGAGAGTTCCTGTTGCTCCACATCCTTGTCTTCTCTTTCTTTCTCTTAATCCAAAAAAAAAAAAAAAAACCCCACCATTTTAACATGTGTATAATAGTATCTCATTATTGTTTTAATTTGCAATTTCCTAATGACATGATGTTGAACATATTTTCATGTGCTTACATGCTATCTGTGTATCATCTTTGATGAGGTATCTGGTCATGTCTTTTGCCCATTTTTTAATTGGGTTATTTATTTTCTTATTGTTGAGTATTTAGAGTTCTTTATATATTTTAAATGATAGTCCTTTATCAGATGTGTCCTTTGCAAATATTTTCTCCCTCTCTGTGGCTTTTCTTTTCATTCTCTTGACATTGTCTTTTACAAAGCAGAAGTTTTAATTCTAATGAAGTCCGGCTTATCAATTTTTTTCTTTCATGGATCATGCCTTTGTTGTATCTAAAAAGTCGTCACCATACCCAAGGTCTAGTTTTCTTCTGTTTTCTTCTTGGAGCTTTATATTTTGTATTTTACATTTAGGTCTGTGATGAATTCTATTTTGAGTTAATTTTTATGAAAGTTGTAAAGTCTGTGTCTAGATTCGTTTTTTGCATGTGGATGTCCAGGTGTTCCAGCACCATTGTGGAAAAGACGTATCATTTCTCCATTGTATTGCCTTTGCTCTTTGTAAAAGATCAGTTGACTACATTGATGTGCATCTATTTCTGGGCTCCCTATTTTCTTCCATTGATCTATTTGTCCTTTCACCAATACCACATTGTCTTGATTACTATAGCTTTATAGCATGTCTTGAGTTCTGGTACTATTAAATATAATAGACACAGAATTATTTTGATAAAACTTGTTAACTAGAGTTTGTGGATTTTTAAGCTAGTGATCTGTTACCAACATAATTCTCCTCTTTGCTCTTGTGCTCTTATTTGTCTTTGCAATATCTCAGTTGGAAAACTAGAGCTGCTGTAGTTGCATTAACAACCGAGCTTGGCTTTCTGTAATATTTTTCCAGTTCTAAGTGTTAGTCTATCATAACACTATTTAAGAGGCGAGGATAGTGCCTCCTGGTACCTATAACAAATATGTAACTTGTTTTTAATCAAGAAATTTAGGTTGAGTGCAGTTAAAACAACCAGATGCATTTTTTATTATATTAGGTATTATGTTTATTATATAAGTATTAGGTAGGTCACAATTATAAAAAATTTAAAAATGGTACCTAGTAAGTGCTGTAGACATGAATATAGTCTTTTGAATATTTGCCTTTTATGATTTGGCATTAGTTATGGCCTTTTTTTTTTTCCTTCTCCTTTTTTTTCCAGGAGTCTATCATGGATCAAGAATCTCCCAAAAATTCAGCAGCAGAAATTCCAGTGACTAGTAATGGAGAAGTTGACGACTCTCATGAACATAGCTTTAATAGGGTAAGAAGAATGCTTTTCTTTCTCTTAATGCAAAGAATCATGATAAGCCTTTAAATATTGAGATAAAGTAATAGACAAAATTTAATATAGGAATATTTTCTTAGATTGGCTTCAGCCAGTGATGTAATGTTATTATATAGGTAGACTAGGTAGGTCATTTTAGCGATTTGTCAAGATTCAGCTCCAAGCCAACAAACTATTAGGCTTTGGTATTATTTTCAGTAATTGACCAGAACAAGAGTGTGTCCAATGATTTTGGCATATAACTTTATAAAACTACTTAATTTTATTCGTGATATGAAAAAATTTTAACTATAGATTATCCTTTTAAAAATTGGCACTGTCTAATCTCTTTTCTATATGTTATTTATTGCATAATTCCTAAATAGCTGCTCCTGATTTTGCTATTCACTTTCTAAAGTGGCATACTTGACTCTGTGGGGAATAAAACTTGGGGTGCTTTTTATTTTGATCTACCTCTCAGTTGACATTTAAATTTAATGCATTTTAATGGGAATATCATGGTTTGAAGATAATCTGGGTTCAAATTATCTATGCCATTTCTAGTGGTGTAACCTTGGGCAGGTATTTATTTAATCTCAAGTTTTTCCTTTCTAATCTCTATAATGAAAATCTTATTTACTTTCATGAGGATATTAATATTAAATGAGATAAGTAATGTGTCTAATACAGTCCTAGTCCTAGAAATGATAGTGATGGTTATTATTTCTGGAGGTATTTACATTAAACATCCCTTTTTATGACATTTGATACAAGTGTACAACTTTAACTTTAAAAATAGTTTTCATGTTTTTGCAAAAGTAATCATTGAAATGTACTTGAATTATTTTATAGTTTAAATCGGACTCTTCATATGCTTAAGAATATAATCCTTTAGTTTAACAGAAGGTGATGATTTAAATCAGGATTTCTCAGTCTCGGCACTAGTGACATTTTGGACCAGATAATTCTTTGTTGGGGGATATTGGCCTGTGCATTGTAGGATGGTTAGCACATCCCTGGCCTCTTCCTACTAGATGCCAGTAGCACCCTCCAGTTGTGACAAGCAAAAATGTCTAGATATTGCTAAATGTCTCCGGGGCTGGGGAGGGGTGGGGAGAAACTCATCCTTGGTTGAAAACCACTGTTATAGATAGATCAGTTTAATTGACATTAGAAAATTCTATTGAAGTTTATTTATTTTTGTGCCTCTGCTGTCTTTTGAAAGAAACTAATGTCTAATGTGTCTTCAAGTTTGAGGTTTGTTATTTTAATTGCAAGTACTTTAACTTGGTTTCTGAGTACCTGTGGCCCAATATAGAGTGACTCAGAAGCAAGAGACTCTTAAATTCTGGGCACACACAAGAAATTTTCACCTCAGGTTTTAGCCTTTTTAAGACACACCTGCATAATAAGGTAACTCAAGTTACCATCATTAGACTCTACTAATTACTTTATAAACTTCTATTAGTTTATACTCATCTTGATACTCATTATATCAAGATTTTAGTTAATGATTTCTTCATCTTATTTTTGGTAATAGCTCCTTTTACAAACTTATTCAGCAAATATTTATTGAGTATCTACTATGTACCAGGCACTGGGGATATAGCAATGAACAAAAATATCTGCCATCAGGGAGTTGACATTCTAGAAGACAATCTGATAAAAGCTAAGAACCTTTATTTAAGAAAAATGCAATATATACAAAGTGTTGCATTCATTTTTGGGGAAGTCACCTGCCACCTTAAGCCTATTCTTTCTCTTATTGTTCTTTTTTATTGAAGTATAGCTTATATGCAGTAAAAAGCACAATGGGCCAGGTGGGGTGGCTCATGCCTGTAATCCTAGCACTTTGGGAGGCTGAGACGGGAGGATTGCTTGAGGCCAGGAGTTCAAGATTAGCCTGAGCAAGAATAAGACCCCATCTCTACAAAAAATAGAAACATCAGCCGGGCATGGTGGTGTGTACTTGTAGTCCTAGCCACTCAGGAGGTTGAGGCAGGAGGATCACTTGAGCCCACCCAGGAGTTCGAGGTTGTGGTGAGCTGTGATGACACCACTGCACTCTAGCCTGGGTAACAGAGCAAGACCCTATCTCAAAAAAAAAAAAAAAAAAAAAGCACAAATGTTAAGTGTACTGCTCAATGGAACCACCACCCAGAACATTTCAAGGACCTCAGAAGGCTCTCATACCCTCTTCTAAGCAATGTACCTCCCTTCATCCCAGAGTAACCACCGTTAACCTAACTCTGTCTTCCTAGATTGCTTTTGACTGTTCCTGAACTACATATCAATGGGATAATACAGTATGTACTCTTTTTTGACTGGCTTTCATTCAACATTGTGTCTTGAGATTCATTCATATTGCTGCTTATGGCCATATTTCAGTCTTTTTAATTGTGGTACAGTTTTCCATTGTGTTAATATACCACAATTTGTATATCCATTCTTCAGTTGGTGGGTATCTAGGTTGTTTCGAGTTTATGGCTATTATGAATAAAGCTGCTGTCACCATTCTTGTATAGGTTGTTTGATGTACATGATTATCTACTTCTGTAGGGTACATACCCAAGAGTGACATTTCTGGATCATGAGTATATGAATGTTTGCAAAATGGTTGAACCAGTTAACAGTTCCACCAGCAATGAATGATAGCTCTAGTTGTTCTACATCCTTACTAGCTCTTGGTATTGTAAGAGATTACAATTTTAGCCATTCTGATGGAGGCATAATGGTATCCCATTGTGGTTTTAATATGCAGTTCTCTGATGACTAATAATGTTTCTAAACTAATAATGTTCTACTAAAACATTCTCATATTTTTATTAACCATTGGATATTGTCTTTTATGAAATGCCTTTTTGAGTCTTTTGTACATCTTTTACTGGGTGTATGCCTTTTTCTAATTTATTCACAGGAGTTCTTTGTGTATTCTAGGTATGTCATTTGTTTGGATGTATGTATTGCAAGTGTCTTCTTCCAGTCTGTCTTGCTTTTGTACTTTATTTACGGTGTCTTTTGATGAACAGAAGTTGTTAATTTTTGTGAAGTCCAATTTATCAATGTTTCCTTCTGTAGTGTTTTTTGTGTCCTGTTTAAGAAATCTTTGCCTACTCCAGTATCTTGAAAACACTTTATTTCTTCTAAAAGTTGTATTGTTTTGCTTCTCACACTAGGGTCTGTGATTCATCCTGAATTAATTTTTGTGTATGGTGTGAAGTAGGGGTCAAGGTTTGGTTTTTTCCCTTCACATAAATATCCAGTTGATCCAGCACTATTTATTTAAAAGACTGTTTTTTCTATCCACATGTAAAAAAGTGAAATTGGATCCTTATCTTACACCATACACAAAAATTAACTAAAAATGAATTAAAGGCCTAAATGTAATACCTGAAACTATAAAACTTCAGGAAGAAAACATTGGGAAAAAGCTCTATGATATTGGTCTTGGCAATGGGTTTTTGCATATGACGTCAAAAGCGCAGGCAACAAAAGCAAAAGTAAACAAGTAGGACTACATCAAACTAAAAGGTTTCTACACAGCACAGGAAATAAACAAAATGAAAAGGTAGCCTATAGAATGTGAGAAAGTATTTGCAAACCATGTATACAATAAGGGGTTAATATCCAAAATATATAAAGAACTCATATAACTCCATAGCAAAAAAATAACCCAATTTAAAAATGGGACCTAAGTAGACATTTTTCCAAAAAAGAAATATAGATAGCCAACAGGTATATGAAAAAGGTGCTCAACATCACTTATCATCAGGAAAATGCAAATCAAAACCACAATGAGATATCACCTCACACCTGTTAGGATGGCTATTATCAAAAAGTTAAAAGATGAGTGTTGGTGAGGATATGGAGAAAAGGGAACCTTTGTACACTGTTGGTGGAAATGTAAATTGGTACAGCCATTATGGAAAACAGTATGGAGATTCTTCAAAAAATCAAAATAAAATAGAACTACCATAAGATCTAGCAATCTCACTTCTAGATATATATTCAAAGGAAATAAAATCACTGTCTCAAAGAGATATCTGCACTCCCGTGTTCATTGCAGCATTATTCGCAATAGCCACGATATGGAAACAACCTGAATGTCTGTTGATGGATGAGTGGATAAAGAAAATGTGGTGTGTATGTATACACACACACACACACACACACGTATACACACAATGGAATATTACTTAGCCTTATAAAAGGAGGAAATCCTGCCATTTGTAACAGTATAGATGAACCTGAAAGATACTGTGCTAAGTGAAATAAACCACAGATGGAAAGACAAATACTGTATGATCTCACTGATAGGAGATCATATAAAAAATGTTGAACTCATAGAAACAGAGAGAGTAGAAGGGTGGTTATGGGGACTCAACATAATAAAACTTAATTGTTTCTGCTTGTACCTGCTTTCATTAAAAATATACACATTTTGTGAGTCCTATACGTATTTAATATCCTTTAATTAAAATAAAACTTAGCTATGCACTTCCTTTCCCTATGAATGAAAATAATATTTCAAAAGCATCTTTTGATGGTTTTGAATAAATTACACTCAAGGTCTATTGGGTATGTTTGCCTAAATTTTGGCTCACTTTCCTGCCTTTATTTTCCTGACCAATAAACAGGAAATTACTTTTAACTTCAAATCCATTTTTCTATTTTAGTAGAGATAAAATTTATAGAGAAAATAAGGTAAATGATCACTTAGCATTGGAATGTATTCATATGTAAAATTGGATCATACCAAAGTTTTCTGAGGTACTTATATAAATCTTCCCTTTTTTATCTGTTTGTTGTTTAAAATCTTATAATGGCATTTATTTAATGCATACTACATAGTGCACTTCAGTAACATCAAGTGGTAGCTTATTAAGTTGTCATAACTTGGCTGGCCAGCTGGTGTCACTGTGGCACAGGCAGTGAAATTGTTGCAGATGTTTGATTTTTTAATTTGATTTCTTTTCTTAGTCTGTCCTAAGAGAGGCCCTGGTTAGGCTCATACTCAACACTCACATTTATGTAGACCTAGAAATCCCCTTGCCAGCGGTTTAGTCATTACCTCATATGTTAATGTTTCTAGGTTTGTTACTCTTTTTATTAAGATAGGGGCAATAGCTAGATGTGGAGAGGATAATAATCTTAGTATTAGCCCAGTTTTTTTTTTTTTACAGCAAAAACATTTCTCCTTCTAAATAAAAAATAATTTTTTAAAGATTAGTAAAGTTTAATCGCTAAAGAACTCAAATTACTCTTTGACTTGTAAACTGCATATTATGTATTAGGTTATTAAGTATGAAATGTCTGATTTCCTTAAGTACTAAGTTTGACAGTTAATATCTGTGACATTTCACTTTGACACTTCTTGTTTTATTTTTATTGTAAAGGTACATCCTCATTCTTTCAAACGTACGTTTTGAACTGTGATTATCTTTCAAATTTTTTTAGAACAATTTTTGTACAACGATAGATAAGTCAAAAATTCATGTTATTTTCAAATATGAGTTCCATCGTAAAACCAATACAACACAGACAGCTCAAAATATCAACAAAGTGTTTGGAAAGGATGCAGCTAATGAACACACAGTATGTCAATGGTTTAAAAACTTCCATTCTGGTAATTTTAATCTTAAAAATGAGCTACGTGGATGACGTGAGACCAAGGTGGATAATGATAAACTAAAGACTAGAGTGGAAGTGAATTCATCTCAACCTATGCATAAATTAACAATAAGGTTTGACATTACTATTTTCAACAATATTAGACCATTTAAAACAAATCAAGTTAAAGAACCTGGATAGATGGGTACTGCATAAATTAAACAAACATCAAAAGACAAATCCTCTCGAAGCTTGCCTTTCTTTGCTGTCACAACATAAAGGCGAACCATTTCTATACTATATTGTTACTTGTGATGAAAAATAGATTCTTGTTGACAATTGCAAGCGTTCAGCACAATGGTTGGATAAAGATGAAGCGCTAAAACACAGTCCAGAACCAAATATTTATCAAAAAAAGCTAATGGTGTCTGTTTGGTGGTCCAGCACTGGTATTATCCACTACAGCTTCATAAAACCTAGTTGATTACAGATGATGTCTACTACAATACTAGTACATTGATGTGTACTACCAATTGGACGAAATGATGAGGATGCTTGCAATTAAACAGCCAAGATTGGTCAATGGAGAGAGGCCAATCCTCTTACAAGACAACGCTCGACCACATGTCGCACAAACAACACTGCTCAAACTACAGAGATTGGACTTAGAAACTCTCTGTCAACCATGGTATTCACCAGACCTTACACCGACTGACTACCACTTCTTCCAGACTTTGTACCACTTCTTACAAGAAAAAAATTCAGTTCTCAACTAGCTGTGAAAAATGCCTTTCACAATTTCATCACCACTTGCTCTCCCGGCTTCTTCACTGCTGGCATAAACAAGCTACCATTAAGATGACAAAACTGTGTTGATAGTTTAGACACATACTTTAATTAATTGTACTTCTTCTTGTTTGAGATATAATAAACTAAACTTTTCATTCGAAATCAGACATTTCATATTTAATGACCTGATATAATGGATGCTGTTATAGTGCTGGGCAAAATATTAGATTAGAGATTTGTAGCTCAAGACCATGAGTTAAAGAAAGGAAGCAAATCTTAGCTCCACATGGTTGAAAGTTCTTGGGAATTAATTCATAGTTAGCAGATTTAGAGAAATTATCTTATTAAATGTAGCTAAAATGGAACTTTTCCTGTGGAAGGCCCAAAACAAAAATCTATAATTTAAGGTTTTTCTGCCTATGAACCTTTTCTTTAAAAAAAAAAAAGTACATATACACAAAACTTCCAAATTATGTGTTCAAATCTAGGGAGCTTAGGACCTCTTAAGTATGAGTTGTTAGGTTTCCTGGGTCTAAAGAACTTCTGGTCTGTAAGTTTTGAATTAGTTCAGTAGGAGTACCTTAGAGATCTCTGAGTCTGGCTATTTTAGAACAGATGAAAGGGCCCTTGAAGTTGTATTAGAATTACCCAGTATTAAATAGCTGTACCAAGCCTATGTGATTTGACTGTAAGTGTAGTGAGGGACTCTCTCGTTCATTACCTTGTTTCTAGAGCCTGGCAATAGTGTCTGGCACGTAATAGATATACAAGCTTTCAGTAAATGTTTGGTAAGTGAATGTTCACTCATGTTAGAGCCAGGACTAGATACAAGGTTTCTAGACTTCTGTGGAAAAACAGAGAAGGGATATTGTAATCTTAGATTTGGTACATCTTGTGTCCTTAATTTCCCTGCGTGTGTCTTTGCTTCAGTTTGTGTGTATGCAGTCTTTGTTGTTATTGTTGTTTTAATTTTAATGCTTTTATTGAACTAAGTAGTTTCTTCATTCCCCTGTACTTAGCAGTCTGAGATAACGTACTCTACCAGTCTAGAGAAGATTTGGAAAAGAAATAGAATATAAGAAATTGTTTATCTTGGATCCTTTTGAGGTATGGCAAATGTTTTTCAAGGATTGTTTAACCCATGCAAATCTAGATTCATTTTAATACTGTATTTGCTTTTTAGCAGTAGGCTATACTCTTAATACTATTACCACAAATTAAAATTTTAAATATATGTGTTTGTTATATACACATACATTAAATTAAGTCTGGATTGAGATTCCTATTGAAAATATAATTTATAATGAAAGGCTTAAGCCTTATTTATCTTAATTATAATCTGTAGATTGTTTCCTTATTTATAAACAAAAGCTATTATGAGTAAGTTTCTTGATCTCTAGGAGGAATTGTTTTGAATTTAGAGACCTAGAGGTGATATGTCACAGTGATAGTCTCTGAATGAATTCAGTATTTGTTTGATGCAAGTTGGTATATGATTTCTTATCAAATTTGTGATCTACTTATAATACACTCTAGACTAAGGGGGCGGGAGTGGTGAGTCCAAGAGGATAGGCAGTGAACCGTGAAAAGGTAGTGGTACTATAAGTTCTTGTTAAATGTTTGTTGAATGATTGAATGAGATAGGGAGATTAAGATTGTGTGTGTGTGTGTGTGTGTGTGTGTGTGTGTGTGTGAGAGTGTGTGAGAGAGAGAGAGAGAGAGAATAAAATGGAGAAAATAGGTAACTCAGGAGATTTACTCTCGATCAGGTGGAATAACAGATACAGGAGGAAATTGTGATCATAAAATGAGTTATTAGACTTACTCACTTAAAATGAGATTCCAGAAGTGTTGCTTCCTGAGTGATCACAAGGTCCAAAGGGTGGCCATTCAAGTTTAGGTTGCCTGAGTGGAATGGGGTACAAAAAATGAAAGGCATTAGAGATAAAGAGGTAAATCAAATCTGAGACTAAGGCATAGGTTGGGTTGTACTAAGTCTTTTATATCTTTTATCTGCCCTCACACTTTTTTGGTGCTTTGTCCAACTACAAATTTCCAAACCTGATTCAAATTACCAACTTCAGACATTTCTTGAAGTACACGGAGGAAAGAAATCATATACCTTCACATATTGTTATTACTATACCCCATCATTTTGCATCAACATAGGTAGGTAGCCTCATGTAATAAATTTTATTTTGATTTTAGTATTTTATAATCTGTATTTTAAAATATAGTAACATACTACATACTATTAGTAGACTATATTTTTGATGATCTGTGAAAACTTGCAGCTTAGACAGCTTACATATCAGTTTGGAAGGCATTGCTAATTGAACATATAATTATTCCCTGAAAGTGTGCCCAATGACATGCAAAAGGTTAGAAAAACCCAGGATAATGGTGAGAGTTAGGGATAAAGTACAAGCCCTAGGTAAGCCAAAGCCCTCAGTAAAAATTTGGGATTCACTGGAAAGAAGGTAGATGACAATGTTGAGGTGGGAAAGAGGGCAGCCAGGTAGAGTGGCAGGCAGGAAACCGGGTTGAGGTGGGGTCAGTGTCGTACAAGGGTGGGAAAACAGTTCTCTACAACAGGTTCCTCAAAATAGACCAAGAATCACCTGCATCAAAATCACCATTCCTGGGCTCTGCACTCCAACTTAATGAGAATCACATGAGCAGCTAAAGGGATTCTACATTTTTAACAGAATCCTCAGGTGATTCTAACTGAAACTAAAATTTGAGAACTGGTTGTTTAGAAGTATAGTGGAAAGCTGAGGAAATGCTGACCCTGCCTTCTAGCAGTAGAATGTTGTAAGATAATCAGCTTTGGTTCAAGATAATTGTAGAGAGGCAGAGAGGCTACTATGGGGACGTTAATGATGTTGCAGAACTGGGGATGTGGAGGCCTCTTCATAATAACTTTGCTTCTGGCAGATGTTCCTTATAGACAGCTAACTGTTAAACAAAGGAGATTATAAATTACTGAAATTCATAGACCATCAACATAAGTTTTCAATTTGTTTCTTTAAAAATTATGTAGATGCTTTGGAAGGTTTTGTCCATTTTGCAGGATGAGATGTTTAAATTGAGAAAATTTCTTAGTAAATGACGTAATAGGCACTCTGCTAGATGTCAGGAATATAAAAGGGGAACAAGATAGATAAGCTCCCCGATCTTAGAGAACAGTCTTGGGAGTGTGGGGAGAAAGTATAGAAAAATTAATTTTAATACTATGTGAAAAGTGGTATACTAGTCAAGTATAGCATGGTCTCAGAACTGGTAGGAAGAGTATGGAAAGATTACCTGAGAAATTGCTATCTAGGCTGAGATCTGAAGGATGAGCTAGCCAGATGAAGAAGAGTGGAGAATACTCCCCATCAGAGGCAACTGTAAAGACCTGAAGGAGGTGTGAGACCATAGAATTGGAAATTACTATTGTTGGACTGGAGAATGTGGGGGCAGGCGTGTGAGAAATAAGGCTAGAGAGATATTTAGGGACTAGATCCTACAAAACCTTAAAACCATGTTGAGGAGTTTAGACTTTACCCAAAAGATAATGGAGAGCCACTAAATGATATAAAAATGGGAGCGTCTCAAATGCAAATCAGATTTGCATTTTAGAAAGTTGTCTCTGACCACAGTTTGAAGAATGAATTGCAGGGCTGACAGGACTAGAGGGAAGAGAAACAAGTGAGATCACCAATGGAAGAAGAGAAGTAAGACGTGGGACTTTTTCTGGTAGAGAAACTAGAATCAGTAAAGAAGACCAAGCTATTCTTAGAGATATAGATAAGAGGAAAACTGGGAGAATGTAGTGTAAGGAAAGTAAGGGAGAAGAGAGTTTGTGTAATTTATAGAATTCTCCAAGTAGTCTGTAATTCTCAAAGTATATGCTTTGAGAATCACTCCTTTATTCAAAATATCTCCTCCTAACCCTAGGTTAAAGGGTAGGATTAATCTCTAGTTCTGCTTATATATTCCAATGTTGTACATCTTATTAAGGATGTGTATTTTAAAGCAAATTTGCTGAACATTTTGTGTTAAGTGTTAGTTTTGCATTAACTTTAGTTCTTCGAAAGTAGATTACTATGCTGAATTTTAAGTTCTAAACGTATGTTTTTAAGGTCATTCTTATTCTGACCTCTATTAAAATATGCAAAATTGAGGCAAATTATTTTGATTTAAAATGAGCTCCCCTTCACAGCTTTATGAAAGCTATTACTACAAATATTACTTTGTATCCTTTGAAAAGTACTTAAAATATACATGAAACTTATTTAGAGCTTTTGCTAAAAACATTATGTTTTGTTTTAGCTTAATTGTTTGAAAATACTTTTTTTTAATGTTTTTTTTAAGACTAGTCAAGTGCAGTAGTGAGAAGGGGGGAAAGTAGTAGAACAAGGAGTTCAGTCTGTAACTGACTGTGAACAATCAAGTGAGATAACTCACTACCTTTGGACCAGCCCATTTTTAAAAATTATTAAATACTCCAGCATTATGCTAGTAGCTTGAATAGAATGTTAACTGAGGTTTATTCCATTTTATTGTACAGTTGTTAAGCTCAGCCTTGCAAAATGTTAAACTTTGAGTTGAATGTCAGCAACATAAAAATGCAAATTAGGGATTTTATGTTGTTGGTTATAAATGAACTCATTGTCTCTGAAATATAGGAGTAAATTCAGTAGCAGATATTTTAAAAGTTGCTAAGCTAGGCACAGCCTTATAACTGAGACACTTAAAAAATTTAAGAGTTATGTAAAGAAGGTACAGTTTAAATTTTTGTGAACTATGAGACTATATTACTTAGAGAATGAGTATTTTATTAAAAACAATCAACAAGCTCATAAAATCCTGAGTGTTATCTCACAAGTCATCCATTCCTCTCACATAGCCCAAATCATTTTATGACTTAGCTGCCAGACCATAATCAAAGTGATAATACTCTTCAGAATCAGAATGGAACTCACATGCACCACTTCTGGCTAGGTTCCTTCTGTTAGTAGCAGTTTAGGCATAGGAAGGCCTTAGTGCTTTTCAGATTATACAGCTGTTTTACATAAAGGACAAGAGATTATTTTCTGGAAGAACTTTTGTTTGTTGAATAAAGGGACCCTAGCAGACCCTTGGGAGGGTTTTGAATGAGGAATAATATCCTCAGCACTAAAGTTGTCTCTTCTAGAGGCCGTACATGACAAGATGGAAGGTGTCCCCATAAGTGCTTGAAAATTTCGGTAACCAGAAATATCTATCATATTTACTATTTAACGTGTTATTAGCTCCCCTCCTCCCAAATACTACTACTATAATATCTCTTTTTCAGGAATTTACATGAAATTCTGTGACAGGAGAATGATTTAGATGAGTAATGTTCTTTCAGATAAGTTCCAAGAATACAACAAACACATCTATTCTGGACCTATATAGTCGGCCCTCTATATCCTGGGTTCCACAGCTGCACATTCAACCAACTGCGGATCGAAAATATTTACAGAAAAATAATTTAAAATAACAATACAACAATAAAAATAAGACAGATAAGAAATAGAGTGTATAACAACTATTTACATAACATTTACACCATATTAGGTATTATAAGTAATCTAGAAATAATTTAAAGTATGTCAGAGGATGTGCATAGGTTATGTGCAAATACTACACCATTTTATAAGGGACTTGAGCATCCAAGGGTTTTGATATCCACAGGGCTCCTGGACCCAGTCCCCTAAGGATCGTGGGGGATGACTGTAGGCCATTTGTATGTTGTTTGAGTATATTCAGATGACAATTTTTTTTTAATTCCTTGTATTTTAAGGTGGTGTCCTTGATACTTTTTTTCTTAAGGAAAGCTATTATCTTCACTGAAACATAAGCTGCTGAAAAGCTGTCAATACTTAACCGAGGTGGTCAGGCATGGTGGCTTATGCCTGTAATCCCAGCATTTTGGGAGGCTGAGGCAGGAGGAGTTTGAGGTTGAACCCAGGAGTTCGAGGTTATAGTGAGCTATGATCACGCCACTGCCCTATAGCCTGGACAGCAGAGCAAGACCTCATCTCTATTAAAAAAAAAAAAAAAAAAAAAGACTAAGACACATGTAAGGAAACCATTCCAAAAATAGTTGACCTAATGACCAAACTTGCAAAATTTAAAAACTGTTCCAGCAGTTTGACATTATTTTATTTTGTAAGTGATATATTTGTCTTTCAGAGAGAGAAGACTGTCTGGTTTCAATGTAAATATGAATAAAAGGAATACTAATATTTAAAACCAGAAACCATTTATTTAGATATTAAAAACTAACTGGAAAAGTTAAAGTTCACTTAGTACAATGAACAGACTCAGAGACTAAGTGTAAAGAGTGTTTTCTTTTTGATTCTAAGTGCTCTTCAAAACAGTATATAGTTGAAAAGGATGTTGGCCTATGACAAGAGGTTTTAAGTGACATGAGGAAATTAGTGAAACAGAATAAAGGCCACTCATCTGTTTTGTACCTGTAGGAAATTACAAGTTGTGAACATACTGATATTAGTGTGTTTAAACTTAAGCAAGCTCTGAAATAATGATTTTTAAAAGATATTTCTTTAAACAAATCTTTTAGAAAACATACTAGCTAAAATGAATTCTGAGTCTCTAATAAATTGATTGTGGCTATTTACATTTACTGTACATTACAGTTAATACTGTTTCTTGAAGCTTAGTCCTAACTGTATTGCTAGTTAGTATTGAAATGACATATGTCTGTGTCCCGGTTTTCTCATCTGTAAAATGGGAGTGATAGTAGCACTTCAAGTGTTAGTGTCAAGATTAAATGAAATAATATACACACAGTTCTTGCTTTGTGTAGTTCCAATATACATTAATTTCAGTTATCACAGTTTAGTTAAATAACACCAGTCCCCCAACAGCACAGTTCTCTTATATTTTACATCTTCAGAGAGACCTTCCCTTAATACCTCATCTGAAGTACCTAAAGTGACAGCCACCTTTGCCTGTCACTCGCCGTCCCTCTTATCCTGCCTTTTAGAAAAACCAAAAAGCTTATTTGCTTGTTTATTACTTATTACTTATTTGCAGCACTTATTACCACATGACATATATTTGTTTACTATCATTCTCCTATCCACCTACCCCCTAGAATGTGAGCCTATATGAACAGGGATTTTATCTGTTTCCTTCACTACTGTATCTGTAGTGTCTCTAGAGCAGCTCTCATGAAGTTGGTGCTAATTAGATATTGATCCAATAAATAAGTAAATTTTAAAATGAATAATTAATTTGTGTTCCAGAGCTCAAGCAGAGCTTTCTTGTTTCCTATTTGGTTCTTGTGGACTTAGTTCATTCTGAATTCCTCTGATACTTATTGCCTTTACTTTGGCAGTATGCTCAACTTTTATGTTAATGCATATCTTATCTCCAGTGAGATGGCAAGGAATGAACCTTACCTTTTTCTTTGCCCAGAAAGTCTAACATATAATAAGAGTAAGCAAACACACATTAAATTAAACCAGTTCATGGCTGGGTGCAGTAGCTCATGCCTATAATCCCAGCACTTTGGGAGGCCAAGGCAGGAGGATCACTTAAGGCCAGGAGTTTGAGACCAGCCTGGGTAACATAGCAAGACCCTGTCTCTACAAAAAATAAATAATAGCTGGACATGTTGGGGCACACCTGTAGTCCTAGCTACTTGGAAGGCTGAGGCAGGAGGATCACTTGAGCCCAGGAGTTTAAGGCTACAGTGAGCTATGATTGTGCCACTGCACTCCAGCCTGGGCAACAGAGCGAGACCCTGTCTCAAAAAAATAAATAAATAAACCAGTTCCCGTTGCAGCTTTTTAATCTATATGGTGTTAAGTCGTAAGTCCTTTAGTTCATTCAACAAATTAATTTATTCATTCATTCAACGAGTATTGAATACCTACTAAATCTCAGGTACTATTTCAGGTGCTAGGTATATAGCAGTAAACAAAATAGGCAACAACCCTGCTCTCATGAAGCTTACTGTATAGTGAGGAGAGACAAAAATAAACATATCATGTAATATATCACTTGGTAATCATTGCTATGAGAAAAATAAAACCAGTTAAGGGGAATAGGGAGTTCCAGAGTGGGAGTTGGAGGAGACTACTATTTTATATGTTGTCAAGAGAAAACCTCTCTTGGAAAAGGAGCAAGCCCTGTGAATTTCTGGTAGAGAGCCTTTCAGGTAGAAGAAACAGCAAAAGCAAAGGCCCTGAAACAGAGGTAGGTTTTGTATTTTCATAGAAACAGTATGAAAAGAGTCAGTAAGGCTGGGGCTAGTAGGAGATGAAATGAAATTGTGTAACCCCTTGAGAACATTTAATAGTTTGGGTTTTACTCCAGGTGAGATTGGGGGCTACTGGAGAGTTTCAAATAGAGGATGACATTTTCTGATATTTGTTGAGGGGATAACTTTGATGTGTGGAGTTGGGAGTGGGTGTCATGGATAGAATCATGGAGACCAGTTGCAGGCTCTTGGAATAATCCAAGTGGAATATGATGTTCATTTAGATTAGGGCGGTAGCAGGGGAAGTGGAGAGGATTGGTTTGATCCTGGACTTATTTTCAGGGTAGATTTGACAGGATCTACTGATGGTTTGGATGTGGATGTGAGAAAAGAAAGAAGAGTCAAAGATAACTCCCAAGATTTTTGGTTTGAGTAATTAATTGGTATTAACTGAAAGGGATGAGAACTATAGATGTTACCATTTTGTCTGTTAGGGAAGGTTACTGTGGAATCAGTCACTTTTGGATGTTAAGTTTGAGATGCCTATTTGGTCTCCATGCGGAGATGACAAATATATTTAGTTAGATATGTTGGAGTTAAAGAGGGAGACCCAGGTAAGACATAAATTTGGAAGTTGTCCATGTGTACGTAATTTTTAAAGCTGGAAGACTTTGGGATAATGTCACCCAAGAAATGGGCATAGAAGAAAAATCCCCTGAATAAATCCTGGGACACTCTAGGATTTGAAGGTTGAAAGAGGAGGAGGAATCAGCAAAAGAGAACATAGAATACATCAGATGACATATAGGACAGTCAAGACAGTGTCCTTCATGAAGCCAGGGGTTGAAAGTGTTAACAAGGAGAAAACAATCACCTGTGTCAAATGTTGTTTGATAATTCAAATAACATGAGGATTGACAATTGACCACTGGATATAGCATTTGATGAGGCCCTTGGTGACCTTAACTAAGATCTCATTAGTTTTTAATTCAAGTAATTAATACAAATTGAGCAATTGCCTGGGCAAAATTAGTGAGCTTCTTAAGAAAAACCCTTCTCAATACTTATCAGTTGTGAGAGACTATATCTGTAAATTTCAACTTTGCAAATTGGAAAACTTGAAATGTTCAAACGTTCTGAGTTTTAAAATTATAACTGTACAATAAATGTGGTGAGGTAGAGTATTAAATGATTTCAAAGACATATATGTTGTTTAGTGCATCACTAACTTGTCATTGTTGTAGAAAACCAATAGGATCCATTTATAGAACCAGATTATGAAAATTGGCATTTCCTCATATCCAAACCAGAGGGGAAAAGGGACTTTTAATTGGAAATCTAATGTTTCAAGAAACCCATTTGAGACCTAAAACCAATATTTTTCTTTTCCTATAGAAGAGACTTGTTATATTAGTTAATTTCTTTGCAAGAAAGAGTTTGAGTAGGATTTGATACACAGTAGGTAACTGATAATATGTGTCAGGGTCTAGAAGTCCTTAGATGACTGACTTATTATTCAATGTAGAGTGGTATTGTTAGGAATACAGAAGCTTGTGGCCTTTGAGGATTTTCATAAGTGTTCCAGTGATTGTTTGAAAGGCCAATCTATCTTTCAATGTCTCTTTATCTGCATTTCTTTGTTTATGAAAATATCCCTATCACTACTGAAGAGATTTATTTTTAATGAAGTTCATGATCTTCTGGCTGGCCTTTTCCCTTGTTTTTTTTGTTTGTTCTCTGAGTATTCCTTACTTTTTGTATCAAACTCAATCACCTTCCCTTTAAAGCATGTCTTTCCCACATTTTTCTTACAAAGTGTTTCTGTTAAAAGATATTATCATTTTATACACTGAGGTTTAATATACATTTTAAAACTCAGATTTCTCAGACTTGTAACCTCTGTTTTGTTGCTCTATTTAGAGTCAGTGGATATCAGAAGTTAATTATATGGTTGTTTTCTGATATAGGTATGCCCTAATGTATTAATAAGTAAGATGGCATTGTGAGCATTATACTAAGGGTGGGTATGCATATAATTTCATGACTTTGGTGTATTCTACTGTCCTTGTCACTCAAACAATAAAAACCACTCATCCTAAAAGATATGAAAACACGTTCTTACGTATAATGCACAATTTTAAGTATAAGAAAACTATCTTTTATTGCTCCAACTTCTAATCTCCAGAAGAGTTCTGTTTACAAGTTGGGATGGTGAAGAAGGAAATTAATATTAAGTGCCAAATATTATGTGTACTTTTTTTAAATGTTTCTATGAGATAAGAATTGTTACCCCTCAACATCCCCATTTTATAGTAAGAAACTCAGCAATTCAGAGAATTTGCCTTAGATTATGTAGCCATTAAGTAACAGAGCCAGGATTTAAACTTGGGTTTATCTGACCTGATTTCATAGGCCACATTGCATCAAACTGCCTCATCAGACGATTGTTAATTATTATTTTTTAAAATAATGGATGCATTTGAAATCAGAACCAGTTCTCAGACATTTTCACTGATATCTAAAAGTGCTAAACAATCTCGTTTGCCTTCTGAAACTCCACCTTATATCTCTCAGTGCAGAAAGCATATTGGAATTCAACTAAAGAGTAAATTAGAGATTACCTTGAACCTACCATAATATAAATACTTTACACACTGAAGTTGATAAATGTTTTACTTTCAACTACTATTAGTAACAAATCAGATAACACCCACCTCACTATCAGTGAAGACACTAGTGTGATAAAATCCGAAGGTCAAGAACTGTAGGATTAAGGAGCCATTTCCAAACACAATCCCTTCTGTTTTATTTATTTCCAATAATAAATCACTCAGTAACTGGACAGATATTTGTTTGGCTAGAAAAGGGAAACCAAGCTCCAAAGTTGGAGATTTAAGGTTGAATAGATAAAACTACAAAATTTTCAAAACTGAGTGAAGATACTTTAAAGCTATCATGTGATCATTTACTATGACAAGGTAAATTTTCAGATTTGATATACAGCCTGCAAATGCTAGACAGACAGTAGGAGGTCAATATATGGGTGTTTGTTTTTCCATTCTTAGGAGGAGTTAGGATCTGGAGGGAATTTTAAGAACCGTTTTTAATTTAATTGAACCAATTGGCTTTTTAATACTTCAGTTATTAAAATGCTTTAGTGAAAATATTTAAGAATAGTTTTACATTGTGTAAAACTTAAGGACATGAGCACAATTGTAGCTATGACTCAGTCGGCAGACAGGTGATGTATGTAACCTCAACATTTTTACCCTATAATATTCTGGAATAAAAAACAATAATAAATAAACAAATTTTAAAAAAAAAGCTTAAGGGCATTCCACAATGGAAATTATTTTAATTCTTATGTCTTTAATTTGAAGTTATATATTCCTATAAATGTTTATGGTTAGATTAAGGAAGTTTAGTGGTAGAGATTGAGCACTCTCTGGACCTGGGTACCCAATCTTACTTAATATAATCCCAGAGATTCCTCCAAAGATAATCTCAAAGTAGAGAAAAGCATGAATCTATGCTTAGTCACCTTGAAGATTCTGTTCGTCTTCAGCAAGTGTTTTGTTTCAGTTCTCAAACTAGATAACTATTTTCATTTACAGCATATGCCTTTTCTCAGAAGATTAACCTAGTCATTCTTACTGTGTTTTTACCACTTTGTGTAAGTTAACAAGTTCCAAATTAAAAATAGTGAAAAATTTCAGGAAAATAAGTTAATTGAGGATAGCTAATACATTGATCAAGAAAAACATCATGGATATATTTAGAGGTTAGGAGAACATTAGAATCCAGATAGAAACTTCAGCAAACGTTCCAAAATCATGTGTTCAAATTATATTATACAACATAAATGTCACTTAACTTATACTATAATATTTTTACTTTAATAGCAGAGTATATATAATTGTTTAGAATCAGATCTTCTTGGCTAGTGATTTAAATAACCCCTTTGTATCCTGCTTTGTGATTATGGAAATTAACTTCCCTAGGGCCTGTTATTTCAGTAGTATATGTTATCTCAGCCATTCCATTTTATTATTATTTTTAACACATGGCTGTATCCTGAATTTTCATTAAAAGTTTGTATTTTAATTACTCTTAATTATTCCTAAATTTCATTCTTTCTCTCCATTCTTTTGGCCACCTCTCTGATCCTAGGGTATAGTTATTGAATACCTGAGATGTAGTGGTATCTTTACGATTGATCTTGCCTCAGTTTCTAACTCTTCCAAGATGTTCTTGCGTGTCTGCCAAATTAATATTTTTAAAGCAGTCCTTTAACCAAATCAAGTAAGCCCGCTGTTCCAAACTTTCATAATTCAATCAAGGCCAAATTCCCTACCTCGGTATTTTATTATCTGGCCTCCTTCTGATTCATTTACCCCTATCTCTCAGCATAGTGGTTTAGGCACATTTAGGCCCATTTGCTGGCCTCCATGCTATGCCAATAACATAATGACTGCCCAGGGCTTCCCGCTCCCTCCCCCATAAATTTTCTGCTAGACTGAGAATACTCCTTCCCCCCCCCCCCCCCCCCGTTCCATCTCTCCACCATTCCATATCCTCCACGTTGGTCATTGATGGAGCTTAAGATCCACCTCTTCCTTTAAGACTTTTCTTCTATTTAATGCACATTGATCATTCCTTCTTCTGAATCTTAACTACATTATAAATTGTTACGTATTTTCCTGTTTGATTACATATTGCCTTCACCTATTGATTAAGATGTATGTGTCTTGTCCTAGGTAAAAAAATATAACTCCCTCTCTGGAGAAATATCCTGGACCCCTGCTGTAGGCTCTGTTCTTTACCATTACATTAAAAGAGCTGTGATGGACTAGAAAAAATACATAACACTAATTATATATCTTCATGATCTAAAATCTATCCTAAACTATGATCAATCTAAAAATTTAGCTTAATCATTAGCTTTATTTACTTGTAACTTGTCATAACCCTGAAATTCTCATGAAAATTTAATAAAGGTGAATAGAAAAGTGATTTTATTTTAGATTTAATGCCTTACTTCATTTCAGTTTGCTTTCTTTGAAGCTCTAGTCACGTAGATAGGCCAGTTTTAAGTCTGCATTATTAATACAGTTGCATCGCATAGAGCCAACAACCTGTAGCCTCAGCTTTGGTTCTTGGTGATTTTATATAGTTTTACTTGGCCTGTTTGCCTAATCATTACTAAGCCCTGAGATTTAATTTACAAGGTTCTGGACAAAATTATTTTGAATATACTTAACCGAGTTTGTGCCTTTTAAAGACCGTTATGCTTCTTGACTTTCTGTTCTTTTTACGCTCTAAGACTTAATGTTGAATATTATTTTTATTATAGTTAAGGTTCAATTATAAGCTAATTTATAGTTAGTTTGACTAGTATCAGTGTTTAATATAAATCCAAATAAAAGGATTTCCTTTACCTCACCCTGGTTGAAGTCAGAGAAGCCCAGTTTACCTAGCTAACCTTGAAACTGAAGGGAAATTAACATTGCAAATGAATGATTTGTTTATACTAAGCATTAGACAGGCTCACCATGATTATATAGACATCAGTCAAATTTTACATACTAGCCATGACATTTTAGTGATCTTAATTTTGTTCATTAAAATGATTTTCCTGATATATCAGATTAAAATTTTTAATTAAATTTTAATATCTGCCTGCTGCTTAGTTCCAAAATAATGAAGTATGTTATATGTGACATACAATGTACTGCTTTATAGCAAATCTTGGTGTATTTGCTCCTGATTATACATCATTATAGAATGCCATGATAGCATAAAGGAATACTACATAGTAGAGAGAAAAACCATTTAAGATGTGATTAAAAGGACACAATTATTCTAAACTGTTATGTGATGTGGGATTTTTTACAAAGATTTTTTCTTTTATTCAAATGTTGCTAAGGATTTGAAGCGTTCATTACCATCTGGACTTGGTCTCTCAGAAACCCAAATTACATCTCATGGCTTTGACAGTACCAAAGAGGGGGTTATTGAAGCAGGAGCATTTCAAGGTAAGAGCCCATGTATTTGTAAAGATGGCTGGGATGGAGGATGGGAGTTCACCAACTGCTATCTTTATTAATAAAGCACAAGAATTGAGCCCCTTTGATTCTGTGATAAAACACTGAATATAAACATAATCCTTTTTCTCTTCAATTTAAGTAATTTAGGAATTGTTTAAATAGTCTTCATATAAATAGATCACTGTGCGCAATTTCACTAGTTATTATTTAAGAATTGGCTTTAAAATACTGAAATAAAAACTCAAAAATGTAGATTTGGATTATTTTAACCTGTAACCACAAAATTTATATAATATGTTAAATCAATGGTGATTTGTATAAATACATACTTCCTATTTCAAAGCAAATAGGAAAATGAACTTTTATTTTTCCTACTATACATGCTGTACAGGAGGTCTCCAAGACTACCCTCAGATTCAGTAAATTCCTAGAAGGACTCACAGGACTCAGTATATATAGTCATATAGTCACACTCATGGCTATGATTTATTACAGTGAAAGAATACGAAGGATAATTAGTAAAGGTAAAAGGTACATAAGACGAAGTCAGGAGAAAACTAGGCATAAGCTTCCAAGAGTCTTCTCCCAGTGCAGTCACTAAGGAATTGTTAATTCCCCAGCAATGAGATGTGACAATATATGTGAAATCTTGCTGACCAGGGAAGCTCATTTAGAGACACAGTGCTCAGGGTTTTTACTGGAGGCTGCTCACATAGGCCTCCTCTGCCTAGCACATACCAAGATTGTAGACTTCCAGAAGGAAAGCAGGTATAAGCAGCATAAACCACATTGTTGGTATAAACAGTTGAAGCACAGTGAGCCATTCTTAATCATTCTGGGAGTGGAGGGAATCCTTCCAAAATTCTAGTTCCCAGATACCAGCCAAGGGCCAATCTTGTAAGCAGGGCTTTTTGAGGATAGGCAGTTAGACCTACTATATTAATTAACTCTTTTCTGCACACAGCCTATATATATGTGTGTGTCTGTTTTTAGTAGAAAGGGAAAAAAATGCCTCCTTTTTTAATGCTCTTGCCTGTAATAACTTTTTTCAAGTTTTTTTTATTTTTACATGAGTGAAAGTAAAACCATGTAAACATTTGAATGTGGAAAATAGATTGTTTTCTTGATAGTGCTGTAGTTAAAGTGTAGTTGTAGTTGATGTTCAATGACATATATTAATTTTAATGCTTCATTAAAATTTCACAAAATGAAGAAAAAGATCCTCATGCATTTGTAATCCTTAGCCCTCTTGTAGATGGTAGTATTCTGTATTTTTATTATACTCTTGGCCAATACTTTATTCAAGAACAATTTAGATTTTGAAATATATTCTCTGCTCTATGAGTCCTGGAAATAGGCATTTAGGATAGTCTAATATAATATCCTCTACTCTAGGCTGTGAAATGAATGGGCTATCTAGTGACATCATTTTCTTTTGCTTTTCATTCTTATGTTTAGAAAAATGAAGCTATAAAAAGGGAGCAAGTATGTGAATATCTTAGTCATTCTGAAGCATTGTGGCATTCACATAGGGGATAACTTTGAATTTGGGAGGATTAACTGAGTGCCTAAAATTAAGAGTACTTAAAAATATTAGGCTTACTTTGCATAATTTGATGCCATTTTGGACTAGTCACCAATTTCAAAATTAAATGTCAACATAGAATAAAAAACTAATTTTACTATTAAGATATTTTAAATATTTTCCATGAAATTATTTGGCTGACATTTGATTTAATCTTTTTTCCCTTAAGTGAAATAGTCTTATATGATAATTGAAATCAACTGGCCATTATAAAATGTTATGCATGAGCATTAAAATGCTAGTCAGTTTCACTTGCTTATAGATACATCCTAATCCTTCAAATTGGAATAAAAAGTATGTTTCATGATAGTAATTTACATCTCTTTGAACTGAGTTAATAAAACATTTTTTAACCCAAGCTGCATTGTTATCAGTGTATTAAAAAGATAATCATTCTGCCATACTCAGATTAGTTAAACATTTATTATAGGAAAGTTGTAGTTGTTTTAAATGCCCTTATTTTAAGATATGTGTAGATAAATTGGAATGAACAAGAAAAAGAACGACATGATGATTAAAATCTAGAAAATTGGTCTTATGAAAAAATGTTAAAGGAATTAGGACTGTGTTAGCTCTCTGGAAAAATGATTGAATGATAACTTAATAATGGCTTTTATTACTTGAGCAGTTCCTACAAGAAGAGTATGAGTATTATTTTTCCGTCTATCTTTGCTTTTCCATCTATCTCTACCTAGAGCAAATTTATAAGAAATGATACTTAAATTCAGCCTAAAAACAACAAATATTGAATCTGCCTAACAACAAAGAGGTTGCAGAATGAATAATAGTGGAAGTCATGAACAAATCAAAGCTTATGAGTGAAGTGTACTTGGTTCCTGGGTTTTGTTTTAATGGGGATTTCAATCACTGCATACATACATTCATATTCCTAGACTTCTGTTATTGAGATGAGACAGATCTAATTCCCCAAATTTAGTCAATTAGCAAGATCCTGGATTTTAAAGAGTTATTTTTTATTGGTATTTTTTTAAAAGGTTAGAATATTGAAGATACAGAGAAATGATCATTTCCTTTGGTAAAGCAAAAAAGATGAAGTCCCAGTTACCTCAGCACCACATCATTTGACATTTTAGTTTGGAAAGTTATGTGTCATTTGTTATATATATTATACACATCTCATGTTGTGCCATGGCATTATTTCTTATGCAAGATTAATAAACTGTAATCACTAGAACAACAGAGCTCTGTTTCTGGGGTCATCAAGACATGACACTATAGTAGTCTTCTTTTATGTAATAACTTATAATAGAATCCCTTGTGCCTTGGATAGTAGAGATGCAGTCTTTGTTTAAAATGATAATTGGACTAGATAACCTATTAAAACGCCTTCCTACTCAGCAGGTAACTTATGGCTTAGTGTTTTCTGTATTGAATTTAGTAATGGAGATATTATGGTGTTCAGAACATCTAGGTCTCTAGTAAGAAACTATTTTAACCTCTCTGGGTCTCATTTCTCTTACATTTTAATGTGAGAGTTCAGACTAGTTGATTTCCATCATCCCTTCTAGTTTTAAATTTTATAATTCAACAGATTTAAAGAGACAAGTATCTCTCACTTTAAAGGTAGTGACAGTCTTTTTAGGTCTATTGCATGTTTGAATTTTAATGTGAGATCAAGTCCAAATTAAGGTTTTTATACTCTTAGAACTGGTGGCTATTTCTGCAACAGAACTTACTATATCTGGGATGTGATATTATTACTAATTGTACATAAAGAAACTAGATGTTGATTCTTTCTTATGAGAAAATTGAATTATGAATTTGATGCATTATATGTTTTCCAGAGCACTAAGGAAGAGTGTAATTGAAATAAAAGCTCGTTATAGAGATTAAAATATTCTCAGCTAGCTGTGGAAGGACTTTCATATTTTTTTAAACTTCTTTTTAATTATCACTCTCTTTGGTTTAATGCTGAACATTAGCAACAATGTTGGGTAGTCAATATTTCTTACACTGTGGATAACTAAGGCTCAGAGATGTTAAGTGATTTGCCATGGTGTTCCTGATATTATGTGATAGATAGAGCCAGAATTTCAAACCCAGAGTTAAAATTTAAAACTCAGTTGTGTTTCATTCAGAAATTATGTTCTTCTGATTCTGAAACTTCGTTGTGTTTGAGAATCATCTTGTAGCTTTTAGAAAACAACAGATGCCTGTTTCACTGACGATCAATAGATCTTTTGGAGTGTCCCAAATATGTTTTTAAAGCTCCAGTACTGATTTATATGATAAGTTAGAAAGTACTCAATATCAGCACTTCTCAAACTTCAGAGTACATACACATGACCTGGGGTATCTTGTGAAAATGCAGATTCAGGTTCAGTAGGTCTAGGGAAGGGCCTGAGATTTTTGCATTTCTGGCAAGCTTCCAGGTGACTTAATTGCTGTAGGTCTCCAGCATCCACGTTATGAATAACAATGAGCTACATTATGTGGTATTTGATTTATAATTTGAAACTTTTGGCTACAATTACTGTGATTGCTGTAATGCATTCACATTTCTATAAGACACATTCAAGCATGCTTTAATATCCCTTACTACATGCCTTTCGATTTTTACTTGAAGAGTTTTTCCTTAGTATATAAGAATAGCAAGTTATGAAATAGTTGCTTAAGGTTTAAACCATTCAACTATAGGACTGTAATCACACTCCATTAATGGATTTTGGAAATAGCAGACTCAGGTAAATTCCTGTTTAGATGTGATCTTGCCAAATTTCTTGTATAGTTATGTGTTTTGATAGTTTGATGAGAAGTTTATATGAGAATTCAGCCTGGTGGCAGCGATTTATTAGTCCTTTCCTGCAAGAAAGCAAATATATTAATTCAAGCTCTTAATCCTAGTGCTTGAATATTTTAAAGGAAATATCAATAAACCTATATTCAAAATGTAGATTATTTAGAGGAGGAGAAGGATTTTCACAGTTAAATGTCTACCCTTTTCAGGTTCCCCAGCACCACCATTGCCAACTGTTATGTCTCCTAGCAGGGTTGCAGCTAGTCGACTGGCTCAACAAGGAAGTGATTTAATTGTTCCCGCAGGTATTGACTGCACTGATTGGATACAACCCTTCTTCCTACTGCTGAAGCTAAACTAATTCACTCAGTTTCATAATCACTTGCTTTATATTCTTAGGTGTGTGTTATTCTGGCTTTTTTGGTGGCTGCCTTATTAACAGCAAGGAAAATAATCTTTCTAGCCATAGCCCATCTTTCTGGCTTTTCAAAGTGATTAGGCTATATCTCAAACCTGAAATTTAATCCATTTTAAAATTAAAAACATTGTGAAATTTGATTTGTTTTAAATCATCCTTCATTTGCTCTAGAAAAAGTAGGTTTACTTATTTGATCCTAAACTCTCAGCTTTGCAGCTCTGCCCTGTGCTTTTAGTTAAACAAAAAAGGAACCTTCAACTATTGGGTTATTTATTTTGGGGAATGGGTTAAGTGGAAAAGGTTGTGTCTTCTTATTTTCTCCTCAATTTACAAATAGTTTGCAGATTGTAACAAAATATTATGTAATTTACCAGTTATACCCAGTGAAAAATCCTTGAGAAAAATCAATGTCTTCACTTCACATTTTGATATTACTGGACTATAAAAACAGGGGAAAAACTGAACACATTTCTTTTTATATGAAATATTAACATTTATATTTGATTTCTAGAAGAATTTTGTAGATTCTTAAATGTGTTTCATTTTAAACACCGTTCGTAATCTTAGACTGTGGTAAAGCTATGGTAAAGGTTGGTCTGGCTGTAGGAATAAATGAGAGAAGAAATTTTTGCCAACTCTAATTTTTTAAAACCATTTTTACAACATTTTCTTTTTTCCTTATTTCATTGTTCTTTTTAAATTATTATAAAGTTTTCCATCCCAAATCATTAGTATCATAAACGTTTATGAAACATTTTTCTGCTATGAAAAATATTTTACTATTGGGAACTGTATTGTTGTAGAGTTGCTTTCATGTCATAAATTCTTAATTGTTGGAACAGTATATTGTCAGGACTTTACACTGCCTTTATTCATTATGGCTGTTTTGTGGCGTTTTTTTTTACTTTTTCTTTGGTCTTTTGAGAAAAAGGTACAATGTAGGTCTTGTTTCAAACCAGCCTTTCATACTAGTAGTAAGAAATTTTAATGGCTACTTGAATTGAACTATTTAATAAAATTTGAATTATTTTTTCAAACCTTCCAAAATTATAGCAACATCGTATTGTTGTTCTGGTCTGTGTATTACAGTGAAAAGAGATCGCTGTGGAGCAATACATGGCCTTTTAGATTTTTTATTGACAATAATAGTTCTTTTTAGGGTCATTAGGTAATAAGATTAGTTGTGGAAATTTTATTTTTCTTGAAGTAAACAGCTTATATAGAAAAGAAGACTGATTGCAGCAGATTTTTTTTTTAAGAAAACAGACAAACCACATGGCATTTTTGTTTAACAGCAGAAATGTTTTTTAAGTGATTAGGAAATTATTTTCAAGGATTTCAGGAAGTTCTAGTTCTTTGTGGGAACCTTTTTATTTTTTAGGTGCATAAGTAGTTTAATTTGAACAACATCAATGTTCTGTTTTCTTTTCTGCTTGTCTTTATCTGGATTGTGTTTTTATGTTTTGTTATGATCATGCAGGTGGCCAGAGAACACAGACAAAAAGTGGACCAGTTATTCTAGCAGATGAAATTAAAAATCCTGCAATGGAAAAGTTAGAACTTGTTAGGAAGTGGAGTCTAAACACCTATAAGGTTTGTAATTTTTTGATGTTTCCACCCTAAATGACTCTAAGAATTTTCATTTGTATGTTATTGAAAGTATTATATGAATTGCAATTATATGAATATAGAGGAGAGAAAAATGCCATCTAAACATGGTAGAAATACAATTAGAATATTATTGATCTTTTTATGTAATTTGACAAGTCAGTACAAAAGAGGAAAAAAGCTACTAAAATACTTATTAACTGACAGATAATGTACATAATTGAAGAAATGTAGTGCCTTGGAATACATTTAGCTGTAGAGCTGCTTATAGATATATTTGACCACCCTCCTTTTTGATCCTTTATAGCAGCAGAAGGTTAAGAGAGGTATATTAGTTCTCCAAAATTTGAAATTCTCTGATCTTACTGTAATAGCTAAGCATTAACTGTACAGGCAGCACTAGATTGATTGCAAAAGAATTAGATTCCTAAAGTTTGGTAACATTGTTAGTTGTATTGTTTCAGAGTAATTGGTGATTATTTTTCTTAGGCCTTCCATAACAAATAAGCAAATTATTTAATCCATACTGTATTTGATGTATTACAAATAACTCAAGCCCCAAATCCACTTAGTACCTTTGAATCTTAACAGGGACAAAACAGTAGAATTCTTCAAATAATTAAGTGGATGAAAGCCCTAGCAGCTCAGGTTAGAGTAGTAGCAACAACTCTCTCTACGTTCAACTGGTTATGGGTCTAGTGGTTGATAAATTAGGAATTGTCTATATTTTTATACATAGCAGGTCTCTCTTCTCTTTTGTGTCTTCTCAAGAGTAACACAGAAGTGAATTTATTCTTTCAGTTAATACCTTTAAAATATGATCTGAAGTCCTCTACAAAAGTACAGGTTTTCTTAAGATGGTAAAAGTGCCCAGAAACATGCTACATGAATCTTTCCAAAAATTATTTAGTTCATGTCAATGTAGAATCTGAGAAATGTTGATGGTAGTCTTCAAAAAGTGGTGCTTGCTTAACTTCTTCTCACTCAGGACATTCTATTAAATCATTGCCCTTTCTGTTCTCAAAGATACAGATTCTCTCATTCCATGTATTGTTTTGCCTTTGTATTTCCTCATTATCACAGCAGTTCACCCAAATATTCACAAATCTCTACTCCATTTTCTTGCTGATCCCACATATCTAGTCAGTCATTAAATCCTATGGATTCTGCCTCCTTAGTATTCTTTTACTTTTCCCCCTTTTCTCCATCTCATCCTTCACAGCCATAGTCCATGTCTTTATTACTCTCTCACATTACTGTAATAGCTTCTTAACAAATTCTCTTAGATTACATATTCTACTCTATCTGATGTTGTTCAATCTTGCTTAAAATCCTTCAGTCAATCCCCCAGTGTCTTTGGAATGGCGTGAATCTGACCCCTGTCTGCCTTTCCAACATTATTTCCTACTACTCCTCTTTTCTATGTACGGATCCAGTGATCCACACATAGGTTACCCAGAGACTTCCTAAACAATCTGTGCTTTCTCAGACTTCTGTAACTTTGTTCTTGAGGCTGTATTTGCCTACTACTTGGAATTCACCTCCATTTTACTTGTTTATCTTTCATACCAGACTGAACTTCATCCGTTTATTTATTAAATTTATTTATTCAGCCGTTCCTTTATTTATTCATGAAATTTGCCTCTATTAATATTCTACATCCATACATTTTTAACCTAAAGAATACACGCCTTATTTCTAAAGTAAATCCTAGTAATTACAAAGTACATACTTTTAAAGTTAAACTTTTATTCATTTGAGCCTTCCTCTCCTGTGTCGTTTAGTTCAGTGGTCCCCAACCTTTTTGGCACCAGGGACCGGTTTCATGAAAGACAATTTTTCCTGGGGGGGGGGTGGCGGCAGTGGGAGCTCAGGTAGTGATGTGAACAATGGGGAGCAGCTGCTTCCCTCTTGCCAGCTGCTCACCCACCACTCACCTGCTGTGCTGTGTGGCCTAGTTCCTAAGATTCATGGAAGATAATTTTTCCACAGGACCTCAGGCAGTGATATAGCCAGGTTCCTAACAGACCGTGGACCTGGGGTTGGGGACTGCAGATTTAGTTGATGTTTTCCTTGTTCCTTATCTATTCGTTCCTGTGTGTCTATGTGTTATTATCTGTTCCTTTTCTTTCATCTCTTACCTCTACAATAATCTAAGTTGAATCATCACTAAGATTCCATCTTTATCTCTTATATTAACATACCACATTTAGTCCTTTTAAAAATTTGTTTTAATGAAAATGACAACTGTTGGCTGGGCATGGTGGCTCACACCTGTAATCCTTGCACCCTGGGAGACCGAGACAGAACGCCGAGGCGGGAGGATTGCTTGAGGTCAGGAGTTTGAGACCGGCCTGAGCAGGAGCAAGACCCTGTCTCTACAAAAAATAGAAAAATTATCCGGGGGGTGGTGGCATGTGCCTGTCATCCCAGCCGCTGGGGAGGCTGAGGCAGGAGGATCGCTTGAGCCCAGGAGTTTGAGGTTTCAGTGAGCTACCATGATGCCACTGCACTGCACTCTGACCAGTGACAGAGACTCTGTCTCAAAAAAGAAAGAAAGAAAAAAAGTGACAACTCTTTAAAATGTTGTATACATAATGTAATACTATGTGAAGGAGGCATTATTTTCCTCAAAATGGTCACTTTATTTTTATTTATTTATTTTTTTGAGGCAGGATCTCGCTCTGTTGTCCAGGCTAGAGTGCAGTGGCATCATCGTAGCTCACTGCAACCTCAAACTCCTGGGCTCAAGTGATCCTCCTGCCTCAGCCTCCTGAGTAGCTGGAACTACAAGGTACACACCACCACAATTTTTAAAAGAAGAATTTTTTCATTAGAACTTAACTTGGATATTTTAATCAAGGTCAAAAGAGAAAAAGTTCTGACTTAAATGATTTTATGCAGTTTATAGCCCAGTGTGTCCAGACTGACCAACCAAAATAAGCTCAGGGTGTAATAACCTTATTATGTCTACATGTCTCTGTTCTCGTGGCTTATTGACCTTTTCATTCCAAATTGTAGCCAATGTTAGGCATTCATTGTAATTTGGAAAATGTTTCATATACTGATTCTGATTTGGTTGATTTAGGTTTATGTTTGTTATCCAGTTTACTCTTGAGTAACTTGATTCTGGCTGTGTCTTTGATCCTCTCTCTTTCATGATTTCTACCTTTAATTTCTTCTGTTTCTATTCTCTAAGAAATACTTTAAGGCTTTTCTTCAAAGAGAATATTTAGCACTTCATTTATTGGTTGTTAATTTTGCCCCAAGACTAGTCTGGTGATCCAAAGCAGATATATAATAAGAGCAATTTTAAGTTGAGGCCTTGAACCCATCTTCTTAAATATTATTTTAATCTACCTGATTTTATTCACAAAATATGAACCCCAAATTTATTTTCTTATTTATTCTTATCTGTAGAAATAGTTGGAGTAATGAACTCTGGTATATCTTTTTTAATTTGTTTTTATTTTTTCCTAGTCTAGAATAGAGTGCTTTTTGAAGTCTTTTTTTTTTTTTTTTTTAAAGAATAACCTTAGTTTCAGCATTCAGAGCTCTTAGGCATCTTTCCCAAACATTAAATATTTTTTTAAAATGTTTTAAGAACTTGCCATTAGCATTCACACCCTTATCAAATTAATCTCTGTTGTCTCTAAACCAGTATCTTTTAAACTCTCATGCCGTTTTTCTTGTCGTATTGCCTTATTTGTTTATTGTTGACCTACTTCCCTGTTCATTTTCTTTTTATGCTCCCTTCTTTATATTTCGCCTTAGTAACCCTTTTTGTATCTGTCAGTTGCCATGAATTTATTTTTTTGCTTGTACTTAAATGTCTTTATTCTTTTTTTGGCATTACAAAAAGCTCTTGGTGCTATTTAAATATTGAGAGTACACAGTGACTATCTTGTATATTCATGAGCCATGATGCTGATTCATGGTATTTTGTACACTATTTATCACTTTATTTCACCTGCCCTCCCCCAAGGAGGAGATTTACATAGGTCAATAATTTACTTTCCCTTCCTACTGCCCCTATAATTTAGCATCATTTGTCCTATAATCTTCAAAACGAATTCTTCGTTTATATGGAAAACTGGATAGGATCTAGTACCAGTAAGTGGTCTCCATTTTCAAGTACTTTGAGAAAGGGTAGAGAACTTAGATTCTTAATTCTCTTCCATTTTAAGCTTCCTTTATAATATATAGTGATCTTCAATTTTGTATTTTAATTTCAGTATATACTAGGAATCAATTTAAATAAAAATCTACTCTTCAGAGATCATATGAGAAACTTCCTCTGGGACCCTGATGAGTGGGGGAAATGGCTAGTAGCTTTATATTTTCTTACTACGACTTTCTTTACAAAGCTGCATATAGGCAATCTGTAGTACTCTCATTTCCAGATTCTTTAGATTTTGCTTAAGAGTGTATAATTATCTGATAGAAATATAAGCTATGTAAGTACCGTTTCAAAACTTGTTTCAAGTGTCTGGATTTATTTTAATTTGCCTAATAATCAGTATCACCTTACTCTTCCCACTGCCTTAGCTTCCTGGAAACCAAAAACATTTCCTCATTAAACCTTCAAACCTACTGCCTGTTTGTAACCTGTATTATTGTGAAAAAAATGACCACCCAGACAACAATAGACATTTCTTTCACTTCACCCAGTCTACAAAACTCCTTCAAAGAATTCTGGCTTCTTGACTTTCAGTGGATTATTGTATCTAGATTGCTATGGAAGGTACCACATGCTGAATCTTGGTGTGGAAGAAAAGTGTGGGAATGAGTGACCTATCTCCTTTATCTTGTTACCATTTCAGACATTATTTCTTGCTGATGTTTTTCTCATTAAAATCACAATGAGTGGGCATGGTGGCTCAGGCCTGTAATCCCAGCGCTTTGCGAGGCCGAGGCTAGAGGATTGCTTGAGGCCATGAGTTCAAGACCAGCCTGGGCAACAGTGGTGAGAGACACCCTTCCAACCCCCAGCCCACACCCACCCCAGTCTCTGCAAAAAATTTAAAAGTTAGCCAGGCGTGGTAGCACCCGCTTGTAGTCCCAGCTACTCAGGAGGCTGAGGTGGGAGGATTGGTTGAGCCCAGGAGTTTGAGGCAAGCTATGATCAAGCCACTACACTCCAGCATGGGTGACAGAGAGAGACCCTGTCTCTAAAAAAAAAAAATTTTTTAATAAATTAAAAAAAAAAATAACAATGTCTTCAGTTAAACTTTTATCTTGATGTGATTTTCATCCCTTAGGAATATTTGTATGTTTTTCCTAGTAATAGCTTTATCCTCCTCTGCTGGTATTTGTCTCTCATCTCTCCTATCATTTTCTATATAGTTAAGAATTTCTCTACTTTTTAAAAAAAACTCCTTTGTAAAAAAAGACATTTATTTATAAAGATCGATCCTTAGTTGATGAGAATAGAAAACATATTGAGAAATTTATTTCAATTTTAAATAGAAAAATACACACTAAAAGCCCCAACTTAGGCATTATAAAAGGTATCCATGTAAGAAAAGCATTTATCCTCTTAATATTTTGAAATAAAATATAAAGAAAAAAGAAAAATATGTAAGTGGCAGAATTTATATATATTGACAAGGAAAAGTCTCAAGATATTTTGTTCATGGAAAAGAAATGTTCAAGATATTAAGTATAGCATAATTTCGTATTTACTCTAAAAATATTATATATGTGATTATATATGTTTAAAGGAGCATCTAGAATGACCATTAAACTGCTAATAATAATTTTCTATTATGTAGTGTGATTAAAGGAAGAGGAAATTTACCTTTTATTTCATGAATTATTTAATTTTTACAACAAACATTAATTCTGTAACCAGAACTTTGAAAGATGTGATAAACAGCAAATTTGCAAATTTTAAAAATTGCAGTACTTATTTACTACTTTTTAAGAACATTTTTGATAACTTTTAATGATGTGGAATATATTAATGTTCCAGTTATTCTTAAAATGATTTGATTTTCAGTAAAAATTCTTACTAGAAAACTTATTTCCATGTGCTTTGAAATTAGGTACTTTTTTAAAATTATAGGTTTCTGTATCATTATTTCTAGGACAGAATACAATAACAAAATGTAACACCATGCTATCTGGGCAAAAGTAAACGGAGAACTCAGAATTCTCTAATCTCTCTCTCTCTCTTGCTCCCACCCCCTTTCTTCCCTTTCTTTCTCTCTCTCCTTCCTTTCTTCCCTTAATTCCTCCTTCACACACATACGCACATTAAGCTATCTAAGGGGGAAGATAGAAGCAAAAGACCATTTCAGACCAATTAGAAAGTAAAATTTTGGTACTCTTATTATTCCTATATTAACAGTCTCATATTATTCTTAAATTGATGCCAAATATTTCTGTTATTTTAAATAGTCTACCCAAATGCCCTAAACTTGAAATGTGTTTATGTGAAAGACTTCTTCTGGCAGTATATAAGTTAGCTAGATAAGTCTTAAAACTTCCTCTGATTAGAAATAATTATTAGACATGTCTGGCAAATTTACTGAGTCCTGATGAACTTCTAAGGGGGCTGACAGCTTTCCATTTTTTAGACTAGCTCGTTTTAAGCCAAAAAGTGGTGTAGCCATATGCTCTAGCATTTGTATTTTGGATTGCTGTATTTTATTTTTCTTTTGTTCTTTTTTTTCCTTCCTAAACAAAGTTCATCTTTCTACTTTTAGTGTACTCGACAAATTATCTCTGAGAAGCTAGGCCGTGGCTCAAGAACTGTGGACCTTGAACTTGAAGCTCAGATTGATATATTAAGAGATAACAAGAAAAAATACGAAAATATTCTAAAACTGGCTCAGACATTGTCGACCCAGCTTTTCCAAATGGTGCATACCCAAAGGCAACTTGGAGATGCATTTGCTGACCTGAGTTTGAAGTCATTAGAACTCCATGTAAGATTATTTTGAATAACTATTAGGGATAGGACAAAACGGTAATAGAAGTATTCCAAGAGGTAATTTGTTAATGTTTATGATTTGCTGAACTCTTAATGAAAGTGGAATTCCAGAATGTTCTTTTAAGATATTTCATATAATGTTTAAGAAGAACTCTGCTTTTCATGAACTATTGTATTTATAATATAAGTCTAACTTTCATATTTTTCTTTCTCTTGTTTGTTGCTTTTTTAATTTTGCCTTTTACCTCCTAATGAATATCAAAGGTAATAAGTATAGTTGTAATATGTTCCGTTAACTTTTCTAAAAGTTGTAAGAATGTTTTTTCCTGTACTGTTCTATCTTCAGTAACGTTTACATAGTACACTTCAGTGTGTAACTTAGCTTGTAGAAACCTGGTGCCAAAAATCTTCAGCTGCCCTGCCTTTCATTTTAGTTTTAACATACGTTGATAGATATTCTTCTTATGTAATCCTATATCTGCCAATATTTGCAAATCAAGGTCTATAAAATTTTGAAGACTGGGTCCAGATTAAAGAGTTACATAGACCTCTCTTAAATGGAAAATGCTTTTAGCATAATAAAGAATTTTACTTTCCCACTATTTTTTGAATTGTTGAATACTTTATCACCTAGAAATGTAATTATAGCTATTGCACTAGAATTACATTTTCATCTTCTAAGATTGTAGTTAATATTACATTATTTGTTTCAACTGAAAGTGAAAGGTATAACAAACTGGAGAATACTCAAATAATGCATCTTATAATATTATGTGATCAATTTTTTATTTGGTCAGATGTGTTCCTGATTAATCTGTTAATTAGTAAAACTTGGACTGGAAAGCTTTCAGTGCTGAACATTTGGGGTTAGTTCTTGCCATATCTGAAGGAATCATGTGTAATGTTTGCTGAGCCAAGATGCAGTTTATTCAGAGAGAATGAACTAAATCTGGTGTTGCGTGATTCTTCCTCAGCTGTGTGCCTAGTTAGACCTGAGCTTGGGAGTCAACTGGTCACTAAGTTTAAAAGAAATGTGTATTGTTAATATTTATACTTTGAGGAGATTCAGTCAAAACACAAAAAATTGCACTCTATTTTATGTCTGAAAGTTTTAGCCAATTGTTACCTAATTTGGTTGTGAAAGTTACAGTTTCTCTGATTAATAATCTGCTATATTTTTCTTCCTAACAGCTGTGCTTATAGCATAATAGAAACAAAACGTAGAAATGATAATATTCTTTCTAGTACAGAGAAGTTTAACTTTAAAAAATTATTTAGATTTTAGCCATGCATCTAGGCTGATGACAATTTTGAAGATAATTAGACTTTTTCAGTAATTATATAGCTAGATGTGATTTAGATTTCTATTTAAGATTGAAAGAAAAGGGAAAACTGCTATAGCTAGATTTCTAAATCAAATATTTTCCCATTAATGATATGTCTGAATTTCTTTAAATTACATTTACTCATTTATTACTAGATAAGTTAAGGTGACTTCTTTGTTTTAGGAAGAATTTGGCTATAATGCAGATACCCAGAAGCTGCTGGCTAAAAATGGAGAGACTCTCCTTGGGGCCATTAACTTTTTCATTGCTAGTGTGAACACTTTGGTGAATAAAACAATTGAAGATACATTGATGACTGTGAAACAGTATGAAAGCGCCAGGTAAGGTATAAATATTCGCTACATTTTCTGTTTTACAGATGACACATAATTCAGTTAAGATTTTTGGTTGCAAACAACAGAAACCAACTCTGGACAATATGGGCAGAAAAAAAAAAGTACTGGAAGGTTATAGGATAGCTGACAGACCTAACAGAAAAGGAGGAGAACAAAATTCTGGAAACAGGCAAGAACCAAAGCCAAGTAAGGCCTCAGAAGAATCTAATTAGGACCCTGATGTTCGGTGCCTCTGGTACTTGATGCTGCCATAGCTCATAGCTACCATAAATAATTTATTAAAAGCTCCTGAATACTTGCTTCATTGCCTTGAGAGTGTTCACTTAAGCCTTGGTCATGTGCCCAAACCCTGCCTACTAGAGATTAGGGAAATGGAGGATCCCAGCTCTAGCTTCCTTAGAAGAGGACAGGGCCCTGTGTCCTACCACATAGATACTAGATGGTTCTGTATAATCTGGCCTGAGTTTACCTTTCATTCTTACTATCACTGCTTCCCCAACAGCCAGACCTCTTCTTTCAATTTCTCTTGAATATACAAGCTCATTTTGCCTCCATGATTTTGTTTTTTGTGGATACCAATGATCTTACATTTATCCAGATTATAACAAGCATTTAAACTCTTTCAAATTTTGCCTTTTACATAAATATTTGCCTCGAATTTTGATACCTGTTTATAATGCAGTGTTTTTGTACATTCTGTTTCATATATATGTATGTATATATAAAATTTCTCTATCTCATAATCATCCTGTTAGGTGAATAAAATACATATTAATAAATACTTATAAATATCTAAAGAGTAGCAGATCCATGATAGCCTTTTTCAGCTTTTGATTCCAGGCCCAGTTTTTGCCCCATATGTCCTGCCACTTTTATTTAAATATCATTCTGGTCCCCTTTGATGTTTTTTCCTCTGAACACTTGAAATTCTTATTTTCTATTATACTTTTTATAGCATAGTTGAAGATAAACTTTACCTTTCAGAAGCATAACTTTACTTTTTGGCCTCTTGCCCTAGTTTAGTGATGTGAGAAATAATGTGAAAACCCAAATTCATCTAGTCTTTTTACAATTAAGTGCTTATTACATTTATATTTCCTTATGCCTTAAGTATGTAAAAGCCCAGATTACTTGGAAAAGTTAATTTTTTATCTTTTCACAAGAAGTGATGCTTCTGTCCCATGCTGTGTTTGTAATTTTCTGTTTAATATTAACATATATGAGATTCTTTTTGACTTAGAAATGAAGATCAAGACAAAAAGCTTGGTTGTGTGGTGGGGTAAGGGTGGGGGTATCTATCAGTAAGATATCCATCCATGGGAATCCTAATAACATTCCCAGTAATTGGTTCTCTAGTCTCTATTTAAATACTTTCATGGACATTGTATTTTTCAAAGGATTCATTTTGTATATGAATGAAAATTTTCATTTATGTGAGTTCAATTTGCTTCTTTTTTAAATTTGTCTGTTCCTTATTCATAATGTCCTAATGGATGCTCTTCCTTTTATGTCTTTAATCATTTTAAGCATTCTTATTTTCTAGTTTTTCTGATTGTTTTAATATTTATGGGTTTTAAAGATGAAAATTCTTTTTTGTTCCAGAAGTATCCCTACCACCTCCCAGATAAGAACTGTGTGAATCTAGTTTGTTTCTCTATTTTGTAATTGTCCACTTATCCTAAGATATATTTTAGTTAATTAACATGTAGTATCTTTCTCTTCAGCCTTATTTCTCTTCAGCCTTATTTCTAGCATGCTTTTAAAAATATTAACCCCTATTAACGAAAGCCAGATTGATCAGACTGTTCATACACAAAACATTTTATATTTAATTTGCAGAGGAGAAAAATAAGGTTCTAGAGGTTAAATGGTTTGCTTACTTGTAGTCAGTTTCAAAGGCAAGATGAGAACCCATTGGTTCCCTATCTTTTACACTTGATCAATAAGACTTAAGCTTAAAACTGGATTAATCTAAAATTTTCACATCTAATTATATAAAATAATTTTTACATCTTGTAATGAAAAACCTAACTCATTAGATTGGGTATATAACACATTAGATTGGGAAGTATGATGTGGTATAAGATCTCAATTTATATAATATGTATATAGGTTTATTTGGAACTTTTGAACAAAATTAAAAATCAAGTTATATGTATTTAGTAGCTGGTGACTTAAAGGATCCCTTAGACAACCTCTGCGTATGCTTTAAAAACCAACAACAATAATCACCTCACCCCGAAATTTATCCTTTTTAATTCAAACTACAATATATGATTTTATTCATTAAGCTTAGCTTGGGGCTTGACTTTTCTGTTGTTTATGAAGTAGCTGAGAAACTGACTAGTTGTAACGCTGAAACATTGCCTACTGAGGGATAATAGTCAAAAGAATCCAAGATTAAAAGTTTCTCAGTAGCTGAATTTTCTTCTCTGTTAAAACCAGAATTTACTGACTTTTCAGGCAAGGGTCATCTATTTGATCAGCACAAAAAGTGGTAATTTAGGCAAATGCCCGGGTGGCCTTTTAATGCTCCCTATTATGCATTGTGTACAAGTATTTCCTAGCCCTCTGGTGCTTCATGTATAGAAAATCTTATAACAGCCCATTCAACACTTCTCCACAGCAGCACCAACAAGGGAGTCAATTGTGGTCAGGACTTCTCAGATGTGGACACCTGTTCTCTAGAAGTTTTACATAAGCCATAAAGTAACCATCATTAACTTTGTTGATATGGACTCAGTTCAGACTGGCAACCTTGAAGTGAAGAGTTGCATTTTGAAAAACTTAGTGAGATTCTTATCTTGGTGGTAATGAGCACTGTTAGAGAAGCTCTTATGGAAAATTTTACTTTGATACCATCTACAAATTCTGAATATAAAAATTAAGGAATATCAGGTCAGTATTATAACTTTGTGTTTAAATTAATCACTGTTATTTAGAAATGTGCTCCAAGGCTTTTCAAGGATGTTGGTCCTTACATTAAATCACCCCATATTACTATTTATTTCAGTTCTACTTTTTTCTTTCTTTCTTTTTTTTTTCTTTTTCCTTTTTTCTTTCTTTTTTTTTTTTTTTTTTTGGTTTGTTTTTGGGGTTTTTTAAAGAGACAGGGTCTGGCTCTGTCAGCCCAGGATGGAGTATAGTGGCACAGTCATAGCTCATTGCAACCTCGAACCTCCTGAACTCGAGCAATCCTTCTGCCTTAGCCTCCAGAGTAGCTAGCGCTGCAGGCACATGGCACCATGCCTGGCTAATTTTTTAAAAACTTTTTTGTAGAGATGAGGTCTCACTGTGTTGCCCAGGCTGGTCGTGAACTCCTGGCCTCAAGTGATCCTCCTGCCTCAGCCTCCCAAAGTGCTGAGATGACAGGCATGAGCCACTGCGCCTGGCCTATGTCTTATTATTTTTAATAAGTTTGCTTTTAGCTACTCTTCTAATTTGGCCATAATAATAAGCATTCTAAAGGTATAAGTTATTACTAAGTGTCCTTTGTGCTTTATTAATATATATATATGAAGTTTTTGTGGAGATTATTCCCATTTATAGATGAAAAACTGGTGTACAAAGAAATGAAATAACTAGCTTAAGATGTTAGAGCCAGCGAAGGGTAGAGTGGTCATTCAGTTTGGCTACTAAACCCATGGATTTAACTAACTTGTTATTATTACCAAGTCAGTTTTGCCTCCTAAATCTTTTCTGTCTCCTTAGCTCTACTACCTTTGTCTTGATTTAGTGATTCATTTCTCATATGTCTTTGGTCTTCTAATTGGTTTGCTCGCTTGTAATTTCTTGATCTTTTACTCCAGTCCATCCTGCATTCCTTACACTACCACTAGAGTCATCTTTCTATCCTGAACAATTAGAATCATGTCACTTTCGTGTCAGATCAGTGCTCTTCAGTGGCTTCCCATCACCTGTCCTACTGGATTAAATCTAAACCCTTTAGCACGGCCTGCAGGGCTGCTTAATCTCAATCCTGCCTACCTGTCTGACTTCCCTTCCATTATTGTGTTCCAACTTCAGATTCTAAACTGAATTAATTCCCAATGTGTCTTGGTATCTTACAAATTTATGCCTTTGTCCATGTTACTATCTTCCTGGAATATTCTACTGATTTCCCTGTCACAATCCACCCAATAAGCTTTTACCATCCTTCAAAATTTAATTATAGTATTTTAATTCTTTACTAAGATATCTTTTCAGATCCTAATTAGGTAATTCTTCCACTTGATTTCCATTATATCTTACCTTCCTTCATGGTAGTTTCCATTATCTCATTTTGTTGTAATTGTTTACAAGGTTCTCTTCTTGCCTACAAGCTTCTTGAGGATAAAGTTATCTATTCATCTTTATAGCTCTACTTTCTAGCGTAGTACCTGGAACACAGAACGTGCTCACTTGATAATTGTTGAATGAATCATTGTATCAGTGAATGAATGAATGATCCTCTTTTGGCCCAGAAAGATCAAGTTTCTTACATTCAGTACAAGTTAAGAATAGATTAGTCTCAGTGTGAGGAACTGATGTATTCTTTCTGTAGTCACATATACAGTATAGCTTATATGATTTAAAGTGTTCTTAATTCCCGGAATAGGAGATGTGAATCATACTACAGATGTATAAATAAAGAGCTTTAATTTTAGGGCATAGGCTTTGTGATTCTGATTTTGACTAAATTAGAGATCAGTTTGCTTCTGGACTGAGTACTGAATAGTTAAGGCTGCTGGATAAGTCACTGTTTAATAAGCAAAGTAGTACTGTACTTACACAGGTGCTATGATGGAGGTATTATGAGGGGCTATGGAGTCATGGAGTGATGATGATGGTGGGGTAACTCAGTTAGTAGTAGGAGAATATTAGGGTGAGGTGTCTCATGGAATACAAAGTGGTAAGTGCTCTATAATAGATGGCATTGTCACATTCTAAATACTAATATTACAGAAATTCACCTAGAGTTGTGTTGTCACATAGAATAGCCACATGTGTCTGTTGAGCACTTGAAACGTGGCTAGTCTGAATTGAGATGGAAATGTAAAATACACAATGGATTTCAAAGACTCAGTACCTACCTCCAAATGTAAAGTAGCTCATTAACTATTTTTTTACATTGATTACACGTTGCAATGATATTTTAAATATATTGGGTAAAACAAAATATATTGTTAAAAAATGGGTGAAATTAATTTTTATTGTTTTAATGCAGCTACTAGAAAATTTTAAATTACGTGTGTTACTCACATTATATTTTTATTGTGCATTGCTGACCTAGACTTACTTTGAGAACCGCCATCCCTCCAATGATCCTGTTACTTGTTTGAGTATGCCATTCTAAAGTCTGCCATGCTTACCTGCTTTGCCTCATCAATATTAACCAATTCACATGGGGGATTGATCTCTACCTTTGATCTTATTTTGACATCTGTTAGGTTTTGACATCTATTTTTTTAAACTGGTTTTTGAATTTTGGAAATTTTACTTGTCAGTTAATAACGTACTTTGAGATGAATAGTTAATGAGATTAATCAGTTTCCCCCCATTCTTATATGAATAGCTTTTTGTTTTTAAAGAAATAATGATTTCAAAGGCATATAGAATAGATATGAGAACTTTATATACTATTATATAGTATGAGACTGAATACTATGTATTTCTAACCCATCTCTTGAACATATTTCACTGTGTTTTTGTAGTATACTTCACTTATTCTCTCCTTTCCAGGATTGAATATGATGCATATCGCACTGATTTGGAAGAACTGAACCTTGGACCACGTGATGCAAACACTTTGCCAAAGATTGAGCAGTCACAGCATCTGTTCCAAGCACATAAGGAAAAATATGATAAAATGCGCAATGATGTTTCTATCAAATTGAAATTCCTTGAAGAAAATAAGGTAAATTTATTCTTTCTGAGATCTTTCTGCAGATTTTAAAATAAAGTCACCCTAAAGAAAGATAAAGTTTTTTGTTTCTGTTAGTTCTCTTTTATGACAATTCCAAGAAGGAATTTCATTTATAATCAGTGTTTGAGTTTTCAGAAGTTTATAAAATATTTTTACCTTTCTTTGATAAAAGTCATCAGCTCTACTGTCATCAACTCCACTGTCCCAGTCTTTTGCATGTAACAATTAGCAAAAAATACTTGATGTTCAACCATTGATCTTCAGATTGGTGTTGGTAGCAAGTGCTTTAAAAAGTTAAATAAATTCCATTCGTAATACCCTGAAACCCTTCTATTCATAGTGGGTGCGACTTTCAGGAAAAGAACCATGGCTTTCTTCCCAGTAACTGATAAATGAGGAATGGCTAAGATGTCCAGCTTAGGGCTGCAGTTAGTATAATCTAGAAGGAATAAGCCAAGAAATCAATTTTGCACATTGTTTTTATGTAATGTGAACACGTCTAAGGACTAGAGCAGTGAGGGCTGAACTGGATCTGCTGTAGACTTCACCTGGAGATGGAGTCATATAACATTCATATTCATATATAACAGGTTTCTGAGTTTTGGTTTAAGTAAGGACAGGTTCCTATGTTTGTCATACCTTCCATTACGTGCAGTCAGTTTTGTATGGATGATTGGAGTTATAGAAATGGGAGAGCCGATAGTGAGCCCAGTACAGAATTGTTCAGTCCTGTGACAGTGGGTCTCATCATTACACATTGGTAGTCCCTCTTGTGCTTTTCACATCCTCTGAAGTCATGACAGGTCTTCAACCATACTTCCTTTCAGGTACCCCTCTTAAAAATTTTTTCAGTTCTCCCAGGAAGCAGTAATGTACATAATCTCTTCTGTAATATCAAAGAGCTTTTTATTAAATTACTAACTGTATGTTGATAACTTCTTGTTTTCTTTAACATTTCCTTAGAAACTCTTATAGCTACCATAAAACCTACACTTCTTTGGGATCTACCAAGTCCAGCACTATCACTCACTTTTTTAGCTATTATAGGTGAAAATTACTCACCAGAAAACAGGGCAATAGAGGAAACCTCAGCAGAGTTATCAGTCAGATTGCCCAGCATCATTCAGACAAGAGCACAGCCCAGCCTTTTAGCATTCATTAGCTGAGCACATAAGATTGCATTCATTTTGGTCACGCATATATATATATTAGTTACACTGTTTGATATTTTGATGGATATGAATATACCAATATTTAGATATAAATATTGTATATTTTAAATATAAAAATATTTTTGACATTCTGCCTTATCATCACTATACAGTATAGTGCTAAAAGAGGTATGCTAGAGGAATATACATGTTTGATAAAGAAATAGACTAACAGAGTGAAACATAAGATTCATGTGCTTTAAAGGAAGAGAAAATCAAAAGGTAATTGGAAGCCAGATTGTACTGAGCCTTAACCTCAAAAAGACTTTGAATTGTGGCCTTTCAAGGGATGAACACTAAGCAGGAAAGAAAGGAGCCACCTTCATAGCCAGCCAGGTCATCTCTATAAATTTTAAATGTCATTCAGATGGATCTTACTTCCAACTTTGTCATGTAGGCACTGAAGAATTTTTATAGTTGAGAGTTACAGGAAAAAAATGTGATTTAGAAAGACTCTTCAGTCACCATAGTTTAAAGGGAGAAAGAAAGTAGCAGCACAGAAACCAGTAAGGAATCAAATGAAATGATTAAGAGCCTGACCTGGGGTCATCGCAATAACAGTAGAAAGGAAAGAATATGGTAGTTTTAAGGCTGTATGACAGGGATTGAAAAATCAAAATAGGAAGCTGGTTTGGCTTGAAGAAGGTAAGGGTGAGGGATGGGAATTTTTTCTATTTGACCCAGTGGTTAGTTTGAGATGATGACAAAATATTCAAGTGAAAACAATTGGTAGGAAGTTTCTGTGTGTTTTGAGTTTGGATGAAGGTCAGGGCATCACAGATAAAAGTTTGGAAGTCATTGCTTTGAGAATAATATTGTCATTATCACATCTTCTTTTTCATTACAAAATAAAAATAGAAAATTGCTTCTATTCTCAAGGATTTTATGTTCTTAGATGATATCTTAGTCCATTCCAGCTTCTATAACAAAATACCATAAACTAGACAGCTTATAAACAAGAAAGAATTGTTTCTTATAGTTCTGGAGGCTAGGAAGTCCAAGATAAGGGATCAGCAGATTTGGTGTCTGGTGAGGGCCTGCTTTCTGACTCATAGATGGCTCCTTCTTGCTGTGTCCTCACATGGTGGAAAAGGGAGGGGTCTCTCTTTGGCCTCTTTTATGAGGGCACTATTCCCATTCATGAGGACTCTACCCCCATGGCCTAATCACCTCCCAAAAGCCCTACCTCCTAATACTATCACCTTGGGAGTGAAGATTTTAAGGTAAGAATTTGGGGAAGGACACAAACATTCAGACCATAGCTGATGGCCTAGAGATAATCTTTGTTTTTGGCTTTCCACAGTTGTCATCAAGCTAAGAAGCTTCAATTTGAACTCAGTAATCAGCTGTGTCTAAAATAAAATATATAAAGAAACTTTGGTCTTTTTATCTTTTTTATTTAACTCTTTAAAACTATAAAGAGGTGGGGGGATTTTAAAAAATAAATAAATAAATTTTTTAAAAAACTATAGAGTTTGGTCTGTTGTTTTAAGTAATAACTATCATTTAGATAAAAATGTAGATCCATGACAGAACTTTTGGGTTTTGTTATTGAGCAACTTGTACCCTTTTATTTTTAACAGCTTTAAAAAGGTAGGAAAAACAAGCCTTTAGCCTAGGAACTGTCCATCATTCCTTTTTGCTTTCTTGGCAGTTTGAAACGCCTTGAATCTGGGTTTTTTGTTCTTTTGTTAAACTACAGCTGAATTTGTACCTTAACGTCTCTTTTGTTAGGTGATATACTAGTACTTGAATTTTAATAAAATATGGTATGCTCTTCCTATTTCTTCTCTTCTCTTCTCTTCTCTTCTCTGTTCTTTGAGACAGGGTCTCACTATGTTGCCCAGGCTGTATTTGAACTCCCGGGCTCAAGCAATCCTCCCACCTTAGCCTCCAAGTAGCTGGAATTACAGGCTTACCACCAGACACTGCTACTCTTCCTATTTCTTAATAGGAAGAACTGAAACATCAATGAATATGCTGTTTTGTAATTTGATAATGTCCTAAAGACTACTGCAGTATATAGACCTGTTTTCGCAGCTTTTTTCTCTCTTTTTTTCCCCCCAGCTTTCTATTGGTTCTCATATCATGACTTTTGGAGTGTCTTTCCATAGTAATGCTTCATTTCTAAAATGAGAGGACAGATAACCAAACAACTAGAATAGTGCATAAAGTAAAAGCAAATATTCCTTGAGTACAGGATTAAAAGCCAGTCTTGTGACTATAGTAATAAGTTTTCATGTTTAGTGTTTTTGTTCCTTCTTAGAACTTTTTTTTTTTTTAATTTTAAGGCAAGTGAGGAATTAGGTTCTTAGCTATATTTTAGAAATTGAAGTGTTTATATGTACTTAATCTAGCCTTCCTTTCTTCTGGTAAAACAAAGAGGGTAAAACAAATAGCATGTAAAATATACATACAAATATGTGTATTTTACATGCTATTTGTGCATATGTGAGTGATAAATGCACATATCTGTATTTGTCATTTACCCTTAATGAAAAACTTACGCTCTTCATCTATATTTTCAATCTCTCCACCTCATGATATAGTATATTTGCCTTTAACCTAAACAATCCTTATTTGACTCTGATATTCTCTCCTTTGTTAACTAAACCACATTGAGTTGCATAACAGTAAAGACATAGTTAATTAGACTCTTCTAATGTTTCTCCGTTCATCTGTATTTCTCCCTTTTGAGACCTTTAAATAATGTAACTTGATCTATTTTATGACTTAAGGCAGTTTGTTTAACGGTTATTGTTCTTTTCAAGGTTTAAAACAAAACATAGGCTACTTTAGTAAAGAGAAAGAAAACAGACATTTCTGGTGCTTTGTAGACTTTGTGAGAGTAGGTACCATGCCTTCTTTTACAGCCCTCATGATGCCTAGCAATGGTGCTCAGCATGTAGACTCATTCAGCAAATAAGTGTTTGCATTCTTTCCAGAATTAGAGGTACTTTGCAGGGATTGGAAGGAGATGGAAGTGAGAGTCAACTAGGAGGGGATAGAAGGCTGAATCCTGATTACCTCACTCTTTGCTTTAGTGAAGACAAAACATATTCTCTCAGAAATGCTTCTATTGTCTGCAGTGTTTACTGTTTTCATGGAAAGGGGAAGCAGAAAGGTAGGGGAAAAATATACACATCAATGCAAGCAGCTCAGGTTTTTTTTTTTTTAGAATAACTTTTTATATGGCTTGTAACTATAGAGAATGTGAAAAAATAGTTTTAAGATGAATTTTTCCCTTTAGATGACTATAATTGGAAATGATAAATTGCTTTTCAGGGCTATGAACATATTGGGGGTGGGGGCTGAATGTATCAAAAGATTGAACACAGCAGTTTCAGGTATAATTATAAAAAGTAAGGATTTTATTCTTATTTTAAGAAGGATAAAATATATTTTTTAAAGTAATATCAATTAGCTGTAACCACTAAATGCAGGTTTATTTCATTATTATTTTACATTTTAGTGACTTAAAGGATGACAAAGGGGACAGAAAAAGATGAACCAGACTTGGGATCTACCTTGGATACATATTTGATTGATATAGTTATTTAATTTAAACAATTTTTTTTCTTAAAATCATAGTCATTCTGAATCTTAGGTCGATGTAAAAGCTGTTGTTTTTCACTCACACAGTGTTTCATATATAATCATGATACAGAACATTCCTGTATTTTAGGGTTTCTTTTCTAATACATTACAAACTTATATCATATATATCTTACGAATTTAACTTTTCAGAGAAAAATTCAGTGAACTAAAGTGATGGGGCAAGAGAAAGAAGGATATACACAGAGAATAAAAAACCTACAATGAAGTAAACATACTCATGTAGTATGACACAGATATAGATATATAGATACATATAAAAAAGTTGTGATGACTCTGATTTTATGCAAATACATACTGATAGGAAGTACTCCAAGCCTTGTACTTTTTTGTAACAATACACTAAAGGTTTGCAAAAGCTTGGAGGACAAAGATATACTTTGCTTACTGAAACTTCTCTTTGAGAGGAAAAAAATGTAAACCCCTGAATTTAAAAAATGGATAATTGTTGCTGAAGTTTAAGGAGCATGTTAATCATTACCATGTATGTACATTCTTGAACTCTTTTTCCCCCGTTGTCAAAAGAAAAGAACCCTAACTTCTTACTTCTTAAGTACTTTTAAAGTATTCATGCTAATTACTTAATGTCATATTTATTTCTATAACCGGAGGCAAAAACAGTAGTACTTCTTGATATATGCTCATAGGTCAAGTGAAATTAAGTTATATAGTTGAAAGAACCCTACCTGGTTCTAAATAAAAAATAAGCCTTTATGGCTTGAAATCTGTAAGTGCAACAGGCAACCAGGGAGTGAGTGACTAGTGTCGGGCACAAAAAAAACCTGTCTTTCAACACTGTCCCAAATATTATTACCTACATTTGGATCCTGTGAATCATTCTCCATCCATGCAACTTTACTTCCAGACTTAATTCCTGAGTATATTTCATCATGTAATTTGATATAGGTTTGTTACTGCTCTTTCTTTTCATTCATTTAACAAACATTTATCAAGTATATACTGTGTGCCAGGAAGTTATACTGTGTTCTGGATATTGATGATACCCAGTGAAAAAAGTTAAAACAAATTTTACTCTCTAAAAACGTTTAGCCTAGTAAGAGAAACAACATTAGTCAAATCACAACAAAAAATATATATAAAATTCTGTCTGTGACTGGTACTCTCAAGGAGCAGTACTTGACAGTGAGGAGTGGTTGGGGAAGGCTTCAATGAAGAAGTGATATTGAACAGTAACTAGGTAAAGTGAGAAGCAGAGAACATTTCAGGAAGAGGGAATAGCATGTGTAACTGCCCTGTGGCAGGAGAGGGTGTGGTATGTTCAAAGAATGGATATGACTGGAGCCAGCGTGACCAGAGGATAGAGAGAAGGCTGAAGAGGTAAGTCGGGGCTAGACCATGCAGGCCTTATAGACTACATTAAGGAAAAGTTTATTTTAATACCAGCAGGAAGCCCTTGAAAGAATTCTTAGCAAATGATAGGTCTAAAATATGGAGGGTAGATTTTAGTAGGACCTAAGAGTGAGTAGAGTAGTTTAGACAAGAGATGATAGGAGCTTGGATTAGGGTGGTGATGGTAGAAATGGAGTGAACCGAAGGTTTAAAGAGAGACTTAAAAAGTAAAACAGAAACACATGTAAAATAGAGCAGATTGATAAGTAACCTTTGTCATTTTATTCCTTTATTCAACAAATATTGGTGGATTGCTTTTTATGTGCCAGTCACTGAGTTAGGTGATAGAGATATAACAGTCTTGCACTCATGGAGTTTATAGTCAAGTCGGGGAAATAGGCGTTAACCAAACAATTACATAAGTACAAGCTATGGTAAGTGTTATAAAGGGAAAATAGAGGTGTCATGTGAGTATACAAAGGAGCCCTGGCCTGGTGTGGGGGGCCTGTGGAAGGCTTCTTTGAGGAAGGTACATTGGGGCTGAGAGCCAAAGGGGCGATGGAAAGGAGTTCACTAAAGGTGTGTGAAGGAAGGAGATTTTAAATAGAAGGAACAGTGTATGCTGAGGGTCAGTGAGGCCAGAGCATAATGGGGATGGGAGTATAGTGCTGGATGAAGCTGGAGAGGTAGGTAGAGGCCTACACAAGGGTGAAATGACAGGGTTATTCATTGCAGCATCACTTGTGATATCAAAAGATGAGAATAACCCAATGGTTCAGCAGTAAAGGTGTAGTTGAATAAACTGGTTCCTTGATAAAATGGAATACTTGGCAGCTATTAAAAAAAATAAGAATACTATTGATAAAAAGATCCTCAGGACATATAATTAAATGAAAAGAGCAAGGTGCAAAGCAGTGTTTATGGTACAATACCTTTTATGTAAGAAAGGAAAGAAATAAGAATTATAATCAGGGGCCTGGCGAAGTGGCTCACACCTGTAATTCCAGTACTTCGGGAGGCCGAGGTGGGAGCCTCACTTGAGGCCAGGAGTTCAAGACCAGCCTGGCAACATGATGAGCCCTTGTCTCTACAAAATATAAAAAAAAATTAGCCAGGCATGGTAGTGTGCACCTGTAGTCTCAGCACCTATCCTCAGAAGGGACAGGAGGCTGAGGCAGGAGGATCGCTTGAGCCCAGGAGTTTGCAGTTGCTGTGAGCTAGGCTGACACCACTGCGCTCTAGCCAGGGTGACAGAGTGAGACTCTGTCTAAAAAAAAAAAAAAATTTATAATCATATTGTCGTGTTTGTGTATAGTAAAACTGGAAGGATTAACTGATTAATAAAACCGGTTACCTACAAGAGGAGCAGGGTAGATAAAGACAGTAGTGAAAATGCAACCTCTCATTGTATACTTTTTATATCCTTTCAATCTTGAACCATATAAATGTCCTGCCTATTCAAAAAATAAGATATGCTTTTTTAAAAGAAAGTATAACTAGGAAATGTTTTTAAATAGTATGCCTTATCTTTTTTCCAAAATGAGGCTCAAGTAGATTTCTATTTTCCAAACATAGAGCCTATAATTTTCCTCTTAGCTTAAAAGCAAATGATCAACTCTGTGTTGGAGAGAATAGAAAAACAGATCACTTGGTAGGACATGAGTTCCCTACATCATTCTTAAATGACAAATTAGAAACAGTGTGGTATAGTATCTGTCATTTATATAAGAAAATATTTTCATATTTGGTGCAATGTTTGCTGCTTTTAGTAGTTTGTCTTCTGGATCACTTAAAAAGATTTTTCTAAACCCATATGGAGGAGGAAAAATTTGCTTGTGGTTTGCATTGCCTCCTTTCTCTCTTTAGAAACGAAGCAGAAATGAACTGTCTTTATATAAACCATGCAGCCAAAAAGAATTGTAAGTTGTGGGTTGATTTTGAAATTAGACTCATCTAAGTCATACCTGTCCAGAGTCCATCAGGGTAATTTTATTTTATTTTAAATTTTAAATTTCTAATTATTATGAATACATAACGTACATATTAATCAGGTTAATTTTAATCATCAAAGGGTGAGTAGGGATGAGAGTCTGAGTGGGTCCCAGGGAGAAGTATGCCTAGCTAACCAGTTCATATAGTTTCTTTGTCAATTGTGCTAAGATTTCTGGCATGGCAATTTTTGTGAAGGAGGGGTATTTTTTATACAAGATTTAAAAGCCTTCCTGGAAATATAGCTTTATAATCATGAATTACTGTTTTTACAGTGGTGTTTTTGACTTGGTTCTTTTTTGGCAATCATAAAGCATTTTCTGACACTTTTGGTGAGAAATGATCAACTTATTTATTTGCAGGGTAGGGTGGGAGTTTCATCATTCTACTGTGTATGGTAGAGGGAAGGAGATTGTCCCTTTTGCTTTGAGTGAAAAGGATTCACTTATAAAAATGTATTTCTTAACCATTATTGCTGTCATATACCTGTTCTATATAATGATTGATACCTATATACTCGTCATATCCACGTATCACTTATTTTGCCAGCCTTGGATATTACCCAAGTTGGTTTGCCAGGCTTTGTGATAAAGGTGAGTTTTTAAGTGATCAATATGGGATTTGAACAGATCACTAATAATCTGCACTGGTTGTGGTATTGGCAGGGATGCTGGTGTCTATGGCTGTGGCATTGCTGTACTTTTTTATTTCTTACAAGTAGTTATGGTCTCTTCAGTTTGCTTAAAAGTAAAACCTTTAATTAGTATTTGTGAGTAAAATCTCAGAAGACACTAGCAGTGTTTAAGAATTTGACTTTGCAATGTTCTTTTTAACCTTTCCTTGAAATTTGCTCAGTAATGACTCAGCACTTTCGTGTTGACCATATATAGGCCTTCTGTGACTCATCTATACTTTGCTTTGTTCGATAAAAAGATCATTTGATAACTAGCTTTTTTTCTTTATTCCTCTTAAACTTAATAACATCTTGATTTTCTACCTTTCTTTCTTCCCTTAAATTTTCAAAAGATACTTTTTTAAAAATTCATTAAGTTTTTTAAGGGGCTTATTTGGAGCTGTTATTATGCCTAATCCTAAAGACATATTGTATAAAGGTATCATGACAAACTCCCTGCTGACAAGAAACTTACACTCTAATGGAGGACATTAAATAAAATCTGTTATATATAAAATGTTAAATTAAGCATAAGAAAGAAATATAGAATTTGATGAAAAATGTTAGTGTGGGTGCTGCAAGAGTACCTCTGGGCTAGATAGCAGTTTGACTTGAGCAGGACCACACAAGAATGGGTATTCTGTATAGGTAGAAAAGGGTCAGAAAGTTGAAAAAACCCTGGATCATATGTTTAAATGATTTGTAAACTTATGTTAAATTTTCTGTTCTGTTCTTAAAGCAGTGCATAGTATTAATGCTTACAGATTGTTTAAAAAGAAAAGTAATGGTGGTTTTATCATAACAAATTTGGTAAATCTTTTCCAATAAGTTTATAAATAGTTATTAAGTGCCTAGGATCAGAATTCTGTAAGTTGTGTGGGGGATTGAGTTCTTAAATTTTTAAACAAGTTAATTTTCCAAGATATATGCATTGCCATACTTATGAAGGAAAACTATTTTGTGAGTGTAAAGTTGAGTGGGGGATTTGACTATAAGTTCGTATTGCCCAGTGTCCAAAGGCCACTGAGCACAGGGTCTGCTGATCCCTGTGGTGACTTCATTATCCACTCTTGGCCCCATTTTGCCACTTGGCAGATGGCTCCATCAGATCTGGATACCTGAGCTTTCTGTTTCTTGTTATCTAAATATGGCATTTAGTGACCCCCCCCAACACCTGCCTACATATTGCTCCCTTTTTTCTGGGTTTCTTGGGGATTTTGTGAGTACCTGAAGGGACAGGGACAAATTCTGAGCTTGAGATCAGGGATGAGGTAAAGATCCAATACAAATTTGGGATGGGTAAAGAAGAAAAGCATTGGTGTGATTTCTTCCTCTTTCTATTCCCTGTAGCCTTCTGTGCTATTCCTGGGATCTTTTTACCCTCATGTCTGTACCTATGGACTTCTGTGTGGTTTTGTGAAAGTGTATCCAGTGCTCTCAAGCCCATGAATGGTCAAACTGCTCTGTTAGGTTAATGATGATCTCCCAACTATTTTTGAAAATAGCCTTTATATCTCTCACTTAATTGATGGAAAGAATTACCCAATTCATTAACTACTCTTTTGTACCTAAATTAATTTTGGACTAGGAGCTTGGATGATAATTTATGATACTTTGTTTTCTCTAGCAACTTAAAAGCTAGTCACTCCCTCACTCCAACCCTTTCTCCCTTCCTCTCTTCCTCCTTTCCTTTCTTCCCATAGTGCCCAGGCCTTTCTCCAGTTAAAGCACATATTGCACTGCGTTGTGATTGCCTGCTAGTCTGTTTTTGCCCCTAGAGGTAAGCTGCATGGATACATCTATAGAGCATTGCCTTCCTACACTGAGTATTGAGTTAGTCGATGGACACTGATCTTTAAGTACTGTAATCTGTAAATGGAGGAAGCTTGCTATAAGGATTTTGTTTATTATAATATCTGTGTCTATATAATCTTTGATCTAGATGATCATATACCAGTGTACAGATGATGATGTTGGGGTTCAGAGGGGTTAAGTAACTTGCCCAAAGTCTCACAGCCAGACCAGGATTTAAATCTAGATTTCTCTGACTCCAGAGCCCTGCTTTTAGTTAAGAACAACGCTGTTGATATAATGCTGCTTAAGGTTCTTAAGATAGCGGAGAGAGAAGATAGAAAGATAACCTTGGAAAACAGAAGCCATATTCATCACATCTAAACCTGGAGCTTTTGGAAGGGAGGGAGTTAACACTGTAGAATCATAGAACAAAAAAAGGTATAGACAGTTTTGCTAAGGGTGAGAAAATCTCTCACCCTTAGCAAAAATTTCAGCATTCAGAATTTTAATATACCATTAGATAAAGAATTATAAGACATTACCGAAGCTCTGTGACTTACTGTTACTCGAGTCTATAAATAATGTTTCATCAGTTATCTTCTTTTCAGAACAGAGAACTACCTTTTTTCCTTCTGTAGGACTCCCTTTTTTAACCTTCTACTTGTTAGTGATTTGTTGAAACTTATCCCAATGAGTCAGAAAAATAAAATCTGTCCTTCCACCCCCACTGGTAGCTCATATTTGTCTTTTCTTCTCTCACTCCCTTCCCAATGCCCACACCCATATTTTTGATAGTGTTTCTCTTTCTCAACTGGTAGTTGCTTTGACATGACAGGCATTTCCAAAGCTATTGCGAACAATGAAATTATGCTCCACAAACCTAATAAAAGGCCAAGACAGATATATTTTCCTGCTTATTACTCTTCTGGTCTCTTACTAGGAAAAGATCAATGATGGGCAGGGAAAGCATATAATTGTACATTTTTAAATAGTTGAGGGTAATGAAAGGAGTCGATACTTTACATATTAGTGGTTGGGGACTTCTTACTAAAGAATGATTTTGTTCTATCTTTTCTTCACATGTTTAAGCCAAGCTTAAACTTATTTTTGTATACTCAATATGAACTCCTATTTTATAGAATTATTGGAAGAGCCAATAACTACTTTGAAGAACTTAACAATTGTAAATATATTAAGACTAATATCTTTTACTTTAACTGGAAATGGATTTAAAAAACATAATTCAGTGCTTCTGAATAAGAAGGTATATAATCTAAATTTGATTTAGAAAAAAGTTCATTTGGTAGGAATAACGTGCTTTTTATATGGTTTTGATGTCTACTAAGTAATGCTTATCTTTAGGTTTTTCAGTTAGTAACTTTGTAAATGGTATTTATCTTCTATTGATACATGCTGTGCAGGCAGGAGAAACTTTTCAGTGTAATCCACTTTGGCATCATCTGTGGGTCCTACTCTCTTTAATTTTTCTTACCCAGTTTCTTTTCAAAACCCCAGTTTGTCTCTCTGCCTTAGTATTCAGTGTTGGAGTTTGTTTTGCCCTTTAACAATTAAAGTATTGTGTGGTATGTTTAGGTCACTCAACAGATGTTGCTGTAGTGGTTTTGCTTATATCTGATCTGGGCTGCTCATTGTTTGGCAGATCTTCATGAAAGTTCTTCGTAACTGTGTTCACCATGATTGAGTGTATTTCTAAGTTACTATCATTGTTTCTGATGTTAGGTTTTGAAAATTTGTCAAATTTGTCACCATCCCATTTGTGCCTATAATTGCTACCTGGGTCTTCTTTTGCTTCTATTTCAAATCTCTGCTTTTCTGTCATTTTTTATATTTTAAATCTTTTCTAATTTAGGACATAAAGAGTTCAATAAAGACTTTCTCCTGCTCTGTAAATATGGAAAGATTATATGAAAGTTTAATGTTGTATTATTCTTCATACTTTTATTTATTTCATCTGCTCCAACCTCTGTGTTAGATCCTTGTCCCAAGAATGTTTAAGTGCAACTTCAGGGCCAGAGATAAAATTAGGAATGAGGTTACAGTGTATCTTTTCTATACTACTACTCTTCCGGTCCGTTTTTGTTCATTTAAAACTTTGTTTAAAAGCTTCCTAAAATGTTTATTGCCTATGAATAGAGGCAGGTTAGAATAAGGGAAAGAGCATGGATCAGTCTTGGAATAAGCCATTCCTAAATTCCCCACATCCCAGCCCATCTACCTCCTAGCTGTCCATCCTTAGGCAAGTTAACTTTCTGAGTCTGTTTTTTGTTCATTTGTTTGTTTTTTGTTAACTGTAGCATGGAGATTAAATAAAGACTGTACAGAGTAGATGTAAGGGTAACATATTATCTGTCATGTAGAGAAGGTACATTCCAAAAGTTAGTACTGCCCCACCCTAGTCTACCAAAAATACTTGGCTCTTTCTTTGATACTATATGTTCATCATTTCTCATATAGCGTAAATATAGAAGCAAATTGAAAAAGTGTAATGGCCCTGAAATATTTCCTGGAACATTTTGACTTTTTGTCCTTTCTCCTAAAAGTGGGGTTTGAACTTCATCCCACCTCACTCTGGTTTCTCAAATAGCCAACTCTTTTTGAGAAACTAGAATCTTTCCCAGATTGACCTTTACAAGGTCAAATAGCATAGTAAAGTGAACCTGATAAACCAAGTAAACCAAATAAAGTAAAATAATACTTTTATGTTCTGTTGAAACTACTTAGTGATAGCATAGTCATCAAAATTGCAAAAACTATTTTAAAAATTGTATTGCAACTTTTACCAATTGCTCTCTTTAATTGGTAATGATTTCCGTTTACTGAATAACCAAAACATCCCAAGGATTCTCTGTAGCATATCAGGCAGAATGGCATTGAGGACATTATATGAATGTATATCATAGTGCAAATAAGTTAATCAAAAATAGGCATAAAAGCAAAATATTCTTAAGTTTTGAATTCATTTAGTTTTAAAAAAATACTCATATTGAGGATTAGTTTACTTATGTTTTGATTGGATAAAAGAGTCAACTTACTATTCTTATTTTAATTTATATCTGCTCTTGAAAATATACTACCAAAACTAAACTTATACTAGGTTACAATAATCAGTGCTATTAGAAAAATGAAGTAAATTATCTGTTTTGGTATAAGACAACATGAGAACAATTAGCTTGTTAGAAAAAAATAACTTCCGATATTAAAGCAATTTTGTACTTTATTTCCATTTAGAATTTTTTTCTTTTGGTTTGTTTTTACACTAAAATCACAAAGCTGTGAATGCTCCAGGGTTCCCTCTATACCAGGGAACTGATCTGGTGTGTATGTACACTTTAAAAGCCTTTACACATCAGTCTTCTAACAATTACTGGGAGAATGTTTTTGTGAATATGGGTATCGTATCATTTTGTTGTGAAAACTAGAATGCAATCCTAAAAAGCACCCTCTTCTTTGATTTCCCATGGATTAAGTTTCATTGTAGGTTGGGGGACCATTGTAAATACAGCTAATGCACCTAGTTTAAGGCTTTGTTAGTGGGCTATCAAGTCTTTCTCAGCTATAGGAGGAGCTGTCTCTCTGTGTTCAGTTTGTCAACACAGGTCAGTTGGGGAAAGAAACTGACTGGTGTTGACATTTGCAGGGTTAGCTAAAAATGTTCTGATGCCCTTCCCACTTTCTTTCTGACTCTAACTTTTTAGACTGTTGTAACAGCTTTCTACAGGCCCAGTACATGAATTAAGTCCCAAGCTTTGGTTTTATTCTCTTCTCTAATTCTAAAACATTAGGAATTAAAATTCAAATCAAAAAATTTTTTGACCCAAAGAACAGTAAATTAACTGATTAGCACATATTTGTGAAAATTAGACTTTCACACTAAAAATACAAAAGCCTTAGTTGCTCTGTAATTTGGGGAGTCAAGGATCTCAAAATAGGAAAACAAGGAACTTGGCCAAATAATACTAGTAGAGCAAGGTGGAAAATTACTTTGTGACTCCAGTAGGTTACTAGTGTGAAAGCCTTAAAATAGGGAAAAGTTTCCTTCTAAATTTTATAGAAGTGAAATCAGTTCGTACTCTTTTTATTTCTAGTTTCTTTCACTGAACACAATGTTCTTGCAATTCATTCATGTTGCTTGTGTCAGTTACTCATTTCTTTTTATTGCTGAGTAATATTCAATTGCATGGAAATACTACAATTTATCTGTTCATCTGTTGATAAACATTTGGATTGTTTTCAGTTTTGAGCTGTTACAAGTAAAAATACTATAAACATTCATATACAAGTCTTTGTTGACAAATGCTTTCATTCCTCTCAGGTAAATACCTAGGAGTGGAATAGTTGGGTCACATAGTAGGAACATGTTTAACTTTTTAAGAAACTGACACTTTTCCAAGATGCTTGTACCATTGTAAATTCCCACCAATTGTGTATGAGTTTTAGTTGCTGCATATCCTCACCAATGGGCAATCTTTGTAATTTTAGCCATTTTACTGGATGTGTAGCAGCATCTCATTGTGGTTTTAGTTTTCTAATAACTAAAGATGTTGAGCATATTTTCATGTGCTTATTTGCCATCTGTATATTTTCCTTGGTGAAATGTCTGTTCAAATCTTTTGCCCATTTTTTGGTTAGGTTGTTTGTCATCTTCTTATTCAATTGTAAGAATTCTTTATATATTTTATAATCAAGTTCTTTGTCCAATACGTGTTTTGTAAATATTTTCTCCCGATATATGGCTTATCTTTTCATTTTTATAACAGCATCTTTTGAAGAGAAAAATATTTTATAGTTGATGAAATCCAATTTATTGATTTTTTTAAACAATAGTTTATGCTTTATGTTTACTATTTGAAACTCTTTGCCAAACCTAAGATCATTAAGATTTTCTCCTCTATTTTCTTCTATAAGTTTTATAGCTTTAGCCCTGGCATTTAGGCCTATGATCCATTTCGAGTTAAATTTTGTATATATTTTGAGGTATAAGGGTCAAGGTTCATTTTTTATGACTTGATCCTTGAATCACTTTACAGTCTACCCACTCTTGATGAGTTTATCTAGTCGTGTGGCTTTAAATATCATCTGTATGTTGATTACTCCCAAATTACAACTCCAGCCCAGACTGCTATTAAGAAAGGTATCTTAAACTTGTCCAAAACTGAGCTCTTGATATCTACCTGCCCCACTTCCGTACCTTCCCCTCTAACAGTGTTTGCCATCTTAGTATATGGCAACTTCATTCTTTCAGTTACTTAGGGCAAAAAACTTGGCATCACCTTTAACTGTTTTTCTCTGATATCTCACATCTTCATCTGTCATCAAATTCCATTGGCTTCACCCTCACATTATATTCAAATCCCACCTATTCTTGCCATCTCCTCTGTTACCACCCTAGTCCAAGCCACCATTATCTCACCCAGGTTATTGCTGTAACATTCTAACAGGTCTCCCTACTTCCACCCTTGCATGAAGTCAGATATTGTCATTTTTCTGCTAAGAACCTTCCAGTGGCTTTTCATCTTACCCAGAGAAGGAGCCACAGTCTTTTTAATGATATCTAAGGTCCTACACCATCTAGCCCCCTATTACTTGTCTGACCACGTCACCTACCAGATCCTTACTCTGCTCCAGTCACAGTGGCCTTGCTGTTTCTCAAACATACCAAACACACTGCCCACCGCAGGACCTTTGTCCTTGCTGTTTCCTCTGTCTAGAATGTTTTTCTTCCAGATTTCTTAAAGGTTATTCCCTTATTTCCTTAGATCTTTATTCAACTGTCACCTCGGTGAGACCTCTTCTACCCTTCCTATTTAAATTGCAGCTCCCTCACTCATGTACACATCTCATATCCCCATTGCTGCTTTCTGCTTTTTTTTTTTTTTTTGAGACAGAGTCTTGCTCTGTCACCCCAGCTAGAGTACAGTGGTGTCATTGTAGCTCACTGCAACCTCAACCTCCTGAGCTCAAGAGATCCTCCTGCCTCAGCCTCCACAGTAGCTGGGAGTACAGGCACGCTCCACCATGCCTGGCTAGTTTTTCTATTTTTTGTAGAAACAGGGATCTCACTCTTGCTCAGGCTGGTCTGGAACTTCTGACCTCAAGCGATCCTCCTGCCTCGGCCTCCCAGAGTGCTAGGATTACAGGCATGAGCCACCTTGCCCAGCCCCCATTGCTGCTTTATTTTTCTCTGTAACATGTATCACCATCTAACATACTGTATATTTTACTTATCTTGTTTGTCTTTCTTCCCTCAATAGAATATAAACTTCTTGAGAGCAGAGATACTTATCTTTTTTGTTGATTGCTTGCATTCCCAGCCCCTAGAGTAGTGCCTTACATATATAACAAACCCTCTGTAATATTTATTAAATGAATGAATGTAGGTAACATTTTAGGTGTTTTTTTTCTCTGAATGTAAAGTCAGGATGTGTGTAGTTCATTAGAACATTGTGAACAATGCAGGTCCTCAGCCAAGTTACAATAAAGATAGACTTTCTCTTTCATAACCTTTCCCCTTTTTTAGTAATTAAAAATGTTAAATATAGTCAAAAGAATGTTAAATATACAGACAAAATATAAAAGTAACAAAAACAGAAAAAAATAGCAGCCATGTTCTCACCCCCCAATGTAAGAAATAAAACATCGCTAACACTTTTGAAGCCCCCTTTGTGCTTACCCCTTCCCTCATCCTCTCTCTCCTCCCTCCATCAACCCTGTTCTCAATTTGTGTTTGTTGTTCCTATTGGTTTTCTAGTTTTTACCACATACAAATGTATCATTCAATGATATGTTTTTGAGCTTAATATAAATGGAATCCCACTGTGGGTTTTCCTCTGCAGCTTGGTTTGTTCTGCTCTACCTTGTGTTCCTGAGATTCATCCATGTTGATGCACGTAGCTGTAGTTCATTTCTTTTTTACTCACTATATAGTATCCCCATTGCATGAAGAGATCACAGTTTATCCATTCTTCTGAAAATACAAATTCAGGGTGGTTTTCTTGTTTTTTTAATGCTAAAAACAGTGCTGCTGTGAACATAATAGTACATGTCTCATGGAACATACATGCAAATTTTTCTAGGGCAGATTCTTAGGAGTTAAATTGCTATTCTGTAGAGTATATGTATCTTTCATTTTACTAGTTAATGCCAAATTGTTTTCAATACACTAGTCAACAGTATATATGAGTTTTTATTGTTTTAAGTTTTCCTAATGTGAAGGGTATAAAATAGTATTCTATGTTAGTTTTAATTTGCATTTTCCTATTTTCTAATGAGGCTGGATATCTTGTCACATGTAATTGGCCATTCCTGTTTTTCTCCTCTATGAAATGTTTATCCTTGTTATTTGCTCTTTTTTAATTGGGTTGTTTTTGGTTTGTGGGAGTTTTTCACATCTTCTAGATACATATCCTTTGCCAGTTACATACAATGCAGATACCTTTTCCCAGTATGTAGCTTATCTTTTCACTATCTTTTGATGAATAGAAATTCTAAATTTTAATGTAGTTTAATTTATCAGTCTTTTCCTTCATAATTTATTACCTTTTATCCTTATTTAAGAAATTCTTTCATATCTAACATTATCTAGGGACCCTTCCACCCTTTGTCAACGCATATTGCCCTTGGAGCTGTCCTTTGACCCATCTCTCACAACATGTTCTCCAGAAGAGATCTGAAACTCAGTCACAATAGCAGAGGCAACTGAGAGCAGCAATTTTAGAAAACATTTTCAGAAATGGCTAGAAAGAACGTGTGTGTATAATACAGTGAATACAGATGTGCCACATGTAAAATTTTATATCCTATTTTTTCACTTAGCATCATATTTCATATTTTACATCATTAAAATTATTAAAGCTCAATTTTAATGAATATTGGATAGGTAAATCAGAATTAATTTTATACTTTCTTGTTGAACATTTTGCAGTTATAAATAAAACCTCAGGAAACTTAATTCATAAATCTTTGTGATGTTTTGCTTATTTCTTTAAGAAAGATTCATAGAGGCAGTGTTACTTGGTTAAAGTGTACTCTTGATATCATTAGAAGTAATAAGCAGTTGAAAACAACTGAGAGTCATGAACTTCAAGTAAATTGGCTTTCTCGGCAACACTTGCTGCTACTTGCTTCATTTGTTACAAAGAAAGGCAGTATTTAAAAATATCCAGCCTACTTGGTTTACATAAAGCTTAGCCTTAATAATGTCCATACTTGGTATATAGCATGTATTGTGTAGTAATTATATACAATTTTCCCTTTTCAATATCTCACATGATTTTAAATATACTTAGTTTGAAGGGGAATTTCATGATATTTTTAATTAATGCTCTCAATAATGTTTGGAAAATGGTTAACAGAGTATATATTTAGCATCTTAAACTGACTTACTCCCTTTAGGGTAATTAAAAAGTCATCAGAGGCTCAGTGACCCTGCAAGGCAGTGTATACTTGGCATGTGTGAAATACTTTGTCATTATTAAAACAGCTTTTCTTGAGGAGAGATATACTATTTAATTAAGGGATGTAATAAATCACCTTCTGTTTCATTGTCTTTGGTGTTAATGCGTGGTCTTGTAACTCTGCCCTTGTCCACAGGTTAAAGTATTGCACAATCAGCTGGTCCTTTTCCACAATGCCATTGCTGCTTACTTTGCTGGGAACCAGAAGCAACTTGAACAGACACTTAAACAGTTCCATATCAAATTGAAAACCCCTGGAGTGGATGCCCCATCTTGGCTTGAAGAACAGTAAAATCACACCTGGAAAAAAAAGAAAGTCACATTGTTATATTTCTAAACAAACCTAATAAGAATTAAACAGAGTTGAGGGAAGTGGGGAGGGCAACAACCATTGTAGTGATTCTTGCACAAACAGCTTTAATTTTCCCTTTTTCATACTTTAACAATTGAACTAGTAAATTTGATGGGAATATGGGTGATTTTAATGTAAACACAGTTTCTATAATCTGAACACAATAATTTTCCTTTTTGAGAAATCCTTTTGTATTGTGAGGGTTGATGGCTATTTCTGTAGTTTGAAAACATCTAATATAGATTTGCACTAACAAGGTAAAAATTCAAGGTTTTTTGGTCCTGGAAATGAGGGCCAGTTGTAACTTTTCCAAAGGGAGGTTTACATGATTTGTATCAACATCAGATATTTTATATATGAATATATTAAACATCTTTAAGAGATTATTTTCATGTATTGTCTTAAAGAAAAAAGAGACTATTTTGCAGAGTAAAATTATATGGTGTTCCTGCAGCATCCACACAGAGACAGCAGGTCTAATGAATGACTGATTAGCTTGTGGAATTGTGGCAAATACCTTTTTAAAAATGAATCTGTACCACTGTAATTTTGTTTAGACTTTTTTTTTAAAGACACAGGAATCACAGAGTCATTTCTGTGAGGCTTTTAAGCTTATGAATTAGCATCACCCAAAGTCATTGGCAGTTATGTTTGTAATTTCTTTTGATTCATAATGAAACCTGCTTAAGAGAATTTTTTTTTGACAGGTGGACTTGGGAATGGAAATTCTTGATGGTTTCTAGAGTAGAAATCTGTACTTAGAAAGCTAGTTTTTGGGTAAATTCCGTTTTGATAGAAGTGAATGCCTAGACAGCTTTTATTGACTTCCATATGTAACAATACCGTTTAAGCCTTAAATCACAGATATGTGCCTTCTCAGATACAGTAATTCTTGTTCAACCAATGTACATAATCCATAAAGAAACCCCTTTCAGATAATGTTGATGTGTCTTTTCCTTTCTTGGAAAGGAGCACTATGTATAAATGTTGGGTTTCTTTGTACTTGTTAAACCATATTTGAGGTTTATGGTAAAATCACCTTTTGAGTTTGCCGTTTGGTTTTTCTTGATACCTTTTGAAGGATGGGAAAACAGAAGGATTTTTTTCACTTGGGTAATGAAAAGGTAAATTTGGGACAGTGTGCTGCTGCCAGGGAGAAAGAGGATTGAAAAGGCCAGTTCTGATTTAGTTGCTCAGCACTGTTGCTTTTGTGTTGAGTAGTTGCCCTGTCAACTGTCTGCTTCTATCAGTAGTGTAATCCTTTCTAAATGTAAAGTTCCTTTGATTTTTGTCATAATTAATATTTTGAGAGCTATCTCTTCATCTGTTTATTTCTTGTGTTGAAATGAAGTACTTAAAATTACTGTTAAACATAAACTTTGTGGACTGTAAGATTTGTTATATATGTTCAAATGCCTTTTAGCTGGCTTTTTAATTAATATGCCTGTTTTGAGTGCTTTATACAATGCAACGTGATTGTAAATCATAAACCTATTTTAAATCATTCCTTCCTGTGTATTTGTATTCTGGGAGAGCCTTATTTTATTCTTCCAGCAGAAATACTACTTGTGATCATAGTTCATTTACATTCCCCAGAATGTGCCTCTGGTGTGAATTTTGTATTCTTATTAAAAGTGTTTGCTGCAGTACATTGTTTCTCTGGCCCTTCATAGTTTAAAGTAAACAGTAACTATTTGGAAATTCTGAGAACATATGATATAATTAGTCTTTTCTGAACTTTAAAAACAACAAGAAAAAAGGTGCTCTGTCATTTATAATTGTTCTGGCTCAGTAAGTTTTTTTTTTTCCTCAATCTGGATCTCTTTTGAGGGCTGAACATGTCCAGTCTTACCACATTTCAATAACAATGGTAGTAGCTAAGGAGCTAAATAGTCTCATGGATTGATGTTTTTTAGAGTAAATTTAAAATATCAGTGATTCTGAGTAGCGGGTACATGTACAAAAGAAATAAATTAATTAACATATTAGCCAGTGGTACATTTACTTTGTTAGGAAAGTAATCCATTTTCATTGTAGAAAAGAATTTGAAGAAAATTTCAAAAACTAGAAGATAATAAGTACCTTCCCAAGTGAATACGTACTACATGGAAGCACCTAACTCCCCTGAAGTTGGATATTTTAATTACCAATTTTTTATATTATAAGCTCTGGCTTGAATATGTTTTAACATACATGCCTTCATCTTTACACTCTTATTATATATAAGATGAATATATTAAACATCTTTAAGAGATTCATTTTCATGTATTGTCTTAAAAAAAACTACTGCCTTATTCCCTTATAGTCCAAGAAGTAGAAATGGGTCCTCAAAGTATATACACACTGTTAAGACTGTTATATACTACCTGTTTGCTTTCAAGAAAGAGTGTGCCAATTTACACCTCCAAGAGCACACACATGTACCTGTTTAGTATATTTTTAAAGCCACTACTGTATACTTAAAATGAAATAATGTATAGAATCTGCAGGACATCACTTTATAAATGTTTTAGGGAAAAAAGGAAACCAGTTCAGAAGACCAAGTTGGAAACGGGTTGGGGTTTTGGGGGGAAGGGAGGTGGAGGAGGAATGGATGATTCTTAATAATAGAATTTTCTATAAAAACATGCCTGAAAAAAAATATGAACTCATCAGTAAATTCCAACCTTAGTCCAGGAACCTGGTTCAAGAATTAGGCCAAAATTTAAACACTTTAGCAAATCTTTGACTTAAAAGCACTTTATGTATTACAAAACACCATAGAGTGTGAACTAGAATCCTAAGATTAAACAACTTTTTTTGAATGTGATAATCCAGCTTTTTATTAATTAAGATCCAAGCTTCACAAAATTAATGCCAGCAACTCATCTCAAATAATGCATAGTTTTCTAAATTGTCATGAATTGCCATTTAAATCCATGTCGAAGTGTCATGTTTATATCATAAGTTAAGTGCAATGTATTATTCTGTAAAAAAATGTATATTCAAATTCCCAATGGATTGATATAAGTCATGCAACATAAATGTTATTATCTAACTGATTGCAGGTAATGTTTATTATTCAACCACTGATTTTGCAGTAGTCTGAAAAGAATCTATAATTAAATATGTTATATAAATCTAAAAATTATTTTAAAATCATAGAGACTGAAATTTTGTGAAAATATGTTTTTAAATAATGTCATTCTTTTTCAAAGTGCCGTGAGTTAAAATTAAAGAAATGCGAAGTTGTAATTAAAACAAATTCATGATAGTATTGTTAAATTCATGGAATATACTTTGCTGATTTTGTATAATCTACAATTACTTGCTATTTTTTATTAAACTTCATTCTTGAGCTGTTACTTTATTCATCACAACTTACAATTTCTAGGCATTAAAAAACTAATTCATAACTTGAAATTTTTAATCAAATTCAGGTATGTAAAAACTATTTCTTCAAAAGTTAGAAATTTATATTTGCTAAGTCAAACCTTTGAAGTTCTACATTTTTACAATATAGCAAGACATACTAAAATAGAAGGACAATATAAACAACTTTCCTCTTTTAAAGACTTTCATTAAATACTGTTCCACGTTCCCACTTGAAGGTTTCCTGCTCAACAGGTTTCCTGGCATAAATGGGCCTTTATAACAAATTGCCAAGTAGTCCTTTTAATGTACAGGAAACTATGAAGTTCAGCTTTGTTTTTGTGAAATAAAGGTTGACTCTTGGTAGTTTATGTATGTTAAGTGAGAAATGTCTGTTAGTCTGATGTTAACTCTGATTTGAAAAAAAGGAGACTGTCAGTATGAGGAAGGGAAAGTAGACCCTGTCTGAGAACCGTAACACTATTTTTGTGCAGTGAATTGATCAATATGCTTTCAGAACTGAGAATTCCAATGACATTTTTACAAATGAAAATGTTCCAAAAAACCAAACCACAATTTGTTTTATTGGGGCCCAAACTAGGCCCAAACAAGGCCCAAACAACATACTCTGTCAAAAACAGTAAGCTTTCTGCAAATGTAGTTAACCATGAATTGTTAATTCATCAGGAAGATGTAAAAGGGACAAGATACCGTTTTGTTGATCTTAAAAATAACTTTCCATGGCTTAGACTTTCATACTGCTTTGCTTTTGGTACAGGTGTACTTGTTCATATAAATAACTTAAGGGTGAAATATACACCTAGCTGGCATGGGGCACATAGGAAAAAAATGTTAACCATATAAATCTTCCCTGTATCTTGGAGCTTTGATTATTGAAGTTCTACTAAAGAAAAAGCAAACTTTCACTGTAAAAAAAAAATTTTTTTTTCAAATGAGTAAAGGGCATTATGGATCAGGGAGAGGGAAGGTAATTTTAATCCTGTTGGCCTTCCTGAAAAATTTTAAAATCATAGCCAGACATGCACCTGTAGTTCCAGCTACTTGGGAGGCTGAGGCAGAAGGATCACTTGAGCCCAGGAGCTATAGTCCACCCTGGGCAACATAGCAAGACCCCATCTCTTTAAAAGTTTTAAAATTATGAAGTTTTTGGAATAATGAATATTATTTATATATTTATATGTGTTACTTTACCTTTATTCTCTCCCCTCCTCCACAATGATTTCTGATTCTACATTAGGAAGCTTTTCATGAAAAACTACCTAAAGTTTTAGGCAGATAATTATAATTCTTTCCTTTGAGGAATATATACTTATTATGGCTAGACACTAAGTTCTTGAGAAAGGCACAGTGAAGGCTGTTTTATTCGCCCTGTATCCTCAACTCCTTGCATAGTTCTTAGTTTAAAGGAGCCATGTATAAAAATGGCTTCAGTTTTTTTATCCAAAATTCAAATACAAAAAAGTATTCAGTGGTTGCACTGCTATTTCATTTGAGTTATAAAAGAGGCAGAATACTTATAACTTATTCAAATTAATGTTGGGATGTTACCAAAGATAACTAGTATGTTTACAGAAGAATGGCCAGTTTTTAAAAATGTAGAAAGAATGGCAGAATTAGAAAATTCACCATGTTGCAGCCCTCACTAAACTAATTGATTCACACAGGGATCACCAATGGATGCTAAAATCCTTAGGTGAAAGATTGAAGGAAAACAGAATATTTCCATAATACCAAAGCATGGCTACATGTGGCTCAATTTGGAAGGAGAAAAAGTACCATTAATAAGAAGAGATTTGTGCTCACCATCTAACTCATGTGATCAAATTTAGCATCACTAATAACCTGGTAATCATGTGCCTCAGATATAATGTGATATAAATTATACAATATCACTTATGAGATATTTCTGCTAGAATTGTTCAACCTGAATCTAATCAAGTCTTTTGCCTTAATTCCAGCGTACAGAAAATACAGGGGACTAAGGAACAAGTTAAATGATACCAGGAGGAATCAACTGGACAAATCCAGAATTTGAGACATTCAACATGATAATTGGCTTAGTCTCTTCAAAAAAAGTCACAAAAGAAAGAAAAATTTAGAAGTACTCTAATAAAATAAAAGACTTGAGATCACAATTGAAAAAATTAGCTATAGGACTTGGTGCAGTGGCTCACCCTGTAATCCCAGCACTTTGGAAGCTCGAGGCAGTAGGGTCCCTTGAAGCCAGTAGTTCAAGACCAGCCTGGGCAACATAGTAACACCCAGTCTCTACAGGAAAATTTTTTTAATTAGCCAGCCATGGTGATACAGGCCTGTAGTCCCGGCTACTTGGGAAGCTGAGGGAGGAGGATCGCTTGAGCCCAGGAATTCAATGTTACAGTGAGTTATGATCACACTGCTGCACTCCAACCTGGGCAACCGAGTGGGACTCTGTCTCTAAAAAACAATAATAATAATAATAATAATAAAACAAAAAATTAGCTAGAGAAGATATTTTGGGAACAACTGAATAATTTGAATATTTGATGCTACAAGGGACTTTTGTACATTTTTTTAGATACGATACTATATTGTGGTGATGTAGAGGAATAGCTAGCTTTATTAGGAGATGTATGCCTAAAGTACTTAAAGTCAAAGTGGCATGATGTCTACAATTTACTTTTAAATGGTTCAGCAAAAAATACATACATTCATACACACTCACATATATGGAGAGAAAGCTGGAAAAGAGAGGAAAAAGGAGAGAAAGATGTCTTAAAATAAATATGGCCAAATGTTAGGAATTGTTGAAATGGGTGGATATGTGGGGTTTCATAGTACTAGTCTTTTAATTTTTCTTTTTCTAAAAAATAAATTTCATAATAAAAGTTTAATTTAAAAAAATAAAAAATATAATATATTAATAAAAATAATTTTAAAAGATACCTGGTCCCAAAAGACAGTAAGATCCCACTAATTCTTTCCTCTTGCCCCAGGGTGGCAATCAAGCTGTTTTTGGTGTAGACAATGACACCACTTGCTCCATTCCTGCAGATACCAAAATCTCTCCTCTAGCATGTGAAAGAAATTGATTTGTATTTGGAAACACAGAAATTCAAATAAATGTAAAGTTGAACAGTTTTCTGTTTGTCAGTAAAAAGTACAGAAGAAACAGGGCAAGTGAAAAAGCAGAAATAGTTTAGGATATGAAATTACTTAGAAAAAAGATTCTATGTAGGAAAACATGCATTCACTAAACTAGGCTTTTTTCATCTTGTTTTTCTCCTTAGCTCATTTCCAAATGGATGCTTTCTAAATAGCTATTTGAAAGTACAAGGGAAGTTAATTCCAAAAATAAAACACTAACTTTATTTTAGTTTAATAGGGATGATTTCTTCTCTCAATTATTTTCCTTCTCGTAACTAAGAATATGCTACTATTCTGTACTACCATAGAGTTCTTAAAATATAGCTGCTTATAACTTTATTTACTATAACAACTTAAGACTGCTTAAAATAAATATTTGTACATTGGTAATTTTTAATCACAGTTATTTCCAATCTAAAAAGATATTTTACAAGATGGTCAACTTTTCCCTAATTGACCCTTCTTAAACTAATAAAATAGCTTAACTCTTTAAAGTGCCCCCCAAATAAATAACGAATGTTTTACATTGTTCTCAAATTCCCTTCTTCCTATTCCCCTTATCCCTTTCTCAGATAAGAAGAAGAAAAATACTATGGGTTAAAATTTTCTGACTAGTTCATATCTAATGGAAGTAGCAAAAGCCCAGACAATGTTTTGAGAATTGAGTTTTAACCATGGTAATGGTTACTATATAATCACTGGTACTATCAAGTGAGTTAAAAAAAATGTGTAAGTTTAAACGGTTGTGAGTATTTGCTGAATGACTGGACAGCTTACTCTTATTGACTTTCATCACCTGATTCCACTAACACCCTGAAGAGGTTCAGATAATTCCTGATGTAGGCACTCACAATTTCTTCTTGGACTGGTCTTGGCCACTTGAGGACAGACCTCTTTAATTCATCATTTAGATTTCCTGTGGTAAATCTAAATTTACCACAGGAAAAATTTCAAAAACTAATCTGAATGTCTTTATTTTCTTAAAATTTTATTTCTTTGAAAAGGCTCACCATACTTTATGAAGTTTAGTTAACATTTTCCTCCAATTAAGCCAGCCATAAAATAAGAGAAATTAGTTAGAAACTGCAAATGAACAGCTCCAAATCTAATAACAATTTTGTGTGTGTGTGTGTGTGCATGTGTGTATAGGCGACCTTGCCTAAACTTACAAGGGAATGTAAGTATTAAAGCTTCAGAGCAGGCTCTGGCCCTAACTTGCCCCTTTGTCCTTTAATAAAAAGTACAATGACATATAGGAAGTCGTGCTGTCTTCCAGTTTTCAAGCTTTTTGAGTCACTATTTGTGCTCATGACTAGAGCAATGAAAACAAGCCTTTTTTCCCCAAAACACAAGTAGTTTCAGTTCAAGCCACTCCAGACTTCCTTGCCAGTGACCTCAACACTGACCTTGATTTATTCTAGGAAGAACTCTGCCTGTTTAGTCCTTTTAGCTCATTTTATGTGAATTCCTGTTCACTAGTAGTGAACTGGGACTATCCAATTAATTAAGGAAAATTTCATGATTAATTTAATTTTTAGTCTGCTGACTTTTCATTATATGAAAAGTGATTACAATATCATTTTTCCTTACAGTAGCTTCTTCAAAATCTTGTATACCTAGCTTATGGGAACAGTTTAGCCCTAGCAGTGACAGAGCCAGACAATTATCTTACCATGCCCATACTTAGTTTCTCCTTGTTTCAAATCAGGAATCCCCACTTCTCTGGTGTAGCCCTAAAAGAACTGGAGGATCCAAGCTACGTGCTTCAATTCTCAATCCTCTTTGATCACTTTATCAAATTTCATAAGAAAGAACTCAATCCCCATCACTCTTCTCCCCAAACCATGTCAAAGCTGGAGTTGTTTTTCAGTCCAACACTGGGCTGCATTGCTCTGGGTCAAGCGTCAGCATGTCTTCTGAAATGTCTCACTTACTTGGCCTGTGCAAGTCTACATTTCTTCAGTTCACCGTGAAATGTCATGATACCTGGGTGTTCTCTCTACGTGCTCTTACATCTTAACTCACTGGTACTATCAAGTGAGTTTAAAAAAAAAAATGTGTAAGTTTAAATGGTCACGAGTATTTGCTGAATGACTGGTCAACTTACCCTTGTTGACTTTCATCACCTGATTCCACTAAAACCCTGAAGAGGGCCACGCTTCAAAGAACTTGTATCTGGTGGATTCCCTTCTGGACCATAGAAGCCTCTGGAAGGCAAGATCCGTTTTGAACATTCTTGTAGCCCTTCCTATGCTTTGCACAGAAAAGGCACTCAATGTTTTCAATAATAACAATTAGCATTGCTGGGGGCCTTTAGTGACCAGAGGCCCATTGGTGTAATTTTCTGGTAATGAGGATCACAAGTTGAGGTGGCAGACACATTGGCTACCAACTACTGTCATGTCAGAGCCTTGGGGGTAAGAATGAAGAAAACAGCCTTGGCCTGAAACTTTTTAGTTTAATGGGGGAGAAAGTCTATACAAATCACAGGAACTAATGGTGTAGGGAAGGGAGAGACCAGTTTGGAGAACATACTATTAGTGGTTGAATATGGAAGCAGCCAGCCTTCAGCTCCAGACTGGAATGTCTTGATTCTGTGCATGTGTGTGTGTTGTGGGGGAAGGATGTATTTTGCCATTATACCATAGCAGCTCAGTCAGTGCAGATGATCCTATCCATGTTGTCAAACTAAACCTCCCATAAATCTTAAATATAGTACAATATTATTTATTTGTAGGCTTTGACTCTTAACATATTTTTCCCTCCCAGTCAATCCAACAGAATGCTTGATTCCTTTTTACCTAGTGGCACTAGAATATATTTGGACAGTTGAAGTGGCAGAATTCATGTGAAGCTTCTAGGTCATTATGGGAAAATTGTTGGTTAGAACATTTAGTAATTTAATATAGGATCCTGCTTTTGATTTGGAGGTCAGCCTAACTGATGCCATTTTGAGAAGGAAAAGAAACTAATAACTAGTTAACCTAGCTGTTCAAGTGTGTGGATTATAACTTACAGGCACACAAGGACTGGGGTGCATGGGTGCTTCAAGGTCACCCAGGGGAGACTTAGAATCCACAAAAATGGCCTCCTGGGGTATTTGAAAACAATTCTGGTAGATAAGTTCTTCATTGCAGTATAAATTTTTGCTGCCTAATGAAGAAGAAATTGGCTTATTATTAAAGAAGAAACACATATCAAACAAATGTGTCTTCCTTGGTTATCTCAAGAGCTTTGGCTAAAGCTAGAATGGCATGTGACTTCTGTTAAAAATCTAGATGCTAACAAAAATTTGGGAATGAATCACAATCTCCATTGACCCCCTTTCTTCCTTTATGATCCTGTCCCTTCCAGCCCTCTGATTTCTTTATGGAGCCTTTACCTAGCCTGCCACACAGGACGAAGGTCTCTGAACCATCAAGGAACTTCTGTAGACTCTGCACTATGAGCAGGGGGACTACAAGGGGCCCCCCTTTTTATAAGCTCCTGTGCAGTGGAGCTGCTGGAGTAGAATTCATTTCTATGCCTTCCTCTCCAGTAGACAAGGTTTAAGCTGATCATGCCCAGCAGGCAAGTAACCGCTCTTGGAAATTAGCTCCTCATTGAATGAGATAAACTGTGAAGAAGGCATGCTTGTCAAGGAAAGAATGCAAAGCTAGAATATATATTCAAATCTTCGTAATGGGGAGTGTGAAGGGAAGAATGAATTTGTGTAAACATCTAGTATTTTCTCTGCTTTCCCGTCTTTATAATCTTTTTAAAATTACAAATGGGATGTGTCTTTGCGACCCCAAATTTTGGATAAATAAGTCACAGTGAGAGGGTTTTCAGTTCTCTTGGGAAGAGAAATTGCATCTTTTTTTGTGCAGGGGGGGGGGGGGCAGCAATTTCCAGCATAAAAAGAATTCTGTTTTGCAATGTAGATCAAATGTCCTGTGTTTAATTGTGCTTGCCCTGTGACCCCTCCCCCTCCCCCTTCCCCCCCCCCCCCCGCGTTAAACAGACACCTGCAGCGACACTGCCCATCAATCACCCCACAGGAAGCAGGGCACAATTCAAAACCCCAAAATTCAGAAATTCAGTTACCTGTGCCTTCATCAAAGGGGTGGTGAGAGTAGAAAGCCTATAGTTTTACTTAGAAAACCAGCAACATTTCAAGAAGAATTACATGTTATTTGCTCTTTTTTTCTAGCCTAGTCCAAGAAATCATCACAAGAGAATATATTGTACCGATACCTTTTACTCTATTTTATTATCTAATATAGAATTTACTATCTAACATACAAAAGTTGACGCACAAAAACACTAGATAAAAGGGATTTAGAAACGTGAGGGAAACTTTTTTCATCCACTTTAAAATATCAATGGTGAAATATTTAATACCAACCTCTCTGAGTTGCATTAAACACAGCACCCTCTTTTGTCAGTAGGGGGCCGGTAAGTTAGTAAAGAAGATGAAAGAAGTCCTAGATTTAACCCCAATAGAGCCCTCTTCAATTTTGGCCTGATCAGGCCCACAAAAGCATGTAAATGGAAGCTAATTGTGATGCTGAGTATCTGATAGGGATCCTCTTTGTGTGCAAAGCCAGTCAAAACTTGAATAGTAGTATTTCCAACAAAAGTTTACCCCTTTAGCTTTCTCCATAATGGTTCATTTTAATTATTTCTATAAATCTGCTTGAGAAATATTAAGATTCTGATTGTTGTGGGCTGGTTTATTATTTGCTATCATAATCAAAGTATTTACCTTCTTATTAAAAACAGAAGTTCAGGGCAAAGGGATTGTCCATAGCTGGTCCACTAAATTAAGCACACACTTGATTTCCGAGGGGAGCAAAAAGGGCTTTAAAAATTGCTAAGTCACCAATATGTCCTTTTGTCCACCTTTGTATGTCCTACAAAGTCTTGCCTAGGACGTACACACAGTATTTCCCCAGAGAAACAGACAGACAGACAGACACACACACACACACACACACCCATATTGTTGATTCCTTAGGTTTGTTTGGAAACTGTTTATAGTGTGTGCGTTACGGTTTCAAATTACTGTTTGCTCTTCTAGCTTCTTAGAAGGGGAAACAATTTGAAAACAGTTAAAACCCATAGCAAAAGAAACTGGCATCTGACATACTTTTTAACTTAATTCCTCTTATTGAGACTCACACACTTGTTTTTGATAGTGGGTAATGGAAAGAAGTGATGTTTTCATGTTATATTTTAAAGCTGTCTTTCTCTTATTTATTTTATACTTTCTACCCTCTAAAGGAAACAAGGTCTAGCAGTTTCTCTTAGAGATAGATGCTACTAGAAGGATGCTTGGTAAATCTTTGCATTTGTCTGCAAATCTGTTTAACTATAGAGTGGACAGAGTTTGTTTCTTTCTGCAGTTTCCAATTTTAAGAGGCAAAGATACAGCCTATAATCTGAATACTGAACAACTGATCTCATCAGATATATGTTTTAAGAAGAATAAAGATTAAAGATTAGGTAAAGTAGATCTTAGTCTGTATCACAGAAATAGACACAGAGAAGGAGGGAAGAGGAGAGAGAGAGAAAAAAAAAGACAGATTAATTTAAAATCAGTTTGATGCCTCAATCTTATGCCATAGCGGAATCATTTCAATGTGTCCCACATGGTTCCCTAGTGCTGTGGTCCCCAACCCCAAGGCCACAGACTGTTAGCAGTCCGTGGCCCATTAGGGGCCAGGCCTCAGAGCTCTGTGGCTCCCCCATGCCCCACCCCCCGGTCCGTGGAAAAATTGTCTTCCATGAAACTGGTCCCTGGTGCCAAAAAGGTTGGGAACTGCTGCCCTAGAGGACCCATGAAGTCCGCTCATGAATTAGATTTACTCCTTAAGCAAATCATGTAAGTCTCTTTTAGACTTAAATTTCTCTGAAATTTGATTCATTTTGGTTTGAAGGCTTTGTTGAGAGGTTCCTAATGACAGAATCAAATACAAATACTTGATGTAGGAAAAACTTAAAGCCTCAGGGCCCAGGAGGTAGAGGCAAGAAGAAAGAAAGTGAATTGGGGTCAGGAAATGGAGCATTCTGGAAAAGGCAGCCCAGGGAGAGGGAAGAGCAAGCTGCAAATGGAGTCAGGAAAACAGAGACATTCTTACTTTTTTTTCCCCCCTGGGACGGGGTGTTACTCTATTGCCCAGGCTGGAATGCTGTGGTGCCATCACAGCTTACTGCAGCCTCCAGCTCCTAAACCGAAGCGATCCTCTCCCCTCCACTTCCAGAGTCACTGGAACTTCTTCTGTAGGGCTTGTTGGTGCTGGCACCTGGTGAGGCCCTGCTGCCTGAGCCACACTAAGTTACTAACACATTCTCTGAGAGGTTTGGCTTGGTTGAAAAAGTGAGAGCTGACCACACTGCTCACCACTCAAGAGACCCTAAAGTAGCCGCAGCTGTCACCTCCAAGCCACAAATTCCAGTGGCTGGGCTGACTTGGAACACACTTGGCTTCAGGAGCCAGCCCTACTCAAAGGCTGGTTGGCACCTTTTTGGGATACAGATAGACAATCAGCATATCAACAGATGAAGAATAAATTGTCTTCTAGATTTGCAACTTTAGATCCAATCCATCAAGATAAGAGCTCTGTTTGAGAGTTGTGCTGTGTTTCATTCAAGTACTTTTTGACCACCTAATATGAAATATGAGAGTCAAAATAATCATGACATATTCAGGGGTAGCCTACCTAGCTGCTTGAGTGAAATGAGATGCATCAAATTGTAAGAGATGAAGGCAGGATGCTGCCAGATTGTCAGACTGAAGAATGCTGCCTTTTTCCTGGAGGCACACATGGGAACCTATAGAAGGTGCTAAAGAGGTAGGTAATGGGATGAAATCAGACTTTTAAAAACAATAACCTAACAGCAGAGTTTCAGGATGGATTTAGGGAGAAGAGAGAACACTGAAGTAGTGGACACAGGCATCCAATTTACATTCTTTAAGATAGGAAATCAGAATATGTATGGTTTCTAGGATCATTGTGAGAATCCAGTTTAGTGCCTGATATATGCACAACAGCAAATAAATATCGGTTCCCCTTCCTCTAATTGGGGATACTGTGGTGACAGTGGATGTACAGCGCAAGTATATTACTTGAGAAAGAGCAGCAAATTTGATAAATACATGGATATAAGGAATTTAAGAGAGAAAAAGAACCTAAGGTATAGGATTTCAAATTTTAAAACTAGGTCTTAGGTAAAGGGAGGAGAGAAGAGTACTAGTTTTGAGAGAAAGATGAATTGTCTTTTGGATTTTGAATTTGGACTTGAGATATTACAAGAATGATATGGATTCAAGAGTCCCTGACATAGAGGTGAAGCCAGGAGTAGATTTACCATGAAGCTCAAGTTTCCACACCCCTTATTTTCTCTGGGCCCTTTCAAGGGATATGTACCTGGTGTTGTATTTGTATTATAAGTTTTTATTGTTTTTCTTTAAAACGCTCCCTCACAAATTATACAAGCTTCAGGCTCCACAACATCTGGATGGGTCCAGGTTGAAGTCAGAAGGCAATACCCAAGGGATAATGCGAGATCAAGAGTTGGAAGAACCTTGTTACTGTCCTCAGGAAAAAGAAAGGTCAGCATAGAAAGCCAGAGAAGCAGAGAGAAGCCCTGGCAGCCAGGATGCCCCAGGGAGATCAAAGGGAGGAGGAGCCCAGCATGGGTCACCAGACTTGACCCCTCAAAAAGTGGCTGATTTTAGAACGCATGCTCAGTACAGTTGTGGGGGAAGCCCATGGTCACAGGGCTTGAGAAGCGGGAAGGATGCAGGGGGTGTAGACTCCCCATCTACCAAGGCTGACAGTAAGAGAAAAGGAGAGGATGCCAATCTGCTCCTCATTTTTGATCTGTGGTAATTTAACTTCAGTCTGTGTAGTCAATGATCCTTTGGGATTAATATTAGCTCCCTGAGCATGGGACTTTCTCTTTCATTACATACTCCCATTGCTTGAGACTGTCTGTGGTCTTAGTTGGATCCATTTCTGTTCATGGTGAGTGTAAGCCCCACCAATGGCCAAGAAATGAGCTATTGGCACGCACAGGTTTTTGTTGGTTGGTTGGTTTACAGTTTATCTTTCTCTATCCAAGGCTCATCTGTGGACGTCAGGAATTCTGTCCTGTTGAGGGACTGAGGACCAGTGTGGAGGAGGCGGAAGTCATCAGGCACCTGAGGCTGGAAAAGCCCTGGTCGGTTATCTAGGATCACACAGTCAAAGGTAGCGATGACTTCATCCCCGCAGAGGGCGCCTCCCCACCCTGGCAGTTGATTTTTGATCAGCCGGTTTGCCCGGGATAAGTTTTCTTTGACTACTCGCTTCTCACTGCCTGGCGTCACAAGTCAGTTTGAAAAAAAAGATGCGATTAAACTGATTCCCCTGTTTCCTTCCGTGAGGAGTGTGCCTTTCCCAGACAGCGTCGGTTCATTCGATCAGGCCTGGAATGGATTTTCTTTCTTCGCTTTAATACAACTGAAAGGTTCCTGTTACCGTCATCTTTGAGATTAAAAAAAAAAAAAAAGGTAGCAAACTTACAGGTTGGCAGGCTCCATGGAGGAACTGACCGGGCCAGAATCCTGGCCCAGCCAGAATTTGGCCGCAGGGGCTGGGACAGTTCGCCCAAGTACAGCCCAGGGAGAAACAAGTGTGGGGCAGAGGGGGGCCCGGCGCGCGTCGGCGTGTGTGTGTGTGTGTGTGTGTGTGTGTGTGTGTGTGTGACAGAGAGAGAGCGAGCGAGAGCGCGGGGTGCGTGCATGTGTGTGCGGTGTGTGCGCGCGCGTGTGCGCAGGGGAGGGTGTCCGGGAGGCTGCCGCAAAGGCTCCTTTGTGGAAGGCACTGGCCGGTTCAGAAGCCAGCTCGGCGCCTCCCCTCGCCGGTTCCCGAGGCCACCTGGCTCTCCTCTGCAGCCCAGCGATCTCGGTCTCCCGCCGCCCCTATTTCCCTCGGGGGCCGACCGCCCGGCCCCGTGCCAGTCTTCGGGTGCCGGCTGCGGCGTGCCCGGTGGCAGCTTCCAGGCCCTCGGGGCCCCGCGCAGGTGAAGGAGAGCGCGGTGGCGGCGACGGTGGCGCTCCAGGGGTGGAAGGGGGAGCGAGGGAGGGGGCGGAGCAGGAAAGGGCGCGCTGCCCTTCGCGGCCGGCTGGAGCAGCAGCCTGGTCCGCAGCATTGTTACCTGAGGCAGCGGCTGCGCGCCGCCCCGCCCTGCCCTGCCCCCTCGCGGTCCCGGGCTGCGGGGCCTGCAGTGACCGCGGAGGCGGCGGCCGCGCTGAGAGACTGCGGCTGGAGGCTGCGGCGGTGTGCGCGGCGGGAGAGGGGCGCGCTGGCCGCAGGTGAGTGGGAGTCGCGCGGCAGAGGCGGGGGCGGGCGCGTCGCGGGGCACCGGGAGCCAGAGCCCCCCGTCTCGGGAGGGTCGGGGCGGGGGTCGCCGGGAAGAGCGGCCGAGGAGTGCGGGGTCTCGGCTTCCTTCGAGCCTCACTGGGAAGGCTGGGGAGGAGGTTCGAGCTCCCCACACATCCACCCGGCTGCCTTTCTTACCCTTGGGGCGAAGACGCGCGGGTCTGGGCCCGCGTTTGGAGAACGAGCTCCATCGCGGGCTATCTCCGGGTTGGACTGGACCTGGGTCGGTTGGTTTAGCTTTAAGCTAAAACTTTCAGATAAACTGCCCCCTAGTTTGTCCCGGCCGGTCGGAGAGAGCAGGAGTCCCCGCACAGAACGTGCAGCCGGGGCGCCGCGCTCGGCTCCCTCGCCAGCCGGGAGCCGCGACTTGCCCCTGTGGCAGTGGGTGCGGGGTTGGCGGGGACCGAGTCCGGTGATGGGGACCAAGGACCAGGCAGTTCTCGCTACTGCACACTTGCTCCGGCCGTGCGAAGTTCGGGTTAGAAGTTGCGCCCCACGCTTGCATTAGTATGAGGAGGAAACGGGTGGGCTGGCGGGTCACCCCCCAGACATGGCGATGTCCCCCAGCTGTTGGACCGCGGGTTCTCTGTTTAATCCTCTGACTCTGCTTTCAAACGCCAGGAGTCTCCCCTCTATGATTTTCTCGCCTGCTCTTCCCTGCACCCTTTTGGCCGAGTCGCAGTGCGGCTGTGAGGCTTTCTCCCTAGCGTCCTCGACCCAGACCGGGGACCTGGGGAGGTGTCGCCGCGGACGTTCGAGGAGAGACGGGCCCAGGGTGGCCGGCTGCAGCTGACCCGGGGTCCGCAAACCGGACCCCCCTTTTGCTTCAATCGCACAGCCACCTCCCCTGGCTAGCCCCCCCCCACCTCTGGGGGCTTTGTGCGGCGGCCCCCACAGAGGGGCGGGCACCCGGGTCGGCGTGGCGGTGGGGGGCGTGGGCTCCGAAGCCGGGGACCCACGGGGCGAGGGGGCGGGGCCGAGCGACCCCCTGGCCCGCCCGGACTGTAGGAGTCGGGGGAGGGCTGAGCGGGCGCGGCCGCAGATCCAGTCGCTCCCGCCGAGGGGGGAGGACGGTCGGCGCTCCTGGGAGGCGGAGGGTCAAGCCCTTCCCCCGCGTGGGCTCCCCGGTCCCGCTGTGGCCGCCGGGCGGCGGCCGCCTCCCCCCGGCGCGCCCTCGGCCTTCGCAGAGCCTGCGCGGCGCGTGTGGGCGTCTATCTCCGCCGCGCACCGGCGCCCCCACCCTCGCCGCCGCGACGCGCTCCGGTTGGGCGCAGATAAGGACGCTGCTGGGGCTCTGGCGCTGCCCGCGGGACCGCCCACTCGGGTCCTTCTTGCTGTCCTAACGCGGCTTCCCGGGTGTTCTGGCGAGCGCGGCTGGGTGGCCGCCGCCGACCGGAGCTCGCGGCTCCCTCTGAGACTTGGGCGCGGCGGGAGGCAGCCGAGCCGGGGGCGTCCTGGTGAGTGAGTTGGCGGGGCGCGGGGTTGAGGACGGAGCGGGGCTGTGGACCGCTCGCCGTACGTAGACCTAGTGAACTACTGTGTATCCAGACTAACTTGAAAGAAAACGGCCCCCGGTGCCCTCCACGCCGAGTTTCTTCAGGACTTCGTGGTCCATTTTCAAAACATCTGTTTCACGCAAACTACCCCTAGTGTTCGGCCGTCTGTGACCCCCTCTGGTGACCCACAGTTGGCTTCCTGGGATGAGTAGCCAGCGTTCCTTCCCTCTCTCTAGAGCATCCTTTGGCACTCGTGTGCTTTTTTTCCTTGGTTTTGGGACGGTGAGAGAAACTGAAAATGTACGTTCGAAACCAGGCGTTCTTCCTGTGCTCTCCGTGTTGCTCGCAGGGCGTCTGTAAATGTTTGCGTTGTGCTGCAGATCAAACACTCGGACTGGAAACGCGTCGTCCTGGGTTCTTTCGCCGCTGCCTGGGGAGCTAAGGTGAAGAGTTGGATTTTCCAGCTCTGGTCCGACTGTGTGGTTGAACTGACTGACAAAATTCTGTGTTTAGTGATCGGGGAAGGTTTTGAAAGGTGGTGGCAGAGGAGCCTTTTCCCGACGAGTTAGTGGAATGAGAGCAAAAATTCCGTATTTTAGAATTGCATGTACTTTCCCCACCCTTTCTTCTCCTCCAAATAAAATAGGCCTTTGTGTTGCTCTGTCTCTTCTCTCCAAACTCACCTCGCTCTGTCCCGATCGGTATTAGAAGCTGTGGGCCAGCCCTTCCTGCCCGCACCTCACCTGTGATACATGGCAGGAGTCAAGAGGAAAGGTTTTTCTGGCAGGTTTTCCTTGGTGTCACTTTTGATTATTGTTGACTAAGGGAGTGAGTGACCAGCTGAGCAACAAGGCCCTACTGGCCCTCTTTCAGGAAAGCCCTGAGCTCTAGACTGACTACAGGAACATGTTTTCCTCTTAAATACACTGCGAGATGAAGCCTACATACTCTCTTTTCTTCTGTGCTGCCCACTCCCTTCAAGAGAATAGAACTCTAGGAATGTTTCTGACACCAAGGGCAAACTAGTGGAGGCTCCTTAGGTAAGAGAGCTTAGGAAGGGCCAGAGGGCTGCTTTGAAGACCCTTGTGAACATTATCATTCTAAGACTTTTTGCTTGCCAGTTAACTAAAGGTTAAGTACAAGATCACAGCGTCATCTTATTGAAATTTCCCATAGTTAAATCACTAAAACATACCTCTGATGGGTCATGATTAGCACTCCGGGGACTTGAGAAAAATTTTCATCTTCAGAGCCCAACCATGACAGTTCTGCATTTTACTCAGGGCTGGGCATTTGTAAGCCTTAGCGAATACCCTGTCCTCCCTGCTGCTGAGGCCTCCAGCCTATAGGTGAGATGTTAAATACAGGCCTGTCTCTGTCTGCCCTAAGGAGATTGATGGGACACTGACATTTCCCAGACAGAGTTGGGGCTAAGCTCATTGTCCCTGTAGGTGTGAGAAACAGGCAGCAAGTGCCTGTTAGGGCTGCAGCATCACCTGTGTTCTCCTATCGTACCTGGAGAGTGTGTGTTTGCATCTTCACTGTGGACAGTACTGTAGTAAATTGAATATTCTTTGTGCAAGCTCTATTTTAATTTCTTATGTGACTGTGGAAAGCGTTAGAATTCTGTCTGCACTCTCCCTTTCCTACCACCTCTTTGACATTGGAAATCCTGGCCCAGGGGGAAACCCTATTGAAGTAAGGGTAGTAAAAGCATTATTGTCTTAGCTAATCATTGCTGGTGAACTGATTAATTAGCAGCTGTTGGAATCGCTTCTCTCCCTTTTGGCTAAGATCAAGTGTAGATGCTGTTAGGGGGCCAGGATTCTGTATGTTACCCTGGGAAAAAATTAATCAGACAACATGCCAGAGACAATGTTATACATTTTCTTTTGTCCTTTAAATTTTTTTTTTTTTAAGAGATGGGGGTTGGCGGGGGTCTCACTCTGTTGCTCAGACTGATTTTCAATTCCTGGCCTCAAGCAATTCTCCTGTCTTGGCCTCCCAAAGTGCTGGGATTATAGGCGTGAGCTACCACAGCTGGCTGTCTCTTAAATTTTTAAAAATAACATTCATTCTCAAGAGGAGGCAGTGGTTAGAATCATGCCAATGCATAGCTAACATGTGTCACTTTTTACTTGGACAAGCTTTTATCTGTACTTCCTCTGCAAAGCACAATATTCAAAACATCCTTTTGGGCTTTGGTGTTAGGAGACAGTCATGTTGAACAACCTTTGAGTGTACAGTCTTTCTCAGTCTTTATTAGTATCTCTATATTTGCTTTGTGAGGTTTAATGGCACATCTGTACATATACAGCACTGAATGAGTTATTGCTTTCTAGGTTGAAGACTTTTTTAGCTTACTGCCATTCTTAAGAGGGATAATCTGTAAACAAGTCAGCATATCTGGAATTGGAGGTGAATTGGAGGATTAGCAGCTCTTCTATAGATGAGATATTTTATGTACAGAAGTATTTTAAAATATGTAAGGATAAACTGCCAAAATTACCTGTACAGTCTTGAAAAAGAAGAGTTCAAATATAACTATAAACTGTAATTGACAGTGAGTCATTTGCTTTAGGGGTGCCAACTATGAAAACAGCCTAGTTATGCCCCCACTGATAATTATGAAAACTCCTTCTAAAAGCCAGTTGCATCTCAAGTGAACTGTAACTCAGTTTGGATAAATATTTTTAATTTTACTTTTAAAAAAATGATCCTCTGGTGATGACTGCACAAATCTATGAATGTACTTTATGCCACTGAATTGTACACCTAAAAATGGCAAAAAATTTTTATCCAATTAATGGTTGGAAATGCCATTTTCTACCCATATGTAGGCAGTTTTCAGAACTCAAATATTTAAGTGTTTCATGAAAATATTTGTTTTTATGTAGAGACAATTAATATATAATCACTGAGCACTGAAATGTAGAGACAATTTAATGTATGATCACTGAGCACTGAAAAAACAAATCTCACAAACCATAAACTTAGATAGCAGAGAATGGAAATATTAAAAGTATGTTTTTAGCAGCCAGGGATAACTTGGCATCTTATCTATAAACCCAATACATATCTTAAAGCAAATGTAATGCTTGTGAAAATAAAGGGAAATCATATGCACATATGATACCATTTTGTTATTGGTATTAATCATAGCTATGTACCAGGCATCTTGTTAAGGTGTTAGCTCATTTATTCTTATACAAACCAATGAAAAAATCCTAATATTGTAGATGAGGATACTGAAAGTTAAACAACCTACCTCTGCTCAGGTCACACATCTAGGAAGTAGCAAAAATGGGTTCTGAGAAAAAGCAGTCTATTTCTAGAATCTCCACTCTTATTCCCAAGGCAATCCTGCCTTTTATATGTGGTTCTATGTAAAACATTTCATAATATTTTAATTAGTGATATCAGTTTACTCCTGTATAATCCACTATTGTTTAACCAGCTTGTGTTTGTAAGTATGGGTTTTGACAGTGATGCTGTGAAAAGGTAATTACGCCCAGAAGTCCAGTGTAAAAAGCCCTTCTCTATGGCCATTTGTGATCTGGATGAAAAAGTCCCCTTTTCACACTCCCACTTGATAGCCTTCACAAGGTCTCTTCCTTCACACCCCCACTTACCTGTCCTGATGTCTGAAGAAATGTAGTTGTTTTGACCCCTGTTTCACATCAGGTCAGTAACAACCCAACACCAAAAACAAACATTTAAAGTTCCATAAAAATGCAAGCCACCAAAATAAGTTGGTGACTGTGTGGATAAGGGACGGACATGTGGCAGATGTGATATGGGCAGCATGTCCTTGTATGTGTCTCTTCTTTGCTATAAGTGTCACAGAAGAAGCAGAAGAGGTAAATGATGGTTTCCAGAGTGGCTTAACTAGAATCCAAGATGATAACATCGGAAGGGATGATAGAGGTCATTCAGTGTAGCCTCCTAATTTTACAAATGGGAAAACTCAAGTCTAATAAGGCAAAGTGACTTGTCTAAAATTGTAAGCAGTAAAGCTTGATTTAGAACTGGAACTTTTAATCCTCATGTCTGCCATTTTTTACTCTATTTGGGGAGAAGCCACATCACCTAGTGGCCCTGACTCCAGGGAAATGAGCTAGGCCATTATTTTGTCATCCAAATGCCCTGCCTATTCTGTACAAGGTGGAAGATGCCTTTTGACCTACTGATTGGTAGGAAACATGTCCAGACTGGAAAAAGGCAGGGTCACTAATGCCTAATGCTTCAGCAATTTGGGCAGTTTCCCTAGGGGTTGGGTATCCATTGCCTGAAGAGAATGAACCCAGTCAGTGAACAAGTAGTTTATTCATGAAGTGAACAATACTTGCTGAACTTATAGGCTCTCAATAAATATGTGCCTTATTGATTAATGGAAGGTTTCCAAATTGGATTTATTGCTGCTGCTTAGGCAGTATTGCCAGATAGTAAAATTTGGTTCACATTTAGAAAAGTATTAATTCCTTTTAATGCACTTTGGGGGGTGTTGCCCCTCATTGATCTTAATATCCAACTAATGTGGGAGGATTGACACTAGCCTCTGAAGGGAAAAGCGAGTGTGAAAATGTTTGTCCGTACTGATTTTACACTTGTTTTGTCTTGGTAGGTTTGGAAGATGACCTGCAGCACAGTTGCCCTTTTTTCTGGCGGCAGATATCGGGTGAAAAAGTATGACACAGTTTGATGTTTGTGTCTGCTTCCCCAAGGTCAAGAAACTATCTCCTTAGAAGGCAGCAGTACTATGCATGTTATGAATTGTGTCTCCTTGGTCAGTAATAAAGAAAATGGGACTATCGCCACAACAGCTGGATTCATGATTGGGCACACACCACCTCCAGCATCTCCTCCACCTCCTCCTCCACCCCCTCCACCTCCACCATGTCCATATTTAGGGGAAGGGTTTCCTCCCTCTCCTCCACCCCTACCACCTCCACTCCCTGGGGGGCCTCCTGTCCCACCTCCCCCTCCAGGACCACCCCCAACATCTCACATGAATGGCTACAGCCACCTTGGTAAGAAAAAGCGGATGAGAAGTTTTTTTTGGAAAACCATTCCAGAGGAGCAAGTTCGTGGCAAAACCAACATCTGGACCTTGGCAGCCAGGCAGCAGCATCACTACCAAATCGATACAAAGACCATCGAGGAGCTCTTTGGGCAGCAGGAAGACCCCACCAAGTCTTCCCTTTCTAGGAGAGGAGGAACTTTAAACTCATCCTTCAGGGACACTCGAGAAGAGGTAAGAATGGAACGTGGAGGGATAATCCTTAACACACTGACTCCATTGTCAGGGCCTTACGGGATAAGCTTGAGCTGAGCATCGCAAAAGTGTAAGTGTGTGTGCTGTATCCTCCCAGACTTCCCGGTGGACCATGACCTCATGCACAGAACATGCTATTTGGGGCATTGGTCTTTGGCCTCTCAGTACTGCCTTGTCTAGCATATTTGCTGAGGGTTCCCATGGTGGAGAAATTCTGCTCGAGTCCAGTATTGTTAGCATCTGTTGAAACAAAAAACTGAGTTCCTAAACTGAGTTATCTGGGATGAACCAGAGCTGTCTGGGACAAAATGCCTTTTGTTGAATAACAGCAACTAATATCCATCCTTAGGATTTTACCCTTAATTTCCCCTCCAGGTTTTTCTTTAATAAGTCTTTTGAGATGGCCTTCATTCCTCAGATTCTGAATTAAGTTATGACCATTGTGGAACAACAGAAATTTCCAGAGAGCCAAAACATAAAGCTATTTTCAGGTAGACTTTATAGGAAGCATGTTTCAGTTAACAATAAATGTGTTACTTTGAGGAAAAAGATAAGGCTATTGAAGCCTAAGAAGTTAACTGAAATCATGACCCCGGAGCAATAGATCTCCATATATTGTAGAAACGGAATAAAAAATTACGTTTGTAAATACTGTCAGTTTAGAAACATGAAAGTAAATTAAGAAACCTCTACTTGCTAGAAGAAATAATTAAGAAATCAAGGATTAAAAGGAAAGAGTCCTGCCCACAAAACAACAACAAAAACAAACAACAAAAGAGAGAAAGAGAGAAGGGAAAAAGAACATAAATCCATCATTTTAAAAAATCTGTTGTAAAGGAGCAGAGAAAATAGGTCAAAGATGGAGTTGACTAGATAAGAGAGTGGGCAGGGCCCTGGGATGAAGTAGCCACTCTGTGCGTTATTCAATTCTCGAGCCAAGAATATTGACCTCTTTTCTCTTTCTGGCTCAGGAACATGTTAACTCCTCCTCTCCACTAATTCACCTGGGGGCCCTTAAAGCTGGTTGTATGATCCCCTGTTGAAATAGCCAAGAGTCTATTTATGATGAAATGCAGAGAACACTGGGATTAAAATTAAGTGTGAACTGTGAAATAAATTTGAGAAGGAAATCTTTAAGAGAACCCTTAGTGCCTTCAGTGCTGAACACAGGCTTTCCTGTCTCTTCCTTTTATGCAAAGTCCTTTTATTTGTTAGAGTATCCTTTCAATATTGGAAGGAGCAAGAAGTCATTTCCTTAGTACCCTGGCCTTTGCCCCAGCTCCCAACAGAGGTTCTTTATTGTACAGTAAGTCATTTCTCACCATTGTCTACTTGCCCCCCTTACTGAAATGCAAGAATACTGAAGTAATGATTGGAAATGAGGCGTATGTCTCAGGGCAGTGCCTGTAACAGAAGGGGGTTAGCTTATTGTGTCCCTGGGGAGGCAGCTGGCAGGGTGGAGTAGGTGACATCGTTTGTGAATTGGGAAAGTTTCAAGGGGCTATGGGGGAACTTGCTGCTTTATGTTTGTGAATTAAAGAGAGATTAAGAACCACTCAGAGAGGGAGGAAAGTGGCAGGAGTATGGCATCTTTTCCCAACTATGGCAGAAGCAGAAATGTCCATTTCCAGGCTAGATCTAAAATTCAGGGGAAAATGTCTCTCTTCTCACCTCCCTCTTCCCTTGCACCCTAGGTAGATTTCTACTTTTTTAAAATTTAACTTCTTTTTTTAAGAATTGTTTTTTTAAAATAGTTTTAAAATTATTTTTAATTGTGGTAAAAATAATACATATAACAGAAAATTTACCATCTTAACCATTTTTAAGCGTACATTTCAGTAGCATTAAGTACACTCACATTGTTGTACAGCCATCACCATCATCCATCTACAGAACTCTTTTCATCTTACAAAACTGACGCTCCATATCCATTAAACAATAACTTCCCCTTCGCCTCTCCCCAGCCCCTGGCAACCACCAGTCTGCTTTCTGTCTCTATGAGTTTGACTGCTCTTGGTACCTCATATAAGTGGAATCATACAGTACTTATTTCTGTTGTGACTGGCTTATTTCATTTAACATAATGTCCTCAAGGTTCATCCATGTTGTAGCATGTGTCAGAATTTTAAAGCTAAATAATACTCCACTGGATGTATATACCACATTTTGTTTATCCATTCATCTGTGCTTGGACAGTTGGGTTGCTTCCACATTTTGGCTATTGTGAATAATGCTGCTATGAACATGGGTGTACAAAGATCTTTACTTTCCGCATTTGTAGGTTCTAATCTGAGAGACAGCATACTAGAAAGAAAAATTAAATCACCATGACTGTGTATTATAAGTTAATCTAACTCTTTAACTCTTCAGTATTCAGGTATGATATGTAGTTTAGATTGATCCATTTCAATGCATGTTAGGTAATATTTTCGCATAACAGGTTATCCAGAATTATTTTCAGATTTTCATGTTATTGCCAACTTGGCTTGAAGTATTATATAAACTTTTTTTTTCAGTAAAAGAATATGGTATGTGCAATTTCCTTCCCTCCTCAGATTTTCTTCTAAAGAAGTTATAACTCAGCAGAGTTATAATCTGACAAGGATCAGTGATAAATCTTCCAGTTCACTCTGCAATAAGTAGAGTCCAGGGTCGAAAGTAATAGTTGTCACCATCTGTCTGTGTGGACTGGAAAATACCCCCAACCGCATGTTCAGCAGAGGGACCAATCCTGAGCCTAGAAACATGGCATCAGCACGTTACAACACAGGCCATAATTCTGGTGGTTCAAATAAATGTGCTGAGGATCAGATTATGTCCCCTTGAAATATAATAACCTCCTATGGAAACAGCCTAACATTCTGTGACTGGCTGATACTTTAAAGGGCTTATAAATCATACAAATAAGTTCCATTATATTCCAAAGGAGGAATTTGCCAGAAGATAGGGAAGATTTGGGTTTGAGAATGACTGACTTAGAACAATTCTTAAAATGGTAAATTAGGACATTTAGTAAGGGGGAAAAAAGATTATGAAATATTGCTATCCTTGTATCTTTGTAAACTAAAAATTAACTTGAAAAGACTATAGATGTGATGGTACAATAATAATTAAACAGTAATAAAGTAATTAGAAATAAAGATATATTATTAAGGATGATAATAAAAAAATTCAGCTCAAACTCACCTGTTCAGAGTGTGCTGGTCTTGTCCCCTGAGAAATTTGTAGTTCCCTGTCCATCTGTTACCGACATTCCTCAGTCCCCCCAGAGCCTCCCACTAGTGTTAGTTGGGGCTGCACGTGTTTCCCTCTACAGTTTGAACAGCTCTTAAAGGTAGGGATATGTCTTAGCCATTTGGTATCCTCCAAAGAAAATGAAAGTTTACTGAACTGGACAGAACTGCTCAAAAGAACTTGCTTACAAGACATCAACAGATCAGAACTCACAAAGAAAACACAAATGTTAAAACACTTGAGGTCATTCACTGTGATGTCTGTGGCAATGTTACATTGACCATATAGGAAATATTAAATAAGTAAAATAGCTAATTAGAAAAAGAGGAAAGGAGAGAGAGAGAGGAAGAGAGAAGGGAAGTATGGAAGGAAGATTAGTTTTTCTAAATTTATGAGAAGTAATGTTTTATTATCCCACACTGTAATTCAGGTATCAGTCATTCTTTCTCAATTTTGTTATGATCCCAGTATGTTCTAGAATTCTGGGAGATATTCACAATCCAGAACTGTAGATCTAGATGGAATATTTGAAATATATCTGGAAAGAAAATGTGCCTCAACCAGATTTTCATTTTTTTTCCAAAGTGGGGGGAAGAAAAATTTCCAACTGACAGCCAACCAAAAAGAAAAAAGAAAATGAAAAACTGTCAAAAACCAAAAGCCAAGTCCATATTGGAGCATATAGGAAGATTTTTAAATTTTTGCATCTCAGAATTTGAAGTGGGATTAAAATAGTCACTATGTAGTGTTACTTAAGTAAAGAAGCCCCCTTTGATATATGGAAACAAAAGGGGTTTAAAAAGTTTCTTCTTCCACCTTGAAGACATTATGCTAAGTGAAATAAACCTGTCACAAAAGGACAAATACTGTATGATTTCACTTATATGGGGTGCCTAGAGTAGCCAAATTCATAGACAGAAAGTAGAACGGTGGTTGCCAGGGGCTGAGGAGAGGGGAATTGGAAGTTATTGTTTAATGGATACAGAGTTTCAGTTTTGCAAGATGTGAAGAATTCCGTAGATAATGGGTGGTGATGGTTGCACAACAACGTGGATGTACTTAATTATTTAATGCCACTGAACTGTACCCTTAAAAATGGTTATGATAAACATTATTAGTATTTTACCACAGCTTTAAAAAAAGTTTTCTCTTCCCTTAAGGGATATGGGAGGCAGATTTTGTAGTGGACTGATAACAGGTAAAAGTATAAGAATTGTAGTAGAAGAAACTAGGAGAACTTATTTGGAGGTTTTAGCAAGAGGGATGGTAGCCACTCACGCCCCTTACTGAGTAGCATAGTACTGCTGACTCAGAGTTTCAGAGGGTGTCAGAACAAGCCTGGCCACCCTGGCAATCTGTGAGGAAACTTATTATAGCCCAGGTCCCCTTCACAGCCCAGTGGGAAATCCTTGAAGTGAGTTGAGTGCATTACTCTACATTACCTTACATTTCTAGCTCCCTTGTTTGCTACTCTTTGGTAGGACTTCTACTAGAAGAATTAATGACTTCAGTGGCAGTCCTGCATGTCCTGCTGTGACCAGAAGAGTAGATTGCCAATTGATTAGAACTGGTGGGAGGAAGGGAGTGATGTAGCTCATTCATTGACTGGGTCTGTTCATCCCTGTTCTTTGGGCAATTTCTTGTCTCTGACTCGTCAGCTCCTACACCTAGCAGGTCTCACTGGGATCCTATGTGCAGATTCCACTGCTCTGAATGATTCCGGAACACTACCCAGTCCCACACGGATTCATTTCTGAATGGCCCAGCTTTGAGACAGCAAGCATTTGGGAAGTGAGATAAGCTAATTTACATGTGTAGTGATAACCCTCTTTAAAGGACTTTAACAGTCACTTTTATAACACTGCTTTTTAGAAGGATCAAATGGATAAAGTAGAGAAAGAGACTCCTCATGCACCAGGCAAATCTGAAGATGCCAGGAGAGAGTGGGACAGTCCCTAAATGTTATCAGTTGTCTCATTTTTATGTTGTTTGGGTGAAGTGCTGGGCTTTGTTCTCCTTGCAAGGTGCTCAGTCATGGCCAGCCCAGGTTTTTCCTTAGGAATACTACTGAGTTGTCTTAAACAGTGACCGGTTTCTGAAACACAGCTTGAGCTGTAGAGACAACTGCTACAGGCTGAGGCTGCCTCTATGTTGAGGTTAATAGGTTGCTCTGTAGGGTCAGGGATTAGGCTCCTGGAGGCTATCTTGCCTGGGGAGAACATGATTCCTATCTGCCATCCCACACATACAACTCTAGGGTCACCAGGGGACTTAGCCTGGCATTGTGGATGGCTTTCTACAAATCTGCCCCCATTCCTGGAGAAAACTCTCAATGTGCATACCAGGTTGGTAGGGGAATGTTTGCTACATCTCTATGGGAAGCTCACTGATATTAAAACTCATAGGAGCTAGAGTGAGAAGGAATCATAGAAACCCAGGCTAACATTTCAGTTCAAATACTGCCTTGGGAAAGTTATAAAATGACATCTCTGAGGTTCAGTTTCTTTATCTGTCAAATAGGGATAATAAGAGTAATTTTCTCCATCACTTTTCCAGCAACAATAGCTCTGGATCTAGGGCAAGTGGTACAGCGTCCCAGAGGGTTGAGGGGTGGGGCTTGGGATGTGTGGGGGGTGGAAGGATGCTGTAGTCAAGGGTTAAATATAGCAGAGGGTGGCCATTTAATGAGAGAAATATAAAACAAATTATTTCCCCATTCTAGGTAGAAGTGAAGGCACAGGAAGTTCCTTGGATGTGTATATAACTATAGCAATATACATGTTCTTACTGTGGCCTTTTAATTTATGAATTGTAACAAGCACAGTTTTCTGTCTTAATAAGTTGAAATTCCTCTTTTTTTATTTTTGTTTTTATTGGTATGAGCTTTTAAAGGGTGTTGAGTTTGACAGGTTTTATTCCCACCCTTTCTTTCTCTCCTCCTCCTCCTCCTCCTCTTCACACTGAACTTGAACTGCAATGCCTGGCTGGGTAGGATTCCAACAAGGAGTCTGCTCTTTAAGCTTGGGAGTTATTTTATGGCTGGCAGGTGATTGTGTTAAGATGAAATAAACCCTACATTAGTAAATAATGTGATTGTTAAAGATTAGTCTTCAAAAGAAGGCACCATACTCTTGTAAAAATTTAACCTTACAGCCAGGAAGTGACATTAACATTGGTTAACAGTCTTCCTGCTTTTTGTAAACTCAGAAGCAGACCCAGAGATCAGGAATTTAGTCTGAAACCTGATTCTCTTTTGTTCACAATGGATTACATATATTTGGAAAGGAAGAACATTATGACAACATTCCTATTTTAGCTATTTTAGCTAGTCTCCCTTTACCAAAAAACAAATGGAAAAAAATACAGCAGTTTGAAGGTTATCTTTCCTCCACGAGCACTGAATATTTACTTCCAGAGACAAAAATGGCTTCTGTATTTAACAACCTAAAAAAAGTTGTAATTTCTAGTCTGATAAATTATTAATTTTAAATAGTTAAAACCTATTGCAGCCAAAATCTGGGTTTTGACACTGCATTAAAATAGCTATACCATGTTTTGTTAAACCAAAAGATGCCATGTATTGTAAGACACATCTTGATTCCAGAGATGTTAAAAATTCAAAAAAAATTATGCACTTAGACTTGGTGAAATGCATACAGCACAAGAATTTTCTTTTTAAAATTCTGAGTAAATAAAATGTAGGCCACTTCCTTACTTCCTCTTTAAAGGGCTGTTGGACATACATAGTCTTTTCCAATAAAATGACATCTTTCTTTTAGAAAAAATTGAACATTTCATGATGTGTCTGAAAATAACCTTTTTGGTTCTTTTACATCCATAAATTGGGGTTGGGATTCATTCTGCAATATCTTTAGAGTTATTTTTTACTTTCTCAGTTCAAATCTCATGTGCTTCTTGCTATGCTGAGACCTTCATTTTGAAAGTGAGACTTTTAAGTGTGGGCTATATTATTCTAAGAAAAGACTGCTAAATTTAAAAAATTTTAAACATATATTATCCAGTTGGCCTTTCATATCCATGGGTTCCTCATCCTCAGATTCAACCAACCAGAAATCGGAAATATTTGTTTAAAAAAACCAAACTGATAAAAAATAACAATACAACAATAAAAAAATACAAATTTTAAAATACGGTATAACAACTATTTATATAACATTTATATCATATTAGGTGTTATAAGTAATCTAGAGATGATCTAAAGTATACAGGAGGTTGTGTGTAGATTACGTGCAAATACTATGCAATTTTATAACAGACTTGAGCATCTTTAGATTTTGGTATCCACAGGGGGTCCTGGTCCTGGAACCAATCCCCTGTGGATATTGAAGGGCGACTGTACAGATGCTCCTCGACTCATGTTGGGGCTACATCCTGATAAACCCATCCTAAGTCGAAGAACCATAAGTCAAAAATCTTAAGTTCCATCGTGAAGTTGGGACCATCTGTATATTAAAAGTTGTATAATATTAAAATAGATATATATCATTATTATGGTTGATGAAATATGACATCATTGCAGAAAGTTTGGGGAGATGGTAATATTTTAATATTTGAAAAACTATGCTAGGCCTATTGATTTAATCACCAGATTTACCCGTTGGGAATTATTCTCTTATAAATTAGTGTTGTACTTTGATAGGTTTTAATTCTCTTCTTTCTTCCAGTTCTGTTTTTTGTACTTTAATAATCTTATATGTCCCTGTTTTCTTCCAGATTACTATCTTGGATGCAAAACGGAGCATGAACATTGGGATATTTCTTAAGCAATTTAAGAAGTAAGATTTTTGCACACATTTGAAACTTTAGTCATATCCATGCTGTCAGTATCAAAGTCTGTGGGTGTGACCTAGCTAAAATTCTAATTCTAATAGGAGTGAAAGTCATTCCTCACACCTTCAGATCCTTCTTAGACACATGACTTGAGTCTGCAAGAGTCTGTCACTTTCTGCAGTTTTCCTTCATGAAAACATAATGTAGTGGCTTGAAGTTTATGGAGAACTGCCCCAGGGCGTCCATTCAAGCCTGTCACATCAGGGAATTTATAGATTCATCTTTAGTGTTGCCCCTTCAGTGGAGGTTGGACTGATGAGTTAAATAGCCATTGAATTTGTGGTTGAATTTACATGTTCTAAAGTAGAAAGGAGAGGGCTCTGCAGGGGTTCCAATGAGACCAAAGGGGATTATTTTTCTTCCCGCAGTGGTTGTTGCTGTTTTCAACCTTTTTGGGATGCCCTAGGATGGCTGCCTGGGTGAGGGGGCCTCCAAGTGGTGTGTCAGGGTCCCCCTTTCCCAGCATTGGGGCTGTTGTGACACACAAAACTGCCTGCCAGATTGGGAAGGAGGGGGGATGGGGAGGAGGGTGGGGGAGATTTGTTTTAATTTCCACTGGTTTGTGTCTCTTTTGGCACTCCAGCAAATGTGAAATGGAATGTGATTCACTGTCTTTTCAAGGTCTCCTCAGTCCATCGTAGAAGATATTCATCAAGGAAAGAGTGAGCATTATGGATCAGAGACATTGCGAGAATTTCTTAAGCTTTTGCCAGAGTCAGAAGAGGTAAGGAATTTGGCACTTAAGTTTTGGATGTAAGGAGTGATCATAAAAGCTTAATATTTTTAGGAGTGTCAAAACTCACCTAGAAAGGGCACTCTTCTACCCAGAGCCAGAGGTTTCTTACATAAAAGTTATAAGTGACCCAGTAGGAAGAGGATGGGTTATGGAGTCAGAGAATCTAAGTTCAAATTCAAGCTGTACCCTTAATTGAGAAACTTGGACAAAGTTCTTAAGTCCTGTGAACTTTAGTTTCCTCACCTGTAAAGGGAGGAGAATGATGCTTACCTCATTGGATTGTCAAGATGATTAAACCCTAGTTAAGCATCTAATATGGTTCTTGGCACATGGGAACTCAATACATTTTAATTTCCTTTTCCATCATCTAAAGATGACCTTTACCCAGGTTATTTTATAATACAAAGATTTTTTTAAAAAATAAAAAGAAAACTATTTTGAATAAAGATGCTCTCAAAATTTGGGGAGGCAGGTAAATTGTTAATAAATATTGTCTACATAATTGACTCAAAGGTGGGAATTGTGATAGCAATATAGTACCATAATGTAAAGTTATTTGTTTTGTTTGGACTAAATTAATTGAATTGTTGAGTGGTTAGTAGCTTGATAGGAAAAAACAGAATACAGTAATATAAAACCTTCCAAAATCGGGATATTATCCTTTATTTCTGAAGGAAAATTCCTTGAAAAAATTCAATAAGAAATTACATGAATACATGTTAAACAAATAATGTAGAATCTTATAAAGATTTTTACTTTATAATAAGTAAAAGTAAAGGGTGACTTCTTATATAAGTTATCCTCTTCATACACACTTCTGACTCCTCCCCTTCCCACTCTTCTTCCCATACATAATTTATGGGACTTGACTTTAGTGCCATTAATAACAAGAGAGGTATATTTGTACTTTTTCATTTACACTGATTAATGTTAAACTCACAATGCCAAATTTAGGATCTTAGTGAGTAACTAGAGACTCTAGTTTTATCTAGGTATATCTAATAACCTGGGGCGCTCTCTGTATCTCAGGTTTTCTGTTTGCAAATTAAGTGTAATTAACCTAAGCCAAGATTAATTAATGGCAATTATTAATGTTAGTAAAGGGTCTTAAAATCTTAAAGTAAAGGTACATTAAATCGTAATTTATAGTGGATCGCACATACTGAACAGACCTTCGTCTTTCTTTTATTTAAAGAATGGGAGTTCCAAAATCTTTGTTGGAATGGATAGGTTTTAATTGATTAGAGTTTTAAAAAGATTTAGTTGCTCTTGAAACCTATTCCTGCTTGGGCTGTTTTCATGACTCCTCCTTATGACGGCTCTGCATGCCTACTCCTAGCTGACCTCGTCGTTTTTTAAAGTGAGGATCAAATTTGATAGCCCATGTGAAAGTGCTCTGAAAAGCTCTAAATTGCTAACTAAATGAAAGTTAGGCATTAGAGAGGCTGCCAGCTTCATGCTGTGAAGAGATGGGAAACTGAATAGGATGTTGCTAATATCTTCATTTTTCATTCAAAAAGGTGATTAGAAAATGCAAAGGGATTTTTCAAAGAATCAAATTAGCTGTCAAACCGCTCACATTTTAAAGAATTCTGGGGTTTTTTGAGTTGTGTGTGGGCTATAATTCAAAAGGAAGAATGTTAAGAACAAGATGACAAAAAACCACCTAAGGGCTGCCCCGAGTCCCTAAGGCTTTCTCAATCCCAGGCAGTTAGCTGACCTGGGAGACGTGTCTTGCTGAGATGAAACACGGTGGGACCCTGTAATGCCTTCCCAGCTACCAAACCAGGCCATAGCTGTTTCTCCCCTCACCCTGCTGTTGCAGAGCCATCCTCAGTCTGAATGTCTGACAAGCTTGGTCACACTCCTCCTCCTTGTTTACATTACTGACTAGGCTTCAGCTCACCACACCCTCCAAACTCAACTGGGAGCTTCCTTCAGCAGGAACACCCTGACAGTCCCCGCGGCTGCTTGGAGCCCCTCCCTGAACACTCTGGGGTATCTGTGCTGTGGAAGGGCATCTCAGGGAAAGCCAAAGCCACCTCAGGACTGATGCCTGCTGCAAGGACAGATTGGCTTTGTTGTGAATGCTTTGTGGCCCCTGGCACCACCCGGACCCAGTGCCAACCCTGAAGTCTTTGAGTCTCTGGATGGAGGTTGTAGAATGGGGATGAAGCAAAGGAGGAGGCAGTGCCGAGTAAGAGGTTTAGGAATGTGGCAGAAATATGCTAATGGATACGTAAGTGCCTGCATAGCACATGTTACTAAGCCGATGGTGTAACGCTGTATGCTCATTTTTAGCACAAGTAAGGACTAAACATTTATTGAGTGCCCCCATGTGCCAGGTACTGGACAGGGCAGAATGAAATGAAATGACATAATATATTTAAGGTGTTTAGCCTAGTGCCTGGCACACAGAAAGTCAATAAATCATAGCAGTGATTCTTTTGTGTATTTTTCATTTAATCATTGCAGCAACATTATAGGGTATTCCTTATTTTACAAATGAGAAACTGAGGCTCACACAGGTTAGCCTGGAATCACATGATTTTGGGGTGATAGAGGAGGGGGTGGACTTGAACCCTGATCCCTCTAGTCCCAGTACTGCGCATTCTTTCTGTGGCACTCCACTGTCTCCCGTGGAGGAAGGAAGAGCAAAGGTTGTCAAAACCTCGCCTGGCACTGCGCTCACCTCCCAGCCTTTTCATCACCTCTGCTATCACAAAGTACTGGGGTAAGTGTCACTCGAATAATACTGTAATCTTATCAGTGTGCTGAAAAATATGAACGGAAACAGCCTCTTTTTTCTCCCGCCCTCTCAGCTGACAAGTGGACTGAAGCCAAGGTTGTCAGGAATTTCTCTGCCCTCTGCCACAAATCTTTTATCTGGCATGTTTGTTCATCTTTCTTCAAATGTGTGGTTAACACTTGCAGAGGAAGAAGGTGGACCCAGAAATGAAACCCTGGGAGTGTGCTCTCGTCCAGCACAGTGTTCCCACGCCGGAGGGCTGGGAGGAGCCAGGGAGCCCTTACCCAGCCTGCTGGTTCCTGATCTGCTGCCTCAGTGACGGGGCTAGAGGTGGTAGAAACTTTCTGTTCTCTCTGGAAGCAGGTTGAGCTGCCTCCTCTGAACATTTTTATCACCTCTTTCTTGTCTTCTTCATTTACTCTCCTTCCAGGAGGGGAAGAACAGGGAGGAAGCCCATGGGTCTTCTGTTGGGTGGCTATGTTTGTGGGAAATCCTGCCATTTCAAGGCCATGTGACTGGAATTTGATAGGATGAAGGAGCCTGCCCTTTGGAGTGTGTGAATCTCCAGGAACATGCTCTGTTATGGCAGAAACTGGGCACAGCCAGGGTCATAATGAGTGTCTCTTGGCTCAGCCAACAAAATTATGCCTAACAATGTTTAATAAATGCTTTTTGATAATGACGATGAGAATGCGTAATAATTACAGGGTTTGTTCACCTCTCTTTTTTACTTCCCTAACACTGTGAAGGTACAATAATCCCTCTTAATGAACATAAATCTCATTTTGAAATAGAATGAAGAACTATATACATGGCATTTAAATTAAATAGTCTTTCCATCACCCTTCTCTTGAAATCCATAAACATTTTTAGCCTTTTACATAAGTTAAGGAGATTAATCATTGCTCCCTTACAGTTCAGCGCATGTTTAATAGAAATATTTACCAAGTTTACTTAGCGTGACTTGTTCTTATACTTTAGACTGAAAACTGCTGCTATTTTCAGAAGCTTTGCACATGCTATATATATGGTTTTATACAAGGTACAACCTTACTCTACCCCTGCCCATATATAGTGAATTGTTAAACTCTAGTTTAGAAGGAATCAGAATTCATCCTATGGACTTCTCAGTTCAGAAACCAGGCACTGATTTGGGTTTAGCTAAACCAGAAGTGCCATATGCCCTTAAATGTAGTGAGGCAAAAAATGATAAATTCACTTTTGGGCTATAATGGTAGGGGAAATGCAATTTCTGCCCTACAAAAAAGAAAACAGTCTTAAGAACCAGACTTAATACTAGGGTGTGAATTTGTACTGTTACATTTTGTTTTTTATATTTTCAAATAATTGAGGTAGATATTTCAGTTTGTGGATCTTTGCAAATACTCCTTTCTTTATGTTTTTGAACTGTCATTTCCTATTTTTCAAGGGAGTTAAAATCATGTTATTAATCATAACCCAGGGGATGGACAAAAATAAGCTTTAAAAAAATGGTAAAAAGTGGTAAATACTTACTGGTGACAGTTAGCTGCAAAGATAGGCTGTATACTTCACTAATAGTATAAAGGTACCACTTACTGTAAAGAATTTCGTTGGATGACCCTCTATTAACAGTGAACTTAGAAGTGGTTTTGCCATTGGATTGGTGCAGTTTTCTGTGTGGGGAAGGCATGATTTATTATCTAATGCTGTTTGAGAACTTTCTCTTCACCTCTACACCTGCTAGCTATTTGGCTGTTTACCTATATCAGAACTCTTCTTTTTTTCCTTTCCTACAGTTGAAGGAATATATGTGTGTTTAAAAACTTAGTTTAGTTTACTTTTGTATAAGAGAAAAATACATCATCATTGTACATGTTTTAGAAAGTAATCCCTGTAGTCCTGTCACCCAGTGTATGTGGGCCTTTTTAGTCTTTTTCTGTGCATGTATGTAGATGTATACATGGGAGGGTTGGGGGTAGGAGACACCTTTTTTAAAAAAAATTATAGAAATGGGATCCTACTGCACATACTATTAATTATTTTTATTATCTGGTCTTTTCATAGGGGGAAATCTTAACATTGATCTTTTAGTTATTTGAGCAATTTTTCTTTTTCTCTTCCTGCTGGAGAGCCAGTAGGTTCTCAGCTGAGGATGCTATAGTCATTTCCTTTAAAGCTATTATATGTGAAGTGGAATTTGACCACAGAAAGATCTGCGTTAGACCCTACCCAGTCTAAGTATTTTATATCCAAAATACTCAAAGTAAGATTTTTTTTTCCACTTATGACTTAAAGGACCATGCTATAATGACTATCCAGTCTCTTCTTTCTTCTCCCAAACAATGATCTCACTTCCAGATTATTGCTTACAGAAAATTTTCATCCTTAAAACTGATCCTTTTTTAGTCCATCCCTTTGGTAACCTTCCTGAGGATTCTGTTGGCTCCAGCTCTCTGGCTTGTACGGAACTGGATGTCTATAGCTACATGTGACACTAGTTCTTCACTTTGAAATTTGTGAGTTTTTTTTTTTCTTGTGCAAAACAAAGTAGTAGATGTGATGATTTCCTTTTCTGTCTTTTCCTAGGTCTACATTTTTATTAATTTGAATTTAGCACCGAAATCCTATGTTCTTAGAATTCTAGGATAAAATTTAAAATAATCTTAAATTTTAATCATAAGTGATTTTTTTCCTTTACCTCCTTTTCCATTTGTCTTTTAGGTAAAGAAATTAAAAACATTTAGTGGCGATGTGTCCAAGCTGTCCCTGGCAGATTCCTTTCTACACTGTTTAATTCAGGTGCCAAAGTAAGGACATAGTCACTGATCATTGTTCCTTGTAGAGTAAGATTTATAAACTAATGACATTAAATTCTACAGTTTTACTTTTTATTTTTCAGCTATTCACTTCGGATTGAAGCCATGGTGCTAAAGAAGGAATTTTTACCTTCTTGTTCTTCTCTATACACAGATATAACAATTTTAAGAACTGCTACGAAAGGTAAGTTAAACACATGATCCTTCGTACAACTTGTTTTTATTAATTTTGGTAGCAGTTTATTTTTGTAAAAAATTCAATTGAAATTGGAAATGGAAAGTCCCAAATTTCTGATATACCCTAAAAAGGGAAAGAGATATTACTAGGGAGATTTATTTCCATTTACTTCCCCCACTCCTCGGAATGAATATTGATTTGCATATTATCCTCCCATGAAAGGAAGTTTCTTTCATGTCAAGCTTCAGAGTAAATCTTTCTAGTTGCAGCTCACTCTTATTCCTCTCCTGTTAGCTTTCTCTGTGTGTGTGTCTGTGTGGTACATAGTGTGTATGTATGTGCATGGTGTGCGTTTGTGGCATGTAGCGTCTGTGTGTGTGTGGTGTGTGGTATATGCTTGCACAAAGCCTGGGCCCCTGGGCCAGCTGCCTCTCCTCTCCCTGCTCTGGCCTCTGTTGGTGGCTGGGACCCTGCTGTTCCAGAAGCCGATGGCCTTTACAGGCATCCACAGTGTGACTCTTCTGCCGGGGTTCCTGACCTTTCTGTTCTGTGATGTCTTCTCCCACCCACTTCTCCAGACTCCCAATTTCTGGTGGGCTGTTTAAGCTTGAGAGGGGCAAGTTGGTCATTTTCATTTCTTTGAACAACTCTTTAAATCATTGCCTGCCCAGCCTGGACAGACTCCTTTCAGGGTTGCTCTGATGTCTCATTCGGTAGGGATGGAAGCTTTGGTTTCTGGCATTCATGGCACTGTGACTGCAGGCCTGGCAGAGTTACAGCTGCCTCCTGCTCATCTCCTAGGCAAATTCTCTGGCTCTCCTTGACCCTCATGTTTTCCAGCATTTATCAGTGCCAGCCTGATTTCCTTTTGGTCATTTTCTGGATTTCTAGTTATTGTTGTAGAACTGTTTATTCTTATTTGTTTTTTCTGTTTAGTTGCTCTCTGGACTGTATTGACATAAAATTTTTCTCTTCAACCCATCATATTTTCTTCCTTTTAGAGAGAAGACTAAGAAGAAGAATTCTTTTTTCCTTTTGATATAGAGGCCTTTTAAAATTTTTCCCATACCAAGGCTATTGCAGCAACTTTGGAAGGATTGTTCTGGAAGAATATGTTTTCATATTGAGCCATGCAAATTTGTGGGCATGGTGGAAACGTTTCTTATCGGGTTACCCTTCCAAAACTGGCCTTCTTAGATAACGTAATATAGGCAGTGATCCAAATGTAATTTTTTGAAAGTAATACCAGACTTAATGGAGAATATTAACTTAAAAATATCATAGGTGACATTTTATTATCTATATATAGTGTAATTTTAATAATCACGTTTTCTTTTTAGCTTTTCAAATGTATGAAAAAATTTTTAATTTTGTTTCTTTGCATAGGTGTACAAAAGATTGGTGTTAATAAAGAACTAGTTTACCAATATATTACAGTGATAAGTTCCATTTTAAAACCTTCAGCCAATCCAAATGAAATGTGCAGCTTTGAATAAAATGGAAAGGTTCTCTGGGTGCTTGAGCCCTCCGGGTTGGTGTTTTGCAAGTTATTTACATGTCATCTCAGCCTGTTTATTTGTTTTAATCTCTTCATAACTTATCTAAGCAAACATATCTAACATAACATATCTAAGCAAAATGTTGGTTGGTATTAGTTTTCATATTCCATAAATATAGTCTCAAAGGCTTGTGGATATAAAGAAAAAATTAAAGAAATAACTGCTGAGAAGATAGTTAATTTCTATAACACAGTGTACTGCTTTTCATTAGGCTTTTGTATTTTCCACTACTTGAAAATTTTCCTTATGAACTATTCTGTGATATTTATCTGTCGTATATATTTGATTCCCAGTTAAACACTGTAACATTGACAGTAGCAAATGGTGTGTTAGGTATACTGTAGAAGGTGCTGCTTTATTTGTTTTTTCAGTCTTTGTGTATAGTTTAGGGTCAGAATTTGCTTCAGACATGCTTGAACTTGGACGTGGTAGCTGTCTTCTGTGCATTTGAAGCTGAAGGCTTCTCTAAGGTGGTGTGGTGTGTTCTTTTTGATAGAGCTGATGTCATGTGAGGAGCTGCATTCGATATTGCACTTGGTGCTCCAGGCTGGGAATATCATGAATGCAGTAAGTAAAATTCAAAACAATTGAAATGCTGTATTTTCAACTTTGTCTGTCTAAAGGTGTTTATATATTTTTTTTTCTTGATTTGTCTTCTTTAGGGAGGGTATGCTGGCAATGCAGTAGGATTTAAATTGTCTTCTTTGCTCAAATTGGCAGACACCAAAGCTAATAAACCTGGGATGAATCTTCTGCACTTTGTCGCACAGGTATGTGGAAATGACTAATACAGGGAAAGAATGTGTATGAATCCCCCTGGAAGGCAGTGAGGTTTTTCCCAGGCATGAGGTAGTGTCAAATAGAGTTAGGAAAGGGCATGGCAAGTTCCAAGAAGAGTCTGTTTGCAGAAGCACTATTTGTAGATTCCTGAGGTGAACTGCACCTAGGGTTATAGGGCTACAGGGAAGTGGGGGGAGTGAGGCAGAGAGGCTGGTGAAGCCAGTTATGAAGGATTCAAATGTCAAAGGTGGGGAATTTGGATTTCATGCTTTAGCAGTGGGGGGCCAACAGAAGCTTGTGCACAGCATAACAGCATGACCAGGTTTTTTGTTTCTGCTTTTGGGAAAATAAGGTACTGTGGAGGCTGGGCTGGAGTGGAGAGAGAACTAGAAATAGGGACATGTCTTGGCGGAAGTTGGCTGCAGTTATTTGGTGAGAGTTGAGAAGGGTAATGGCCATAGGGACAGAGAGCAGAGGGCTGGGTATTGAAACATTTCCCATGTGGAATTGACTAGATTTTTGACCAGGTTATGTGTAGAAACATCACTTTCTTTCTTTTTTTTCTCTGCAAACCATGCATTAGAGCACAGCGCTGCTAGCACAGGACTTGGGGTCTGACCCTATCCATTGGTTCTTTTCTTGAGTGGGTCTTTGTAACACCAGAATAGCTAGGTACAAAGTGAAAAATCAGCCAAGGACAGTTATCTCTTTGTTGTTAAATGATCTCAGCTAATTGTACTGATTTGGTTTTCATCCATTGAATCAGCCTGTTGTTTTGACATCAGTGATATACACATAGCTTTAACGTGGGGAGCAAGCTGTGTTGCATGCTTATTTTGAATGTGAGCTTCAGAACAGGGCAGGACTGGAGATTTTGACTGTCCTTTCCTAGCTGTACTTCCTCAGACAAGTTGCTTAAGCCTTAAGACCCTGAATTTCTTCAACTAATGATGGGAGTAGTGATAACTTACCTCAAAACCAGGTAATTCAGAGGGCTTAGCTCAATGTTTGGCATGTAGTCAGCTCTTCATAAATAATACACACTATTATTACTATATTCTTCAGAAGACAGAGGGTCATGTTTAATTTGGTACTTGATTAGAAAGTTAATTTTCAGGGCATTAAAAGAAGAAAATGTGTTCCTTACCCAGTATGGATTGCAGATAGTATTCTGGCAGAGCTCTCTCAGATCCATGTGTCCAGGTGCTCTGTATAACTTGGTCCCTGCCCATGTTGGGAAGTTTCCTGAGTCAGTAATTGCTCCCTTCCCACCTGCTTTCCTCTCACCCTCTGTACAGGTGAAGGAAGAATCCAGACACCTCCATGGCTTGTGTACCTTCTGATTAAACTCAGTTTGCAAACTGGTTTAACAGCTGAAGGTATCTCAATCATGTAAAGGCATACTCACAGGTATGGGTGGTATTTAAGCAGGATATATTGGATTCTCTTAGAAACAATGGGTCCTAGTAAGCTGCCACCACCTTCCACTGCGTTTAAATGCACATGAATTGTATTTCATGTCAAGATTAATTGCTCTGGGAAGTTAAATGTATATTGAGAGTAGAGGAGTTCTGGTAAATCTTACTAAGAGTATCAGAGTTCATGTCTCAATGAATTGCTTTGAATGTATCAATGTGTTTAAAAATAGGAGCAGTGATTTTAAGGTTCCTTTAAGCCCTAGGAAAATTATTTCCTTCCAATTTTACCCATATAGTGAGAGAAAATTCTGCTTTTGTTCCAGGAAGCCCAAAAGAAAGATGCCATTCTTCTAAACTTTTCAGAAAAATTACATCACGTTCAGGAGGCTGCTAGGTAAGCAAGAAATACTAGAAGTGAATTGTAAGAATTCAAGATTTTTTTAAACTACCTTCTTATGAAAACTGATGAATAGTTACAACTTTTGCATTTCAGTTTGAACTTTTAAAAGGTTTTGGCTTGTTGAACTTTCAGCCTTCTTTTTCATTTGCTTAAGATGTGTGTGTGTGCACCTTTGGAATTTGGGGTTTTTAAACTAAAATAAAAAACTATTTCAGTCTATTCTGATGAATATCATCAGTGTAAAAAAATATGGATTAAGAACTTCAAATCCCTCCACACCCAAAAGATAGAGTTTAAGCAACACAGCCTATTAACTTGGGAGTTAGTATATATCAATCAAACTTTCAGGGCCATACGTTACTGTTTCCTTGTAGAATCTGACACGGTACATTTATTTTCTATTGCATTAGAAGGGGTTGGAACCATACCAAGAGCTGTGAAAAGACTTTATTTTAAATTAGTCGCTCAACTTTGGAGAGAAAGTATCTACCAAACATAAAGCTCTGTTTACTTCACTCTAATTTGCTTCTGATCCTAATATAGATATGTATTTTAATGTAGCTATAATCTGTGTGTATGTGCTGTTTTGAGTTCCGTTTTTAAATTTACAGTACATGTCCATGCATCCTGTGGTAAATGATCAATAATCAGCTCTTTGAGAAAAATGTCCTGATTTGTAGCATTTGCTGATTTGCATGCCCTAAATACTGCCACCATAACTGATTTCCAGCTGCCAACATGGCGTTACCTGAATGTGGTGTTGGGAAGAGAGACCCACAGTTGGCTTTCATGAGCTGGCTCAGCACACCACTTCCTCAATCAACCCAGTTCATATCATACTTACTCGTTCAGTGGCTATACCCAGCTATGAACCATATGCATATAAACAAATGAACCATAGCTCATAGCCCTGTCCTTGGCCAGTAGCTCAATGTTATTGACTCTGTGAACATCTAACCAGAGATTACATGTCTTTTCCAAAGTGGGATTATCAGTTCAAAGGTGTAAACAGTTCATAATTCATGTTTACAGATCACCAGAATGGGCATCTTGTAAGACATGAACTGTTTTGTTTTTGAATTACTAAAGGAAATTTGTGTGGGAATACTTTTACTCTGACTAGTATAGAAATGATACTAAGAGAGATATATAGGGAAATCACCATTACATTTTTGAATTGGCATTTCTGGTCAGAGTTGGATTGGAAGTTTAGCTTAGAAAAACCACAAACAAACTCTGATATTTCTTCCACAAATGGAAGGTGAAATACACTTGTGAAGTACAAACAGATCTCAGATGGGCACCAATGACCAATGAAGTTGGAAAATTATTGCACAAAGAAAAATTAGAATCAATAATGGAAGCATGAATGCAACCTAATTTATGAATTTCTCCTGGATTTTAGGTTTCACCTGCTCACTTTACCAGGTGACAAAACCATCATTCATGTTCTGCTAATCTTGATTTGATGTATGTAACAAAAGCATTGCAATTGATCTAACCATTAATTTGCAGAACTGTTAGATGTGTTTTAGTTCTCTGTAAAATATAGAGAGCTTACTCTGGGTATCGGTGGCAAACAATGTGAAGTCAGCTTCCTATTTCCATATTACCCTTAGAATCAGGATTATCAACATACATTGCCTTGCTTCTTGTGAGAGCTTAATGTGTTCAGTGGCCGGAGGAAAACATATGTCTCCCAGAGTCCTGATGGCTTTTAGTTTTTCATACTTACTGTGTAAAGTTCTCCAGACCTATTTTATGAAAAACTTTACAAGTCCTATAGTTTGGGTTATCTCACCTACAAGAGCAAAGTTACAGCCTGCTCTCTTGGAACCAGAATATGTCTTTAGGAAGTAATCGCCTCTTAAAAAAACAGAAGGAAATGCACAAGATCTAAGTACAGGGGTGGGTGAATGTAATTGTAGTAGCTCTCCCTTCTGTTTCCATGGTTGACCAATAGTTAATCTTGTTGGATGTACCCACATGACACAGGGCTTCCTTGTGCCAACTGCCCACTCTCCCCTTTCTTCTTTTAGATTGTCTCTGGATAACATGGAGGCAGAGCTGCACTCTCTGTTTGTCAGGACAAGATTGCTAAAGGAAAACATCCAGCGGGATGGTGAACTTTGTCAGCAGATGGAAGATTTCCTTCAGGTTTGTAGGTGATTCAAGTCAGCCCCTCTAATCTCATCTTCCAGCAGCACCACTAAGGCTAGTTAAATTTGCATGGGTGTATTTGTGGAAGCATCAGGTTCCCATTCATATTTTTTTCCCTAAGTTAGTAAAAGGAACTTTGTATTTCAGTGCCCATTCTTTGCAGAGGAATTGAGTATGATCAAAACATATGGTATTTGTTTAGAGACTGGGCTTTGCATTATTGTACTTTATTGTAGTGAAATGGTATCAACTTATGGTGCTTACATTTGGACTATGCAGTCAGACTTTTGGGTAGCAGAATGAAGGTCTACAGAAGTCACCAAGACACCTTAGAACTTGGGCTGTCATTCCTTCACTTGTTTATATTGAAGAAACAAGCTGTGTTTTGGCATGTTTTATAATGAGAACAGCAGAACACACGATAGCTGTGCCTATCAACACCTGGAATACATCAGGTCCACAGGGTGTGTCAGGAGCTATGCCAAATAACATCAACAAAAAACAGCAGAGTGGACATGTTTGTGACAGCTCATTGTGACTCACTAATCACATAGTCTGACATAATTTCTTTTATCTTCCTTATTTAAAAAAAAAGTGGCACTGTCTCATGCTTAAAAGTCTTCAGTGAAATGGTGTGCTACCTGAAGTGTTGTTAATGCTTTCAGACCTGCAAGGCAGAATCTTTGTGGCAGGGCTGCCCTTGGCACTGGGGAGGAACAGCGTGCTCCCAATATTGTGCCAGCTGAAGCCTTCACTCATTAATTCAGCTACTTCAAAATATTATAAGCTTTAGCTCATGGTGGCAGACATTTGATTTTGTTTGGCTGTGCTGTGAGTTTATTTTTATTATTAAACACATGCTCTGTATTTTCTTTTAAGTATAACCAAACTCTAATTTTCCTGTTAAAGTACACAGATTTTTCTCAAAGTACAAAAGCAAAGCAAGCATTACCACTACCACCACCACAAAAATACTAAACACTAAGCACGGTCAGATGCATAAAACAAATCCAGAAATTCAAGAATAAGGACCCTCATATATCCAGATTAAAATTCTGAATGTTTCATTTCCCCAAGTTCTTATATTAAATATTAGTATCTAATACTAAATAATAATACAGAAAGATTATCCTCACCTCTAGACTGCTCTTCAAAGGCAAGCAACCTTGTTTTAATTCTTTAAACTCTTCTGTTAATCGTTTTTCTCTCTGTAAGTAAAATATTCCACACAACTATGTACTTTTCTTTCTCAAATACAACTTCTTTTTGAACAGGTGAGATAAAATTTTTCAAGGTAGGTTAGGGCCAGGCCGTGCGGGTTTCTGAATGCCACTCTGAACACTGGACTTCACAGTATATGCAGTGGGGAATCAGTCAAGGTTTTTGAGCAGAAAGAAAACAGGAACACATTTCTGCAGATCTATTTCAGTGTTTTGACCCTTGGGCAAGAAATATTGAGTAGATTGGTATGGAACTTTGGTTTGTAGCAGGCAAGTTAGAGAAGTAAAGTTGAATTTTATATCACAACTACAAACCTGTTGTCATTCTTGCTTTGCCAGTATAGCTTTGGACTTTTTTATTTGCAGCCCTAATCATGTAGAATTCATGGCAGATAACTCAGAACATGGTTATTTTTCAGATCCATATTCTGAATGTTTCACTTTCCGGAGTCCACAGGGTGACTTCAGTGGTTTAAGTTTTTCCTTCCTGGTATTCTGTCACTCCCCACAGGACCTAGAGAGGGGACATATGAGGTGGAGCTAAGCTCCCGTGTAGATTCTTTCAAGAGGCCTATTTTTCTGCAGTTGAGCTGTTCTTGGCTAGACTCCATCTTTCTCCCTATGAAAGAATGACAGGCAAAGATTTATCCTTTCATTAATACCATTCTCTCCATAAAGAAAAATACATCATGAATGCACACGCTGCCTTGGGCTACTGACTCAGGTGGTTACTTTCCCTGGTATTTGGTTTCTTAAATAGTTTTGGTTTCCTACTACCTCTTGATTGTGTTTGGTTTAAGAAAAGGGCCTTTAAGGGGGAATGTGGGTTGGAGTGGGTAGGAGGTGGTGTCTTAACAGAATTTCTCTGTAGGTTCTGTAGCTCTCCAAGCATGTCCAAACAGCGGTCCCACTCCTTGAAGGTGGGCAGCTTACAGCTTTATCATTTCCTAGGCTCATCCCCACTTCACAAAAAAAGAAGTTTTTCAAATATAAGCCTTTTTTAAAAATGTGGTACATGTGGTTTCATCAAGTAACATATTTCATACATTCCTTCTACATATAAGCATTATTCCCCAGTAAACAAGAAAGCAGCATAAAACTACAGTGTGATTCCAGATATTCAGTCTCCCATGGACAGTCTGCCGCGATCCTTCCTCTCCTCCACGCTGCTTCCTCTTTACTGTCAACACACTGTCGCTGAACTGCCGGCAGGGAAGTGCGCTTGTGACCCTTGCATGTGGCAGATCGCATCCTAAAAGTCTTGGGGACTCGCTGGAGGAAAACAAGCTTTTTTCATTCCTACCACTTTGTGGAGGCAGTACCAGAATTTATAGGGGCCTCAGAGACTTATTTGTCCTAGAACAATTAGGAGAAAATAAAGAAGTAAAGAGAGTGGATTTGTACAAGACAGTAATTCCTAACCAAAGGGACCCATCAGAATCTCCTGGGGAGTTTTAATAGAATATTAGTGCTGGATCCACCCTAAACCTATTACATTGTATGAGTGGGATACAAGCATGGACTGTTGCCAGAGCTTTCCAGCTGACTTGGATGAGCACCCCCAGTTTAGGCTCCAGGGCTTTGGTCCTTGGGGGAGGTGATACTGACCCTGATAGAGCTCATTCGGGATTAAATTTAAACTGCCTCTCAACAGGGCAAAATTGACAACTTTGCAATACAAGTAACTTCAGGGACCCTAAAGTCAACTGTTGGCCAGATTAAGACTCAGTTTTAAGAGAAGTAAAAACAGATGCAGAATGGGTCTTTCTTGATAAAACCAACTGCATAACTGTGTCATTTTTTTCAGTGACATTAAAGGTAAAAGTTTTGTTAGTGGCATTCTACAGGTTAAAGCTCTTAAATCTATCTTGTTGCTTCTAGGTCTTACACAGGAGTTCACTTTGCTTTCCCCAAGGTTTTGTTTGGGTTGAATTATTTTCCTTTTGGCTCTGAGTATATTGGCCTCGCAGTAAGCCTTCCCTTTCCCGAGACCTGAAATTGAACCCCAGGAGCATGTCTTCCCTGGGCACCAGATGCAGTGCTGAGTGCCTCACCAGCTGACCGTGTTTACTTCAGTGTATGCTCATTTGTTTTTCCACAGTTTGCCGTAGAAAAGCTGACAGAACTGGAGCGCTGGAAACGAGAGCTCCAGGATGAAGCCCACACCCTTATAGATTTTTTCTGTGAAGACAAAGAAACCATGAAACTGGACGAATGCTTTCAGATATTTAGAGACTTCTGTACTAAATTCAACAAAGCAGTTAAGGTATGGCAGGTGGCATGTCTGTGTTTTCAGAGTTGTTGGGATTTTAATTTTTCTTCTTCCTGACCCAGTCCCTGCTAGGGCAGAAAGACATGGTTTCAGGAACATCTGGCCCAGGTGGTGTTGCCAGGCTCTTGGTTGGGATTGCTGGGAAGTGGCTTTGCCATCCCAGCCCTGAGGCTTCCATACCATCAGGAGTCTGGAATTCAGCTGCCTCTGCTGCTTTGCTGCTCGTACCAACACTCTCATTAATGCCCTAAAAGCATTTTGGTAGTAAAGTTGCTCTGTGATGGCAGTCATAATATTTGAAAGTTTCCTGAAGGTCCTGAATGTCTTTCTCACCCCTTCCCCAGAAGAGAATGTCCTCTTTCAGGGGGACTTCTGTTGCTGGTGGGAAGGCCCTCCCTTCCACCTGTTCCGAGCAACCGCCATCGCTGTGGGGTTGGCACCACAGGAATTGTGTTGCCCTTGGCCAAAGCAGCCTTCAAAATTCTCAAATATTTACGAAGCCCACTGCTATATGGAGCACAAGAGCTACGTTTCTTGCCCTTCAACCACCAATTCCAGTAATCTCTGGGTTTAATTTAGAAGCCAGAAAAGTCTCTGGGTTTGCTTGGCTTTGCAAATAAAACTTCAATCTGCCAATTAAAAACAAAACAACAACTTGAATTCCTTCATTTCAGGTGGTGATGAGGAACCAAATACTTGTGAGTCTTCTCTTCCCCTGCAGATTTGTCCATGGATGAATTTCTTTGAGGGACTTTCTCTCAGGCCCAGAATTGCTTTGCATTCTCAACCCCTCCTTTCTCTGTCCAGCTGAGAGAAGGAGGCTCAGCCTGTGGCCACGTTTACGCTCTTCTGGCCAAGCAGTGAGCTCAGCTTGGGAGGCAGCAGTGGGTGTAGAGGCCAAGTTGGCTCCTTCAGAGGCCCTCACTCCCAGCTGGAATTCTGCAGGCCCGTGAGGCCACCTGTGTGATGCTCTCAGCCCAGCTATCCTTAGCGCCAGGAACTGGCCTCACCCCCACCACAGGCAGCCTTGAAAGGGGAAAACCTGAGAGACGTGGGGACGATAGGAGAGGCTGAGGCCAGAGCTGCAGGAGGAGCCAAGAGTCCCCAGCCAGGGCCTCACAAAAACTTGGAAGGGAAAGTCCATCAGTGGAGGCAATTGATTTTCAAGTAAAAACTGCTAACGATAACAGATTTGGGTTGTGAGATCCACATATTTACATGACACAAATATATTTAAAGTGCACAGCCAGGCGGTAAAGTGTGATTTGGTATGTGCATTTGTTCTGGTGCAGTTTTGCTGGGAAGGGCCGGGTGCTTTGGAGCTGAGTGAAGTGTTGAAAGATTAGTAAAGCATTATCTGCTGCTCTTCTCTGATTGTAGGAACAGGTTGGGGCATAAGGGGCAGAGCCACCATGGTATTTGCAGTTTTTTTTTTTTTGAACCAAGGAACAGTCAGAGAACAGAGTCGAAAGGCATCTCTTAATATCTTGAGTACACATTGTGCATCCAAATCATTGTTAAGTAGAATGTGCTGCACTTGAATGTGTGTTTGCACGTGTGCAGATAGATCCATGCAACACAGAAGTACAATTTGAGGCTCACTCTTTAAATACTCATAGTATTTTTCTCTTTGCCATTGCCTATAATAGCACTTTGCTAGAAATGCTCTCTGTCTTAGGCTGCTTAGAAACCAAGTTGACTTTCCTTGGAGTTGAGGTTGCATTCATATGTGGAATCACAGCCCACACTGGGCAGACAATGCCTTGGCTGGGAAGCTGGAAGTTGGGCCCAAGGATCAGATGCGAACTGTAGACAGATTGTTGGGGCCAGGCCTAGTGTGTCCCTCTGGTCAGATCCCCTATAGCTTTGGAGAGCCCTCCCCCTCCCTCCACACACGCAGAGTCTTTTTCTTAGTGTAGGGCATGACCCAGAGCTCCCCTCTGTACATGTCTCTCTCATTGGGTCTTAGGGTAGGTGGCTCAGGAATTGCACGTGTGTCCCACGTGTCTCATGCATCTCGGTGCTTCTCTGCACCTCTCCTTCAGGACAACCACGACCGTGAGGTACAGGAGCTGAGGCAGCTGCAGCGGATGAAGGAGCTGGAGCAGAAGCGGCGCTCCTGGGCAGCCGGGGAGCTTGGAGGGTTTGGCCGGAGCAGCAGTGAAAACGATGTGGAGCTGCTGACCAAGAAGGGTGCAGAAGACCTGCCCCCTTTCCTGCACCCCAGGCCCATCAGCCCCTCTTACCGGCCCGCCAACACCCGCCGCTCCCGCCTCTCACTGGGCATCTCTGCCGACCGGGAACTGCTGACCTTCTTGGAGAGCTCCACCGGCAGCCCGGAGGAGTCCAACAAGTTCAACAGCCTGCCCCGGAGCAGCCCCCGGCAGGCCCAGCCCACGGTATCCTGGATGGAGCCTGCAGAGCCAAGGGACCACGATTCCGACTTTGCACACAAACCTCAGGCCTCGGAAGGCCAGGAGAAAGACCCCGAGCTGCCCTCGGCTTGGCGGAGCCCGCTTGCGGCTGCCCAGCGTGAGGAGGCTGCCACAGCCTTCCCCAGGGTTCGGCGCGGGGGGTACAGCATCCTGAGAAAGAGGAACAGTGAGCCTGTGGGCTTGGGTCCGGCTCGGTCCCCTCCACTCTCGCCATTGGCTCTGGGGATTAAGGAGCATGAGCTGGTGACAGGGTTGGCCCAGTTCAATCTCCAGGGTCCCAAGATCCTGGAGGAGACGTCCCGGCTGACCCTGAATGACTCCAGCCCAGCGGAGCTAGGGTCTTCGGGGGATGCGTGCTCCCAATCACTCAGTGCCAGCACCCGCAGCCTGACGCCGGGGGGCAGAGGTGCCCAGGGGGCTCTCAGCCTAGCCCTGGGGGCTGACAGGGCTGTCCCTGCCGAGCCCAGCGATGCGGCCCTGGTGTCTGCGGATAGCAGCGACCCTGAGAACAAAGATCCTGGGCCTGTGTTCTACATCTCGGACGCCACCGACTGCTCCCTGACCCTGGACTGCTCGGAAGGAACCGACTCCAGACCTGGAGCAGGGGAGCAGGAGGAAGGGGGCGAAGGGGATGGGTCCATGTCCTCTGGGGCTGGGGGGACGACGGGGGGCAGTCAGGTCTCTTCTAACCCTGCATCCAGCCCCCCTGCGGAGGCTCCTGCCCCCGTCTCAGTGAAGAGTGAGCCCAGCAGCAAGGGTGGCCTTCCCAGGGACAGACCCGCAAAAGGCAAGGATGTTACAGCACCAAAGAGAAACTCCCTCAAAGAGGCGTCTCCGGGGCCCCCCAAGCCCGGCGGCGTCCGGCGGAGCCAGGGGCCGGCGCCCAAGCCTGTGCGGACGCTGACGGCGTCGGAGAGCGAAAGCATGCGCAAGGTCGTGCCCATCTCCAGGGCCAGCAGGGGCGCGGGCGGCTGGAAGCGGCCGGACCCGTCCCGGGCGCCCCCTCGGGAGCCCCCCAGCAGCGCAGACACTCTGTGGTCGCGCCGGAGCTCCGTGAGGGGCACCGCGGACACGTCGCCCCGGAGGCCCTCCGCGGGGGCCGGGGCGGCTGCCGAGGAGCAGAGGCCGCCGCGGGGGGGCGGCGCCGGCAGCGCCCGGCAGGGGAAGGAGCCCTCGCTGCAGCGCAGGGGCTCTCTCAAGAAACCCAGCGCCAAGCCCCTCAGGAACGTCCCCAGACAGAAGCCCGAGGAAAACAAGATCTGCCGTTCCAACTCCCAGGGCCCAGAGAGTCCCGAAGAAGAGCCCAAGACCCCGCCAGCCCCCAGCGTCCCCCGGGTCCCACCCCCGACCCCGAGCTTTGCCCGAAACACGGTGGCCTCCTCGTCCCGGTGCATGAGGACGGATGCCTCTCCTGCGGCCAGAGCCCCTGGCATCACTCGGACAGTCTCGCAGCGGCAGCTGAGGGTGAAGGGTGGCCCTGAGGACGGCGCTACCCTGCGGCGGGCCAGCAGCGCCCGGGCCCCCAGGAAATGCCCAGAGCCTGCTGAGGGCCCCAGTGCCCACACGGAGGTCCCTCTGAAGGGCAGAGGAGCTGGGGAAAAGGCCTCCCTCAGACTGAAGGACTCCAATCGGACCGCGCTGGGGAAAATCCTCAGTCCCTTACAGAAGTAATGGGTACCTGTCCTCTCTCGCCTCCTGGGGTTCAGAAGGGGAGAACTGACTTCTGGGTTGAGGACCCTGGAAGAGGCATCACTGAATGTCTTTGCTACACATAAAGCGACCCATTGGTGCCATGCGCTAACGATCAGGTCACTGAAGGTACAGTCAGGGAGGCCTGAGGACTGCAGCCTGCTGGGCGGACTCCTGCTGTAAATCCAGGCCTGGGTGGGCGGGCCAGCACCCCTCTCACACACCCCGGCCCTGACCCTAACTCCTTCCCCCAAAACAAAGACCCCCACGAGTAAGGTAACATTCTTATGTAACAAGTAAAAAAAAAAAAAAAAATTTCTGGCCAGTTTTTATATATTAAAGACTTATTTTTTAATATTATAAAAATTAAATGTTTTAGTCGGTTCCTTTTGTAGAGTGAAAGAAATGTCTCCCAGGGAAAAAAATATATATTCTTAATATGAAGATTTTTTATTGTCCTGTGTTCCCTGGCATCAGGGTTCCACCTGCCCCCACCCTGTCCATTGCTGGCAACTGGACTTCTGTGAAAGCCCTTGAGTATCCTGTGATTGGCTCCATCTCCTTGAAGACTTTATGGCCTGCTCATTTCTACTTGCCTGACTCTGGGTGAGGGTTTGAGTATGAATAGGGAAAGTGGGGCCTGGGTGGACAGAAAGCAGATGCCCGGTGTATTTAGGGTGGGCGTCATGGGCAATGAGCCTCGGGGGCCGCGTGGCTGCAGGGCAAGCCTCCCCTGCAGGTGGACAGCAGCCTCTGGTAGAATGCTGGATTCTCTGGAATGTAAAAGTGCCATATTTTAATGGAAAGGCATCAGGGCTGTTCAGCTGAGCACATGTTTCCACTTCTGTGTTTCTCCATTTGTGTATCTGTTATAAAACTGCATGAAGGTTGCTATGACCTGTGTTCACTCTGGCTACAGGGAAGAATAACCCTTCTGTCTCCCAGTCTGTCTACTCCCTTTCTTCTCTCTCTGCCTGCTCCCAGCCCTTTGGTAATGTGGCCTGGAGAGAGTCCCCTCACCCCAATCTTTTTAATGATGACATCTCTTAGTACAGTGATTCTAAAATCCTGATAAAAACCAAATCAAGTTTTTTAAAGCAGACCAAAAAAAAAAAAAAATTGCTTGCCTGTTTGCCATTTTGTGGCGAATGTACCTTGTTCTTACTCTGTAAACCTATCTTGTCCTTCCTCAATAAACTTTGTTTCACGCTTAAAAAAAAAAAAATTCCTTTCAGAAGAATGTATATCTCCAAAAAACTTAGGAAAAAAATCAGGCTTTATTCAAAAGAAAGGGTTGAAAACATGTACTTTTTCTACCCAATGCCCATTTCACTACTTCTCTCTGAAATTAATTGGGAAATAGGGGAGTTCTTGAAAGTTTTTTGTTTTTTAAAACTTGCCTCCCTCCCTGCTTTTCTCCACTTTGGGCCACTTTAGTGAAACCTCATTTTAAATCCAACATTGGTAGGTGGGTGGATTTAGGCAAATACAATACATTTGTGGTGAGTCCAACGTTACGGCCTCCGTCCTGGAAAACGTTGCCTTTTATCCAAATTAATTGGAAACTCTGAGCTTCCATAAGTCAGCCAAGTTTTAAAGGTAAACGTTATGATTGAAGAAGTAAGGCACCTGACCACAAAACCTCTTGTCAAACCAGCTCTGAGTAGGAATTCCAGGGCTCCACAAAGATGCCTGTGGGAATCCCGAGCTGCTCTTCACCATCTCAAGACATCATCTATTTAGCCAGGTAGACAAAGACATTCAAAACATGGGTAGGCGAGAAATGGGTGAAAGAGGTCATGTGTTTGTGGATTATGGATACTGGAGGGGTCGGGACCCCTCAGAGGAAGTGTGGGTACTGGCTCCCAGTCCCTGCTCTATCGCTGATGCCGTGTGACTTTGGCAAGTCACTTCCTCTTCCTAAACCTCTATTTCCCAGTCCATGGACATGGGGCACGATGGTCTCCAAGGGTCCTTGCAACTCTGAGAGTCCAAGGCATGTAAACAACCAAGGACCTGTCTCTGTCCTGGATCAGCTTCTCAGAACCAACCTTGGGCATCTCTAAAGCAAAGGCTTCATTTTAAGGACAGCTCAGAAGAAAGCACCTTCAGAATGAGTTATTGCTGTAAAAGTGAATAAGTTGAGTTTCCTGGGAAGTGGTGCTTTATTTAGCCCTGTGGACAACTTCTGTATGCATCTGTGTGAGCAGGTGATCATTCTACTACCTTTTATTGGTAGTAAGCTTGGAAAAATAATTTAAGTGTACAATGGATAAATGTAAATAAGTTTCTAGGTAAATTTGTTTAAGATGAAATGAATGTATTTAAAGGCCCATTTATATGTTCTTTTATGTAACATGCAGTTTAATAAAGTTCCTGTTTAAGGGAGTTGTATTTTATATCGGCTTCTGTGGATATGTCTGTGTGGTCCTGGTGGGAGAGTATTTAATTTCCTGTGCAGAGAGAAGCTGGGATACAGGAAGCGAGGGAGTGTTGGGATACAGCAGTCTTGTCCTTGAGAGCTAAAATGAGGCTACTGGCTGTGTGTCATCTTGGTAGCACAGAACCTGCTCATAATTGAGGGCTTAGGGAGTAGCCTTGCCCCGGACCCGTGGGGATGCAAGCACGTGTCTGACACGCAGGCCGTTGATGGAGTATTCGGCTCACATTATTCCATGTTGGGCCGGGCTTTGTGTAATCTCTGTGGGCCTGGCAAGTCTGGATCTGCTCCTGTGTGTCCTGTGTTTTGGCTCAGGGTACCATTAGGAAATCGCAGCTCACCTCTGTGACTGGCTCAGGAATGAGCAGAGAGGGAGGGAGGTGTTGCTTTATTTGATATGCAGCATTGGTGCATATTTGAAAAGGGGGATTGTGCGTCAGGTACACCTCATACCTAAGGTTTTATATAACATTTCAGTCCTAGTTACTGTCCTATTTTATGTGAAGTGGGTTAGAGGAATATCTCTAGGCCAGACATCAACACGAGAGTCACTGATGTTCCTATTGTGAGCTGCTGCTTATACTCTGGACATTTAAAACCTGGTTTTGCCTGTGTTCCTGTGTTGTAAACAATTTGGGACAGCAGACAAGGGGTTATTAACATACCCCCCCAATGCTTTTATTTTCCTAGGGGGTCTCAAGTAATTTTATTTTTACCCTTTTATTTTATGGCTTTCACAAGGAACCTCTGTTGCAGTCCTCCTCCCGAAGATACTCATTGAATCAAAAGGGCCACCATTTCCTAACTGTTCATTCAAGATTATGCATATTTATGTGGCATGGTGAGAGGCCTCGGAATACTCTGGTAGAACTATTAATTCATCTTCTGAGGTCTACAAACTCATGAACTCCTGCCTCTAAGAGTGCAATATCCTTCTCCTACATCCTCCCATCTGGCAGTGATGATACTTTGCAATTTCACAAAATTTTTCATTGAAACTTAGACTGTGTTCTTAGTTCTTCATTATACTTTTGCTTCATGCTTCAGCCCTGCCAAAAAAAACAGAAGGGGTTTTTTTGTATGTGTCCCCAAACATATATAAGCATCAAATGTATAAACCAAATTTGAATAAGGAAAATTGCATCTGGTCACACAGTAAGTGCTTCTTAAAATTATTTGGGTTATGAGCACAAACAAAACAAAATGGGGTACAGTGGATCTGCAGAATCACCCTATTCAGCACCTGTGGGGCAACAATGCATAGCTCAGACTGAGTCTGTGGCAGGGTTGAAAACATAACCTGGAGCAACCTCTCCCTGGGGTCCTTTTCATCCACTAGTATCATCCAGTTAAAATGTCCTGTAGCTCACTGGGTCACCTAAGTGAAGATAAGAGTAGCATTCTTATAGTTGAAAAAAATGCTTTTTCTGTCTTCTGGGCCACAGCTCTGCCCAGAAGGGGCCCCGATGGGGCGTTTGGCTTCCTGGTTGGTAGGTAGGACAATTGGACTCCACTGCAAGAGAGGTCATGGCCCCAAGTAGCATTCACAGTCTGCTCATTCATGGCCCCTTTACCAAGGGCCCACCTGGAGCCTGGCATCCTGGACCATTCCCCTGTGGAGTAGAGGTGCCTGAGCCTCTCAATGAAGATGCCTGCTTGAAGTCACCATTGATAGATTCATGCCAGGCTCTTGGAATTAGGTCCTGGGCTTTGCCCCTGGAAACATCAAGGGCAGTCAAGGGCTAAGTCATACAGGCCATCCCTAACTTGCAAGCAGGCAGATATTTCCCAAGTTTGCTTGCAATTAGACTTGAGGAGTTGAAAATACACTTTCCCAGAGGAATGATTTCATGCATTGTGGGTAGGTTTCCAGCACAGCCCATTAGAAACTTATTTAACCCATCTGCTATGGTCTGAATGTTTGTCCCCACAAAATTCATATGTTGAAATCCTAACCTCCAAAGATGTAATATTAGGAGGTAGGGCCTTTGGGAAGTGATTAGGTTGTGAGCATGGAACCCTAATGAATGGGATTAGTACCCTTATAAAAAAAGCCCAAGGAAGCTCATTTGCCCTTTCTACCATGTGAGGATGCAGTAAGAAGGTACCATCAGGAAGTGGACCCTCACCAGGCAATGAATCTGTCAGTGTTCTGATCTTAAACTTCCCAGCCTCCAGACTGTGAGAAGTAAATTTCTGATGTTTGTAAGCTCCTAGGTCTATGGCATTCTGTTATAGCAGCCTGAATGGATTAAGACACCAAGTACAGAAGGACTGTGGCACTGATATTTCTGTAAAATAGAATCGTACTTACAGCAGTGTCTCTGGGAGAAAAGGGCAGGATGCCAGGAACTTTTCTCCCTTACTTCACGGCATCAAGTAGAGGCTAAGACATTGCAACTTTAGGGCACTGGTAACCAGTGAATTAATGGTCACTCTCCACTGCTGGATAAGAAAAGACCTCTCCACTCTTGAGGTCAGTCCCTCAGGCTGCATGCAGAGGCAGACACAGGGGTTCCCCATCTCCTAGTCCAACTCCAGGAAATATAAACCATTTCTATATCTGCGACTACCTTTTGTATGTTCTTCTTAATAGACAGCACACTGGCCCAACAGCAGCACACCCTCTGCTTTCAATTTTCCGGGAGGAAGGTTGGGTTCAGCCCCTAGCCTCTTGGACAACCAATAAGAAGATGGCAGAGTTTGTGGGGAGGCCACTTGTGTGGCCAGGGTCATGGCCTCATGAGCCAAGGCTAGCCGGTAACTGGGCAAGCTGGCCACCTCTGTGAGACCTGGGATTTTCACTGCAGGTGGTGAGCTCTCCTCAGTGCCTCCTGACTTGGAGCAACTACAGCGTGGAAGAATCCTGCATGCAGCGGGATTACCTAGGGCTGGTGATTCCCGGTCCCACCCAGACCTACCAAGTCAGAATCTTTCCAATGGGCCCCAAAATTTGCACTTTAAACAACTTCCCAGTGATTCACTTTTCATCCTGCTATTGAGAACCAGCAGGATAGAGAGGCCAGAAGGCTGACTGGTAAGAATTCCAGGACTCTGATGTGGGCTACTGAGCTGTTCTCCGGGCTGGGCCCCTCTTGGAGCCAATGTTGGGGCAATGTAGTTGTGTCTCACCCTGAGCAAGCGATGGAGGGGCATTTACTCTGAGTTCAGCACCCAATGAGGAGGAGAGCTGCCTCATAGGCGCCTGAGGAGTTGGTCTAACTTGGACCTTAAAGCAGAAGCCCCCCCAATCATGTGCTTGCCCACTCTGTGAGTGTGGAGCTCTCAGAGTGCAATACAACAGCTTCCATAACAATGGCTCCAGGGGAACATCGGAAGTGACACTTCACTCGAATCTTGCAATGACTGCCCTTTAGGAAGATTAATAACTTAGTGTATGTGAAGCAATTTGCTAGTAAGTGTTGAATAATGTCACCCCTCCCCAAATCTGGGTGCCCATAGTAAGATTTTGTCAGTGAATCTGCTCTTTGGAACCCTGTTCCACACCTTCACTTCAATTCCGTTCTTGGGGGCTTTGGCTGGTAGCTGCAGCTCCTTCCTTCTTGCTGTGTACTGGGGTGGGCAGGCCAGCATCTGTGCTGACCTCACCACTTAGGAAGGGGGTGGGGTGCAGCTCTCCAGGGTGCTGACTCAGTGCAGCCTGGGAGGCTCATGGGCAAGAAGGGATGCGTAAAGACAGCCCCCCACCCCATTTTAGGATGTGGAAGCCCTCCCTGGAAGGAGGACTGAGCCTGCTTCTTTCCAAAACTGTTAGCGTAGAATAATTTATCTTTTCACCACTTCCGTGTTGTAAATGGCTCCCCATTAGTCTAAGGTTGCTGAAAGAATCTGGACAGTCTTGCTACTCAGCACAACCATTTTGCCAGTTTGGACAAATGCAGAAGAAGGGTTTGAGCTACGTTGGATGAAAATGATGGTTCAGCTTTGGAAGTTGCCCCCGCAGAAAGAACACTGCCTCCATTCAGCTATGGCTTTGCCAGTCAGCTGTTATTCCCTTCTTTCCCAAGGCACCAGAGGTTCCCACCAGCTGATTCATCCCCAGGGAGGAGAGGGAAGAGGTGGGCTGCCTTCAGGGCAGGCTTCTTCACCACTGCTGAGAGACAGAGGCAGCAGAACAGCCTCCCCTCCCCCTCAGGGCCTCCTACTCCCAAGTTCAAGGTCGACTCCAATACAATAGAAGTGAGAGTCACTAGATCAGCAGCTGGATAAGGTGCCTAATTGCTCTCAGCCCTTTCCCAAGCCCCTGCTTTTCTCAAACAACTCATAGTGGGTTGAACTCTGGCTAGAGCTTGTCTCCCAAGAAGCACATAGCTTTGCAGACAGTTACTCACCACACTCTCACCATCCCAGCGACCAAGCAGGAGGTGAAATGTCATTCTCACTTGTCAGTGGAGAAGTTCCTTCTGGAAGAGGTGAAGGGGGAACCTGTGAACCAATGGTTTCATGTGGCCACCAAAAGCACCATCTTTGGCCACATTCGTGGAGCAACAGTACCAGAATGAGGCCGGCTGGTCAGTCCCCATAAGCACACTGTCCTCGGCCCTGGGACCTACCTTTCAAGAGGAACCTTGATGAACTGAAGCAAGACAGGGAAGAATGCCTGGGACAACCAAGGGTCTGGACACCATGCTTGAGGATGAGCAGCTGGGGCCACCAAGAGTATTTAAACTGAAGAAGGGTAATAAGAACCTGGTGGTGGAATTAACCTTATTCTGTGTTGTTCCAAAACACAATGGAGATAAATCCTCAGGGACAGGACGAGCTTGCACCGAAGCTGCACATCCAGCTCGCTGGGCTGGAGGCCTCTAAGTCCCTCCCACTGGAAGACTTCAAATCTGTGAAATGAATGCCCCAGACTCAGTTGCTGAGTGGGTCCAGTAGCCCCCGAAGGCCACTTTCCCTTGCAGGGGTCACCTCCTGGAGGGCCAGCTGCATCTTAATATGTCATGGGAAGAAGCCTCATGGCCACCATCACATCATCACACCACAAAGCACTTCTTGAGCAGCTCCTGGGCCTAGAGCCCACTGTCACCTCAGACAGCATCTGTTTACTCCTCCTGGATTCACCATAAGGCAGGACTCTGGAGCACAAGGACCATCACCTTATGACAGATTCTCAGTGGGAGTTAAGAAGTTTGTGATTCTGGGAAGCTCTGAGTCTTGCAGGGAGTCTAGAATGGGGTGGTCAGGCCTGTGCTGTCTAATGGCTCCTCAGAATTCCAACCATCCTGCAAGTCCAACTTCAATACTTCTTCCCCTCCATCAGCTCTCCTCTTACCCCTCGCCTTGGCATTAACCTTTCCCTCCCCTGAGCTCTCAGGGCACATGGGTCAGGGCACACTTAGCCCACCTGCCTTGTCCAGTATTGCTCCTGTTTGCTTGACTCCTGACCCGGGCTGTGGCCTCCTCAGGGTGTGTGTGTTGGGTGGGGTGGGGCCGTTTCTTATCTGCGGAGCCCTCCAGGGCCCAGCAAGGGCCAGCACTAAGGGGGTGCTCCATCATGTGGGCTGATGGAATTGAATTAATGAGGATTCAGGGATCTCCCTTGCCTAGGGAAGCACATGATCAAGACCCACTCCCCAAGGCCCTCCCTCACTGTCAGGTCTCTGCTTCTGCCTGCGCTTGGCCCAGGTGGGTAAAAGTGGCAGCACAGAGGGAGCAAAGGGCTTGTGGGAGAGGTAGGCCCCTAGAGGCCAGAAAAGGGACAAGAGCAAAGATAGAGACAGCGTTGAGTGCCCCAGGCACCTGATCTATGCTTTGCATTGAGCGGAATGGCAACCTAACGGCAGCCCTACAAACCCTCAGGCTTGTTGGGGCCACAGCCCCATTGCACGGCTGGCTGCCTTCACTTGTCCTGGACACCCCTAAGCCACACCCTCGGGCACTGAGAGCAGGGAGAAGCAACCACCAGGCATTTCAAGCATGATCCCCACATCCCTGATTTGCAAAGGGCCCGACACATTCCAGGGGATATTGGGAGATGGACAGGCTGGGTGCCTGCCCTCTACCAGCAGCTAGGAACTGCCCACCTGGCCATTTATTAGCTGAGTGACCTCAGGCATATTGCTGAACATCTGTGCTTGGGAATCATAGCTGTATGTAACTTCAGAGCAGTTGACAGGGTTAAATGACTAAGTATGTTGAAACAGTATAAGTGTTTGCCATTATCACTCTTGTAGGTCAGAGCCCAGACACGCCCGACTTCTCAGCTGGAACAGTGCCCCTGCAGGGGGGCGAGTGATGCGGGCTGGCTCCTGGAGTTCTGCCTGCGAAGGGAGAAGGCTCTAGAGACCCGTGTGTGCGTCAGGCAGGGCAGTCAGCAGTCTCCACAGCAGCCTGATGACCCAGGGCAATGGGTCCTCCCCTTGGCGCTGTCCCTGTCTGCTTGGTGACTTTGGGCAAGTCACCGAACCCAGCTGAGCCTCTATTTCTGCTTCCTCCTCCAATGGAGAAAGCAATCATGATACCCAACGGCACACAAATAGCCAGGTAGTGTCTAATTTATTGGATCCATAAAATTCGCTTTCTTCCAAAGCCCATGATCTCATCCTGGAGGCCAAAGTCTTCAGAGGAATCCCTCCCACCCAGGACTCCTGGCATCCCTCTCTCCTGGGTAATGCTTGCCCGACACTTACAAAGAGGAAAGGTGCTCTCTACATAGCAGCAGGCACTGTATCATTCAGGGAAAGGCCAAGGGAACACACTGTGCCTGAGCTCTCCCATAAGGTCAAAAAAGCCCAGCAGAAGCATGAGCCACGGGGAGGCTCTGGGGCTCAGCACGCTTCTTCCTGCCTCCACCTTGGGACCCCCTGCTTCCCTGTAGCCACCTGCAGTGTGGTATGTCCTCTGCCCACATCACAGCTGCCATCCCAGCTACAGGGAAGGCAAGACAAAAAGTGAAGATACTTCCAGTGCCCCAGAGTCTGCAGAACACTGGCAAAGGGGAGGCTGCAAGATCTTGGGGAAATAGCAGAGGCATGGGATTCATGAGATCCCCCGGTCTCGTCCTGGGTGGACCTAGACAGTTACACATCCTCTCTAAACATCTGTTGCGTCGTTCCTCCAAAGGAGGTTGGGCTTGATGTCCTCCAAGTCCCCATCAGGGCTGGAGTTCTTTGATTCTAATGACACAGCTCTTGGTAAGAGTGTTAGGGATGCTGGCCCACACCACAGCCCACCCTCTGTCCCTTGTGCTCACATCTATGCCGATACCTCTACCCCTACCCCTCCTAGGAGGGGCTTAGAGAGCCCTCCCCTCACTGGTCTTTGTGTTGCCTCCCCAGGGCTTCTCTGAGGACCTGTGAACACTGATGGGTGACAGCTTGGGCTTTGGGGCCAGACAGACCTGGTTCAAATCCCAACTCTGCATTTCCTAACTGGGTTACCTTGGGGAGTCTCAGTTTCTCATCTGTAAAATGGGAACAAACAAGTCCATATCTCAGGGTGGCTATTTAAATGGTGCAAAGGAGGTGCTCGATAAATGGTAGATCGGATTATTAGGGAATTCTGTTCTGTGAATATTTCCTGTATGCTATGTGACTATTGGCTGGGGCTCTGTTCTCTGATGGGGACACATGTGAGGAAACTGGTGGGCCGTCAAAACAGGCTTCATCACAAATGAGATGCAACCGCAAGATGAAAGAGCTATGGCTTATCACCTGTCTCCAAAGGAATTTCCAAAAGAGAAGTTCTTAGAACTTCTGGTATGCAATTTGAGCATACCAGACGATTGCTTCTCTCACGTGGCCACAATGTTTGGCTCCTTGCAACAATCCAGCACATCTTTCAGGCATGTCACCATCGGGACCTTGTGGGGGAAAGTGCAGGAGTTGTCCCAGGCACCCGCATCACATCTGCAGCCTGCGGGCGCCGCCAGCGTGGCCCAGGGGCTCAGCACAGAGCTGCAACCTGTTTCATGATGCCCTTGGATGTCAGATGGTGCAGGGCAAGTTGGGAGCCAGCCTGGGCCCCTGGCTGATCGGCCAGGGCTCTGCCAACTCACTGGGACTTAGTACTAAGCAAGCTACATCGTTCTCTTTGTGCCTCTGCAGCCCCAGGAAGGGAACATGGCTTGTCACCTGCCTATCTCACCAGGTACAGTAGGGTCAAGGGAGCTCATTTTAAAAGGGGTTTAATCTTGAGTGACAGGTGGTTTGTTGGAACTGAGCAGAAACTGAGTTTTTAACCATATAATATTCTTTCTAGAAGCTAACTCTGAATGGTACTTTGCTGTAGATTTAGCCTGAATGTAAACACAGCCACCAGAAAAAAAGGTTGCCTACTCGTTTCCTTCTTCATTCCGCAGATTGATATGTTGGCCTCCCTGAGAGATTTTCCAGACCCTCAATAGCATCTCAGTCTAGCAACAGATGGAATTGGTGGCATGGCCCACCCATGTCAAGAGGAGATTTCTAAGAGCTTCACACTCCAAGTCAGTTGGAACCCCAAACATCTGGAGCTCAATAAACTAGCACAGGTTTTCTTGCCTGCTGACATCCACTAACCCTGACGCTGAGGGAGTTAACACGAGGGATGCAAAACTCATCTGTGCTGTTAGAAGACAGGAGGCCAGGGAGCAACTTGAAAGGGACACAAGGCCAGGGACACAGGGCTGGGGCCTGGGAGGAGGGATTCTGTGGTCTGGGAATGTTCTGTGTCATGATCAGGGTGCAGAGTACATGGACATGTGCAATCTGTGAAAATTCACCCTTATGATATGCACAATTTTCCCTAAGTACATTTACTGTGCTTTAATAATTAAAAACAACTGGGCCATGCAGGATTTGGGGGCATTAGTGATAGGAACCCATTCTGAAGGCTGCTTCTTTGAGAGGCTCTCAGACACTTATTGTTCATACCCCCTCTTCAGGAAAATTCCTGTCATAAACCTTGACCAACCACCCACATTAATACTCTGTTCAATTTTCTTGTCAGCAGTTTTATGGGACTGTGGGTTCCAGCAAAACTGTTGACATCAACACATCAACACATTATACCCACACTGTGCAGGGACTTCTGGACATGTCATGCTCAGAGCAAATGCTGAACAGGCTGTGGGAAAGATGGGTCCTTTAATGACTTGCTCCTCTTGCCTTCAGCACCACGATGACATCATTTCCTCCAACCAGGATTCATTCCCATTAAAGCCCTGTCCAGGTTCTGTACTTACCTGCCCAGGTGAGTCAATGAGCTCATCCGAAGTTTGAGACAGTTGTCCTGGAAAGAGAAAAAACACTAAACAACAAAGATAAAGTAGTACCTGAGCCTCCCTCCTATGAGTTCTTCACCTTGAACTCCATATAGGAAAGGCTGGTTAATGCCAGTGCATTACTTCAGACTGGGTGCCCATGTGCTAAAATAAACATGGCCAAGCCCTTTAAACAAATACTGTGGAACTGTTGGGTTCAGCAGATGGAAAATGGAATCAGGCAGAGAGTGGGACACAACCAGTGCCTGCTGGGGGCTAGAACCTACTACAACCATCTTCTTTTGCCACCAAGGAGCCGTGCAATTGGGAAACTTATATGCGCTCTCTGGGGCCTTGGGTTCCTTAACCCTTAAGTGGTAAATTGGGTTGGAACAATTCTTAAAGCCCCCGAAAAAAATGGAATAAAATCACTGTGCCCATGAAAAGTCAGGATTTTTACAGGTCAGTTGGGTTGTTTTGCTTTGTTTTGTTTTGTTTTTTGAGACAGAGTCTCATTTCTTTGCCCGAGCTACAGTGCCGCGGCATCAGCCTAGCTCACGGCAACCTCAAAGTCCTGGCGTCAAGCGATCCTCCTGCCTCAGCCTCCCGAGTAGCTGGGACCACAGGCACACGCCATCATGCCCGGCTAATTTTTTTCCATTGTTAGTAGAGATGGGGTCTCGCTTTTGCTAGGTCAGTTGGTTTTGTATTGCCTTGCTTTGTGTTGGACCACAGGAGCAAAGAAGGAAGCTGACTGTACTCTTCGGTTCTTGGTGCACCATTATTGTCAGTCTGTGCAAAGCCCTTTCGTTCTGGATGTTATTTTATTCTCCGCTGCTTATCTCCAATCCCCACGCCCATTCTCTTCTCCCCAGTAGGCACATAGATGTGTGCGTGTGTGTGTGTCTATATGTCTATATATAGACATATAAAATGTAGTAAAATATGTAGTGCAGTTTGGGTGTGTGTTTTTAATTTACATAAATGATAGCATGCTATGAGCCTCATTCTGTTTCTTCACAAGGTTTTCATGATCCCTCTATGTTTGTGTGTGTACATCTATCTTGTTAATTCTTACTGCTGCATAGAATTCACTAGTATGTGGCCACCCCATTGTTCTTATCCATTCCCCTACTGCTGAGCACCTGGGCTACGTATACACCATATTATCATACACAGCACCACTGTGAACATTTCCACGTTCATCTCCTTAAGAGTTTCTTGGGAACCGCTGCCTCATAAAGTGGATGTCTATTGAGCATCACTAGGTACTGCCAGATTGCTCTGGGGGTGGGGCAGAGGGAATAGCTGCACAGTGCTGGGGAGGCAGAGGCCAGAGAAGGGCTTGCTGAACAAGGGCCGTTGGATTTTGGCTGAGTCCTAGATTCTCTTCTCTGGTGCTGGTTCTAGATTCTCCCATCTCTCGGGAAGGCACATTTTTTCATTGATTGGCTCCTATTTTAACAGCCACACGTCCCCTTCCTTTATAGCCCACATGATGGTTTGTAATTAAATGTGAATTGATTTACTATTGGCTTGTCTATCTCTCCTCCCAGACCACGAGTTCTCTGAGGGCAGGCACGGTGTTTTTTTCATCCACATCCACAGTTATATTATGCCTAGTGCTTAAGACGGAGCTAACATAGCAGATGCCCGGCAAACAGCCACTGAATTTATAAATCAGTGAGTGAGCTTGAGCCGTGAGGAATGCCAGGGACTAGGATGAGGGAAGAAGGGTGCCTAGGGCACAAAATTTAAGGAGGCCTTGCTTTTAGGTGCTGATCTGCACATGGAGGGCCTGAGAATGAGGGTCTCCCTCACCTTACCCCAGACACAGCTCTGAATCTCAGATACAAGTTTCACCTAAGAAAAGCTTTCAACTTCAAGTTTAGCATTTAATCCAGTACCTTCCTCTTCCTTCTCTCTCCTTCCCTCTCTTTTCTCTGTCATTGAGCATCAGCTATGTGCCAACCCTGTGCTAGCACCTGGCCCAGGGAAACTCTCAACAGTTCACCGTCCAGTAGGGGAGGGGGATGTGAAAAAATAAATCAGTATAATGCATAGAGAAAAGTTTTGTTTTTTTTTTTAAAAGACAAAGTTGTCACCTGGGGCATTGGAGGCAGAGAAGAGGGCTGGCTAACTCTAGCAGCATTGAGGAGGGGAAGTGTGGGCTGAATTCTGCCAAGCAGGTAGTGGCAAGGGCCACTCTGAGCAGGGCCCTGTGCTGAGGCCTGCGCAGGACAGCACAGTGAGCTTGGGGGCAAGAGGGTCCTGGGTGTCTGGAGTAGGAGGCTCGGGCCACAGGGAGCAGGGAGGTGAGGCTGCAGAGGGAAGTGGCCCGGGCAGCAGGAGGAAGGACTAAGAGGGGCTGTGTGGACTGCATCCTGGGGGCAGAAATTCACCAAAGAGTGTAATTGCCCAACCAGGTTCATTGTTGGCTGCTCAAGAGGAAGCCAAGACACTGAGACAGCAGGGGTTACAGCGCAGAAAGAGTTTCCTATCACAGGCATCACAGGCGTCACAGGAGCCATGCGAGGAGGCGAGGAGAAGAGAGGAATTTCTCAAATCCATCTCCCCAAGAATTTTTGGGTCAGGGTTTTTAAAGGTAGTTTGGCGGGCAAAGGGCTGGGGAATTGGGTCTGCTGATTGGCTGGGGAGGAACTCACAGGGTCAGGAAGCAGAAATTGTCTTCTTGCACTGAGTCAGTTCCAGGTGGCAAGACCAGTTGAGTTGGTTCCTCGGTATGGGCCACTGGTCTGGGTGGGTCAATTGGTCCACCGGAATGCAGGGTCTGGAAGATATCTCAGACCAGCCTTAGGTTTCACAAGGGTGATGTTATCTATGGGAACAAGTAAGAGAGCTAAGAATCTTTATGACCATGAGCTATGTGACTCCTGAGTAGTAAGCAATTATAGGAAAGCAAGCTAGGGAACAATGGCTGGCTATATATATAGTAATATTTTAACTATGCCTATACCTTTGCAGAGTTCAGGCCCCTACCACAGTTCCCACCTTAAGGTCTTTTATTAATTTTATAAAGGGCGGTTTCAAGAGCAGAAGCAGGCATGGCAGGAACACATTTGCATTTTAGAAGGCCTTCGGGAGCTGTTTGGTGGGAGAAGAGACTGAGGCCAGGCAGGGGACAGGAGGCTGTGCCTTGGTGGCGGTGGCGGGCAGCTGGAGTGAAGGGAGATGGGCCTTGCAGGAGGGCAGAGGCAGAAAGTGTGGCCCTGGGTGAGGGTGACCGGTACCTGGGGGCCCTCTGAGTGGAGGTGGGGGCGGGCATTGGCTCCTCAAGGTCAGCACTTAACACACACCTGTGGAAAAGTGCAGGAATGCATGGCCCTGGGTGTCCAGAGAAGAACTGAGACGTCTGAGGTGCTGGTGGGTAGGGGCTTTCTGAGGCAAATAGTCAGAGAGCCCTTTTGTGCCAGAGAGTTGCTTCCCCTGTGGAATAGGGGTCCCCAGCCTCGTAAAGCAAACAACCGTGGGCAGAATAGTTTTTCAGAATCTAGAGAAAGTCACTGGGCCAATTATCAGCCTTGCCTGGAAGATGGTGGGCACATCCCCTCCCCACCCAGACCCTGGGAAAGGTGATCTGGGCTCCCTGGCTGTCTTCAGGGGGGCCCCACAGGCTGGGAGCATGCCTTCTCCTCCTGCTTGTGCTCACAGGCCATGGTGGGGGGACATTTTCTTTCCCCTCTCTTGAAATCGAAACCTAAAAGGCAGCCTTTGAAATTAGTAGGGCCATCTTGACTATGCCATACTGAGGAAGCCTCATTACCTGAGGGAGAAATAATTACCTTTCTGCTTACTTCAACGTTCGCTTTGCTAAAGAGAAATTTTCTTTTGCTCTCCACCCATTCACCAAACTGGACTTTCAGGCTCTGCTGCTCCCAGGGAAAGTGTTTGGGGGTTACCAGCGCCTCAGGTCTCTCTTCTCCTCCCACTGCACCCCCACCCCCCAGCTCGGTTTGTTTGTTTGTCTCCTTTGAATCTCTCCTTTGTCCCCTGCCCTCAGAGCCATTGCCAGGTGGCCAAGTTGACAACCGGTGCAGCCTGGGCTGTCCTCCTTCCCCACAGAGGGCCACCATGTGAAATCTGCTGTCAGCACAGCTCTGTCCAAGCAGGAAAACCCCAGGCTGCAGCCAGCTTCCAGGCAAAAGTGAGCTCCCTACGCCTGTAATGCTGGCGACACTCGCTTCCCGCCTGCACCCCCACCCCAGAACCCCATGCCCTTCCTGAGGCGTGGCCAAGTTTGCTAACCTCCTGCGGCAACAGGAGTTGGGGAAACTTTTCAGCCCAGCTTGGTCAGAGTGACACATAGCTGTGGCTTCTGCTTAGGGAGATGTCAAAATCACGGGGAGCTTATGTTTTTAAATAAAAATAGAATAAATTCAGTTGGTGTTTTCAAAAAGCAGCTCACCCTGTGGCACTCTGTTGACCTCACTTCCTACCCTACCTGGCATGCATGTAGACCTCTGGGAATCTCAGTGGGGTGCAAATCATAGAAAAAGCTCCCCGGGGCATTCAGATGCAACCTAAAGTTTGGGAAGCTACTGCCTTATTCACATGTCATTAGTGTACTGTTTGCTGCTAGGAGAGGACTGTGTCATTTAGACACTAAATCTAGGCATGTGTCTCTGAAAAGAAAAGGCCTGAGAATGTGGATAGAAAAAAAAGAGGTGGTTGTCTGGGATTGGAGGGGCAATTTGTGTCCATGGAACCCAGCGAGCCATTTGCCCGTTGGTCAATGAAACCTTTGACCTCATTCCTCAGGGGTCTAAACATTGGAAGCCTAGACCTTCTGCTATATCTTTGAATTCAACCATTTTGCCTTGGTTTAAGCCAGAGTTCGAGGTCCCGGAGCTACTGATAGCCAGGTGGGATAGAAAGAAAGAAGGAGGAGGTGGGGGAAGCAAGAAAGGAGGTGGGCACAGCGTAGCCATTTTGGATTCTCAGGCAGAATTTCTTTTGTTGTTTTTTGGGGGCGTTGTTTGTTTTTTGAGACAGGGTCTCACTCTGTCACTCAGGCTAGAGTGCAGTGGCGTCACCATAGCTCACTGCAACCTCCAACTCCTGGGCTCAAGCCATCCTCCTGCCTCAGCCTCCCTAGTAGCTGGGACTACAGGCACCCACCACCATGCCCAGCTAATTTTTCTATTTTTTGTAGAGACAGGGTCTCGCTATGTTGCTCAGGCTGGTCTGGAACTCCTGGCCTCAAACAATCCTCCCACTTCATCCTCCCAAACTGTTAGGATTATAAGTGGGAGCCACCTCACCTGCCCGAGAATTTATTTTTAAAAATTATTTATAGTAGTTTTATTTCAAATACATATGCATGAAAATGTACACTGTACAAAGCAAGAGCTGCCCTCCCTAAATATTATACCCCCAAACCAATTCTCCCCTTTGGAGCACCCACAGTTAACGGTGTTCATTGGAATATGTACATCTCCCAGGTCCTTTTTTTCTGCACATATACACAGGCCATACGTGTGCACCATTTTCCACAGTGGGATCATACTCCACAGGTCATTCGGCCATTGCCCTTGGTTTCTCAACACCGCCTCGTGCACATGTGGGGAGAACTTGCAGCTGGTGACGAGCTCTCCAGCAGGTGAGTAATCCAGCAGTTCTTCCTGCCTTGGGGTGGGTGCGGTGGCCTCTCTGGGTGTCAAAGGCAGGAGCAAAGAGAGTGATTCACGGCACTGTTCTCCTCATTTGTCTAATCGTGATTAGCTGGGTTCATTTAAATAAGAGTCTAGTAAGGACGAGCCTGTGTGAGTCTCTGGTTTAGGGTGTTTTCTTAAACACTTGGTTCCTAGGGCTACTAAAGGCAGACCAGGTCATGGGAAGAGCCCTGGATAGAGTCCATCAGTGAGTCAACAAATACACACTAAGCAGTGTGTCAGACAGCGCTCAGGCACAGGGGTGCAGTGGAGATGAGAGAGACAAAGTCCCAAGGAGCTGACATGCTGGTGGGTGAAGGAAAGACAGAGAATAATCATGTAACTATATAAGCACTTTTAGACCCTGGCCCTGCTGTACAGAAAATACAGTCAGGTGAGTTGATGGTGCCTCGAAGGGGAGACTGAAGACCAGCAGACCTGGGGTCCAGTTCTGGTCCAGCTAGAGCTAACTGTGTGACACAGAACAAGACATTCCCCTCGTCTGGACTTCACTGTCCTCTGCTGCGCGATGAAGATGTTGGGTCCCGTCACCTCGTTCCTCCTTCTACCCATAGAAAGAGCACAAAGGAGGTTCAGACATGATGTTCTGTGACTATTTCTTCCCAGAGGCCCTTTTCTGTGGTTGCAGCCTCTAGGAAGGGAGATCTTGGTTAAAAACCCTTCCCCCAACAATGCCAAAGGCTCTAGAGAATTCAGAACAGCAGGAAGAGGCCTTGAAACCAATATATTGGTCCGTGCCTTCTGGGCCTTTGCTGGAAGCCCAGATGGGAAGAAGGGGAGGTGGTTCTCTAGATGCTGGTGGTTCTCCACATGCTGCTCATGTGGCCAAAAATTGCAAGGCAGGGCAGAACCCAGAGACCTGGGCAGGATGGTGGAGGAAGATAGCTCTGGAGCAGAGGATGGCAGGAGCTTCACAGGCCCTTGGGAACCAGAGTCCTCCACTGCAGTGCCCATCAGCTGAAGAGGCTCCCATCCACTTGTCACATCCCAGCTCTGCCAGGTTAATCCCCCTTGGCATGGCTCTGCCACAAACAGGGTGAACAGATCTAGTTTGCTGAATGCTCTCAAGACCAGCCCAAAAAGGGACCTGAGTCAGGCACCACCAGGAAAATCCTGCTTTGCAGAGAGGACCAGTTTAGCCCTTGAGAACCAGAGGTGGGAGGGAGGAATGGAGAGAATCTCCACCTTCCCCTCCCTCACAGAGCAGTGACTCATACAATTTCTTCTTTTTTTTCTTTTTTAATTTTCAGGTTCGCATGTCACTTAGAAACTGAGCACAGTGCCCAGGGGTCTGGGACCCTGGGGTTGCTAGATTCCAACAGGTGCAGTATTTTAAAGTTCAATCAGTGACAAGGTTTTCCCACCTCAGCCTGATAGGAATGACACACACCTGAGGAGATGGCAACTGTTGTGCTTTTCCTTTAGGGGAAGAAAGGAGGACTAGTCAGAAACCTTCTCTCCTATCTGATTCATGCTCATTCATAATGCAGCTGGCTTAGGAACCGTGGATAACATACTAGTGCAAGAAAGCAAGCCAGTCAGACAGGCTCATATATCACTGCTCCTCCGATCATGGTGACACAAGGACTCGCGCTATTGAAGCCTGTGGCTCTTCACAGGGAGCCGGGACGGCAAGAAACAGAGGCATCTTGGGGGAGACACCATTTCAGGGTTTTCATGAAACTTAAGTGAAATAATGCTAAGTACAATAATAAAACACACACACTATGACTGAGTGCTGACCATGTGACAGGCACTGTGGACCAGCCTGAGGAATCAAATATCAAATCAAATAAGAGGCTGGTGTGGATGGACCTCAAGAACACACTTGCCTGGAATGGCCCCTAGCAGGGGCTCAGTGCTGAGTCCGGTGTTCAATAAATGCAGGTTAAAGGCCTGGGGTGCGGAGGCCCAAGCTGACCCAAGAGTTCAATGGGAATAGGAGCCAGGGAGGGTTCTTGGCAGACAGTCTGAAAGGCAGTGGCAAGCCGGCAGGGGACTGCCTCCATTTTCTCCTCTCAGCGGCCCAAGGAAACACTCTCTTGGAATTATAGAAAGGACTAGAGATGTGCTCATTTTGCAGCTAAAAGAGATTAAGAGAGATTCTTGGGAAATTTTGGCCAGAGGTCCTGAACCATCTAGCAATGCCCTAAGCCTCTGCTGGTAGCAAATATGTTTCTAAGTTAATCAAACATTGATCCATACACAAGGAGAGTGAGAAAAAAATTTTTATTTAGTTTGGGGAACTAAGGCTTTTACTTTGACGTTTCGAGGCTCACCGGGATTTCCTATGGGCCTTGGGCTTGGTTTATTTTCAAGGGCAACCACTGCAAGCTGCACCCAGAGAAAAGCTCAAGTTGCACAGCATCACGTTTCTGAGAAGGTTTCAAACAGCCGTCTTTGAAATATGCCATGGAGGAGGTCTATGAAATGAGGAGGTGTGGCCCTGATGGCACTGGAGAATGTTCCCGAGAGATTTATGGATCTAGAGGTTTATATGCACCTGCAGAAGCTCTGTCCCATGCTTCTGTGCTGTAGAGCCCTGCCCTTCCCTGTGGTCCTCAGGGGGTGATGGGGGTGGGTGATGTGCCAGAACAACCTGGAAGCTTTTTAAGAGTAGATTTGCCACCTCCTCCACCCCTGCTAGTTCTCTGGGGGTGGGGGATGATGGGCAGCTGGGCATTTTGAAAAGGGCCTTGTTGACTGGCCTCACCCTCCAACTGTCTAATGCCTTCTGGGCCACCACCCCAGCCCCCACAAACCCTTTGTTATTTCTTATTTTTCAGAGAATGGGCTCTGGAGTTTGCCAGGCCTGGATTTTAATCCCAGGGCCACCACTTGCCTGTCATTCCTTTTCCTCACCTGCTCACCTTCCCAGGAGGGTTGGGAGGATCACGCAGATAATGCTGTGTGTCCAGTATGTCATAGCCCCCAGTAAAAGCAGCCCCTGCCTCCCCAGGCACGTGGGCCAGGATGACACAGAGACCTGTCTGGTGGGAGAGGGAGCCAGGCAGAGTCTGTTAGGATGGCCTCCCCTAAGGAGCTCTCTGCTGTGGCTGCAGAGCAGAGCGCTGGGGCAAAGTCCTCGAGGGTGAACCCAGTGTGAGAGGCTAGGACCCCATGGCTGCCTAAGGGAGTCCTCAGAAAAAACCCAAAGCTGAGTGGCCCTGGGGAAGTTTCGAGGTGACCTGGGACTGAGTGGGTTTTGGGGACATGGGACTTTCAGCGCTCAAGATAGGGCAGTCCTAAACAAACCTGACAAGTTGATCACCCTAGCGGCTCTCATCTTGCTGGGGGATGTGTGTGTGTGGGGGGGTGTGGTTTAAGGATGCTACCCTCCTAGGATGAGGACATTTACACTGACAACCTGACCCGCTGCCCCCGGGCTGGGGACCGCAGGTAGGTGGTTGGGGCTCTGAGGATGCTGCGAGTCAGGGGCCTGCTCTGGGGACTTACTGTCTTTTGATTCCCGCCTTTTTCATGCAAATCTCCACCTTGCAGGGAGGGTGCCTGGGACAGCAGTTCCTGAAAGTAAAGAGTAGAACTTCCTGGACCCCCACCAGGAAGCAGAGGATTAGGGGACCACACACAGCTTCCCCTGGGGGCTGGGGGGAACAGGACACCCCTCCTGGGCTGAATCGCTTGGCTCATCCCCTCTTTTCCTGCGCATCCTGTGGAATTGCGCCGAGCGAACGAGCGCATGGCCGGGCACCCAGGCTCCTGCCCCTCTCTGCGTCGCCTCTTGCCCGGCTTCTCGCTTGTTCCCCTGTCCCTTGCCTCTTCAGTCCCTGATAAATAAGCCCCTTTCTCCTCCACTCTCGCCCGCTTTCATTTTTCTCTTTCCCTTCTGGTGCCCCTCGTCGCTGGGGCCTGAACAGTCAAGCAGGGTCCCTTGCCCAGGCCTCCTCCTGCCCCAGATGTTCCTAAATGTTTAAGGGGAAGATGACTTTTCCCACAGGAAATGTTCACTTCGGATCCTTCTCTACTGGACTGTGAGTCCCACGAGGTCAGGGATGGTGTCTTCCCTGTCCCCCGCTGTCTCCTGGTGCTGGGCGTGTGAATACGTGCACATAGGACCTACAGACAGAAAGGAAGGCTGCGTCTAGCGAGAGAGGAGCGTGTGATGACAAGTGGGGTAGAGAGAGGAGAAGATGTTCACATTTTTATTTATTTACGGCTTCCTTCTCTTCAAATTGTTAAATTTGGTCAGGCCTTTTGGCCATGAGGAATGTAGCCTGAGGTCATTGTCAGAGTGTTGGGGGGGGGGCTGCTTCACCTCCAGCTCCTGTGGGAGTCCCATTAACACTGGGAGAGAAATCAGGGGTATGAGACACCAGACAGCGGGATGGAGGCGTAACTTAGACGAACTTTCTCTCTCCGTCTAGCCAGCATCTGTGCTTTGTCTGTCCCAGCTCAGAAAAGCTAATTTCCACTCTAGAATCCTGAGGGGGGAAGGGAAGGAAGCTAATTTTATTGAGCATCTACTGTGTGCCAAACATTTTACATAATTTATCCTACTGATTCCTAAGAATCTAGTTTGATTATTGTCCTGATTGAGCAGATGAAGTTCAATAATTCACGTAAAGTCATGCCCATGAGAGGCAAAACCAGGATTTAAACTGACCTTCCTAAGCTTAAGCCTGTGACCTTTTCCCCATGATATGCTACCTGTGGTTACTAGTATAAAGAAGAAAAAAAAAAGTTATTAGAGTGGCAGAGAGGAAGGGAAGGCATCCTTTTAAAAGTTAGAATCACGTTTGTAAATATAGATTTTCATCAGGCTTTGGGCTCACAGCCAGTCTGTGACATTTTACAGCAGTTCCCACTGTACGTTTTGAACCCCAGCTATCCCTCATGTGGCTAGATTTGTATTCCATGATTTACTCATCTATTGATTTAAACTCTTCAAACTTATTTCTAATATTGTCAGCCTGGGTTATATCCTGGGCTAATGAATTCTGTATCACCTGCTCAAAAAGGCGTACTTGCTTGTATTCGTCCCACAACTGCTTTTTCCAAGTTTCAAGGACGTACTTGCTAGTATTTCAAATGTATTCCAAAATGCTCTCCTTGTCTGAGATGTGTGTGGTCTCTTAAATTTCAAGCATATTGTCTCTTTGACCTTCATCTTCCAGACCCGAAGTTCCCCCCTTCTTGTCTGGCCTAGCTGATTCTCCGGGCTCATCTAAATGCCACCCCTGGTCCCCTTCAATGTGGCTCTTTGTGCCAATAATATCTCAGGACAGCCTCCCTACTGTGGTATTTAAGGGAGCCTCTGGTTAATAAGAAGCTTGCATCTAATTCAGTGATTTGTTGGGGGCCAGCTGTGCATACAGTTTTAATAAAAAGCCTCTATTCCCCCTCTGTTCCTTCAGACAATCAGAAGAGAGAGCTCCCGACAGGACCATTCTTCCCCAAGACAGCCTTGATCCTCCCCAGAGCCTGCGGGGAGGAGGGAGGAAGGCCACAACCAGATGCTTAGCCCAAGGCCCTTCATTGCCCAGGGACTTCCAGACACCAGCCCCAGCAGATGGTGTCAAATTTGTGCCCCAGACAAAAGACAAATTCCTACCTGTTCCAGAGCTCCAGTTCCTCTTAAGTACTGGAAACTGCGAAGGCTCAGGGGATGCTGAACATCAAGAGAGAATTGATCTTTCTTCTGCTCAATATGGTGGCAGGTCCTGTGACAGAGCCTTCTTCCTATGCTCAGCACTGGGATGAACAAGCAAGTGTGGGGCGATTCTGTTTCTCCTCTGCGCTGCCCCCTCATTGAGCCCATGGAGTCCCTGTCATCTGAGCCAAGCCCCAGTCTGCCCCTATCAGGGGCTGAGGAAAGATGCTCAGAGTGGGCACCCTCAAGGGGGTGACAGACCCTCCAGTGACACCTGAGTTTGGGGAAGGTGCACAGATAGGGGCTGGTCTTTCTGGCCTGGGAGTGTGTGTTCTGGTTCCCCTGAGCTATATCATCAACCTCTTTCCAATCCTAACAAGTCTAAATTAAAGGTAGGAAATCCTGGTGTAGTTGGTTGAATTGTGTCCTCCCTAAATTCATATGTTGAAGTCCTAACCCCAGAACCTCCGAATGTGACCCTATTTGGAAATAGGGTCATTGCAAATGCAATTAGTTAAGTTAAGGTCATACTGGAGAAGAGTGGGTCCCTAATCAATATGACTAGTTTCTTTACAAAAGGGGAAATTTGGACAAGGACCCACACACAGGGAGAACGCCACGTGAAGATGGAGCAGAGATGCGGATGGTGCTTCTACAAGTCCAGGAAGGCCGAAGACAACCAGCAAACCTCCAGAGCTGGGGGAGAGGCCCGGAACAGATCCTTCCCCCACAACCCTCAGAGGGAACCCACTCTGCCGACACCTTGATCTTGGACTTCCAGCCTCCAGAACTGGAAGACAGTACATTTCCGTTGTTTAAGTCACCCCGTTTATGGTACTTTGTTACGGCAGCCCTAGCAAACTAATATACCTGGGTTAAACCAATTTCTCAACTTCAGAACTTCTCGGAGCCTTTACTATAAATGAAATTTGTGTGCAGTGATTTCCAAATTTGACCTTAGGACACTTTTTTCCATTGAGCATCTGGCAGAGATCGTATATATAGGAACACACTGTTCTAGGTTCGTCAAACCTGTTAGAAAGAGAAGATGCTGTTTCAAAACCACAGCCCGAGACTTATGTCATGGGTCCTAGCACCCAAATCACTTAACTTCTCTGTGCCTCAGTTTCCACATCTGGGTAGCCAGAGTAGGTGGTTTACTCAGAGCCTGGCCCAGCCATGGTGCAGGGTGCTCTGCTGGTGTCTGGGGAACACTGTATAGTGTCGTTTTCAGGAATGGCACCAGAAATGATGCTGGGGTGGGGGTTGTGGTGGAGCTGGGGTCTCCTGTCAGTTCCACAGTGGAGCCGGGAACACACGCAGGGACTGTGGGGTGGGGAGAAGCAGACCCCACCAGTCTGCTTGAATCTAATAACAGCAGCGTGAGCCTGATCCCTTTCTGAGAGGCCTCGGGGACAGCCTGAGACAGGAGTTCCCAGAAAGCAGATCCACACAGTTGGGGCTGGCCGAGGGAGGTCAGCCTCCAGCACAGCCCCTCCTCGCTCCAGCAGCCAAGCAGCTTGCTGTCGCCCCACGGCTGTCCGTGATCTGTCCTGCCACAGCTTCCAGACAGAAACCGAGCCTGGTGTGAACTCCAGGAAGGGGCCAGGGCAGGCAGCATGGAAAATGGTGGCTGTGAGCTGAAAATAAAACACACACAGAGCCAGGGAGTGTCACTTCCTAATTCCTACCTCAGGATGGATCTGGCAGATAAATGGGAGGAGTAGGAGATGAGGGCAAAGGGGTGAGGGGCTCTAATTGTTCTGCTGCAAAGACCCCGCCTCCAACAGCACCCAACTGCACCCGGGCCCTGCGTCCACCTCGCCTCAGCCGGGGAAGAATTGCAGCAGCTCACGCCCAGCGGAGGAGGAGCGGGGCAGGCAGGGCTTGGCAGCTCCCGTCCCCTGGACAGGAGTGCGGTGACCTCAGGTTGGTAACCCCCCCCCGCCCTAAAGCCCCCTGAAGGGACTCAGGGAGCAGCAAAGGCAGAGGCGGCAGTTCTGCCGGTCGGGCCCGCCGGGTGCGAGGGGGCTGAGGAAAATAAGGCCAGAAAGGCAGGTGAAGGCCGGGCTGTGGGGTCTTGAAAGTCCAGGGAAGGATTTCCAGTCTTATTGTGAGGGCCATGGGGAAGTGAAGTTTCCGGGGACCCAGAAAGTGATCAGGACAGGAAGCTCTGAGGTGCCTCCCTGAGAAGTAGCCAGGGTGGCACAGAAATCACCACAAAAGCCAGGAGCTGAAGGGGCTGGCGGGCAGGAAAAATGGTCCTGCCCCTCCTCACAGCTGCTAGAACAGCTAGATTTTAAGGACCGACAAGGCCAAGTGTTGTGGAGAACACCGGCAACTGGAACTGTCACACGCAGCTGGTAGGAGGCCCTTCACTGAAAGGGGATGCAGGGAAGGGATGAGCTATGTCCTGCACTTGTTTGTAAAAGATGCAAACTCAAAACTCTGATGAGCGTCTTTCTGAGAAACTGCCAGTTTGTCCAAGTAGTTGCAAAACCACTGTGGAAAGCTATTTGACAGTTTCTTATAAAGTTTAACACATACCTACTGTATCATGCAGCAATCCGCTTCCAGGTATTTACCAGGAAAAATAAAAGCATATGTCCTCAAAAAGATTTATGTGAAAATGTTCACAGTAGCTTTATTTACAATGGCCAAAAACTGGACATAACCCCAAATCTCTAGCAGCAAGAGAATGGATAAACAAAATGGATATATTCGTATGATGGAAAGAAACTATTCAGCAATAAGAAGGAACCAAATACTGATGTGCACAAAACCATGGATGAATCTCACACATGTATGAACACAGCTGGACCTAATTGAGTATTGATCATACTATCCTATTTATATGAAGTTCAAGAACAGGAAAACGAATCTAGAGTGATAGACATAAGAAAGTGATTATCTCTATGGGTGGGGGTTGATTGGAAAAGTGCAGGAGAGACTTCACTGGGATAAGGGAATTCTTCCATATTTTATTTGAGTGATGCCAGGACTAGTGTTGGTAGGAATATTTGCTGGGAAACTGCTCAGATTGTCTGCTCTAGGTTCATCAAACCTACCTATCAGACAGAGGAGACGATGTTTCCAAACCACCGCCCTGGGCCTTATGTTTTGGGTGCTGGCACCCAAATCATTTAACTTCTCCATGCCTCAGTTTCCACATCTCTACAGACAGAATAGGTAGTCCACTCGGAGTCTAGCACAGGATGTGATGCACTACAATAAGAATATTTCTCAGTAAAGAAAAGTTAGCTAAAAAATCAAGCCAGATTAGCTGTGGTTCCTTACAGCCATTAGCTTCATTCAGCATTATCCTCCATTGGACCTTGGTCAGAGCTTTGAGTTTGCACGTTTTAGAGGGGAGTGGGACACGGGTTGCCCTTCCCTGTCTCCTCTTTCAGTAAAGGGCCTACCCACCTCTCACTTGCTTCCAAAAGAGCCAAATGAGCCACTCAAGAGACAGGATATGAAAGACAAACAACAACACAAAGGCTCTATGTTTACAGGAGTTTCTCATTTAATCCTCAAAACAGACCCACGTGGTTGCAGGACAAGCATTAACCCTATCCTACAGATGGGTGAATTGCCCAGCTGGTGTCAGAACCTGGATTTGAACCCAGATCTCCTGGCTCCTCCGGGTCCCTTCCACCTAGGAGGGCTACAACAGCAGTGGGGGTGATTCATCTCAGGCCCTGCAAACAGTGAGGTGCTGGGCCACCCATCAGAGGAAAGGGGGATGTTTGCATGCAAACACACACTGAGTCCCCAAGGGAGGCAACTCCGAAGTCACCTTCCCTGGGCAGGTTTGAACTGCAGAAGGAGGGCTGCTGGCTGTATCCAGTTCGCCTTGGCCGAAGGTGGTGATCTGGGTGGGGACGTGCCCAGTTCTCTCTGGGGACGTGCCCAGGCCTGGCAGCCGGCAGCTGGCTGTGCTCCGCGTTGGGGAAGACCACTTTTCTCTCTTCCACCCCTGTTCCCAGGGGAATCATTATGGAGGCCCACACATTCTAGAAGATGCAGTAACTTGGAGTTGCCTGGAGGAACAAGCTGAGAGGATTCTGGGGAGAGGGCTTGGTCAGAATCAGCCCTGTTTCCAGACAGCCAGGTTAGTCAGCCTGGCGCCCTGCGTGGCACAAGATTCAGTAAGCCCGAAGCCCACGAATCTTCACCCTCTTGCCTTCCTTCCCGTAACTGAATTTATTTTGTTCGTTGGGTTTGTGTTTTTTTTTCATTTTAATTGCTCAATTTGGGACTGAGGTCTGACAAAACATCAGAACCTTATGATTATGACTAGTTTAGAAGACAGATGAAGCCCAAGGATTGAAAGTATGTTTTAGAGGAAAATGGATGCATCCTGCTAATAGAATACTGTGTGGGGCTCTTGAAAAGGGGGATATTGGAAGTACTTTACAACCCACGGGGCACAGGGTCTTGAACAGCTCAGCAGCACTGCACGGTAACCCTTTAGCTGCCGAATCTTGAGGAGATGGGGGGAAGGTGGGAGGAGGGCCAGGCTGCTGGGAGCCCCCTGGGTGCTCAAGGCAACAGTTACTCACCAACTAGTACAGTCGTATTTCATTTTTAACAACCAGTTTGCCCTCACCCTTGCAGATGGCTGAATATTAGCCCTGCAGCTAGTATTACGTTTTAAGATGGAGAAACTAAAGCTAAGGAAGGTTGAAAGATCCAGCACCACAATGTCACAGCTCAGGCTATAACCCTGGTCTTTAGATCGTCAGCCTAGCACCAGGAAAAGCATCTCTCCTACATTCTGGTATTTTGTATTTAGCTTATCTACCCATAGGCTTTGTCAATACCATAATATTTTGAGTTATTTATAATTATATAGAAAACAGGCTAAGATCACGTCAATATATGAAGTGTTAACTAGACCAGGGGTCGGCAAACATTTTCTCGAAAAGGTCACCTAGTAAATATCTTTGGATTTGCAGGCCACACCCTCTCTGTCATTCTGTCATTGTAGCACCCATACAAATAAGTAAGTGAATGGGTGTGGCTGCATTCCAATAAAATTTTATGTATGGGCACTAAAATTTGAATTTCATATAATTTTAACATGTCAAAAACTAATATTTAAAAAAAATTTTTTTCAGCCATTAAAAAATGTGAAAAACATTCTTAGCCCACAGGTCATACAAACACAGGTGGCAGGCAGGATTTGACTCCCAGGCCATAATTTGCCACCCGCAGACCCGTTAAGATTCACAATTTCTCTATTATAGTGTTTATATAAAATGGAAGCTCATGTGAAGGGTGGATTATTTAACTCAGTGGTCCCCAACCTTTTCAGCACCAGGGACCGATTTCATGGAAGACAATTTTTCCACGGACCCAGGTGCAGGGGGTTGATTTCAGGATGATTCAAGCACATTACATTTATTATGCACTTTATTTCTATTTTTATTACATTGTAATATATAATGAAATAATTATACAACACACCATAATGCAGAATCAGTGGGAGCCCTGAGCTTGTTTTATTGCAACTAGAAGACCCCATCTGGGGGTGATGGGAGACAGCAATTTATTATGGTCTCTGTGCAGTCAAACCTCTCTGCTAATGATAATCTGTATTTGCAGCTGCTCCCCAGTGCTAGCATCACGCCCTCAGCTCCTCCTTAGATCATCAGGCATTAGAGTCTCATAAGGAGTGTGCAATCTAGATTCCTTGCATGTGCAGTTTACAGGAGGGTTAATGCTCCTATGAGAATCTAATGCCGCTGCTGATCTGACAGGAGGCAGAGCTCAGGTGGTGATGCGAGCAATGGGGAGCGGCTGTAAATACAGATGAAGCTTTGCCCTCCCCCACTGCTCACCTCCTGCTGTGCAGCCTGGCCACTGACTGGTCTGCGGCCTGGGGTTTGGGGACCACAGGTAACTTACCCATCTGTATAGGTAAGCCCAGGGGAAACTCTGAATTCCAGAAATCTGGAGGCTGCAGGTGCACAGAGGAGCCCGCCCTGCTCAGGGGCTGTGTGTGCAGAATTGCCCTGTGGAACCAGGCACGAGCTCCCTACGCCAAGAACATCCCTTGAGAAGCCCAGCCATAGGCCCTTGCCTGATAATTATCCTGGCCTGGTTCTCTCTATACTTACTCAGGAAGCCAGCATTTAGACTCCTTCTTAATCTTCATCATGTTATTTAACATAACAAAATAGTCGTCATGTGCGTGGGCTCCAGACTGCCTGGGTTTGAATCCCAGCTCTGTCACTGTGCTTGACCTTGGATGGGTTGGTTCTCTTCCCTGTGCTGTGGTGAGAATTCACTGGGTCAGCATATGGAAAGGAGTTATAATGTGCTCAGTCAAATTTAGCCATTGTTATGTCTGTTCTGCTGCTCTTCTCTTTCTCCCATGAATCCATACATCCAACATTTATAAAGTGCCAGGCTCTGTGCAGGGGAGGTGATGCAAAGCTAGGGTAGACTCAGCCCTGGTCCTAGAGTCCTTCAGCCTATTTAAGATTAGAGTTGTTTTAGTTAGCTATTGCTACATAACAAAACACCCCAAAACTTAGTGACTTAAAACAGCAACAAGTATTTATGTGCTTACAACTCTGCAATTGGAGCAGGGTTTGGTGTAAATGGGCTCATCTCTGCTTTACGTAATCTTGGCTGGGGTGTCTTTACCAGAGCTGGAGGATCCCAGATAGCTTTGCTCACATGTCTGGCCCCTCAGCTGGGTAGCTGGAGCAGCCAGGGGCTGGCTGAGTTGAACCCCATCCTCCACAGCACCTCTCTCTCCATGTGATTCCTCTGTCTAGCAGGACAGCTGAATTTGTTTACAAGGCAGATGACTTCCATGATGGCAAAAACAGAAGCAGGAAGGCTCATCAGCCTAGGCCCAGAGTCATACAGTGTCACCTCCACCACATGCGATTGCCAAAGCAAGTTACAGGAGCAGCCCAGAGGTAGGGGGAAGCAAAACTGTCCCCATGTCCTGATGGGAGGGGCATGCACAAGAAGGGAGGAACCAGGGCATCTTTGCAAATAATCTACCACAGGGCTGAGGACAGAGAAAAGCAGGAGGGCACATACCACATCAGTTTTCTTCACCTTTATCACCAGAACCCAGAACAATGTTTTTGAAGACACTCAAGAGATATTTCACTGCTGGCTTTGAAAAGTTCTCTTAATTTTGACATGTATTATCTTTTCAAAGCTTTGTTAGTCTTACTGAAAAAAAACACTCAAGTAATGTAATGAAAAATTAAAGTTTCAATCATTTATCCCACCATAACTCAAAAACTTTTGCGTATCACTTTCTATTTGTATACATTCCATTTTTATGATAAAAGTCGTATAATATTATAGAAGATTTGGGAAGTAGAGAGATCTTTTACAGTCTGTTCCCATTTAATTCTGTATTCAGCTACTTTTACTTATCACAATACCCAACATTTTTTCCATCTCCCTACATGGTCTTCATAATCACCCTTTTTTAAATAGCGACCATAATGTTCCATTGTGTTGATCTACCACAATCCATTAAACCTTTCCCCTTATGATCATCTGGGCTGTGTCTACTGTGAAACATTTTTCCACGTTTTGGCATAGCCTTCCTGATTATCTCTTTTTTAATGACTGAATGATATTTCATTGTGTTTATCTACCATAATCTATTAAAACATATTCCCCTCATATTGGCCATCTTGGCTGTGTGTACAGATGGGGCCAGAAACAAAGCTGGTCACAGAGACATATGCTGGGACCAGGACAGGCTAAATCTGTGACTCAGGCAGAGGCAATGGCAAGTCCGAGAGAACCAGGGCTTCCAGGGATCGGGTCATGGAATAGCTTGATCAGCATGCTGAACCTTTATCTTCGGTCCTGTTTATCAATCAGTCACACACACCCAAGCTTTTGTCCTCAGATGTCTCAGAATACCTCTTGCCTCCTCTCAGTTTCCTATTATTATTCTTTTTTGTTTTTAAAGAGACAGGGTCTTGCTCTGTTGCCCAGGCTGGAGTGCAGTGGTGTGATCATAGGTCACTGCAGCCTTGACCTCCTGGGCTCAAGCCATCCTCCTGCCTCAGCCTCCCAAGTAGCTGGAATTATAGGCGTGAGCCACCACTCCAGGCTTTATTGTTATTCTTTAAGTGTTACAATAAGCATATAGTGGCGTGGTTCTTTTAACTTATTTTTAATTACTTTATTAAGATAAATTCCCAGGGGTGAATTACTAGGTCAAAGTGCATGAATGTCTTTTTGGTTCCTGCTATGAATTGCAAAATTGCTTTCCAAAAATGTCACTACGACCTGGTGCTACCGTTGGATGTTAGTATTGGAAATAAACCTGAATGCGAATGGGCACCTTCAACAAGCGCTGCTTTGGTTCTGCCCTCGTGCTCTGACACCAGGACTCGTCACTATTGCCTTTGACAGCTCACTTGTCTACCTGCCCCCTCAGTTTCCAGGTCTCCAAGGAAAAGAGAGGCATCTTGTCCATCCTTATAGCCTCAGTCCTAGCACTGTTCCTATTTCTACAGAGAAGTAAAATGAAAACTAATTTAATAAATGAACGAATGGGTACCTGCATTGATAATTATTTTCTCAGACTTAGGTTCAAATTCCATCTCCTTAAGCCTTGTCCATACTCCTGGGCTTTAGTTTATTCATCTATAAAATGGAGATAATAACACCTGCCTTGCAGGATTTGTGCAGGGATTTGAGATGGTGTTTCTGAAGAGTCTAACACAGAACCTGACGCAATGAGAGGCAACTATTCTTATTATGCTGTCAGGTGCCCATTCACTGAATTTCCCATTGTGAGAACTGTTTATCTATTTCCTCTTTTTATATGTTAGTGTCTAGCTGTTTTTTTCATACATTTGAAAGAATTCTTCATATATTTTATAGTCTTGTCACAAGATATAAGTTTTAAATGTTTTAGCTTCATCATTTTTCTTATAGAAGTTTTGTAATTTTATATGTTTAGATTTGTAGATTGTTTTTGTTGAGAATTCTTTTATTTCTTCAACTGAGAACATCATTATATTCTCACAAATCTGATATATATTCCATTTCTGCTGGTTTTCTGTAATTTAATTTTTAAAATTTAATTCTTTAATCCACTAGTACATAGTATAAGATGTGCCTCTAACTCAGTATTTTCCCAGGCCAGTACACTACTATGTTAGTTTACTAGAGCTGTTGTAATGAAGTACCACAAACTGGGTGGCTTAAAACAACAGAAATTTATTCTCTCACAGTTCTAGAAGTCAGAAGTCTGAAATCACGGTGCTGGCAGGGCCATCTCCCCATGAAGGCTCTAGGGGAAAATTCATCCTCTGTCTCTTACAGCTTCTGGTGGCTTCAGGTGTTCCTTGGCTTGTGGCTGTCTCTCTCCAATCTCTGCCTCCATGATCACATTACCTCCTCTTCTTTTCTGGGTGTCTCTCGAAACTCTGTTTGCTTCTCTTTTATGAGAATGCTTGTGAGGGCATTTAGGGCCTATTTGAATAATCTGGGGTAATCGTACCTCAAAATCCTTAATTTAATCACATCTGCAAAGACCCTTTTTCCAAATAAGGTAACATTTACAAGTTCTAGGGGTTAGGACTTGATATCTTTGGGTAGCCACTATTAAACCTACTATGAGTACTTTTTAAAAAAATACTTATTCCTTATTCTTCAAGGAAGAGAACAGCATGTGTCCAAATGACATTAACACAGGGAGGTGAAGTCAAGGGAGAGTGGAGGGTGAGTTCTGTAGGGGTGCAGGAGCAGCCAGCCTCTGAGTCCTGATTTAGATCCTCAGTGCCACCTGTGGGGAAATGGCCCCATTTTAAGTTCTGTCCCATCAGTGTTGTCAACAGAAGCTCATCCTCTTGGAGTCTGGAGTGGAGGCATCTTTTGGTCTCATGTAGTACAGATGACTAGTTAGACACCCAATACCTTAGCAACAGAGTCTCCAGCTGGAAGATTACATCTCTCTGCCTCCCATGCATCTTTCTGTGGCCATGAGACTAAGTTCTGGTTAAACATATGTAAATGAGAATTCACTGATGGAATTTCCAGGAAAGTTCCTTCAAAGGGAGACAGATAACTGGGTAGTTCCTCCAGTGCCCCATTCTCTTTCTCTTCTTCCTGCCTGGAATACAGATGTGATGGCTGGAGCTGTAGCAGTCATTTTGAGCCATGATGTGACCATAAAGCTGGAAGTCAGATACTAGAAATGGTGGAACAGAAGGATAGAAACAGCTAGGCCCCTTGTGAGCTTCTGTACTAGCCCAGGACTGCCTATCTCTGTACTTCTTTCAGGTGAGAGAAATAAATCTATAACTTAGTTAAGCCACTCTGGTTAGATCTTGTTAATAAAAGTCAATCTCAGTTTCTAATTAATATAATTTCAAAACTTTATTCTCTATTCTTTCTTTATTGACTTTTGGCATGAGTTTACTTTACCTATAGATTTCAGCTCAAATGTCTCTTCTTCAGAGCTACCTTCTTTGACTGACCATCATATCTAAAGTTGCCACCCCACCTTGTCACACTCTATCATGTTGCCCTGGTTGATGTTCTTTATTGTGACTTTCACACCAGCAATTATATTCTTTCTTTCTTTCCTTGTTTGATTTCTGCCTTTCTTGCTGGAGAATGTAAACTCTATGAAAGCAGGCACCTTGCCTGCCTAGCAACACGCCAGTTGCTAGGAGAGTGCTTGGCACACGGCAGGTGCTTGATACGTATATATGGAATGGAAGAGCCTATGTGGGAATCCAGACGGAACACTGGGTGTAGGTGGTGCTGCTGAACAGCTTCCTTAGGGGAAATCCAAGAAGCCTGAGTGGAAAACCTGTCAGTGCCAGTGGTTAGGAGTCCAGGGTACTAAGTGGGAGGGAGATGTCAACTTTCCCTAATCCTTCTCCTTCCGCACATAAAACACACCCACTCAGGGCCCCATTGCCTGACCAGGTGAGTTCACACTCATTGCCCTGACCTATTATTGCATGGCCTCTTCCAGCTGGCTTGTGCTGTATGATCCCAAATTCCTAAAACCTCCATGTCAGGATTTAGCTTGATCCCATGGGGCAGTAATCACCTTGAGCCTCCAGGATGGTGGTTGACTGAGCCCCCAATATCCCTGGCAGCACAGGCCTTTTCATCCCTAGAAGGCATTTGACAGGACAGGCTCTGGTGCCCCTCTCATTACTCGGGTGAATCCCACTCAGTCTCAGTCGCCCGGCCCAGGTCTCATTCCATGGAGCCTTGTCTGATGGCCTTGGTTCACCTGGGCCCTCTCTGTTCAGATGGCCATGCCTCTCACTTTAATATGTCATTTATTTACTTACTCACTTGTTCATTCAACTAAAAACGCCTATTTGGGGCCTCCTTTGTACTGGGCACGATGCTAGTCTCTGGGATACAATGACAGCAAAAATAGACACGGTCCCTGCTGATCACATATTAATTAACAGATGCTTGCAGTCTGGAGTGCTTTGGTGATTACCAAGTAGGATAAATCCAACTCCCAAAGTTAGGAGACCTACACAAAGAAGACTTCAGTCACCACATTGCAAACACTCGTCTTGTGACCAGCACGGTGACCGCTGCAAAAATGGGGCACAACCTGTTTAACCCTTTGAGGGCAGCAGACATGTGCATACACATCTGTGACCTGCTGTTTTGTGGGTCCTCCGGGGGCTGGAGCCGAGAGCAGGACTGTCAGGACGTCACTATGAGTGGTGGACTCTGAAGGGCAGCCCCGATTTCTGACAGACAGCTGCTGAGCACAAGCGCAGGAGTAGAACCGTCACCCCACGGAAAGGCGAGACTTAAGGTCTGGGTGACTAAGAGGTAGAAGGGGTGGAGGATTTGATTCTGTCAGTGAAAGCCCGTGAGCCCACAGCAGGGTGGTACAAAGGCAAGTCAGAGTCACAGGAGGGTCTTAAATGGCCCCATCTGAAGGCAGAAGGGCTACCCTTCTTCTTCTCCTGCACATGGGTGGGGGTGTGGGTGGGGCTGGGTCACGCAGAGCCTGCCTTTCCCTGCTCAGCAAGCTCAAACCTGCTCTTAACACAACTGGTCAACCAGTGAGCTGTGTTTTGTGCCCTCAAATACAAAGGCAATCAAATGTCCATTTTGACGTTGCTTCTTAACCTAGAATCCAAACAACCACAAAGCTCATTGTTCCTATCCTTGACTTGTGTGACTATAAGGCAGCTTCTCCATTATATCACAGGGCCAGCAAGATGTAGCCAGTCCCCCAAACAGCTCACAGTGCAGCACTGTATCTATGTATAATTCACACACAGAGTGACATCTCTGGGCCACTGCTGGATTCTGAGGAGTCGATGGAACCAGCACAGATGGACCACATTGGGTAGCACTTTAACGTTGGGTGTTTTTCATTGGAACTTGATTCCTTGAAAATGGCACGGTGTCTCTGGCATCCAGTTAGTTAGAATGTTGAAACATCCAGACCAGCTGATGGTTGAGCTTGCTGGGCAGGCCCGAGTTTACTGAACGCATGTGGAGCACCCATTTTGCAATGATCTGTATGTTTTTAATCCCACCTGGCTTCTCCCTGTCACCCAGAATGCTTCAGGCTGCTCCTACCCCTTGTATTGCAGGGTGCTCAGGGAACATAAATTCATTTTGGAGATTAAACAAAACATAATTAAGAGGGCAAATCTCTAAGAGGAAAGAAAACAATAAGCAGTGATGCAGTCCAGCCAAAATTACCCTCTGCTTTAACCACCTGTGCATCCACCCTTTCACTTAGCTCAGCAAGCATTTGCCAATTGACTTTTGTGGTCCTGTGGCTCTGGATGGGTGGGCACGTTGTTGTTTGGGCAGATCTTCATTCATTGTGTTTCCCCAGGCTGTGAACTCTCGGGCACTGGGACCAGGGCTTCTCAGCACCTGGTTCCGTGGGCCCCACTCCAGCATGTGCTCCACCCACACTCACAGGCACACACTCACGGGAACAGTGACGGTTCCAGGTGGAGACCGCCAAGGCCCTTTGGGACCAGCAGTGTGATGCTGCAAGTCTGTGGGCATAAAGACACCAACAGAAAAGATGAAGCAGAGGGCCTTGGGCCAGCAGGGTGTCAGGGGAGAGTCTGTTTTCTCCAAGGGGCCTGGAGAAGGGGTGGAATGTGTTCTTACCTGGAGAACCCAGCAGAGCAGCAAATGGGGACCTCCCAACCTAAGGTTCCAGAATGGCTCCTGCTGTTTCTACCAGTGTTATCACTGCTCCTTTCCCCTCCTACCACCTATTACGGGTTGAATTCTGTCTCCTCCACACAAAAATGATATGTTGAAGTCCTTACCACAGTGCCTCAGAATGTGACCTTATTTGGAAATAAGGATTGTCACAGATATAATTAGTTAAGATGAAGTCATGCTGGAGGAGAGTGAGCCCCTAATCCAATATGTCTGGTGTCCTTATAGGAAGGCCACGTGAAGACACAGACACACAGGGAGAGTGCCACGTGATAGCAGAGGCACAGACTGGAGTGAGGCAGCTGCAAGCTAAGGGATGCCAGGGTTGCCAGCAAGTCTGCAGACACTAGAAAGAGGCAAGGAAGGACTCCCCTATGGGTTTCAGAGGCAGCACGGTCATGCCGACACCCTGATTTCAGACTTCTAGCCACCAGAACTGTGAGAGAATGAATTCTATTGTTTTAATCCACCTGATTCGTGGTACTCTGGCACAGCAGCTAATACACAGGAAATGAATGACGCCCCCTCCTGCTTTTTATTACGTTGCACCAGAGGTTAGTTTATTGTGAAGCTCATGAATACTCAGACCCCTTTCTTGTGCCGGCTCCTTCTAAGGCCCAGTACCTCATTCTGTGTTTGCAATTTTGTGTTCTTTCTCTTAAAGAATGTCCTCCCAAATCATGTAAGATTCGGACTCCACAAAACCTAGATCTGCTGCTGGTCTGCGATCATCTTGCTGTTTGTGCTCCACCCTGGGCATCCCTGTTGGTGCAGAGCTCCAGGTGGCCTCAGCAGGGCAGCTACGGGTCCCTCCTGGTTCTGTGGGCAGCATCACCTGTCTGAAGGCTTTGGAAAAAGAGGCCGGCGCTAGGGTGTTTTATCCATTCGTCGGGGCGGAAGGCTGCATCAGAAGCCTTCTGGGGGTATCTTCAGGCCCAGTGCCTCATGGAGCCCTGCACAGACTCACTTTCATTCAGTGTCTCAGTGAGCAGAAGCTAAAGTTTCCAACAGGCAGCCTCGATTTGCGTAGAGCCAAAGAGCCTGACGTGATGAGAGTCAGAGCCCCGGAGAGGCCTGTCGAAGTTCCAGTCTGGCTGCTCTGATTCCAAGCTGTCCTGCTTTGTGGCTTCCCTACCTCCACCCAAACCTGTCTTCATTCTCTACAGTCAGATCAGCAAAGGCGGCAGAAACGCCCGCTAGCCACTGCCACGTGCGCACGCACACACACCGTGCGCACACTCGTGCACTCAGGGACGCGCCCCTTGTCGCAGCGGGACTTCTTTTGCACCCCATCTCCCAACCTCCAGGCCAACATCACACATGCTCCTGTGGCAGTTAGTCTGTGCTAGGTGCTGGGGACCCCTTGATGAATGGTGCGTGCGCCCTGGGAAGGGCTCACTGTGCAAAGGGGGAGACACACCTGAGTGTAAGTGACCACACTACACAAAAATACACTAAAGGATGTGGTAAATGCCCAAAGTGCAGGCAATGTGCTATCTGACTTCTTAAGAGGGACAGTTAATTCCAATTTAGTTGGTGGGTGGGGAGGTTTTACGAAGGAGGCACAACTAAAAATATGTGCTAGTCGCACTGGCAGCCCTCACCCATCGGGGAAGAGCAAGTTCCCGGGGGGTGCTGATGTGAACCCTGGGTGGTTGGGCTCCCCTTGCAAGGGAGGCCCAGGTGCTTGGGGCAGGGGAGGGCTCAGGGCAGACACTACTTGCCATGCAGAGCGGTTCCGCTGGGCTGAGGATCCCCGCTGGCGCAGAGCCCTGGGTGGCATGAGGGCTGGGCACACCGACAGCACTTGGTCTGCTCCTTCCCTCTGGAGACACGTTTCCTTCCACTTCCAGAGCAGCCCTCACAGGCTGGCCTGCCTCTTCTCGCTCTGTGTTGCAACGAAACCACCTGCCTCCCATGAAAGCGAGTATTGTTTTTCCACCTGAGCCGCCCACACCTGGGCGTGTAGGACGGCGGGTCCCCACTGCAGGGAGCTCTCCCACTCGGGCCTGTAGTGCCTCATGCCCGGAGCAGCTGAGGTGCTCGCCCTGTGTGGGGGAGGCAGGTGCCTCCCGGGCACCAGAGTGTCGGGTGCACTGGATAATGACACAGTGGGTATGGCTCCCATGAAATAAACAACTCCCTGGGCAGTGCAGATTCAGACACAGTGCTGCAGCTTGCTTAAAGATGTAATTATCTTGGGGAAAATTACTCTCCTTAGAGCTCACCAACCCTTGGGGGATAAAATATTTACAACTGGAAGAAATGTAAGAGATTTTGTTTCGTTCTGTTTTTCTTTAGACACTTGAGTCACCCACAATCACAGTTATGTGAAACAAAGTTCCTATGACTGGAGTCCACACGAGAGGTGCTAAGGTGAGGATCCTGAACATGGGAGGGTCAGGCCCGAGCCTGTGGGGTGGGATTGAGGGGCGGGAGACCCAGCCCACATCCACCACTGGCTGCACCAAGGGCTGGTGTTGCTGGGGGCGTGGCCCTGTCTTAAAAAGGCCTATTAAGACACAGATTACCTGGGCAGAGCCGAGGTGAGTTTCTAAATTTAGCTGAGTGTCTGACCTGAGACTTTCACGCAGGAGCAGAGCACAGAGGAAGGGCTACAGAGAAGGCACTCGGCATGTGTGTGTGAGTGTGAGAGACAGAGAGGGAAAGCACTGGCCACTAGGCTTGGTTGATGGCAGGTGGTCCCTGGAGGCTCCTGAAGACCCCCAGCCCCTCAGGGCCGGCCCCACTGGCCTGTCAGCCACTCTGGCTGTCTCAGCCCTGCCACAGAGCATGCATGTTCTTCAGTCACCTACAACTTCTCCACTCTGACTGCAGCAAAGAGCAGCAAGTTTTATGCTCCAGGTTGTTTTCTTGCCTCCAGTCCTAGAAAAGCAAACACTGGATTCTTGGCACCCCCCCCCCCCAGCACCCGCTGAGCCCTCATGTCTGCACCCCGGGTGCCTGCATGTCCCTGCCGGGGGCTCCTCTGTGCCCTGTGCTGGCAGGCGCCTGGGTCCTCTTGTTCTCTTCCTTATCTCACGGCCTTGTCTTCCCCCTTTCTCCTTCCTGGTCATTTTTAATCCTCTCGCTTTCCTCTCCACCTTCTCAGGGGGTCTTCCCCCCGCCCCATGGGAGAAGCAAACTGCAGGCCAGCGTGAACCACTGGCCACTGGCGGGTCGCTTCTGAATCCCGAGTGTGGCAGAAATGGTTTTTGCTCCCAAACCCTCTTCAAAGAGCAGCTCCTGGCACAGAGTAGGAAGAGGCTCCGGAGAAGCAGTGAGCTGGGGGGAGCTCCCTGAGCACCCCAGCCTGGTGCTCAGCTGCTGCAGGCCGAGACAAACCCTTCCACGTGGAGCTGCGTCCTCACGGGTATCCCTAGCCGCTGCTGTGGTCAGTGACAGCGCAGACTGTCAAGCCTCAGAATTAGGAGCCGTCTCATCTCACCAGGGTCACCCACACCAAGTCTGCTGCCATAGATGGAGAGGATTTCATGCGATGTTTTCTGAAAATAATTGTGTTGTCCCGGGGGGCCTTGAGGGACACAGGGTAGCACCAGTCAGAGCCTCGGCACTGCAGCAACTTGCCAACCCAGATATCCTCAGTCAGAGTGAAGGGTTCCACTTAGAACCTCCCTTTCCCATTAACTCATCTGAGTTTATGTCATCCTTTTTTATTTTTTTAAATATTTATATCCTAAGAAAGTGTACAGGGAGGAAGCACACACTGATCACATAACTGTCAAATGAAAACCTTTCCTTAAATGTTCAAGGGCACTGGAGTAATAAATTTGGAGTCATGCAGATCTTGTTTCATGGGTGTGTACGTGTGTATGAAATTTTATGTGGGTGAAAAACCAGCAAGAAAAAAGAGAGCAGAAACTGTTGTGTGATTGCATCTTCCTGTCCACAATGTCTTGTGCTCTGCGTCTGATGGCCCACATGGTCAGTATGTTTTATGGGTTTTAAAGATCTCATTATGTTCATCACATTGCCAGGTGATTTGGGATTTTAAGACATGGTCCTTCTCCTCAAGGAGTGTATGATCTTTGGAGAAAAATATAAAACCTACATCTATGATTCATTATTGAGCCCTCTCCCTGCCTCCCCCAAAATAAGCTGTTGTGTGTAGTGCTCAGCAAGGTGTTTGGAAGGGAAGCTTAGAGGGGGAGAGTGGCATGGGCTGGGGCCCCAGGAGAAGACTCCATGAGCCAGTACTCTAGGTCATTTGGGGGACCACCAGGTGCCCAGGCACAGAGGCAGGAGGGATGAATGGGGGAGGGGGGTTGGCAGGGCTGCAGCCCTGCTTCCTATACTGTCTGCTCTGGCTTGGGAAATATCAGGGCCTTTGGTTCCTGAAAACTCTGATCAGAGACCATGAGCAGGTCACTTACTCTTGAAGCCTCAGTGTCTCATGAGCAGAAGACTAACAGGTGAAGGTCAAAACACGTGACCCACAGTAGCAGGAAGGCACTGTTACTGGCTGAGGTCCCTGTGTGGGCCTTGAATTAACCTTTTTGCTGCAGAGTCATTAGTAGGTGGGGAGAAAGAGGGGTGGGGATACTTGGGGGCTCAAGGCAGCGGCTTTTACAGAAGTGTTTTGTTATTCTAGCAGCCAGTATAACTACACTGGTGTGTGCAAATGGAGTGTCATCCCTGGTAATGATGATGCTAGTTCTGCTGACCTTATATGACTGTTGTGAAGATCGAATGTCATAATGCTTGGGAACACTTTGTAAACTGTCACGGGTTATGCAAACACGAATTGTTGCTATCCCTGTCATTACAGTGTGGTGTGGTGCAGTGTGGTGTGCTGGGTGGGGAACAGAAAAGCAAGCCTCTAAAATAATAATATAACTAGAAAGAGATTTTTTGTGACCATTTATCATTGGAGATAGCTTGTTTTTATTAAAAAATATATAGTCTAACATAAAGACCTAAATGTTAAAAACTCCTAATGATGTCACATTCACAGCAAGATTATAAACCCAGAAGCAAGGATTTGTGACTTAACACATTTTGTGTCCTCTAGAGCAGAGTTTCTCAAACTCAGGACTCTTCACACTCTTAACAAATTATTGAAGGCCAGGCTCAGTGACTCACACCTGTAATCCCAGCGCTTTGAGAGGCTGAGGGGAGAGGATTGCTTGAGGCCAGGAGTTCCAGACCAGCCTGGGCAACATAGTGAGACCCCATCTCTACAAAAAATAAAATAATTAGCCAGGCATGGTGGTGCATACCTATAGTCACAGCTATTTGGGAGGCTGAGGCAGGAGGATCACTGGAGCCCAGGAGTTCGAGGCTGCAGTGAGCTATGATGGCACCACTTCACCTCAGCCTGGGTGACAGAGCGAGACCCAGTCACCAAAAACAACAACAACAACAAATTATTGAGGAGTCTTCTGCTTTTGGAAGATGGATTAGATAAACTTCCATATTCCTCCCACTATGTACAACTAACCATTCCAGACATTATGCATAAAACAAACATAAGAAAACTCTGAAAGGTGGATAGAAGATGGCAGACTGACTAGGAACCTCAGCACCCAAGGAATGGCAGGATGGTAAGTTTCTGGGTTGACTTTTTGCCTCATATATCCAAGACTTGAAGCTAAAGAAGCTGGCAACCTGGAAACATCAATGGGCGCAGACATGAAGAGCCCCAACAAAAGCCTCCTCTCTCTAGACAAAGGACCAGGAAAGGGGCACCATAACAAGACAGAAAACTTTTAGACAATAACCACTCTGCTCCGGCCAAAATCCATGACCCCACCCAAATCCATGCCCGCAGAGGCTGAGGGGGAGCCTAGATGTCTGCCCTCACGAGGCTGTAGTGAGGCCCCTCAACACCCTCGCCAGGGAGTGGTCAGAGAAGGCCACACAGGGAGCCAGAACATTCATCTCTGCCAGGCTATGATGAGTCACACAGAGGCACAGTGTCGGTGGACACCTGGGCATCCACCCTCACCTGGCAGTAATGAGGCAGGAAGCCCTCCTCCTCTCTAACGGGGTAGTGTCAGAGAAAGCTTACTTGAGCGTCACAGCATTCACATTGCCCAGAGGTAATGAGGTTGCCCTCACCACAGTGTCAGTGGAGACCCTACCCAGCAGGAATGAGGACCCCCACCTTGGCTGTCACTGAGCTGAGTGGGAAACCTGGGCTTCCACCTCCACCTGTCAGTAAGGAGGTGGCACTTTCCCTAATTCAGTGGTGTCAGAGAAAGCCAGTCAAAAGGATGACTCAGATAAGATCCAGAGCCTCATAACATGACACAAAGATGTCCAGGCTTAATCAAAAATCACTTGTCACACTAAGAACCAGGAAGATCTCAAACACTGAATGAAAAAAGGCCATCAACAGATGCCAATGCCAAGATGACAGAGAAGGTAGAATTATCGGACAAAGATTTTAAGGCAACCATGATAAAACCGCTTCAACAAGCAATTATCAACATGCCTTAAACAAATGAAAAAAAAAAAAAAAGCCTTAGCGCAGAAGTAGAAGATACGAAGAAGCACTGAATAGAAGTCTTAGGACTGGAAGATACAATAACAGAGATGAAAAGCTCAACAGCAGAATGGCGCGGATGGAAGAAAGAATCAGTGAACCAGAAGACAGAAAAATAGGAATTGCCTGATCTGAACAGCAGAGAGAAAACAGTGTGGGAGGAAAAAAAATGGGCAGAGCCTCAGGGACCTAGGAAGACTATAGCAAAAGCTCTAACGTCACATAACTGAAGTTATGGAAGGAGAGGAGAGAAGATGAGTCTGAAAGAGAATTCAAGAAATAACGGCTGAAAACGTCCCAATTTGGCAAGATACATAAACCTAGAGATTCAAGAGGCTGCACAAACCCCAAACAGGATAACCTCAAATAAATCTGTGCCAGGACACATCGTAATTAAACGTCTGGAAACTAAAAAAATCTTGAAAGCAGGCAGAGGAAACTGATGCCCTCCCTACCACGTACTCCAGTGAGTGAATGGCTGAACAAACTACGGTGCCGCCATACTGCGGAATACTACTCCTCCGTGAAGAACAATGAACTGCTGATACACGCAAAAACCTGGATGAATCTCCAGAGAATTATGCTGAGTGGAAAAAAAGCCAATTCCAAAAGATTATATATTGTATGATTGTATTTATGTGACATTCTTGAAATGATAAAATTATAGAAATGGAGAACAGACTAGTGGTTGCCATGGGTTAGGGAAGCGGGGAGGGTGGCAGTGAAGTGAATGTGGTTATAAAAGGATAACATGAGGGGTCCTTGTGGTGATGGGAACATTCTGGATCTTCACCGTATCGATGTTAATATTCTTGTGCTATTGTACTATCTTACTTTGCAGGATATTATTATACCATTGTCACTCAGGAAACTGAGTAAAAGGGACCCAATATCTCTTTACACTCTTTCTTACAACTGTGTTTGAATTTATAATTATCTCAAAATTTAAAATTTAATTTAAAAATATTGAAAACAATAAATGGCTCACTTATGTTGATTATCATCTGTTGATATTTAGCATATTAAAAACAAAAACAGAGACATTTAAAAATATTCACTTAACTCATTTGAAAAGAACATCGAACCCAGTACATATTAATCATATTAATACAAATAGCATATTTTATGAAAACAACTATATTGTGCAAAACAAAGGAAAATTAGTAAGAAAAGTGGCATTGTTTTTCATTTTTCAGATCTCTGTAATGTCTGGCTTACTAGAAGATGGCTGGATTCTTATATGTGCTTCTACATTCTATCTCTTGCAATATGTTGTTTTAGTTGAAGTATATGAAGACAATTCAACTCCTCTTGGATGTGTAGTTGGAAAAGAGAATAGTATTTTATCAGCCTTTGAAATACTTGTAGATTTTTTTTTTCTTCCTAGCCAGTGGATTCCAAAGATTCAAGTTTGTTTGTTTTTCTTTAATTTTTAATTTTCTCACTCTGTCACCCAGGCTGGAGTGCAGTGGTGCAATCATAGCTCACTGCAGCCTCAAACTCCTGGGCTCACGTGATCCTCCCACCTCAGCCTCATGAATGGCTGGGACTGTAGGCACATGCCACCATGCCTGGCTAATTTTTTTATTTTTTGTAGAGATGAGGTCTTGCCATGTTGCCCAGTCTGGTCTCAAACTCCCGGCCTCAAACTATCCTCCCGTTCAGCCTCATGAGTAGCTGGGATTACAGGCATGAGCCATTGCACGTGGTGATACTCTTTTTTGATACTACACAAAAACTTGACAATTAATAGTTTTTTTAAAAAACATTAGCTCCAAGTTACAATCTGAAACTATATCAAACTTTTCATAATCTGTTACATTAAAATCCATATATCTATTGACTTTTGCCCTTGGGGAGCCCCTAAAATAGTCCAGGACCACCAAGTGTTCCTAGACCACTCTTTGAGAACCATTGCCCTAGGGTTCTTAGTTCGAGACCTGGTACAGGTATAGTAAATGCATTGACTTGCTGATGGAATGTCAAAACTCTTTGTTTAAAAGACTAACCAAAGACTGGGCAAATGAAACAATTAGAACCTGAAAACAAAAGGCTTCCTTAGAAGTAAGACAGCAAATATATCTGATAGAAAACATGGCCTTTGGTGCCTCCCCAAGCTTGCCCCATGTCACTCTGTGTGCCATGATGCTGTGTTGTATACTTAAAGGGGAAGGGACTATTCTGACAGTATACAGGCCTAAAAGGCGACGTTTCAAGCACTTTCAAAAGATGTTTTGGTGCGAAGCGCAGGCAGAATGCAGGCGGAGGTACGTGGCCCTGACAGGAGGCTCCCTGCCCGAGAACCTTGATGTGACAGCGTAGCCTCCTCCAGAGCTGGGATTTGCTTGAAGATTTTTCCTCAGTGGGAGACCCTAGGGGGACAGCCGGGGCGCTCCTCTTCCCTGACAGGACTGTCTCCGATCGCGGGAGGCACCGGCACCAAGAAGATGAGGCCGAGGCCGTTGAGCTGAGGCCCGTCCCTGCCGTCTCCCGCATGGATCCAGGTGCATCCCGAGTTATCTCGAGTTCTAGAGTTTTATTTCTTCTCAGAAAAGACCCTGCAGCCTCCCACCAGGCCTCCATCCCCTTGGGAGAAGCCCGGACTGGAGCGGGGGGACCGCCTTTCCCTGGTCCATCCGTGTGCTCAGCCCTGGGATGCCCCGAGGTGGCCTGGGCGTGACTGCCCCTTGGTGGGGTCAGCTCTGAAGTCGTCGCTAATGAAGAAAATGCAAGCATTAGCAGAAAGGAGGAGGAGTGCTCCATCTCTTATCCTGAATTAAGCCCTGCGAAAACAGCCTCGCACCAGCAGGGAAAGTCCTTGTGCCAGCATCCACACACGTGCATTTCTGTCATCATTTGTGTGCTCCAATAGGACGCTGCTGATTGATGGCCGGAGAGAACTCAAAAGAGGCCTGCAGAGGCAGGAGCGGCATGTTTTCCTATTCAATGATCTGTTTGTTGTGGCCAAAATCAAGTATAACAATAACTTGAAGTTGAAAAACAAAATTAAATTAACTGATAGGTGGACAGCAAGCTGTGTGGATGAAATGGGAGAAGGCAACACCAATGCTATGATATCCTTTGTCTCGGGCTGGCCCGCTGTGAACTTTGTGGCCACTTTCAGTTCTCCAGAACAAAAGGACAAATGGCTCTCTCGCCTTCATCAATCTAGAGAAAGAGCATTTCCCTCAAAATCTTTACCAAGGATATTGGGAATTGTGTCTATTCTGAGACTATACCAGTAAAGAATTCAGATACAGTGAATGAAGTTATCAACACGTTATTATCTATGCTAGGGATATCTGCCTCTGAGAGAGATTACCAGTTATGGGTCAATTCTGGCAAGAAGAAGCTCCATACCCACTCATTGGGCATGAATATCCCAGTGGAATTAAAATGAGCCATCCTTGAGACACTGCACTCTTGACACCAGGATCAAGGGACTCTACCATCCCTTTTCAACTTCTAGGAGCCCTTCCTTCTGGAAGAGCTGCCCGGAGAGACGCAGTGCCAGTTCATCCTGAAGCCCAGTGCCTGACCCAACCCAGCAACTGAGTTTAAATGTCTTCAGGCCAGAAGACATTTAAAAGGAGAAGATCGATCATAAACTGGGCCTTTTGGGGGTTCTAGCACTCACCTGGACAACTTACCTGTGTCACCACCAACATCTCCTCCTGTGGCGGGATAGCTTTTTGGAGTTTCTCTGCCAAATATCTGTGAGAACGACAATCTGCCCAAACCTATCTTGGATGTGCTTTTCTTTCTTAATCAAAAAGAACCCCCTCATAAACGGCATCTTTGGGCAACTGGCCAATATGAAATCCTGCAGAGAACTAAAAAAGAAACTGAATTCTGGAGTCGAAGTACAACTAGACCATCAAACCGCTTTTGTGTTAGCATGTGTCTTAAATGATTTTCTATGACATATTCCAGGAAGTATTTTTTCATCAGATCTTTATGATCACTGGGTCTGTGTAACGGATCAAGGAAATGATGAAGAGAATATAAATACAATTCAAAGGCTATTAGACCAGCTTCCAAGAGCCAATGTTGTTCTCCTAAGGTATCGTTTTGGGGTATTACACAACATTGAGCAACATTCCTCATCCAATCAGATGAATGCGTTTAATTTAGTGTGTATCGCTCCAGGCATTCTTTGGCCTCCTACTTCCTGCAGCCCAGAACTAGAAAATGAATTTACAAAAAAGTTTCCCCTGCTTTTACAATTTCTGATTGAAAATTGCCATAGGATGTTTGGAGAAGAAGTCACTCCCCTCTTTGGAGAGGTTTCAGCGAGATGTGACACTAGAGGAAATTCCTCAGATATTTCTCGCTTCCAACTGAGTGACTCCTTGTACGACAGCTTGGAAAATGAACTAAATGAGGGTGTTGATGCCCCATGCAGTGATGTGGTAAAGAAACGTGGCCAGGGGAACAGAAGCATTGATTCTATTTTAACCTTCAGTGACTATGACCTCGACCAACCTGAGGTGGAAGACCTTTTAACCCTGAAGAAGTAAGAGAGCAAATATATCTGATAGAAAACATGGCCTTTGGTGCCTCCCCAAGCTTGCCCCATGTCACTCTGTGTGCCTTGATGCTGTGTTGTATACTTAAAGGGGAAGGGACTATTCTGACAGTATACAGAAGGTTTTATTTTACCCCCAAGATTTACCCCCAAGATTAAACCTTTGCCCATGGACTAGCTATTCCAGTGTATCCTCTCCAGGCACGTCCCCATCAGGAGCACCAGCGAGCTCCCAGGACGGTGCTTTTCCTCGGATTTCTAAACACTTGGTGTTTGTACCTACTGAAACCTCCTCTCTAATAGATTGCAATTTTCAGGCTCAAAGAAAACAGGAAGAGCTTTCTTCTTACTGTAGCAGTTCTGGCCTTGTTTCTGGAATGCCTGGTCCCTCATCAGGGGAGCCAGCAGCTACCTGGCTTATACGAAAAAGGACACCAAAGAGCAGCATTCACAAATGCATTCTGTAACTCTCCATCCCACCATGTAGTTGAGAAATGGTGTGGGCAGTTTGAAAAACTGGTCCCTCAAAAAGAAAGCAGAGGCAGCCAGACCAGAGGAAAAGAAAATAGGTTCTCTAGAAGGACCCTTGGAGCCACCTCCAAATGCTTCTGGCGTTCTAGAAGGCAACTCACTGCAAGAGAAACAGAATGACATTCCCTTAAGGGCAGCTGAGGGCCTGGAAGCTGTGTATTCAACCCAGGGGTGTCGTTCTTCTCCCTGACAGGACTCAGATGGACGCTCTGCGGCTCTTGATTCAGCCTGGTGGAAAGCCCGCTCCAGCTGTGTATGAAGCCACATGAGGAAGTGGAGCATGGTGGCCAGGGCTCTTCTGATTCTCTGCCTTGTGAAGGAGCCTCAGCCAGCTCTTGGACTGCGGAGGCTGTGGCCAGCCCAGACTCAGGGCCTGCAGTGGTCTGTGATGCTGGGGACAAACAGTTAGCCAAAGACATTTATCCACAATAAAAATCTGTTGTCCACAAGAACAGGAACTGGGGTAATAATAACACATAGACAATAATTATTATGACTCCTTTGTATAAGATACCTGGGAGAGGCAGCACAAGGATAATCATTGCTAATACTTAGGACAGCAAAATAATTCTCTTTATTGAGACTATTTTGCAGAAACTTCATGCTAAAAAGTTTTGTCACTTAGGTGTTTGGAGGCTTTTCCTTGTTAATGCGCGGGATTGTTCATGTCGTGTGGTTTTATAGGTGTGGTGGCCAGAGAGGGCATCTTCTGTGGAAGAAGCATGCCTTATGTGGGTGGTCTGTGAGACTGGTGTCCCAGAAGGACCAGGATATCACAAATGAGGAGTAAGGGACTGGGGAGGGAGGGGAGGTTGTGTGGAGAAACCATCCACATTTTAATGGGTAGGCAAGAAAAATGCTGCTAATCAAAGCATTAAGAAGAAAAGCATATCCGATAATGAAGAAAATCATGTAAACTTTTCCCTAAATCTAAGCCAGTGGCCATTTCTGTGGCATTTTACAGTCACATGTCCTCACAGAATCATTCGTGCAGCCAGAGTGGAGAAAACAGTGATTCAAGAACCCTGGGTAGCATGATGTCGGGTTTTTTTGTTGGCTGTGTCGATTTGTTTTTTCGTTAGTGATGAAGTGCTTTGCAAAGCCTTCAGGAAAAAGAGCTGTGAGGGAAAAGGAGATGGTTGCTCCTGATAGCCTAGTCTTCCCAAGATTGGTGGCATTTTTCTTGCCTACTTGTTAAAAAACATTCCATAAAACGTGGGTGGTTTCTCTGCATGGCTTCCCCTCTCTCCCCAGTCCCTTGTTCCTCACTTGTGATATCTGGTCTTCCCAGGACACTGGTCTCACAGACTGTTCGCATGGGGCATCTCTACAGAGGATGCTTTCTCTGGCCCTCTGCTGGTGTCTCTGAAACCACATGATGGGACCAGTCCTGTGCTTTGGTAGGGAAAAGCCTCCCAAACACTTGGGTGATGTAATTTTTTGGCATTACATTTTTGCCAAATAGTCTGCCTTTTCAAAGGTGTCTGTTCTAGGAACATTATTCAGCAATGCAACTTTGCCTATTTAGAAGGTGACCTCCTGACAGCATTCACTATCTTAGTGTCAAGGAAAAGACCACCACAACAACTGTCCTTTCCCAGTTACACAAATGCTCTTAGTGGTGTGTGATCAAAGCAGGGCACCTCTGTGCTGAAATGTTTCCTTGCAGCCCTGCCTCTTAGACTACAGTCAGCCAGAAAAAATTACTTGTAAATCACTCTTTTTCTGATGTTTGTATAATAGTTTGGCAATTGAGAGAGCAATTTAGAGGTTGGTAGGTTATAAGGAGTCACAGAATAGAATATTTTAAAAAGTGGCCGCCAGGCTTTCTCAGATAGTCATTGCCTTGGGGCTTTCTTACTTCCATGAGTTTTTCCATATTTTTGTCCCATGGCTCATGGTTTATAGATGGTTTATACCCCATTAGTTTATTTCATATCCAGGGACCTTTCTCCTGTCTCTTGCCTTCAACGCTGCAACAATACATCTCCCCACCTAGGAATAGATTGCCAGGCCTTGCCAACCAATATGAAGGGATGGCACTAAAAGTGGATGTGTATGTTCCTTCACATTAACTACTTACCTGTAAGAAGTTGCTTAGAGCCCATTTAATCTCTTTAGCCCACCATCAAATGGACCTTTCTCCCACAAAATAGATTATTCCAAATTATTTTTCTTATCAATCACCAGGAAACTGTCACATCAAATGTTCTTCCCCTGTTGTCCTAAAGTTACAGGGAGAAAAAATGTTTTCTTTAAGGTAGAAGTTATTTCAGTATTTGCTACATAGATGCTACCTACCTCTTGGGGACATGGCCCTGTTTGCCCTAATCATTATAATTAAGTCTTAGAATTCTGTGTCCAAAGAGCTCCTTCATGACACTGGCCATCTCAGTTACAGATGTGAAGTCAATTTCACCTTATAACTAACCACTCCCATATACCAAGACTCGTTAAGTATCCATATGCATCTTTTGTGGTATAATATATAAAGTCAGCAGGAACTCCCTTTCCCTTAGGGCATACTACTGTCAGAACTGTAAGATGTATAACTTTCCTAGGGGACCAACAAAAAGAAAAAAAGAATAAAAAAGAGCTGCAAGATGTGAATGAAACTCTTAGAGCTTAGAGTGTCTTTCTGAAAGAAATTGCTTCTCTATTTACCAAAATAATAGTTCTAGCATTTTTCTTTAATATTGGCAGGTAGAAAATCATCTGCCCAATTTAAAGCATAGAAGAGAATAGTTGCTGAGGTTTTTTTAATAACCATTCCTACTCTCTATGTTCCCTTAGACACTCCTGTAATACTTAATGTAAAGTTTGTTAATATTGTTATAAAGTATTATATATTGTATGACTCAAAGACAGATTACATGTCATTTTAATATGCTCCATCAATCTATGATATATTAGACTGATACTTCATCTAAAGTGCTTTGAGTTTGTATAATATATCTTGACAAATTTTACTACCATATGTTACATAATCAATGTGTATTTTTGTACTTGCAGAAACTGCTGCTAACTTTTAAAGTTTTTTGGTTTTCAGGCACTGATAATGGATATGTATGAAGTCCATGCTGTCTATTAAATAATATGCCATTTTGCAGAGGAAATAATCCCACCAGAGCAATATTGCCTATTATAGAATTGTTCTAGTTAATGAGCCAAATCTCTGCCTAATGTTGGAAATTTCATAGAATATAATTAATGTTGAATTGGAAGTTGGAGCTTTTAGTCAGAAGCCATGGTCAGTCTTTTTAGAAAAAGGGTTTTTTTTTCTTTTATATGTTCTCTAATCTTATTTACCGAATAAGTCATGTTTTAGATACAAAGTCTTGATTTTCTTTTTTTAAATTTTTTAAAAAATTTAATAACCAAGACCCAGATTAAGAAAAAAATTGCTACAGATAGGATTAAAAGAGAATTTAAATCTACATAAAAATAATTCATCTAAATTGATGAAAATGGGCATTATGTTTTCATTGTGCTCCTAGAATGAGATGTAGTCAATATTCCTATAGCAAAAGAATCAGCAGTTCACTTTAATTGATTGTATGAGATTCTCTTATCTAACTTTGGACCATTCTGACCAGAGTGCCCAGTTGACCCTAGACACACCAGTACCTCAGTGCTTTCCAGGTCACATAAATTTATTAATTATGACTGGATTCTCATGACTGCTGCATCTTTGCCTTTCAGAATTCATTGAGGTTCCCTGTGTGTAATTTAATCAGCATTTCAAAAGGATTCAGAAAACTATACTACCTTAGTCCAGGAAAGAGTAATTTTTTGCTCTAACTGGGCAGTGAAGATTCTATCTCCTCTGTCAGAAATGGCAGTGGTTATATTTGGGCAATATGTACATACACTGATATTAATTTTTCTCTAAATTTTACAGAAATAAAGATAATTTTGCTTTTTTAGAAAAAGACATTTTATTCTCTTTTTGTGAACGAAGATGTTGAATGATTCAAATGGTACATACAGGAAGGCAGAGTGCGGACCAGGTGCCAGAACTCCCGACCCTCTCCCCGGCCATGTCCCCAGCAGAGCGATGAATGGCCCCTTTTAGCTGCTGCTAACCAGCTTATACTTAGCTTTTCTATCAACAGGAGCATAAAGGTTTCCCCGTGAATCTAAACCAATGAAACAAAGAGTTCTTTCCTTTTCAGGGTGAATAGTAACCCAGGAGAACTCACTGCCACAAGTTGTTATTATTATAGCAAATAACTAAGCAAAGATAAAAACAAGATCAGACGCTGTCCGAATAGGGAAAACCATAGCAAACTTTCAAACATTTGCTTTGAAGTAGTAAATGGTCACTAACTCAAATCTGGGATGACATCTCAGTAAGAGATGATTAGGTGTGGTTTTTTGTTTTGTTTTAGTAATTTTTTTTAAGGGAAAGTTTTACATCTTATTCTGAAACACTCTGGGCAAATCTGAGCAGGGATTTGTGCAAACTCCTATGAAGGCCCTCATGGGTTTGAATAGGTGTAACTTTGTACTCTCTAACTTTTCCCTAAGGAAAAGTATGGATACAATGCTTCATAAGGGTCTATTTGCCTGCTGGTTTCTCCCACAGAGAACTCCTTGTAGGCAGCGACTGTGCCTTGGTTACTGTGGCATCCTTACTGCTAGCATAGTATGTTCCACAGAATTGGTGCTTAGTTACTTGGTGAATTATTGAATCCCGTTTAGCCAGTTAGACATTGAGGCATTGTTAAGTAGTTAGATAGGAGCTTGCCATTCCGGGCTATTCTAGAATTCTATGGAAAATGTCCTGGGGTTGTATAGAGAGGAAAATTCAGTTGTGCATAATGTTGCTTTTGCTAAATTTTCTAAATTGTTTTTAGTCAGCTTAATTTGTCAAGCAAAAGGATTCTGGGAAGGATCAAAATCATGTTTTAAAATGCCTCTCTTCTCTCTTCCCTTATGACCTTACTTCAGGCACAAGGCTAGTATGCCATCAGATCAGAAATAATTTGGAAGGACAGTTTTTAGAACCAGAAATTGTCATCTTGGCGTTATGCCAGGTCAGAAGCCAAAGGTTCCAGTCCCTTGAGGCATCTTGGAAGTTGCTGCCTGGATTGTAGGTCTATCAATGGAAAAATACAGACATGAGATTATTGTCCTATACATTTTCTTTTTGTTCTCATGGGTTTTGTGTGTGTATGCATGCTTTAAAGGACCTCTTAGTTATATCCAATTACAATACATATAACAACAACAACAATAAAACTCTGGATAATAAAACATTTCCAAGCCCCAGCTGGCAGCCTACTTACAACAGCAATTATATAGTCCCCAGGTTTGTTATAATGAGATTTGGTTTGTGTTTGGGAATCCCTAAGGAATATAAGTATAGAAGATTTACTCTGGTTTGTGCCTGTTACCAGGAGGTACACTCGTATATCATTGCAACTAGATTTTTTGCTCAAGCTGACTTCATTCATTTATTTTTTTCACTCATCCAGTCATTACGACTGCTATGAAATAGACACTATGCTAGGCTACAGAAAATAATTTTTAAGCAAGCACTTGTACATTCCATACTGTAGGCCAGGCACTGTTCTAGATACTTTACTATATTATTTAATCTCCTAACAACCCTGTGGGTACTTTATTAATTCCTGCCAAGAGTTTATAGTCCTTTGAAGGAGACAAACACGTACACAGATGAATACAAAACAATGTGGTGGATGCGGTGGTGGAGTTGTTCCCAGGGAATTGTGGAGCACAAGAAGAAGCATGTGCCTCAATTTCCCACAACACGAAGGTCGAGGGGAAGGGGAGGGATACTCGAGCTAAGTCATTATTTCTTCTTTCATGTACAATTACTTCAGTTTTCATTGTTTGCAAACATTCTTTAATATTTTATAACAAAGAATCCAATATATACATACTGTTTCAGTATATTTCTAAATATTTAAGTATTACATTAGGCTCCAAAATATATCTATTTTCTTTGAGAAATGTGGACTAAATCTGGCTTCTGCTATTTTGAGCAATCCATTGTTTAAATCTGTATGGAGAGACATGAACATTCTTGTCCATGTGTTTGGGGAATATCTGTGCCTAGGAATATACCTAAAATTGGAATTGCTGAATGGGCAGTCATACTGTTTTCCAAAGTGGTCGTACCAATGTATAATCTCACCTGGAGTCATCTTTTACAAATTAAAAATGTTTTTGTTTTAAAGAAATCTATATTCATTAAAATTTTTTAAGTAGAAAAAAATTTACCCATTGTTTTATTACTCAATTGCCAAAAAAAAAAAGATAATTTTCAGCATCCTTTCTTCACTTGTATTTTAACTTTTCCATTCCACTTTACTTCTCCCTTTTAATCATTTTTTTTTCTGTTTTTCCCCTCGCAGATTCATTCTAAAAGCCAAAGTGCTCTTTTTTGTACTTTTTAGGCCCTGTTCTCTTTTTCTACTCTTCTTACTCATTTTCCCCCCACCCTATTCTCCGCCACAGGCACTTGAGAAAGAGTCACTCAAATTCCATATCCAGAAACTCCCTGTGGATTCATGGGCTGGAGCAAAATTCCCAGCATTAGGAAAGCAGGACAGGGCAGGATGCTGGTGGCCTCTGGAAAATCCCACCCTGGGGCTCCCTGTTGAACTGAGTGCAGTCTGGTTTCTTCTTTCTTTTTTCTTTTTAATATGTGTCATCTGTATAATTAACCTTTGGAGACCAGCGGATATTGGGTCTGTTGAACTCCTTGCCTGTTTCCTGAGCGGAAAAGTAAATAGCGCTGGGACCTACTCAGTATTTCCCAGAGGTTATGTATGAATGTGGCATGAGGGTCTGAAAATAGGAACATTGGCACAGTGGGGTGTCCCGAGGTGAGGGGGAGCAGGGCCTGATCATCGCTAGAAACAAACAGCTGTGGCCTTAACGGAAAGGGCAGACCAGAGCGGGGCAGAGGGAAACTGAGCACTTCCACACTTCCACTGTGCACAGAGAGCGGCAGGACTTCACGGCTGGAGACGCTCTACTCGGCCCCCAGCCTGGGTGTTTGGGCATCTTGATTCTGGGCTATATGTGGTGTCTCCTGATGGCCTCTGAAATTAGCCTCCAGAAGATTTCTGGAGGTCGAGTGGGGACAGGGGACTTTGCTCTGAGCGTCTGTGCTGCAGCAAACAGAAAAGGTGCCCTGGGTGGGCTTATCCCTCAGCTTCATTTCTGGTACTTCTTTACTTTGCCCACATGCTGGAATCACCTTGGGACCTTTGAAACAGATGCCTGAGTCCCACCACCTCAGATTTGGAGGTAATGGGGCAGGGGTGAGGCCTGGGTGTCAGCAGCTGTCAAAGCTCTCCAGGTGATTCTAATGTGCAGCCAACGCCCAGAAACACTGCCTAGCTCGAAGCTGAACAGTCCAGGGATCTCAAGGGACCATTCGTTGTTTCCTATTTTGCTTTAATAACTACCATCCATGGAAGCCCAGTATGTGCCAGACAAGGTGCTAAGCTCTGAACACACATCAGTTCACAATGATTAGCCCTGGGTTAACGGTAAGGAAACAAAGGCTCAGAGAGGTTAAGGGACTCACTTAAGTTTACACAGCAAAGTTCAGATTTAAAGTCTGATATTTCTGACTCTCCTATTTGTGTTCTAACCACTTCACCATGCTGTCCAAGGTAACCTCCTGTCTGGAGGAATATCAAGGAGGGTTTGCAGATTGAGAGAGCCCTTTCATTCCATGTAGCAGGTTAGCATGGTTTAAAATATGAATGAGGGAGAGACAGAAGAATGCAAGGGAGTGAGGAAAGAGGAGGGAGTTGGCCAATTTGAATTTAGGATCAAAATTCCTTCTACAATGAGGTCTTTCTTTACGGAGTTCAGAGAAGCCACAGTCATCCGCTACAATCTGGGGCCCATCTTGCTGTGGTGAGAGGCAGGCCCGTGCAGGACTCTGACTCAGCCCGGATGACAGAGATAAGAAGCTCTCAAGCTGTGCCCGCACCATCCACCAGACCCCGCAGCTTGGGGCCCTGGGATCTGCACAGTCCACTCTACACAGTGCCCGAGACGCTGGTGCGATTCTGCAGGGCATAGCCAGGTTGGCCAGGGAGGAGGTGGAGATGAGAAAGCTAAAGATCTGGTGGTGTGGTTTTAGTTTTTCTTATTATCCACTTTCTTGTGTATTAGTTTTATGGTGAGAAAAACAAATACTGAAAATATTGACTATTATGTGAGCACTTATTCCACAATCTGTTGCTTTTGAATTTATTATCTCTCCAAAGGCACTCACTATAGACTGAGAATCTATTTTAAAAATCAAAACTATATAGGCTAAAGCTATTTATTATCATGTATGTCATTTGATCACCTAATTTATGTTCAGTGTTTGAATGTAATATGGGGCATATAAACAGTAGAAATACTGATTTTGTTCTTTTTGAACCCAGATTCCCTACTCCTTTAACCACTTCCAAAATTGTAGTGTGTTTCTTTCTGTTTCCCATTACCAGAATTTAAAATAATGATGTAAGAAAGCTAGGTAGGCATTCTTCACAATGGTTGCAGTGTATCCAAGTTGTCCTCCCACACTGCCATTTCCTTCCCGTGGCTTCTGTCTTAGTCTGTTTGCTGCTGCTATGAGAGAATACCACAGAATAAGCAATTTGTAAAGAAAAGAAGTTTATTTGGCTCACGATTCTGGAGGCTGGGAGGTCCAAGAGTATAGCACCAGCATCTGGTGAGGGCCTTTGTGCTGCATCATCTCACGGGCAAAGGGCACATGGGCAGACCAGCGCATGAGACAGAGAAAAGATGGGGGCCAAACTTATTCTTTTATCAGAAGCCCACTCCCAAGCTAACTAGTCCACTCCCATGATACCAGTATTAATCCATTCGTGAGGGCAGAGCCTTCATGACCTAATCACCTCTTAAAAGCCCCATCTCCCAATACTATTACATTGGCAATGAACTTGCAACATGAGTTTTGGAGGGGACGTTCAAACCATAGTAGCTTCTATCCTGCCACCCTTTTAGCTTGAGCCAGAGATTCCCACTTCCTCATCTCTCAAGGCACAGAAGTATCTGATTTGTTCTTTCCCAAGATGGACTTGGAGCCGTGAAGTCACCTGCACGGTACTGCTGGGTTTCTTGTCATGTCCTCACCTCCTTAGCTCAGAGATTGGTACCCCAGATATCAGGGTCATACTCAAGTCTCTGCACTCTCCATCCTGTTATGTCTGTACATTAATGTTGGAGAATCAGGAAATCGCAAGGAGTTGACTTGCTGTTTCTCATTAAGTATATTGAGTGCATACAACCCCTTTTATGGAGAGCTTACCCAAGTCTTTCTAACTCCACCACAGAGGATCAAAGACTTTCATATCATAGCACCCAAAACACTATTTAATTCTACTGTAACGATTCTCTCAAGTACCTCAATCATCTAGGTTATTGAGAAAAGATTTAGAAAGAGTGTTTGTGTTTTGGCTCTTCTTGTAAAGTGTGACTGTGAGAGTGTGGCATGCGTGTGTGTGAGTGTGTGTGTGCACAATTACATGGAATAGTGACAGTTGTTGTATTTGACACTGATGGAGTAGGTAGCCAGGGTTTCAGGGTCTGACCACGGCTGCTGCGGTGTCGTCATCTTGCTGACTAGCAAACACATTTCTCAAGACAGCACATTTCTTCCTCTCCAACAATGGAATGTACGCACTGCTGCGTTCCTGGAAGCGCTCACTCTTGACCCTGTGGGGTGAAGGGAGGGTTCTCTCTGGTTTTTAATCAGGCCTCTCGTTCTATGATCCCTCTGCTGGGAGGGCAGTTAAAGCTAGATTCTAAATATGGTACCTGGACATAGAAACCCTGCATAAATATTGGGAGAAATGCTGTTTACCTTTGGTGGTCTTTCCCTAGAAAGGCATAAAATTGTTGAGAAATGCAATACCTTGGAGGAGATAAAATTGCTTTTATTACCATGATTAAGACTGTAAAGCTTGACGGTAAGACAAAGTTGCCTCTAATCAGGCCCACATAACAGTGTGGTCTTGGCTTGTTTTTACATCCTTGTGTGGAATTAGATGAGAAGGGTTTTGTTCTAGTTTCAGTGCTCTGGAAATTGTAGAAGGGGGGAGGCATAAAGAAAGTGCCTATGAGATGGCAATGTCACCAAGGGAACACACTTGACCCCACCAAGAGGCTAAAAGGAGTAGGATTGTGGGGGGCATAGAGACACCACACTGCACAGCTCCTGGGGCACCAGTCACATTATCTTCTATCTAAGCATAACAACACCTGAAACACTATTTACAATCATGCATCATGTAACAACATCAACAGACCACATAGACAACAATGGTCCCACAAGATTATAACACTGTATTTTTACTATACCTTTTCTATGTCTAGATATACATATACTTACCATTGTGCTACAATTGCCTACAGTATTCAGTACAGTAACATGCTGTACAGGTTTATAGCCTAGTGCAATAGGCTATACCATAGAACCTAGGTGTGTAGTAGGCTATAACATCTAGGTTTGTGTAAATACACTCTGTGATATTCACATGACAAATCACCTAATGACACATTTCTCAGAACATATCCCTGTCTTTAAGTGACACACAACTGTAATTCTACTGCAATCTCTAATGCTAATGAGACTTTTAAAAATGTGATACAGGGCAATGTTTTTCAATTTATAGTCCATAGACCCCCAGAAGTCTGTAAATATATTTTTAGGGGTCCATAAATTCTAGGAGGATTTTGAAAGTTCTAGATCATCTGATGGCCACTTATAACAGAAATGCTATGGGATTATAGTGCCTCCATTTGCTTTGTGTTTGCAATCACAAGGTCTCCAAGTGATCAGTTAGAGTGATAGTGGTTCACTTAAAAAAAAAAAATTAATATTCATACAGCAAAGTGCACCTTTTCCCAAATCTACCAGGTGCCTTCTGTTCAACATTTTCTCCCACCTTTCACCTCTCTGTCGGTGTCCTCACCACAGAGGCAATCACGCTGAATTTCCATCCACGGGGAAGGCCCCGCTGAGGAGGTGGGGTTGGAAATGGGCCTTGAGGAAAGGGTTGGACTTAGGGAGGGAGACAGGGGTGGGGTGAAGGCAGGAATGTGATACCTGTCAGAGTCTACTCACCTCCAGTCCAGGCTGTCTCTAAGCCCAGGGGTAGAGCCTTCAGGTGGGAGTAGTTTGATAGTTTATGAAGTATCACAGTTAATGGGTTGTATGTAATTTAAAAAATAAATTATTAATATATCAGTGACAGTCACACCTTCTACTTACCTTCACCTTAACACAAGATTAGGGATAAATTTTGCTGTAAGAAACACACATTAAAAAATTAAACTTTAAGAGAATAAAAAGACAACCCACAGACTGGGAGAAAATATTTGCAAAAGACCTATGCGACAAAGGATTGGTATCCAAAATATACAAAGAATTCTCAAACTCCACAATAAATAAATAAACAACCCAACTAAAAAATGGGCCAAAGACCTGAGCAGACACATCACCAAAGAAGATACTGTACATAGATGGCATAGAGCATGTGAAAAGATGCTCTATGTCATATGTCACTGGGAAATTCAAATTAAAACAATGAGATACCATTATATATCTATTAGAATGGCCAGAATCTGGAACACTGACAACACCAAACGCTGGCAAGAATACGGAGCAACAGGAACCCTCATTTATTGCTGGCGAGAATGCCAGTGGTACAGCCATTTCATAAGACAGTTTGGCAGTATCTTACAAAACTAAACATACTCTTACCATATGATCCAGCAATTGTGCTTCTTGATATTTACCTGATGGAGTTGAAAACTTATGTCCACACAAAAACCTGCACATGGATGTTTATAGCAGCTTTATTCATAATTGCCCAAACTTGGAAGCAACCAAGATGTTCTTCAGTAGCCCAATGGATAAACAAACTGTGGTATATCCATATAATGGAACATTATTTAGCAGCAAATAGAAATGAGCTACCAAGCCATGAAAAGACATGGAGGAAGCTTAAATGCATATTACTAAGTAAAAGTAGCCAATCTGAAAAGGCTATATACTGTATGATTCCAACTATATGATATTATGGAAAAGGCATGTCTATAGATACAATAAAAAGATCAGTGGTTGCCAGGGGTTGGGGGGTGGGTGGGAGAGTTGAATAAACAGATTGGAGAGGATTGTGAGGGCAGGAAACTACTCTTTATGATGCTATAATGGTGGATACATATTATAAATTTGTCCAAACCTATAGGATGCTCAACAACAAGAGTGAATTCTCATGTAAACTAAGGACTGTGGCTGATAATAATGTGTCACTGTAGGTTCATCGATTGCAATGAATGTACCACTCCAGTGAGAATGTTGATAACAGGGTAGGCTGGGGAGCAGGTGGTGGGTAGAGAGTACATGGGAAATCTCTATACCTTCCTGTCAATTTTGCTGTGAACTCAAAACTGATCTAAAAAATAAAGTCTGTTTTAAATAATAATTAAACTACTTTTGTATTGGAATCTGCTTTCCGTTCCCAACATGGAGGACAAAGGTCATTCTGTTTTGGTTTCATCCAGGAGCCAAGCGATTGATAGCAGGCAACTGGCACATATTCAGGAAAACAGGTTTGGTTGACTTGGTAACCACCTTAAATCCATATTTTGATTTTCTTCACATCACTTCACTAGGCTGAGTTCCACACTGGCATGTCCAGAGTCTGAAGAGTGGGTTTGGGGAATGCTCCAGAAAGCCACAAGGTGAGGGCTCTATGGCTTCCCAGGCTAAAGGCAGTGATCTGGGAGGCGGAGAATGCACAATTGTCCACCCACTTTGAGGAAGTGCTTGTCCTCCTCAACATTTCTCTCAAATAACAATGCACTTTCTTCTGTAACTGCAGTATTTGATTCTGAGCCAGCTCTTCCTTTTAACGTACGTGCAAAAACATCTCCTCAGGCTTGTTTGATGTTTTAAGGGTAATCAGCTAACTCAAGGTGGCATCTGTTCGAAAGGTCCCCCTCATAGTAGGCTCACTTCCTCACTTTCAGTACCTTCTCCCTTCAACAACCCCCCCAGCACCCTTGGCCTGGGCTTTTCCTTTTGTACTCACCACAGGGGCAATCAATTTGAAACCCAGCCTTACAATGCCAAACTTCTACTTGTTTTTATTCTTTTATCAAAGTCCAGGATACAGCAATGGAGCAGTTCTAGTCCAGCTTGGCCATTGACCTTGAATAGCCAGCACTGTACACGCCTAAAGTACAAGACATGAACTTGCCTTCACCCTCAGCCTCTGTCCCAGGATCCTGACCTGGCCACAGTCCCATCGTCCACACCTCCACTGGGCTGGACCAACTCCTGCAAGTGGATTGCAACAAAAGATCAGATACGTGTAAGTACGAGGTTGTTTCAGTGTTAACTACCTGTATTGGCCTTGAGCAAGTTACTTTACTTCTCTAAGCCTCAGTGTTCTCATATGTAAAATAGGGATAATAATAGTACTACTTCATGTGTGTAGGACTATTGCAGATCAAATGAGAAATGCATGTTAAACATTTAGCATAGTTAGCTATTGATGATGATGATGGTGATGATGGTGATAATGGTGATGATGGTGATGATGATGATGATGATGGTGATGATGGTGATGATGGTGATGATAACTCCCAACCCCATCCTGCTGGGATATTGTGAGGGCTCCAGACAATGGTGGCCAGGGGAGAGCCCTGTCTTGTCTCTAGACTGAATCTCCTTTCCTCTCTTGGGATCTTTGTCCACACTGGTACAAACTCCACGGTCATGCCTTGGCATCCCTGCTGACACGCCTATTGCAGAGAGCTCTCAGGCTTTTCAGCTGACTCACAGAATTCAACCCTTTGACTTTTATTTTCTTGCCATTTGCTTTCCTTATTTCTATAGTTCAAATGTATCTGTGACTGCAAGATGAGGGGCTCCTCCACCTGCCTCCCGTGGAATGCCTGCCGATGCCGCCGGCCATGGTCTTGGCTCCAGCAGTGGCGGAGGGGAGCTCAGATGTTAGAAAGGATGGAGGATGCCTGGAAGACTTCCCCCTCGCCCACCAGGTACCCCCCACCACAATTATACACTCTGTTTGGGTCTGACCATTTCCTTTCTTTCCCTACAAATTTCTCCCTGCAGTGGCTCATTTTCCTTTGGAACTAAGTTTACTCTCACTGAGCTGGAGCTTCACTATTGAAACTTCACTATTTGTACCCACCAGTGGGTAGATTACAAGAGTTCTCTGCAAATTCTGGAGCTGTGTTTGTGTGGAAGTCTGCCAGAGACAAGTTACGTGAATGAAGTTAAAAATAAACTTTTTGCAGCTCCTGGGTCCACTACATTTTCTTCCAGAAGATATTTCCATTTTTTCCCTCCCATTTATCCAAATCTATAATGGAATTGCACTTTCCTTCTGTGTATTAACTAGGGTGAGACAGATTCCTATCTCAAAGAGGTTTTTTGCAATTTTTTTATTGAGACATAGTGTATATACAATGAGGAGCACATATTTCAAGTGTATAACTCCCTGAATTTTTGTACAACACACACACACGCACATGCAGATCAGTATTTATCTAACATCCCAGATCAAGATAAAAAATATTTCCAACATCCCAGAAGCTCCCTAACACTCCCTAATGCTCCTTCCCTGTGAATACCAACTGTTGTCCCAGACAAAACGATGCTTTTAATGAAAATACATTTTATTATTATTGTACTATATGACATAGTGAATACACCAGATTGCATTTTCTCAAATGGCAAATGGCAAAATGAGGCACATTTTTCTTTGATTCCCCTGGGAACCTCAATGTCATCTGTCTTTTAGAAGATCCAGCGTCTTACGACTTCTGTGAAATAGTCCAGGAGGATACCAATGGTGCTTAGTAGTAAAGAACATTTTGCTAAGTCATTCTATCATGAGTCCTTACTCAAAGTTTTCATCTTTTTCTTCTAATCTGGTTTTCAGCACTTGATCGTGTGTTTCTTCATTATTACGCACAGGATCTAGTCGAGGGATAGGGTCTGTGTGTTCATATGCAGTGTCCACAGAAGGGTAGTAGCATTCTACCATCCTGTCACCGGATGTCAAAGCAAGCTCTACTGCACAATTCTAGCCATCTGGTATAGAGGAACACACAGATTTATGACAAAGACAATATAAATCTCTGTTTTGGATTGGAAATAAATAATTCAAGATAGTTCTCTTTGATGTCCCCGTTTTACTGCTGCTATTGCCATGGTATATCAAGATGCTTATCAGGTGGTATGAAAAAAGATGTTTTGAAGAGAAACTGCTGTTAAAATCTGCTTCTAGGCCCACCAAATTTCATCCCTGGTCAGCTCCTCACCACGAGCCCACCATCTTGTTTCCAAAATGACTTTACTGACTTCTATCTCCATGGGTTAGTTAAGTCGTATGAGTGGAATCATACAATATGTACTCTTTAGTGTTGGGCTTCTTTCACTTAGCTTACATTTCTGTGAGGTTCTTTCATGTTGTGTGTAGTAGTAGTTACTTTTTTTTTTATTGCTGTATGTTTTTCTAGTGTAAGAATATCCCATTTTTTATTCATTCCACTATTTTAAAAAATTTTTTGTGGAGACAGGGTCTTGCTATGTTGCCAGGCTAGTCTTGAACTCCTGGCCTTAAGCAGTCCTCACGCTTCGGCCTCACAAAGTGCTGGGATTACTGGCATGAGCCACAGTACCCAGCCTCATTCCACTATTGGTGGACATTTGGGTTCTTTCCAGTTTGGGGCTATTTTGAATTATGCTGTTATAGACATTCTTGTACGTGTCTTTTGGGGGCAAGCTCATTTCTCTAGGCTGTATATCTAGTGGGATCATTAGGTCCCTGCGTAGACATAATTTAGCTATAGTAGATATTGCTAGTTTTCCAAATAGTTGTACTAACTTACACTCCTATCGGTGAAGTATGAGTATACTAGTTATTCATATGCTTGTCAACACTTTGCCTCATTGCCCTTTTAATTTTAGTCATTCAGGTGGGTGTATAATAGCATTTCATTGTGATTTGAATTTGTATCTCCTGATGCATACTGATGTGAAGTAACTTTTATATGCTTAGTGGCCATTTAGTATCCTCTTTTGTAAAGTACCTGTTATGGTTTGGATAAGGTGTGTGTCTCCCCACCAAAGCTCATGTTGAAATTTGATCCCCAGTGTGGCAGTGTTGGGAGGTGGGGCTTACTAGGAGGTGTTTGGACTATGGGGGCAGATCCCTCATGAATGGCTTGGTGCTGTTCTTGTAGTGAGTGAGTCTCGAGCCTGGATTAGTTCTCAAGGGAATGGATTAGTTTTCACAGGAGTGGGTTGTTATAAGGCTAGGACCCCCCCTCAGGTTTTGCCTTTCTTTGCACATGTCTGCTTGCCCTTTGACCTTCTCTGCCACATTGTGATGCAGCACAAAAGCCCTTGCCAGGAGCCAAGGCCATGCCCTTGAACTTCCCAGCCTGCAGAACTGTGAGCTAAATAAACCTCTTTTCTTTATAAATTACCCAGTGTCAGGTATTGTTTTATAGTAACACTAAATAAACTAAGACAGTACCTGTTTAAATCTTTTGCTCATTTAAAAATTGGATTATCTTTTTTTATTTGTAGGAGCTCGCTACATATCCTGGAGACTAATGTTTTGTCAGACATGAGTATTAGGGACATCTCTCAGTCTATGGTTTGCCTCTTCACTCTCTTAAGGGTATCTTTTGGTGAAGAGAAGTTTCTTATCTTCAATGTAGTCCACTTGATCAACCTTATTTTTAATGGTCAGTGCCTTTTGTGTCCTACTTAAGAAATCTTTGACTACCCTCACAGTCATGAAAATATCCTTCTATGTTTTCTTCTGGAAGCTTTATCATTTTACCTTTCACATTGAGATCTGTAACGCATTTTGAATTAATTTTTGCGTGTAGTATTAAGTAAGTATGAAAGTACATTTTTCCCATATACATATACAATTGATCCAGAACCATTCACTGAATTGCAGGGTACCTTTGTCATAAATCAAGTAATTGAATATGTGTATTTCCCTATAAATACCAACTGTTGCCCCAGACAAAATGACTTTTTTTATGAAAAGACATTTTATTATTATTTTACTATATAACATAGCAAATACACAAGATTGCATTTTCTAAAATGGCAAATGGCAAAATGAGGCACATTTTTCTTTGATTCCCCTGGGAACCTCAGTATCATTTGTTTCTGAACTCTCAATTCTGTTCTACAGATCTATTCAAATATTTCTGTGCCAAGACCATGTTGTCCTGATTACAGCCTCTATTTCTTGAAAGCAAGTCCTCTTCATATCTATTATTTTTTCCTGGAAAAAAAGCATAATGTTTTTAGTAATTGATGTCTTCACCCACCTCTATGTTTTTGCTAAATTTTTAGGTTGGATACTCTTAAATCACTTTTTAAAATAATAATAAAAAGCTAAACTAATATGCACTTTATCTTTTAAGTGAACATTTTATCTATTATATTAGAGAGAGTACATCATCTAGAGTACAGCTTGATTTTACAATGACCATGATGCACGACATTATTAGCCCTCTACCCTCCCATCACATATCCTTAAGGTAACACTATCCTGACTCCTAACACCATTGCCTGTTTGCTGGTTGACTTGTAAAAGATTGCAGACTTCTTCGTTGCCATGTATCACTATCTGTGCATATTAGCCCACGTATGCATTGTAGCTCTTTATTTCATGACTATATATTACATGGTGATTACCATGATTTTTAATCCACTCTATTGTTAAATATTTAGTTTTTCCTCCCAAGTTTTTGGCTACTATGAATAGTGCTGCTATCAATGTTGTTATTTGTGTTTTGATGAACATATGCATGCTTTTCTGTTAGGTATGTACCTATGGTTATTTTTCTTCATAGGTATACATGACTAACTTTAAAACTGTTAATGCAGTTTTCCAAGCGCTGTACAATTTACACTCCTCCAGTGGTGAGAGAGTTCTATTGCTCCCTTTCCAACCTTATTCTTTCATTTTAATCATTCTAGTGGGTGTGTAGTGGTCTCTCATTGTAGTTTTAATTTGAATTTAGCTGATGACTAAAAAAGTTGAGGGTTTTTTCCTACATTTATTGAACATTACCCTCTTTCTTAGAAGTATTTATCTTACCCTTTTTTCTAACTGGGTGTCTGCTCAATGTATCTATTAGATTATGCTTGATAACTGTGCTATTCAAATCTTCTCTGTGATTACTTATTTTCTATATGCTTGATGTATCAGGGTTTTCAAAAATATCAGAATCACCTGGGAGCTTTAAATAAATGCTATTGCTGAGATCCCATCCCTGACTATTAAATCAGGACTTCTGATTGATGAAATCAATGTAGCACCAGTATTGGTATATTTTAAATCTTAAAAGTTTTTATTTCAAACTTACAAAAGAGTTGCAAAAATAGTACCAAAAATTCCCATATCCCGTTACCCAGTTCCCCAAAATGTTAACATTTTATCACCCTTACTTTGTTATTTGTTATATCTATATCTTGGTTAAGATCAAGGTATAATTTATTCTCTGAAAATTTTGAGAATAAATTGCAGATGATACCTCAGTCTAACAGTTTTGAGAGAGATTTTTCCCTTGTAATTTGGTTGATAAATTTCAAAGTTATATTGTTAGGTCCAAAGAGATATATGATTATTAAATCTTCCTGGTGGATTGTTTTTTACTATCTTTTTTCTTAACCAACATATAGTGTTCTTCTTTAATTTTATTAATATTTGTTCCCCTAAATTCTATAGTATCTAAGATTAAAATTACTACATCATCTTTCTTTTGATTAGTAGTTGCCTGCTATATATTTTCCCCTGCCATTGTTTTTTACCTTATTACATCAATTTACTTTAGGTATGACTCTTGTGAGCATGGATTCCTTCCTTCCTTCCTTCCATTGAGTGTCTTCATGGTTTAATAAGCAAGGTCAGCATTACTGGTATTATGAATAGTGATATATTTAGACTTATGCCTTCCATCTTATTTAGTAGTTTTTATTTATCATTTTTTCTTTCCTGTCTTCTTTTAGATTGACTGAGTTTTCTTTATTCCTTCTTCCTTCTTTCAAAATGGAGCTTCCTTTTTTAAATTTTAAAGTCTTAATTAGATTTTCCAACAAATTTGTTAACAATTTATTTACTCCTCATTACTCTTTGCATCCCATACCTTCTCTTGGCTTTAATTTTTTTCTTGCCGATGTGTGTTATTTAGTAGTTCTCTGACAGATAATCTATAACTAGTAAACTTTCTAATTCTCTGAATGTCTGAAAATGCCTTTATTTTCTTTCAGCTTTGAATGATACCTCAGCTGGTATAGAATTCTAGTTGGAAAAAATAATTTACCTCTCAGTTTTCAAGATAAAATTTTATGTTTTCTAGAATCTGTTACCACTGATGAAAAGTCAATTATCATCCTAATTATCTTTTTTTAAAAAAAAAACTGTCTTAACTCTTTAGTAGCTTTTGTAATTTTTTTGTATGTTTCTTCTGAAGTTTCAATATTATGTGTCTATATGAGGGATTTGTTGTTACTTATCCAGCTTATAGCACAGATATTCTTTCAATCTGAGAATACTTTTCATTCTTTGATTCTGGAATATTCTCAGCTATTTGAACATTATTTCTCTTCCTTTCTCTCCTTTGGAACATGTTGGAGCTTTTCATAATAGACTCTTGGTCTCTTAAATTTTCTTTCATATTTTTTCTCTCCATCTCTGTGCTACATTCTGGTTGGTTTCCTCAGATTTATCTTCAAAGTGACTAATTCTCTCTTTCACTGTATCCAGCCCATTGTTCTACCTGTCCATTGATGTTTGTATGTCAATAATTATGCTTTTTTAAAAATAATTTATTATTTTTAGTAATCTGACACTACCCTTTATATACTTGTCTTGTGCTTTTCAATATTCTTTCAATATTTTAGACATACTTATTTTGAAGACTTTTTCAGATTTTTTCCCTATTATTTTTAATTCTTGACTCTCCCCATGGTGGTTTATTTCTTCATGTGGTTTCTAACTATTGAATATGAAGTAATTTTTAGGGATTTTTTTTTTTAGAAGTTCCACATACCCTGGGGTGTGGAAGCATCTTTAGAAGCTAGTCTCTCCTTTGCCTCTGCTATGATCCTATGTGATTAATAGATTCTGGAGCAATTTTTATAATTAATTTCTTGGTGCAGTCTCCCTATATCACAGCTTACCTGGCTCTGGTCTGGGTTCTAAATTTTGTTAATGATTACTTTTCTACCCACAGGACCAAATGGAAAGCAAGTTTCCTTGATACTGTCTTGGTGGAATTTTTCTAGTCTCTTTCACGGATGAATTTTTGAATCTTGATTTTATGCAGGTAGCTCAGTTCCAATTCCCCTTCCATATTGGGCATGTGGCTTGGATTCTCCTCTCCATGCAAGAGTTAAAACCTCAGCTTCCAGTGGTAAAAGCTTATTTCCAATTCTGACACCCCTATGAACCATTTATGTTTCAGCGCCTGGTCTGGTTTTGATATCTCACTTTATTTCTGGAAGCTTCAATGTATTAGACATGTATTTAATAGTTCAGAATTTATCGATATTTGAAATGAAAAAGCGGATATTTCTCTGTCAGTCCAATTCATCATATTGACTGAAAGTATGTGTGTGTTTGTGTGTGTGTGTGTATGTGTGTAGAGATGAAACACCAGAGCGGTAGCAGCAAAACCAGAGAATGGTTTTGATGCAGAAGCCAAGCTATTAAGGAGAGAAAAAAAGAAAAAGAAATGAGGACTAGACGTGAAGAGAGGATCTAGTGGTGAGTGACCCTGAGGGTGCTGGTTCTTCAGGCCATGGAGGAGGAGGGAATGGTGGGGAAATGGAAGCAGTGGAGTCTACACCTCCTGACTGAAAAGTTTGATAGTGACATGAAGGAAAGAATTACAATGATCACTTAAGGGAACACTGGCTTGTGTGAAGATTTGTTTTTCTGAATAGGAGAGACCTCAAACTAGAGCAAATAAGTCGCCTGTCCACCTGGCCCTCCTATCCTAGTCCCAGCACTCCTATCCTTCTAATCACCCAAATTTTGTTTGCTTCCTCTATAAAAAAAAAGTAACATTTCTTTTTTTATTCCATAAGTTCTTCCAGCCCAGGGTGGCTTTCATAAAACCCTCTTTTCTAGGATCTCCTTGAGCCTCAAGGTTTGAATTTGACCTCATTAACCTGACAGTTCCGCTTTTGAGTCTGGGTCTTATCTTCTCGGTGAAGTGAATAAGGACGAGATTGAAGTAGTAACAGCAAATTCAATCAAATCCAAGCTAAGCCAGTGCCACAGTAAAAGGAGACCCATAGAGCATGGTGGGGGGAGGGGAGCTGTGGTGGAGTAACAGAGGAAGCAAAGAAAGAGCGAGAGGGAAGAGGCAGGAAGACGGGAGATGGAAGTGGAGCGAGGGAGAGGATGTGGCTATACTGATTGATCAGTTGAAGTACTCTCCAATTTGGGAAAATTGAACCTCCGAGAGGCTGCTGCTACTGCAACGCCCCACACCTCAGCACATACCCTCAGCCCACTCCAAGCTGCAACAGTCATTCTCCTTAACCTTTGATGCATCTAGTTTTTGTACCCTCAAGCAAATCTACTAAAACTAAATGTATCTGGTGTTTGGGGGCAGTATAATGCCTTCAGGGTCCCCTCATCCAGAAGAGATCTTCAGGTTCCAAGTGTAGGAATTGTCCCTAATTTTCTCTTCCTTGGACTGAGAACCCCTGGGTTTATATTTCCTCTCTGATATTTATCCTTAGCAGGTTTACTTATGAGGTTTTGTTGTATAAACCTCTCCCAAGAATCTTATAATTGACTCCACTTCAGACATTTTGGTTGGGTTGTAATACCCCCCAAGTGCAAATTGAGTTGGGTGAGCAGAATGAATGCTCACATGGCTGTTGGGGGAAGTGGCTATAGGAATGGTGTGAGACAAGGTCTCTTTGAGGCAAAGACAGGCTTTATGACCAGGTCTTTGAGCAGTAGGAGTGTTGAAAGCCCAGCTGGTGGTCAAAATCCCTAGTTACAGCTGAGCTGCTGAAAATGGAAATCAGCCAACAACTGAGCAGTCCTCCTAAGCTGCTGGCCTGAGAGACAGCCTATTCAGTGTTAAAACAAGAAAAAATAAATCTGGATGCTCTGGAGAACAACCCCAGTAAGGCTTTTCATTAATGGAAGTTTGGATGGAAGTGCTAGAATCTTTCTGAGAATCTCCCCAAATCAATTAGCTGTTTGGCTGCAATGAATGAATAGAAAGCTTGAGAAAGGGGATTTCACCTCTCTGTGTACTCATACTGGTAGACTCTTCGAGTGAGGCTTGAAAGAAACTGTGGGGCCAGAGGGTGGGATCAATAGAACTGAGCCAGTGTCCCTACTGCCATGACCTCAGCCTTGGGTTGGGTTTCTGTTATAGAGTCCTCTCTGCCAAAGAAAGGATGCCTTTGTTTGAATTGCCACTTGCTCTTTCGGACCTTGCCAGGGATCACCTCCTTCAGGAAACCTTTGTCCCCTTAGCACCTCCCCAATCCCACCATGCGCAAGTTGGGTCATAGCCGTCCTCTGTGTTCCCATGCATCCTGGGCACACCTCTCTCGGGGCACAAACCACTCTGTGCTGTGATCAGTGGTCCTGTTGTCAATCTTTGCCAGTTAACCATTAGCATCTCCATGACGAGGCATGTCTTCATTGTCCTTATACTCCAGCTTCTATCACATGGTCCAGCAGGTGTTAGTGCTCAATATGTTTTGAAATGAATTGATATTAGAAACCTATTGAGATGTTTACATGGCTTATTTTGGTAGTACTCTAATTGGTTGCCAGAAAAGTCCCTAAAGGTAGGAACTGGTTGTCCATGCATGGGTCACATGTGCATTTTAATGCTTCCTAAAATATTGTCCATCGCTGCCTTGATGGGCATCTGAGTATACTAGAACCCACAAAATGGGCAGGTATTTCCAGAGCTAACCAGAGCACCTGGCACAGCAATGAGGTGAAAGCTCTTCATGTCTCTCTCTCCATGCACCTGAGCCGCAGATGGTTTGAACTAAGTCAGACTGGAGCTCTCCATTCTGTAAGGGTTTCTCAGTTGGCGCTTTCTTTTTCTTAATAGCTGCACTCTGGGAGTCTAGGCACTATAAAAATAGAACACCAGGGGGATTTGAATTTACCATTAAACCAGGAGTTCTTGGTAAGGTTTTTGCCAAAAAGTTCTTCCTCTCAGGAGACCTGCAGGATGAGGGGTCTTGGCAGAGCTGAGCAGTCACGGGCACTGTGGGCTCCACGGCTCCAGGTACACCTCACACAAGTAACAGCTGCCACCCTGTCTGGTCACCACCCTTCTTTCCTGATCATTCTAGTCCATTGGGGGAAAAAACGAGTATGGCTGAGAGGAGGTCACATTTGAAGTTTATCACAGCTCACGCCTTGCACTTACCAGTTAGTACTCAGCTAGGATGAGCTAATGACCTGGAAGGGGGCTGCCCAGGGAGGGGTGGGGTGACAAGTGGACACTTCAGAGAGATGGGAAGTGCCAAAGATACACTGTCCCTGCTTTATGGTTTTGTTCAGGGTCTTGAGTGCTCAAAATCACCTCTTAAGCTCCTCGCATACGTGGCCCAGGCAGCCCATCTCCTTCCTAGAAGGTCGGGAAGCAGGGCCGCCTCAATCCCCTGAGGTTTCTTTCTCTTTGCAGAGACAAAGTACTGGCGATACAAACAAACAAATCCATGAATAAAATGAGCCAGGGCAGATGGGCTAGGGTTGCCAGATAAAACAGGACACCAGTTAAATTTGAATTTCAGATAAACAATGAGTTATTTTTTAGTATAATATGTCGGAACTATTGACTAGGACATACTTATATTAAAAACTATTTGTTGTTATATGAATATACTTAACACTACTGAACCATACACTTAAAATTGTTTAAGATGGTAAAAAACACTATTTGTGGTTATCTGAGAGTCTAATTTAACTAGCCATCCTGCATTTTCATTTGCTAAATCTGGCCACTCTAAACTGGGGCCAAGAACTTTTTCCTCCTTCACTCCAAGCTAGGGTCATAGATGTAGTCATACAGATTCTTCTGGACTCAGAAGTTAGCTCCTGAGGTTGGCTCTCCTGATGTGGGCTGAGGCATAGACAGGCTGGGTTGGGGCTGGGGTTCCACCTGCAGGGCCTCACTGCTTCCTGGGAGAGGCTGATGGGGCCGCCATGTAAGAACTCCTGGCCTCATGGGCCCACTGCCGCTGCCCTCCAGCGAAGGAAGAGACTGAATCCCAAGTACTGAAAGATCCTGCAAGACAGGCCCTGACAGAAGTCAGACATCAATGGCCTGAATATGCCTGTCATCACTTCATCTCCCGTGGACAGTCACACCCAAGTCTTTCGGCAAAGCCATGCCTCAGCACACTCCACTTTAAGCAAAGCCATTGCCACATATAAAAATCTGTATTTACCAAAAATACCATAGTGAGTGATGATTTTATCCTGTTGACAACAGGACAGACCATAGGCTTTCTTTAATTAGTAAACTCCCCTCATACATTTAAAATAGGATTCCATTTGAAATAAGAAAAAGGAAAAAACAGGAAGATTGGTCAGAGATTGCAAGAGCAAGTCATTCCTGTATGAGGCCGGGCCACTGGCACATGTCTTCAGGGAGCCGGGACGGCAGGCATGCGTGTGGCAGGTTTACAGGGCGTGTGGAGGGTGGCCGCACAGCAGCAAGACGCTTTCCCAGGAGGCTGGCAGAGCCAGTGTCATGATGTCATAGGCACACTGCAAGTATGTGAGGTCAGGCTGCCACTGCTTCCATTTGTGCCGTCCCCCTACCCCGGGTGCGGGTGGGCAGAAGTTGGAGAGATGGTGGAGACATGGCAGGGAGCAGGAAGGGTGAGGGGAGCTCCCTGTGGTGGAAGTGGTGCTGCAGAGGGATAATTTGCTTTGGCCAAGGGGAACATGGGGCAGATGGACGGGGGCATCCAGCAGGGAACTGTGCAGGGGCTGCTTTAGGAAACTGCCATTTAGCCAGAATTTGGTGATGGTCTGCCTCAGGCCGAGTGCTAAATTGGTTGGTAGTAGAAAAATAATAAAAAGAGTAATAATAACAACAACAGACAAAATCCTGTCTTCCATGTTATTTATGGGTTGATTTGTGTCCCCCTGAAAAGATTTGTTGAAGTCCTAAGGCCCAGCAACCCACAATGTGACCTTATTTGGAAAGAACAATTAGTTGAGGTCACATCAGAGTGGGGCAGGGGCAGCCCTGATCCAGTATGACTGTTGTCCTTATACAAAGACAGCCTTGGGAAGACAGAGACACAGGGAGAGCACCTGTGACAATGCAGCTGCAAGCCAAGGAGCACCAAAGATTGGGGATAAACCACCAGAAACCAGTAAAGAGGCCTGGAACAGATCCTCCCTTGCAGGCCTCAGAGGGAACCAACCCTGCCGACACCTTGATTTTGAACTTCAAGCTTCAACTGTGAGACAATATATTTCTGTAGTTTAAGCCATCCGGTTTGTGGTACTTTGTTAGGGCAGCTCTAGCCAACTACTACACACCATAATGACAACCATGACCCACTGAATTATTACTATATGGCATGTACCATGCTAAGTGGCTTACCCAAATTATATCACTTATTCCTCACCACAGCCCTGTGAGAAGGGAGCTATTATCCCCACCTCACAGTCAAGGAAAAAGGGAAGGTTGGAGAGGCCTGAAATTGCATAACCAGGGCTCAACCCCAGAGATGCCTAAGGTCGAACCCTGGCTCCCAATCACCTGGCCACATGACACACACTAGCACTGAGCAAGACACAGAGACAGCGATACCAGGCCAAGATTATCAACAAGTGCCACAGGGAAGGTTCTAAAGCCTTAGAAGCTTTTAACTCTTAAAAGAGGACTAAAGGGAGAAAGTAATATATTTATTAAAAAAAAAAAAAGGGTCAAATCACTTTAGGTAGAAATTTAGACAGAGAGAGAAATATTTTGGGGCAATAACCTACTTCATCCAAGTGTTAGGTCAGGCCTACTCAGCACTCAAAGGGCAAAAAGTTTAAACTGGCAAGTCATTGTACGAGTCAGGATAGGCTAGGTTATGCTGCAGTAGCAAATGAGCCCTGAAATCCAGTCTCTGGAACTCTCCACTTCATTCACTTACTAGGTAACGTAAGTGGAGTGGCAGATCTAGACAGCATCTGAAAGGAAGGGCAATGAGACCTTTGTGGTCACCCCATATTAATTTGGGGAGATTTAGATTCATGACTTTTTTGTTATAATGTTGCTAAGAGAAAAAAAAAACTATGTTAGTGGCTAGACTATGGTTATCTATCACAGATTAGATGTGTTGAGATAAATATGATACCAACTTCATACGTTTATTTTTCCACTTCTAAAATATTCAAAAACCTTTTATCTCCTGTAGGTAAACATTACATCGTGAGAAAGTCTTTATCCTATACATAGTAGATTGGTTACTTAGTGTCTGTTGAATGACTAAACGAAATGAATGTTAGACATTCATAGTATGAAATAAGATACAGGTAGAATAATCACAGAAGAAACAGGCCAAAAAACATTCCCTGGGATGCTTTTGTCCTATGAAATTTGAGTTTTTACGGGCCAGTAAAATTGAAAGGAAAAAAATGAACAAGTTGGCCAGTAATGACGTTAAAAACAACAAATATGACAATTATCACCTACTGACATTAGGGTGGACCTGGAATTAGGATAAGAGAAATCTTTATATCGACTACATTTAGCTTTTTGAAAATGTCACTACATTGTCCTTCTTTTTCTCATTTTGTCAAAGCAAAATGCACTAATTGGCACTGAGCTAAACCACCAGAACTCTGACAACAGAATGGCAGGGCAGGAGGGCCTGGAGTCAGCTGTGCAAACCAAACAGGACTGGGGAGAGTTGCTTCCCAGTTTAAGGGGGGTTCCTTTCAGGGACAGTGCCCCTCCTGGTTCCTGGCTGTCCCCCGACCCGCCCACGACCCTCTCCTGCTGAGCGGGTGGTGGCATTAGCTCTCTCACGGGGCAGCAAGCACCAGGCCCTGGCTCTTCCCAAGAGAACATTTCTCACAGGGATTAGCTTGAAGCCCAGTCTCCCTGTCTCTCAACAAGGAGACTGCGTTTTCTTCCGCTGTTCTCTGCACCCACCTGGAAAGGCTGCTGCCTGCTTGCGTCCTGGCCCACTTGGCCCTGTGGATCTCCGTGGAGCCTTCTGGAGTGAAAAGGCTGGGGAAAACAGAAGCACAGGGCCCAAAGCTGGCTTCTAGGGGTTGGGAATGTGTCATTTGGACCTTGGTCCTTGTCTCTCAGTTTGTCCCTGCTGCTGCAGCTGCTTTCAGCCTCCCTGGAGCCTTGGGAAGGTGGTGCTTCCTGCTGGCTGCGGGATTTCAGGGCTCCCGGGAGGGAGCTTCCTTAAGCGGGGAGATGTGCTGGTCATAAGAAAGAGATGCAAAGATGAGTACGAAGGACATTTTTAAGAATTCTCAGTTTTATTTGCACACAGGGAATAACATTTGAAAGGCCCTGGGAGGCAGCAGGCACTTTTTGATTAGTTTGATGACATGGCCATTTGGACAGCCAGGAAGACAAGTAGATGTAATAATTAATACATCTCATTGCTTTACAGGGCAATAAAATAGGGAAACGGGATCCAGTCTGTGGTTTTCTCCTTTTAACTGGGCTCTTGTTTGTATACGTGTGTGTGTTTTCCCAAGTTTAAATTTTCAGAGTTATATAACTGTTCCCCTTGGCTTATAATCAAACTTCCAGATTAACTAGGAAGTTAATCCATGCACAAACTGGGAGTTGGCATGGGGATGAGCCACGTGACAATGTCCAGCTTCCCGGTTGGGGCTGCTCTCTAAGCAGCGGCATTTACTTGCAGGTCAGGGAGGCGAGTGGTTTGCAGATAGATCATGGTACCCATTTTTGAGGCTTTTGGGCCAATGCTTTGAGCATCTCCAGTTTGAAAAACTGTAACCATTTAAAGTTAGGAATCCTATCAACCTCTGTCCCTTGTAAAGAATGTCCAGTGCACTTGAGATGTCTATACAGGCAGGAAGCACTCAAAAGAAAGTCACAATTTCCAGTTATTCAAGTTCTCATGTAAGTGGTGTGTTCAATCCTCCCTGGATTGGAGCAATGTGATTCTTGGAAGCAGTATCTTGTGGGGCTTGAATCCTAAATGTTTCGTTTCTTCTCTTGCTTGCCTCCTTCTTTTAACAGAGTTACCATCTCCTAGATGCTGATTAAAATGAAAATTATGGTTTTCTCTGTAGGATTTGCAAATGTAGTGGGAGAGAGATTATGGGTAAGACTGAACATTTCAAACTTCTTTTTGTAGAACACTGTATCTGTGTGATGGTTAATTTTATATGTCAACCTGGCTGGGCCATGGTGCCCAGATATTTGGCCAAACCTTATTCTGGATGTTTCTATAATGGTGATTTTGAATAATACTAACATTTAAATTGGTGGACTTTGAGTAAAGTAGATTACTCTTCATAACATGGATGGGCCTCATCCAATCAATTGAAGGTGTTAAGAGACCAAAGACTGCCTCCCCTCACCCCCACCCCAGTGTGAGAAGGAATTCTGACAGCAGACTATCTTTGGACTCCAACTACAACTCTTCTCTGGTTCTCCAGCCTGGCAGCCTACCCTGCAGATTTGGGACTTGCACCTCCACATTTATGTGAGCCAATTCCTTAAAATCTTTCTCTTTCTCTCCCCCCTCCCATATGTGTATGTATATATACACACAGTCGTCCCTCAGTATCTGTGGGGGATTGGTTCCAGGACCTCCATGGATACCAACCGCTGATGCTCAAGTACCTGCAGAAAATGGCATAGTATTTGCATATATAACCTACACACATCCTCCTGTATACTTTAAATCATCTCTAGATTACTTATAATAACCTAATAAAACATAAATGCTATGTAAACAGTTGTTATACTTTATTGTCTAGGGAACAATGACAAGGAAAAAAAGTCTGTACATGTTCAGTACCGATGCTTCCCGCCCCCAAATATTTTCCATCCCTGGTTGGTCGAATCCACAGGTGCGGAACACGCGGATCCCAAGGACTGAGTGCATGTATATGCACATCCTGTTGGCTGTTTCTCTGGAGAAGCCTGACTAATGCAAACACTGTATTGGTTGTTGGTAGAACCTCTTGTCTCCCCTAAAACCCAGATCAACTAGTCTCTTCCTGCTTCCCCTGGGCCTTCAGAGTTTACAATGAGGATTAATGGCTCTGGGCTCTTAGCTCCCTAGTGAAAGGCCCATAGAAATGCAAAGCCCCAGCCCAGCTGGAACTCCTCCCCACACAGAAATAACAGGTGGGGGCCTTGAGGACTCCCAGGCATGATTTCCTGCTCCTCAGCCCTGCGGAGGAGGCCTAGGGGGAGGCACGGCCCCCCCAGTGGCTGGGGGAAGGCAAACATTCAGCCCTGGGAAAGCATCTCAGTCCTTTGCAACATGCCTGGAGCAGAGAGGGCCTCCAGTCACCGGGGTCCTCCTTTTGAGTGCGCCACTCATTGTAAATTCAGCAGAGGTGTACGTCACTTTGAACCCCAACTCCCCCAACCTCCCACCCCCCATCTTTTAGTCTCGGTCTGGTTTGCTGTTTCAGTGAGAGGTTCGGAGGATAAGCTGGAAAGACTGCATGTAGCCACAGGAGTGCAACCTGCAAATAAAACACACCAGATTATTGTCCCTTGACCTTCCATTTTTCCAAAAGAGACTGATGTTATTTTTCTTTTTTCTTTTCTTTCTTTCTTTCTTTTTTTTTTTAAACAAGATCTTGCTCTGTCACCCAGGCTAGAGTGCAGTGGCATCATCATAGCTCACTGCAACCTCAAACTCCTGGGCTCAAGTGATCCTCCTGCCTCAGCCTCCTCAGTAGCTGGGACTACAGGCGTAAGCCACCGTGCCCGGATAATTTTTCTATTTTTAGCAGAGACAGGGTCTGGCTCTTGCTCAGGCTGTCCTCAAACTCCTGGCCTCAAGTGATCCTCCCATCCCAGATATCCAGAGTGCTAGGATTACCGGCTTGTGAGCCACAGCACCCAGCCCCCTGTTGTTTTTTCTATCATAAAAATGATATATTACTCATTGAAAATATTCAAACACTAGGGAAAGTATTAAAAAGAAAGCGGAATTTACCACCCTGAGAAAATCACTGTTAACATTTAGTGAGTATTTTTCCAGGTATCTATGTGTGTGAGTGTATTCGTTTGCTAGGGCTACCATAACAAAGGACCACAGAGTGTATTAAACAACAGAAATTTGCTTTCTCACAGCTCTGGAGGGTAGAAGTGTGTTCAGGGTGTCAGCAGGGCTGGTTTCTTCTGTGCTCTCTCTCCTTGGCTTGCAGACGTCTGTCTTCTCCCTGTGTCTTCATGTGGTCTTCCCTCTGCACCACATTTGTGTCCAAGTTTCCTCTTCTCACAACGACACCAGTCCTATTGGATTAGGGCCCATGTAAAGAACTCATTTTAACTTAATTACTTCTTTAAAGACCCTATTTCCGAATACAGTCACATTCTGAGGTACCAGGTGCCAGGACTTTAACACAGCTCTGGAGGGACATAGTGTGTGTGTCTTACAAATGGATTGTCACCAGGGAGGTATTACCCTTGTTTCCCTGTAGCTGCAGTTTTCACTCATCCATGTCTTTCTGAAACAATAAAGGTAACCATTTCTTGGGACTACTTGGTATGCCACTGTATGTGAGTATCATAATTTATTAGCCAGCTCTGGTTTGATATAAATTATATTTTTTCCTAATATTTCACTATTGTAAACTACACTGCAATGGACATCCTTTGGACATTTGGCAAATTTCTAGAAATTTAATTCTGAATCAAAGGAAAAGCTTATTTTAAATTTCAATACAGATTATTATTCTGCCCTGCAGTGTGTAAGCTCAACATCAGAGTATGATACGTCCATGTCCTCTCATGCTTGCCAACACTGGGCTCTGAGATTCCTTTTAAATTTAGGCCAATCTGATCAATCCATATGCATAATACTTATTATCTGCACGTTTTGATTGTGATATTGAACACATTTTTATGTGTTGAATGGTCGTTTGCTTTTCTTTTTATGAATTAGCTTTTCATGTCCTTTGTCTATTTTTCTGAAAGGGTATTACTACTTTTATTTTTCACTTGTAAAAGCTCTTTATGTGTTAGAAAGATAAGCCCTTTGCTGTCAGATATTTTTAAAGTGCATAGTTTGTCTTTCTGTTTTGGTAGTATAGGAGCTATTGATTTTTAAAGAGGTCAATTTTATTAGTATTTTGGGGGGCTATGAGTAAAAATGTCATAACCACGACATAATTATTAGTATAGTGTTAAACTAAGTTTAGCCTAAAGATGCCTCCTTACATATTTTAAGTCTGGCCTAAAGGTTTCTCCATGCACAGTGAGCTGTAACCTAACTGGATGTGGAAACAGACTGTAACCTACTCTTGTAACAAGTAGCCGAGTCTCAGCCAATCACAGAGCCATACTTCAACCACTCACAGGTGACCAACTGTTCAAACCCTGTTCAAATAAGGCAGAGACTGAGCTGCCACCAATCCGGCTGCGTCTGTACCTCAGTTCCATTTTCTGTTCATCACTTTCCTTTTTCTGTCCATAAATCCTCTCCAACCACCTGGTAGCAAGGGAATCCCTCTGAACCTGTTCTGGTTGTGAGGGTGCCCTATTTGTGAATTGTTCTTTGCTCAATTAACCTCTGTTAAATTTAATTTGTCTTAAGTTTTTCTTTTAACAATAGAATATTTATAGTTCCTTTTAAAAATGTAAATCTTTGCTCTACCAGAATTTCTTTTTGTGTGTAAGGCGTGTGGTAGGTTCTTTGGCATCCAAATAATTCCCCAGTTGCCTCAGTGTTATTTATGGATAACTAATCTAGTTCCCCTTTGATTTGAGATGCCTCCTTATCACATATTAAATTCACATAATAAATTCACATTTATTACATGGCTCCAGTTTTTTAGACTCTAGTTTCTTCCACTGATTTGATTATTTGTGTCTGTGCCAGAAACCACAGTCTTTTAATAGTTTTATAATATATTTTGATATCAAAGAAGTACCCATTCATTTTCAAAAAAATTCATGACTATTCTCATGTATTCCACTTTGACTTTATTGAAGTAATTTTTGTTACTGATTTGGTTGAAGTATATGGAAAAGCACATAAGACAAAATATATGGCTTGATCAATGTCCGGAAGGGAAAACACTCATGTTCACACTACCCAGATCAGGAAATAGAACATCCCCAGAACTTCCAAAGCTCCTCTCATGTCCCTGCCCAGTCACTAGGCCCTCACCAAAGGTAACCACTACACTGATGTCCATCACCACATCCATTTTACCTCTGTTTATATATATATATTTTGAATTTTGCATCATGGTAAAAAACACACAACATAAAATTTACCATCTTAATCCTTTTTAAGTATAACCCTTTTTACAATTAAAAAGGGTTACACTTAAAAATGTTAAGTACATTCACATTGTTGGGTAACCAATCTCTAGAACTCTTTTGATCTTGCAGAACTAAAACTCCATACCCATTAAACACTAACTCCCCATCACACTCCAACCCCAGCCCCTAGCAACCACCGTTCTACTTTCTGACTCTGAATTTGACTTCTCTAGGTACCTCATAATGGTGAAATCATACAGTATTTGTATTTTTTGTGACTGGTTCATTTCATTAAACATAATGTCCTCAAGGGTCATCCATGTTGTAGCATGTGTCAGAATTTCTTTCCTTTTTAAGGCTGAATAATTTTCTATTGTATGTATATGCCATATTTTGTTTGTCTATTCATCCATCTCATCAATTGACAGTCATAGATCACTATAACCTCAAATTCCTGGGCTCAAGCAATCCTTCTGCTTCAGCCTTCTGAGTACCTAGGACTATAAGCACAAGCCACAATGCCTGGCTAATTTTAAAAAAATTTTTTGTAGAGACAGGGTCTTGCTATGTTGCCTAGGCTGGTCTCGAACCCCTAGGCTCAAGCTATCCTCCCACCTCAGCCTCCCAGAGTGCTGGGATTACAGGCATGAGCCATCACACCCAGCCTCCATTTTTTGACTATTGTAAATAATGCTGTTATAAACATGAGTGTACAGATATCTTTTCAAAACCCTGCTTTCAATTCTTTTGGATATATTGACATATCCAGAGAAGGAATTGTTGGACCAAATAGTAATTCTGTTCTTAATTTTTTTGAGGAAATGCCATACTGTTCATCCAAGTGGCTGCACCATTTTTCGTTCCAACCAACAGTGCACAAAGGTTTCAATGTTGCCACACCCTTGCCAACACTTGTTATTTTCTGATTTTTTTATTGTTGTTTTATTTTTGTATTTGTTTGACAGTAGCCATCTAATGAATATGAGGTGGTTGTCTTTGTTTTTGAGCTTTATCTAAATTGAACAATTTAATGCATATTATTTTGTGTCTAGCCTTTTTTGCTTAATATTATTTTCATGAAAATATCCATGTTATTGCATAGAGCATTATTTAATTATTTTTCAATACTTTATAATATTTCATTAGGCAAATTTCTTATAATTTATTTATAATTATAAATGTTGAGGGACGTTTGGGTTGCTTCTAGTGTTTTAATATTATGAATAGTACTATAAGTGTTTTTAACATCTTTTTGCATACACATGTAAGCATTTCTGTTGAATATATACATAGGAGGGGAATTTCTGACTCATAGGTATGCATATATTCAGTTCTAGCAGATAACTGGCAAACAGTTTTCCAAAGTTGTCATGCCAATTTGCATACCCACCAACAGCACATGAGACTTCTAGTTGCTCCGTATCCTCACTAACACTTAATTGTTTTACCATTCTGGTAGGTTAAAAAATGGTATTTACTTTGGTTGAAATTTGCATTTTCTTGAAGAATAATAAGATTGACTACATTTTTAGGTGTGTATTGGCCATTTGGATATTCTCTTGTGATGTGTATGCTAAGTCTCTTGCCCATTTTTTGACAGGTTTTTTTTTTTCCTGCTTTTCTCTTAGTAACTTAAAGGACTTCTTTATTCATTCTGAAAGAGTCCTTTATTAGAAATATATATTGCATATCTCTTCTTTCAGTCTGTGGCTTGCTTGCCTTTTCACTCTTTAAAATGGTTTTTTGTTTGTTTGTTTGTTTGTTTGTTTTTGAGACACGGTCTCACTCTGTCACCCAGGCTAGAGGACGGTGGTGTCATCATAGCTCACTGCAGCCTCAAACTCCTGGACTCAAGCGATCCTCCTGCCTCAGCCTCCCGAGTAGCTGGGACTACAGGCGCGCACCACCATGCTGGCTAATTTTTCCATTTTTTGTAGAGATGGGGTCTCACTTTTGCTCGGGCTGCTCTTGAACTCCTATCCTCAAGCAATCTTCCTTCCTGGGCCTCCCAAAGTGTTAGGATTACAGGCGTGAGCCATCACACCTGGCTGATGTCCTCTTTTTGATTTCCGATATGGTAATATACATCTTTTTTTTTCCTTTATCAGCCTGGGCTTTGTTGATTTTTTCTATTGTTTAGTTACTTTCTAATTCCTTAGTTTCTGCTCTTTTCTTTATTATTTCTTTCTTATACTTTCTTTGGGTTTAATTTGACAATTAAACTTGTCAATTTAATTCTTGAACTAGATGGGTCATCAATTTTCAATCTTTCTTCTTTTCTAAATTATTCATTTAAGCTATACATTTTCCTCTAAGTATGGCTTTAGCTGCATTCCACATTTTGTTATGTAATGTTTTTATTATCATTCAGTTAAAACATTTTACAATTCTATTAAGAATGCATTTTTGACCCATGGGTTATTTAAGAGTATATTGCTTAATATGCTAATATTAGGGAATTATCTAATTTTTTCTTATTGATTTCTTGCTTAATTCCATTGTGGTCATAGACATAATCTATATGATTTCAATACTTTGAAGTTTTTGGGGGTTTTTGTTGTTGTTGTTGTTCTGGGTTTTTTTTCTGTTTTCTTTTTAAAGCTTCAGGTTAGCGAAAAAACTTTGAAGTTTTTGAATTTGTTTTATGGCCCAGTATAAGGTTTGTTTTGATGAAAGAGCCACATGGACATTAAAAAAACGTCTATTGTGCAGTTAATTGTTTGCCATACTTAGAAGATTTCAGTTAGGACAAGTTAGTGAATTTTGTGTTTCAAATCTTGCATATCTATAATGGGTATTTTTGCTTTTTGTTTGCTTTTGTCTACTTTTTCCATTTGTTTCTGAGAGAAATGTGTTAAAATCTCCCACTCTGATGGTGGATTTGGACATGCCAATTTTTGCATTATATTTTTTAGACCTATGTTATTAGGAACATAGAAATGGGAATTGTAATATCTTCCTGGTAAATTCACCCAATTATCATTATAAAATGTTCCTCTTTATCTCTAGCACTACTTCTTACACTAAATCCTACTTTGCATGATATTAATAGTATTTCACCCGCTATTTAAGTGTTTGCATGGTATATCTTTTTCTACCCCTTTACTGGTGTATGTCTGGTAAACTCAAATAGTTAGATCTTTGTTTCATCCAGTCTGTCAATCTTTGTCTTTTAACTGAAATATGTAATTCATTATATTTAAAGTAATTTTAGATATATTTTGGTTAAAATCTATTATATTGCCAATTTTTTACTCTTACCTATTCTATGTTCCTTTTTATTTCCTTGTCTTATTTTGGATTAATCTAATATGTTTTAGTTTTTATGATTCCATCCACCTCCTCCATTCAGCTTGTTAGTAATATATTCTCTTAAAATCATTTAGTGATTACCCTAGGGATTACAACATGCAATCTTGTTTTATTAAAGTCTTATTTAATAAAGTAGTAAAGTAGTACTTTTCTACTTCCCAGACAATGTGAAGACCTTGTAGTACCTTAACTTCATTTCTCCCTTCTAGTCCTTTATGCTGTTATATAATACTTTTATTTCTATATATTTTAAACCCACAAGACTTTATTGTTGTTTTAAACATTCAATAGCTAATATTTAATTTTACCCACATATTTTCCCTTTTCATTGCTCTCCATTCTTTCCTGGGTTATCATGCTTCCTTCTGACATCATTTTCCTTCTGTCCTAAACACTCCATTCAGTACTTTCCTTAGTGCAGTTCTGTTGGAAATACAGTCTTTCATTTTCTGTTTCTAAAAATGTCTTTGTTTTTCCTTAAATTTTGAAGGATATTTTTGCTGGGTATAGAATTCTAGGATAACACTTATTTATTTTTTCATCATATTAAAGATTTTATTGGATTGTTTCCTGGCTTCTATTGTGTCGCTCTTTTTCTAGCTTTTTGAGGATAATTTCTAGCTTTTAAGATTTTTTTCTTTGTACTTTGTTTTCAGCAGTTTTACTATATTGTGCCTAGGTGTGGTCTTCTTTGAATTTTTTCTGCTTGGGGTTTGCAGAGTGTGAAGATATAGATTGATGTTTTTTGTCAATTTTGGGAAAGTTCTCAGATGTTATCTTCAAATAGTGCTTCTGTTCCATGTTCTCTCTTCTCCCCTTCTGGGACTCCAGTTACATACTCTCAAGATCTTTTTACACTGTGTTCCATATGTCTCTTACATTCTTTCTTACATTTTCTAATCTTTTTGATCTCATTCCTTTAGTTTTGGTATTTTCTTCTAAACTCTCTTCTAAACTACTAATCCTGTCCTCAGCTGTATCTAATTTGCTGATAAACCCATCAACAAAGTTCTTAATTTCAGTTATAGTATTTTTCAGTTTTATCATTTCCATTTGGTTATTTTTTTATAGATTCCAATTCTATAGTAAACTTCTCCATTTAGTTATCTACTTTCTTGATCATATTGATTAAAATTATTTTAAAGTTCCTGTCTGATAATGCCTATGTTTGGATCACCATGAAACTGTTTTCATTGCCCATTTTTTTCTCTTAGTTCTATCTTTTTGTGTGCTTGTTAATATTTGGCTAAATGTTAGACATTGTATGTGAAAGATGATATGTGCTCTGGATGGTGTTATCTTCCTCCAGAGATGATTTCTTTAGCTTCTTTTAGTTAGAGTAAGAGAAGCTCATCTTAATCCAACCAGAGATTCATTTAATTTAAAGCTGTATTTCATTCTTTGTAAGATCTGGTCTATTTCTGATTTGTTCTAACTCCAAAATATACTCCTTTAGGAGTCCCATTCAAAAACTTAGGGTAAAAATAATAAATAAATTAATTAAAAATAAATAAATAAATTAGCCAGGTGTCGTTACTTGGGAGGCTGAGGTAGGAGGTTTGCTTGAGCCCAGGAATTCAAGGCTTCATTGAGCTATCATGGTGCCACTCCAGGCCAGCCTGGTCAACAAGCAAGACCCTGTTGCTATAAAAAGGAAAGAAAACAAAACAAAACAAAACAAAAAACCTTACAGTGTTTACCTGGGCCATTCCTCCTTAGCAGACCCTGTCCTCTGATTTGGATCTTCTCAAGCTCTTTGAGATTGTCAGTAGTTCTATTCATCTTTTCAAAATTTAGCAGCCACTTTCTGCTTGGTTTCTTCACCTTTAAGGTCTGTGCTGTTTAAGAATTGGCAAATGCCTTTAGGAGAAAACTGCTCAGATTGTTAGGCTAAATTCTCTTGCTTCCTTTCTATTCTGATGTGGCCTCAAGTTCTAGCTTCTTTGGAAGACTTGAACTCTAATTTCAGTCTCCCCAGTCCCATGAGAATGCTGAAAGCTCTATTCAGCTTTTTTGCCTTTTTGTTTGTGCTACTTATGTTGGGCCAATGCCTTGAGGGGGGAAATTAGGAGAATGTTGAGTTCATTGCATCTCTTGATCTTATTAATAGTTCCTCATGTTCTGGCTTTCTTTATAGCTCTCTGATGCCTTCAAATGGAGTGTGTGTGTGTGTCTGTGTGTTTCACTTCTTTTAATTGTGCTCACTGAGAGAATTGATTGGCTACTGGCAGCTTTGTCATACTCACAAGTGGAAATTCATCTTTAACTTTTAAACTTTGTTTTTGTTCCCCCATGGCCCTGCTTACCTCTTACCTGAGTACACCCCTATTTCAATGATGCCATTAATTGCACAATATCTGGTTGCCAGTTCCTAATTGAGTAATTCCAACTTCTCTCTCTCCTCATATTCACTTTCTTGGCTTGTGAGTACTCCTAAAGAAGGTCACCAAATTATACTATTTGGGTCAGCTACAAGTCCCAGTCGCAAATTGGAGGCCCCATTCTAGCCATCTCAGCCATTTCTCTTTAACACCACAACACACACACACACACACATTCTTCACAATACACAACACACACACTCGACATATATATACCACATGCACAGCACACCACAACACACACACACACTCTTCACAATCCACAACACACACATTCTAGCCATCTCAGCCATTTCTCTTTAACTATTCTGTGTTCTTCACAACCACAATTTCCCATACTCTCAAATGTTCAGCCCCATTCCTGCCTCCATCACTGTCAGTTGATGACCTAGGTCTCTGAGTTTATTAGGATCTAAATTTATTGAGGTTTCTACCTAAAGAGTTCTCCATTTTTTGTCTCTCTTCTCCCCCTTCCCTCTTGGCTCAGAGGAAGACATGCCTTTCCTCTTCTATCAAAGAGTCTCTGTCCTTGAGCTCATCTCACTGGACTCCTAAGTCTTGCCCTATCAATCATTACTCCTCTTTCTCGAATCTCTTAACATTCTCTGTTTCCCCATCTTTTGTCAATAATGCTCACATCTCCCCATCTCAAAACAAACACATTTTTACTCAATTCTGTTATCCTCTCTTGCTACTATCTTCTAAGAAGTGATGACCAACTTTAAAAAAAGGAGTAATCTGGCTGGACACGGTGGCTCACGCCTGTCATCCCAGCACTCTGGGGGGCTGAGGTGGGAGGATTGCTTGAGCTCAGACGTTCGAGACCAGCCTGAGCAAGAGTGAGACCCCATCTCTATTAAAAATAGAAAAATTAGCTGGGCATGGTGGTGCGCACCTCTAGTCCCAGCTACTTGGGAGGCTGAGGCAGGAGGATCACTTGAGCCCGGGAGTTTGAGGTTGCAGTGAGCTACGATGACGCGCCATTGCACTCTAGCCCGGGTGATAGAGGGAGACTCGGTCTCAAAAAAAAAAAAAAAGAATAATAATCTATAGTAATCTATATTTATTATCTCAACTTCCTCACCACCCATTCACTCCTTGCAACTTAGTTTCTATCCCCATCTCTCTATAGAAACTCTTCAATAGCCTCCTTTGACCTAAACCCTAAGTCTAGTGGCCTCTTCCCAGTGTTAATCTTCTTTGACCTCTGTGTAACATATGGCCAATTGCTTCTTGTCATTCCTTCCCTCTGGCTTTTCTGACATGATTTGTCCTTGGATCGTCTACTCCTTTAACAGGTCCTACCGTCTCCCTTGCTGCATCATCTCCCTTCTTTCACTCTCTCAGCGCAGATGTTCTCCCGGTCCCTGTTCTGAGCCTTCTCCTTTTCTTCTCTTCCACTCTTTCCCCCTCTGACTACCACATTCACATCCGCAATCTGTATTATTAATATTACCTTAAGGAAGGTGACACCCCCAAATTTATTTTCAGTTGCATTTCCACTCCTGTTTAATAACTTGTAATTCCAACTACCTCCTGGATATCTGTTCCAGGATGTTCTACCAACATCTCAAACTCAACATGTCCAAAATGAGTTTATTTTTCCCCAAATCTGCTACTTTTCCTGGCTATTCTTTCATTGTTCAAGGTCCCAAGAAGCTCCCAGTGACTTGGGCCTCGAAACTTATAGTCATCATTGACTGCTTTTCTTGTTCCATCCTCCAACAGCTCAGACATTATGTTTAGTTACTCTCTAAATATTTTTCACATGCGCCCCTTCCTTCCACCCTTTCCACTCTTAAGTTACTGCTTTTGCAGGAACGAGGTGATTTGGTTCCTGTTTCTACATCTTCTAATCTACTTGGCTTGCTGCCACTAGACTAATGTTGCTTAATATATGTTGAATGAATAACCAAAGCACAATTTTAATCATGTTACCTGCTGGTTACCTCCCTCTTGTTGACTAAGTGAAATTTGGACTTCTTAGCGTAGTTCCAAGCCCTTTGAATCTGGTTCTAGACTCTATCTCTACTTTTTCAGCTTTAAATCTTTCATATATCCTGTGTTTCAGTCAAATACGCCATCATTTTCCAAGCCATGTCCTGCAGTACAATAGTGCCCTTCAGGAGGTTGATACTGTTTCTTGATAAAAATGTTCTGCGGTAATTAAATTTAACCAAAGTCAGACAGCTTTCTTGCACAATCTCTCAAAGCCTTTACTATTCTGATATACATTGTGAACCTCCAATTGAGGGGGAAAGCATGTGGTATTTCTCAATGCTATTTAACCATGAATCCTGTTTAAGAGACTATAACTTATCTCACAAGACACTAATGTTCCAAGAAACACATTTTCAAACAGGCTGATACAGATGCCTCTTTATTCCCCAAACATACTCCCTTTCTCACATCATTCTCTTAGATTAGAACAGTGGTTCTCAACCAAGGTTGCCCTCTAAGGGAAATTTAGCAATGTCTGGAGACATTTTGGTTGTCACAACTGGGAGCAGTTTTATCAAGTGGGTAGAAGCCAGAGATGCACTAAATATTCTACAATGCACAGGACAGCCTCCCACAGCAAAGAATGATCCACCTGAAATGTTGACAGTGCCAAGGTTGAGAAACCCTGGTATCCATCCTCTGCTCACTCCCTCCCTCTGCCATTCAAAGCTATATCCATTTCTCAAAGTCCAGAACAAATATTTTCTCTTCAGTGAATGCTTGATTTTACCACTTAGATTTTCTTCTTCTAGTCTCCTATAGACCTGTATATACTGCTTTTGTAACATTTATCTAATTCTTTCCTATATTATACATATTTATGTGTATTTATAGCATCTCATACTAGACTATAATGTTATTGAGAGTAAGGACAATCATTTTTTCTCTCTCCAAAGAGCTAACACAGTAGTAATCGTAAGTTCTTCCTTCAAAAACAAAATGAAGCTTTATTTAACTCTTCTTTTTCAGTCACCTCTCAAACTTAACTGTTCACCTGGCCTCCTCAGTTTTTTCCTTCATGTTTTCCCTACATCTTTCTTCTTCTTTCCTTATCCACAGCCACTGCCCACGTGGGCATCAGGCTCTGTGTTCCTACTACGACTGGGAGGGAAAATGGTGTGCCAGACAGAGCCCCCCTGACGGCTGACAGGCCTCAATTTGACCCCTGCCTCTGCCCCTTTCTACCTGCCTGGCCCCAGGCAAAGGATTTGCCTTCCCTGGGCACTGTAGTTCTTCGTGCCACTGTGGAGATGATTATATCTGCCTTGCAGGATTTTTGTAAGGATTTGAGTAAGTAGATGAAGTATCTGAATCACAGTGGGTGCTCAACAATGGGCTCTACCAGTCAATAGCCTGAGGGGCTCTTCCTGCCCCAGACTCAGCCCCAAAGCCTTCTCTGATCCTCCATCACCCACAAACCCAAGCTGCTGGGATTCAAGGCCCTGGGCCACTGTCACCAACTGACTCAAAGAAACTTACTTCTAATTCTCCTTTCCAAACACTCATGCCTTGACAGACTAGTCCATTCACTACAGTACTTCAAACAGGCCTGAGCATTGTCGTCTCCATATTCTGGTTCATGGAATTCTCACCCCTGGGAAATCCCCCTCTTCCATCTACAAATCTCACCCAAATCCTGCCCCAGCTTTACTTCTTGGTTCAGTCAAGTCTTCTCAGCTTGCTCTGCCTACGAGGATCCTTTCCTTTTCTGAATGTTTGGAGTCCCTATAGTCTGTTCCACTGATGGGCAATCAATTTCCATTAACTGATGGTGTTTCTTTTGTGGGGAACTATGAAAATGCACCTTCTGTGATTGTCTAACCTTTTGTGTGTTTTCTTGCTTTCTCATTTTAGATGGTAAGCTGCTTGGGGACAATGATGATATCTTATTCTTTACCAAAGTTACCTTGCACATGCTAGAGGCTCCAGAAATGTTCAGTCCAAAATAATCAGTCTTCTTTTAACTTAGAGTGTGTCTTAAAATGCCTTTTTTTTTTTAAGGCCTCATGCCCACCTTTGGAAGGTTCCTCAGGTGTAGGTAGGAATGGAGGTGACATCAAGGCCCTGGGTTTTACCTGGGTTAGACAGGAGGGGTTGGGGAGGAAGTGCCACACACCGGGCTCCAAGAGAATTTTCATAAACAGGGAATAACACCAATCAGACACTTACATTTTAATTAACAATTTTAAAGGCTTATCCAAAATAATCCTCCTGATTTGGAAGGATTAAATTCCACTTGACAAAACTACCAATCCATGTGGAAAGAAGTCTCACGTGCTGCTCTTTTAGTTCTAGCAGGGCCTGGTGGGGCAGGAGGGTTGTCCAGCAAAGTGCATAGCTGGTGGGAGCTGCTGTCCCCAGGCAAGGAAAAACAGCCTGTGCCAGTGCCAGCGTCGTAAAACCAACAGCAATTTGGAAATAATTTCAAACCTACAGAGGAGCTGTAAGAATAGGAATAGTACATAGCACACACCATACACACTTTTACCGGATTTACCTTTTTGCCCCATTTTATTATTTGTGTCATTGTCTCCCTCTTCCTCCCTCTCCCTCTCTCTCTCCCTCTCCCTCTCTCTTGCTCTAGCTCTCTAACTTTTTGCTGACCCATTTGAGAATAAGTGACGTATATCAAAGCCCTTATCAAACCCCTAAATATTTTAATGTATATTTCCAAAGAATAATGCTATTCCCTCACATATTCACAGTAAAGTTATCAACTTCAGTAAATTAAATGATGATACTATTCTTTTACCTAACCAACCATCTGTTCTCCAATTTTGTTAATTGTTCCAATAATGTTCTTTATAACATTTCCTCCCTCCGATATAGGATGCAGTCTAGGATCAGGTATTGCATTTAGTTGTCATGTTCCTTTAGTCTCCTTTATACTGAAATACTTTCATAATTTTTCCCTTTTTTGTAACTTCAACATTTCCTTTTTAAAAAATAAAATGTTCGTATGTAGAAAATCATAAAGATTACACACACACACACACACAAACTGTTATAACTAATAAACGAATTCAGTAAAGTTGCTAGAGACAAAATCAACACACAAAAATGAGTTCCATTTTTATACACTAACACTGAACATCCATAAAGGAAATTAAGAAAACAGTCCCATTTATAATAGCATCAAAAAGAATAATATGCTTAGGAATAAACTTAACCAAAGAGATTAAAAAAAAAAAAACTTGTACACTGAAAACTACAAAACATTGCTGAAGGAGATTTAAGAAGACACAAATAAATGGAAAGACATCCCATGTTCATGGAATGGAAGAATTAAGATTGTGAAAATGTTTGTACTGCCCAAAACAATCTACATATTCAATGTAATTGCTATCCAAATCTTTACTATGATGACTTAAAAATGATATTTCTACATGAAAACATTTCAAACATTTTCAACAATGATTTCCTTCACATTTACTGGCTGATGCTTGACATTCTGCTATAAGTGAAAGTCCTTCCCGCTCTTTTATTTATTTACAAACAGTCCCAGACTTGTGATGGTCTGACTTATGATTTTTTGATTTTATGAAGGTACAAAAGCTATAAGCATTCAGTAGAAACCATACTTCAAGTATTCATACAACCATTCTGTTTTTCACTTTCAGGACAGTAGTCAATAAATTGCATGAGATATTCAACACTTTGTCATAAAATAGACTTTGTGTTAAATGATTTTGCCCAACTGTAGGCTAATGTAAGTGTTCTGAACCCTGTTTAAGGTAGGGTAGGTTAAGCTATAATGTTCAGAAGGTTAGGTGTGTTAAATGTATTTTCAACTTATAATATTTTCAAATTATAATGGGTTTATTGGAATGTAACCCCATTGTAAGTGAGGAGCACCTGTATTTGCTTGTTTGTTGCTTTGTTAATTCAGTCATTCATCTGTTTATGTATTTATTATTGGTATGGATTCACAGATTCCTATTTTTAATGGTCTATAATTAATTACTGCCTCCTATTATTTTGTGCTGAAATTGTTCCAGAGTAGCCCAGTAGGAGCCCCTTCCAGCTGCTCCTGTGTCCCATATACTGTCATTTTTTGAGCATTTGCTTACTTTCTGGCAAAACAAAATGTTTAGCATCTTTTAAAATCCTAGGTAACATTAAGGGAGAGAAATAAGAAGAGGGAAAAAAATAGAAAACCATGGGGGAAAGGTTGGGAGAAAGAGAAATGAGGAAGGGAATTGTGGGGAGAGTGCCAGCACAGATTCAGATCCAGCGGTCCCTCTGTGAGAGGGAGCCCGTCTCCTCCTGCCCTGGAGAGTGGACTGTGGTGGGCCCCATGTGCTGGGCCTATGGAGCTGATGGGCTTTATGTATTCATCATGATTCTGTCAGTTGCAAATGATGGAAACCCAACCAAAAATGGGAGAGAGAGAGAATTTATTGGCTTATATGACTGAAAAATATTGGATCAATTTCAAACAAAGCTGGGTCTAGACTCTTGAATAGATGCCAGAAATCAATCTTTCTCTCTCTCTGTCTCTCTCTCATTTCTGCTTGGCTGTATTCTGTGTTTGCTTTATTCTTGGTCAGCCTTTTCTCCCGAGTGGGCAGAGGTGCCCCTGGCCCTTCTAGATTAATCAGACTAGTTTAGTAACCCCAGCAGAAATAAAGCGCCTCTTTCCCAGTGACTGTGACAAAGATCCTGGAGTATCCCTGATTGGCCCATGCCTGAAGCAATCACTGTGCCTGGGAGGGGCACTACTCTCATTGGCCGGGCCTGGGCTAGGAGCTCCCCTCCAGAGCCGGAAGTGTGGGTGAAGTTCCCCAAAACACATAGGCTGGGAATGGAGGGAGGGGCGGTTCCCCAATGGGAACTTGGAAGTGCTTCTACCAAAAGAGGGGAAAGAGATGTTGGAAAAGATAACACAAAACTTCACTGCATGTGGGACACAGGGCGCTTGATGGTATCAGAATTTTTACTTTGAGATACACAAATAAACCACAGCCCTGCCTTTTTTTCAGGACAGCCTCTCCTGCCTTCCCACTAGGTCCCTTACCAGAAAGAAAACCTTGAACTCTCCCCCTTCCTGACCAAGGCCTCTGTCCATCTGACCTTGTTTCTGGCCTTGGGAAGTGGAGGTGGGCACCTGGTGCTCACCAGCAGCGGGGAGAGGAGGTGATGCCCTCGGCGGCACTGAGGGAGTGAACAAACCCTAAGCGCTTTGTGGAGTGGCTCCCCGTCCATCTAGACAGGCTCTTATTTTTCTCTCAGGGCCTCCCAGTTCTGGAGGCTACAAGTCCAACAGGGACGTGTCTGTCACGGTGGTGCATTACGTCACATTAGATGGCAATCGAACGCGCTATTAACAGAAGCTGATGGGAAGGCTGTAGCAATCTGCTTATCTGTATGCCACCCTTGCTGAGTAAAGAGTCATTATCAGAATTATTCACACAGAATTATAGCAGTTGGAAGTCTGCATATTATTCATTACATCACCCTCATTTTAGTCACTCAGCACAGATGGAACCACCTCAAAGGAGCCTGCCCCCACCCTTTCCCCCTCCCCTCCCTCCCTTTTCTTGCCACATTAGAGGCTTGTCCCCTCTCCCACAACACCCACAGCCAGGAGGGAAAGTCACATTAGGTCAGCCACAGGTATGGCCAAGATCTCTTTTCTGAGTTCATTGCCCCGGTGTGAGCAGTTACAGCCCAGGAGGGCTCCAGACGGGGAGGGCTAGGGACGCTTCCCAATTAGTCCCATTCCTGGAATGGTCCTGCCAATCTCAGTCTCAAAATGTCAAAACAGGGTATCTAATTGACCTGTTAAATTTCAGGCCTGGTTTCCACAGCTGCTGCCTGCTTAAGATGCCTCTTGCAAAGGAAACGATACAAGTATTCACAGGAGAAGGCACCTTCGAGAATCCATGGACCCTCCGCAATGTTCCCCAGCTTGCTCACGGGTGCCAGCCTTAGTCTGCACCCTCACCCCCCCCCACGCCTCCTCCCCAACAAGCCTACACCTGCCACCCAAACACACTCAGGGTTCACCCAACACATGCAAATTCCCACGTAAAACCCAGCAAAATTCACAGCAGCTGTGGGAAAGAGGCAAGAATAGAGAACGTGGTTAACAAGGTGGGTTCAAAGGCGTGGGCTTCTTCATTACCACCGTCCAATAACAGCACAGGAAAACAACATGCCCTGAACTTGAAGGCAGGCATGGCCAGAGCAGGATCAAGGCTTTCGAGGAAAGAGAGATGCTCTTTAACCTATTTACTTATTTGTTTTTAAACTGTGTTTCAAATTCTAGCTATATACTATTTTAAACAGTGCTTCAGAACCAGGCAGCAATTGTCACCCCATCTCTGGGCGTGGCTGCTCCAGAAAGTGGTGCCTTTGCAATGTGGTGATTTATGATGTGTTGCACAAAAACAGAGTCTCAGTCCATCAACTTGTGTAGGTTCTGAGTGGGCCAGATGTTCTGTTTCTTTTATAGGCCCAGAGGCCAGAAAATCAGAGGGTGTTGGGTTGGAAGGGATTCTGGAGTGTTTCCAGCTGAACTTGTAAATACCCAGAGCTGTAGAGGGACCCACGCAAGGACATGTGTGTGAGTTTCTCAGGGCTGCCATAACAAAATACCCCAAACTGGGTGGCTTAAACAACAGAAATGTATTGCCTCCAAGTTCTGGAGGCTACAAGTCCAAATTCAAGGTGGCTGGGCTGCTTCCTTCTGAGGGCTGTGAGGGAAGGATCTGTTCCAGGTCTCTCTCCTTGGCTTGCAGATGAATATCTTCATGTTCACACGGTGTTCTCTCTGTCTCCATCTAAATTTCCTCTTTTTATAAGGGACATCAGTCATATTCTAATGACCTCATCTTAACTTGATTACCTCTGTAAAGACTCTATGTCCAAATAAAGTCACATTCTGAGGTACTGAGGTACCAGGAAGCCAATATATATTTTTGGAGAGATTCAATTCAACCCCTGGTTGAACTCAGTAACAATTGATGGGGGACTCAATAACACCCTGGTTCTCCTGACCTCTCGTCCAGTTGTGTTTCTGCTTTCAAGGTGGTGTCTTGGTACTAACACCTCATAATTTTTCTGTCAAACATTTTTTGTGGCTGAGTAAGTCTGACAAACTCTCACATCCATGGCTTATGGGGAGATACTGACGTTTGAGATTAGAGACCTGGGCTTTCTATCCCCCAAGATCTCAGGTGGGAAGGAGTCTTGAGCCGCTTCCAGGTAGTGGGCTACTGCAGGCCATGAGGTCTTCCTCCCCTGGTTCCTCTGGGCCCCCCTCTGAGACCCCCATGGCCTCAGTATTCCAGGAGGGGGCTACAGAACAGCAAGTGGCCAGGAGGATGGCTCTATGGGGGCTTAGGACTTATTCTAGTTAAAAAGAGCAAAATGGTATCGTGGAACCCTGTCTGGTGCTCTTTCTCTCCCCATTTAACTGGAGTCCAGGTGCAATCTGCCTCTTAAAACACTGAACTGACGGGTTGTCCCAGCCTTTGGCTTTTGTAAATGGGGACTCCTTGGTGAACCCTCGAGCTTTAAGTATAGTGTCCAGGCAAGTGAGCAATAAGGAGTCGCCCTCCTTTCTCCCTTTTCTAGTCCCAAACAAGGAAAACAAACCAATTTGTGCTGGGAAAACTTTTACCTGCTCAGTTGCACCCCTCCCTTCCTCCACACCCTGGTCTCCTGCCCCTCCCCAGCCTGCTGCTCCTCATCTGTGAGGGGAACGGCTCCTTCTGAGCTAAGTTCCTGTTTCATCTTCTTCCTGTTAATTAACGTGAAGTACCCGTTTCTGAGAAGTGCCCAGCTATTTATTTCAGAGCAGGCAAGTCTAAACACAGCTCTACCAACCACAGCAGGAGAAAGATGTGGTGAAGGCACTTGGCTCACGTGACAAGAGCCACGGGCCCTGTGCTCCAGCATCGTAGGACCCAAAGCACAGGGTCTTCAAGCTTCTGTCAGCAGGGCCAACCTTACCAGTACACAAAGCAGTGGCTCCCTATGGGTGGGGGTGCTTCCAGCAGTGTCTACTGACCAGAGCTACTTGACACAACTTGTCACCTCCTCCCCAACTGGCACTACTGGAAGTTCTGTCCTTTGGCTCATGCAGGTTCTACAGAGCCCCTAGTAATTTGAAAATACTCCCAGAGAGTATATTATCATAGCAAGCAAGATTTTTCAGAATTGGGACACAAACTTCACGCCTCAGTCAGGATGGGCCATTGCAGAGCTATGAAGTGGGCAGAGAGGATGGATTCTGCCGGCTGGGTTAGGGGATGAGAGACCCTAGGGAAAACTTCACTCACTTGGGAATTTTGCTCAAGGACAGCCTTGCTCTGAGGCTGCTGATGAAAAGATGTCAAGTTGGGGTCATTTAGTCATTGCCATCTGCCAAAGAGGACAAAGGCCAGTTTGTGGTCAGGGAGCCCAAGGCTAGTCTTGTAAAAATGGTCTTTTTCAGCTAAATGAGTTTTAAATGAGAAGGAGAACCTGATAGACAGGCTCTTTATATTTTTCTATTTTACTGCAGAATATTCATGGAGAAAAAAAATCAGGGTTTCTTGGGCATTTTTTCCTTCTAAGAAAGCTCACAACCAGAGAGTAAAATGTTACAGCCCAAAAGACTCTTCTCATGCTGTGAAAGACCTCAGAGGGGTGCTTCCTCCTCTTTGGGCTTTGAGGTTAGGATGTTAATTTGGGACTGAGTTCTTTAAATTGGGACAAGAATTAAAAAGAGGCCTGCCATGCTGTGGGAGCTTGGGTGTTCTCAGGCCTTCCCAGGTCATACAGACTTGTTCCCCGCAGCCTACAAATCAAAAGGCAGGGCTCCTTTGTGCAAGGAATTTGCATGGGAGGCAAAGATTTATAGTAAATGGCCACCAGATGGTGTCTTAGTTCTCCTGAAGCTAATATTCTGGCTTTCTTTGTTCTCTTTGCTGATGAAAGCTGACATTTCATGTGAAGAACAGTCAATCCCAGGAAAGATGGTGGGACCAAAGGAGCCACAAGCATTATTTTATTTGTTCAGCCTGACAAGTCTCCAAGCTCATAAACTTGGGGGAGCCACAGTCATTGACCTAGAGCTAATATAAGTGCATATTTCTTCACGCAGTGGGATGCAACGATTAAAGTCGTATCGGCTCCCAACATGTATGCGGACCTGACTCAGTGCTAATTGCTCCCACCAAGCGTGTTGATGCTGGATTCATAGCTGCTGTCTAGCTCTCAGAGGCTTTGTGTGACCTCGCTGTAGGGGGAGATAAACTCTTCATTCTTGTGGAACCATCTGTACAAACCACAGTGGCTTTCTAAAGAAATCATTTCAGCTTAATTTTTTAAAAATTGTCTTTCAGAGACCAATACAATTTTTTTCTCTTTCACTATGAAAATAGGAATTTAAGCTGGAAAACTCAGTTGTAAATGAGCATGGTGACCTTCACAATTGTCTTCTCTGTAGCAAACGTTTTTACTGCTTCTCCCAAAGACTGAAGTTAGCCAGGATTACAGGTCCAACTTCTCACTGCATGGGGGTTTAACGAAGGAGAACTGAATGACTAGATGTCCCCACAGACGTTTCCAGAATCTGGAGAGTGGGTGTGAGCTTACAGTGCAGTGGGGTGGAATTTGGGATTCTTGTACCCTGGTGAAGTAGTCCTGTTTACCTCCTCGAACTGCACTTTCTGTCCTTGGAAATGTTTGGTGTCTGGCTGTCACTGCCAGTTTTATTATTTAGTGTGCATGCATGCAGATACACCACCATGGACAGAGCATTAAGATGGAAGAAGCTCTGTCTCCTTTCTTCCCTTTCACATCCCAAATCCCCAGACATCACTGCCCCATTTCCACTCTCCAGGTTTATCTCGGAGCATGGGGACAAGGCAGGCCACAGGTGGGGCGGCTAGCATGTCCCTGACTCCACCGGCAGGGAAGGTCAACATACCAAGGCCAGTCCCTGCACCTTCTCACTCCCCGAGGTTGTCAGGGCATGCAGGTGATCAGACCGTCCATGTTGCCCGTGACCTATGCTCCATGAAGATGCCGTCTGTGGTCTCGAAAGCTGTATCCGTGGGAAGCCAGACCCTGGCTGTGCTTTTGTCACAAACCATGACTCCATCTCAGCATGCTAAGTTCAGTTCATTTTTATTTTCACACACACAAATTGGGGGCTGCCTGTCAGAGGTCTCACAGGGGTTTCAGAGTGGGTTTGGGTGTACTATTGACAGCAATTCTTTTTTTTAATAAGAACACCCACCTTGGGGTGACATGCATCTACTTCTTTACCTGATTTATTTAGAATGTTGGTTCTAACATACCATGTGCAGGAAAGAACAACAGGAACTGGTGATGTGAGACCCCCAGGGTCTCCTGTCTGACCTGTCAGCTAAGTAGAGCAGCTGTGGCTGATGGAAATACGTGCCCACAGGAGTCAGACCAGCTGGTTAAACTCTTGGCTCTGCCCCGTGGAAGCTATGTGGCTTTGCACCAATTACCACTGGGAACAAGTTTCCGCTCCATTCCCACGCCAGTCAGAGGGTGGACAGGGGTCTGCACGCCACCTGGCGGTAGACCCAGGTCCAGCAGCCTCCTGGGGAGAACTGCATAGGTTTGGAGCAAAGGGACTGTTAAGAAGATTTAATCTTGCCCCCTCATTTTCAGCGGAGGAAATTCAGGCTTAGAGAGGATGACAGGCTTGTCTGAGTTCTCACAGTGGCGGAGTCTGGTGGTTAAGAACAAGCATTCTGGCGTCTTTGCGTCTGAATCCTGCCTTGGCAGTCAGGAGCTAGCATAACCTTGGGCAAATTTCGAAACTTCTCAGTAATCAGTTTTCTTACCTATGAAATGAGGGAAATAACGCTCACTACCTCAAGGGTTTTAAAGAAGATTAAATTAGGCGGTGCATGTGGAAGTGCTTAGCACTGTGACTGACCCCAGCAAGAGATACATCTCTAGAGCAGAACTCGCTTCCTTCATCCTACAGCTGTTTATCCGTATTTGTGATTTTCCCTGTGACGGATAACACTCTTCAAATTTCTCATTTAGATCTGAAAGCAGGAGAATGAGGAATTCCAAAGACCTGAAGAAAGCAGCGACAGATAGGCTTTTGGATAGAACACTTGACCTTGGCTGTTGAGTGAAAGAAGAGTGGACATGACCTTTTGGTACCAGCATGGCTCAGATTCACTGCCACAGATGAAACGCCCTGGGTACTCTATGAATATTTGTTAGACGAAGGACGGGAAAGGGGCCTGAGCCCAGGGCTTGTGGGCGGGAGTGGCCCCTGTCTCAGAAGAGAGGGGCCGGGAGGGAAACTTGGGGAAAGTCGCATTCTGCACTGTCTACTTGTGGTGCAAAAGACCAGCTGAGGACCACTGCACCTCCTCTGTTTTTGTAACAGTGACATTTAGGAAAGACCACTTACTTCATTCTGTAGATACCATATTCTTTTTCTTTTCTTTTTTTTGAGATGGGTCTCACTCTGTCACCCAGGCTGGAGTGCAGCGGCGTGATCACGCTCACTGCAGCCTCAAACTCCTGGGTGCAAGTGACCTTCCTGCCTCAGTCCCCCAAAGTGCTGGGATTACAGGTGTGAGCCACTGTGCCCGGCTGTTATCATGTTCTTTAAATAAGTGTGGACACCTTCATCCTGTTTGAATCTGGTCTGGCAGTCCTGTTGAAATTAGGACAAGTGCACCTTGCCAGGAGCCAGGAAGACAAGGAGAGAAAAAGAAACAAACACCTCAACTTTCTTCTCCTTCTCTCTAATTGACTAGTGGTGCCTCCCATGGTCCTGACCCAAGTCAGAGCTAGGGTCCAAGAAGCCCGAGTGTGCAGCCCGTGGGTGTCTTCCTCCCAGGGCACAGAGCGGGGCAGAGAATGGATCTGAGGGAGAAAATCGAGAGGAATATTCACAGCCCACGGTTTATGCATAGATAAAGAAAGTTAAAAAATGTTTGGATTATTTATATTCAACTGCTCTTCTCTCAGTTTGAAAAGGTTCTTTATAATCTCATTTGTGATACTGTATTTCCACTGGTACTACAAAAATTTTTTAAAAGTGTGTGTTTTTTCCTCCCCTTTCCCACCCCCTTCTTTGCTCTTCTTCTGTTCTTGGGGTGGTTCTCACCCAATATCCAATATGATGGGCGTTATTAGAGATGTAGATGGAAATGTATAGGGAAACAGACAAATGCACCTGTCTAGAACATTCGCCACACTACCACACTCCCCAGCCCCAGTATGTTCTCAGGCACCTGCTCACAATGCTGGTGCCTATGGTGAGTTGAGGAGGAAGAGGAGGAAACACAGGGTAAATGGGAGACTCACAGAGAGAAAAGAAGATGGGTTGATGATGTCTGGACCTGCAGTAGGTGTCATAGGTGTGACTGCTTCCCTCCATTTGTACCTGGCCATGGATCCACTCATTCGATCAGTTATATTTATTGAGGATATAATTTGTGCCTGACACTGTGCCAAGTACTAATGAATAATACACAGCCCTGCCTACAGGGATCTCACAGTCTATATTATACTGGTGCTTACAATGCACAGCAGCGACCACACAGTGGGGTGAGCTCACAACAGAGGCATGCCCGAGCAGACAGCCCAGAAGAGGGTCCTGCAAAGTCAGGAAAGGCTTCCTGGGTTACTGAATCTTAGGAATAGAGTTAGGGCCAAGAAGTGAACAGATGAAGTGGGGAGGGGAAGACACACCTGGCAGAAGGAGACCTTGGCAAAGGTGTAACACAGCATGATGAGTTTGGGGCTAATTCTGAATGACCTGTGCAAAGAGTGTGTACAAAGCCCCAAGAGGAGCTCAGAGAAGTAGGCAGGTCCCAGAGCTGGGAGGACGTGAGGACCAAGGGAAGGAGTCCAAGTTTATTCTGAAGGCAACAGGAAGGTGTCAAAGCGTTTCCATGAGGTAGTAACCTGGCAAACACCATTTTTAGAGCAATCATAGTGGCCGTAGTATGGAGGCTGAACGGGGCTGAGAAACGGGAGGAGGTTCTTACAGTAAACTGAGCAGTCAACGACGACGGAGACTGACTTTGGCTAGAGGCAGGCAGAGATGAGGAAGAAGGGATGTCATAATCTATATTTTTCTTTTTTTTTTAATAAACTTTATATTATAGAGATGGAGTCTTGCTCTTGCTCAGGCTGGTCTCAAACTCCTGACCTCAAGCAATCCTCCTGCCTCAGCCTCCCAGAGTGCAAGGATTACAGGCGTGAGCCACTGCGCCCAACCAAGGGATGTCATAATCTATAAACTGAGCCCACGGAGAGATGGTGTCCAGAAACATCAGGTTCAGTTTCTGCCTCAAGTAATTTGCTTGTTTGGCTGCAAAAGCAGAAAATTCACTAGTCCGTGAATTTTGCTACCTGTTTCAGATAAATTCAACATGGAGAGGGGAGGAAACTCTTTCTAGATGAATATCTGTTCTTTTCAGTACACAGAGCCTCTATTGCCTACTTTGTACACACATTTCTACTTGATATCAGAGAGACATGACAACAGCCTTTGCGAGCTTGTTCCCCAGCAATGCCAAGTCCCATGGAAACTTGCTGGAATGAAATGTAGAAGCAGCACTGAGAAGGGCCAGTGTTCCCACTCACAGGTCTGGGGTATTACATATACCCTACATATGGCCCACATAAGCCCTACATATGTACTATATATGCCCACATGCTTTTTAATGTGGGCACCAATGCAGATCATTGTGTTAAGTGAGGCAACCCTGGCTCCATTTTGTTTTTATTAAATCCCATCTTTAAGTAGAAGACTTTTCTTTTTAATTCTTCCTGTGATGTGGAACAGCTAAAATTAAAACGTGTTCCACAAACTGACTCAACAAGTTCACCTGGTTTATCATTGACTGGCTGTGTGTCAAAATCCTGAGCTTATGCTCCAGAAATTGGATGTGGCCTCCATTTATAGAAAAGAACTGTTTTGGGATGAGGGAGGTTCTTCCCAAATATTATGTAAAGTCTCAGGTAGGCAGTTTTGAAACTATCTACAGCCTGAGTTCAGGAGGGTTTACCACATCTGTAACCTGTGAAACCGACTTAAGATTGGCTGACCTTTGAAACTGAAAAGTTTGTTTTGAGAGCACTGACTTAATTTCTGTTCCAGTTATAAATAGATTAAAGCATATAGCTGAGGATTCTGACAGTGTATGTTTTAAAAAATCTGACAATTCGGTAGCTTAATGCAAGAATAAATTTCTTTGTAGGAAGTACAAAACATGTAAAATCATTGATGAAAAACTATAAGATAGTACATAAATACAGTATGCATTTGTTGGATTGTGTTTAACTATGCCAAATAGATTGTTATTTTAAAGCAATTCCCCTGACAGTGGTGTAGGATAATCATAATAAAGGCAATTACAATACTGGCGCTTTTGAAATGAGAATTTTTGTGTTTTTAAAGAATGTAGTTATGTTCCTGAATGAGTCTATGTAGAGAAAGGCAAAGGAACATAGGAGCCTCTGCTGGAAGCAGTCAGCTGCTGAGTTAGAATTTGCAAGTCAAAACTTATTTGCATGTAATTCTCAGAACAGAAAAAAAAAGCCATGAAAGATTACTTTGAGGAGAAATTCTAAAGATTATTAGAAATTTCTTTGAGTAAACCAGGAGAAGGAAAACAAAGCAGGGAAATAAAGTGAGACTTGAAATTTTGTCTACCGCATGTAAATGTGCAGATGGTTGGAGTATCTAAAGCAATTCTGGTAAAGGTCTTGCCGCATTGTCCCAGTAAGCACATTTATAACAGGTAGTCCATGTACCCAGCCCAAAGCAGGATGCAAAACGTATTAGATGTGGCTCATTTCAGACCTGGTCCCTGGCTTCAGGCTAGTGCACCGGGCATTTGGGAATATGAGACGCTGTGACACAAGACAGGTGTGCACACAAGTGCAGACATACAATTAATGCCATAGAGCAGCTGCTGCATGTGATCTGAATACATCCTTTTCCTCTTTTGGAACTGGAGCCACGTAATGAGGCACTTCAGGCAACGCAATGAAAGGGCAACAGAGGCATTACAGGTGTGGCTTTAAAGTTATTTTAAAACAGCTTCTGTATTTCTGCTTCATTTTCATTTAAGGCAGAACCAGAACATTTCTCTCTACATATATCTTCTCTTTGCTTTCTCTAACTCTAAGTGGGGCAACTGGCTGGCTGAACGAACGTATGCGGCTTTGGAGGCAAAGAATCTCTGGTCAAGCAAGGTCACTGATGACTCAGATACAAATTAGAGTGGTCACAATTGAGGAAGGAGGGGTGTATCCATTTAGGCTAAAACCCAAAATAGCAGGGGTCTCATGTAAAAGAAGACCAAAGGCAGGCAGTCTATGCCTGGTGGACTGCTACTTCTCTCTTGCTACTCCACCACACTCAACATGCAGCTTCCACCTCATTGCTTCATTGCTTCAAGACGGCTGCATGGGCTCCAGCCATTATGTCTGGATTTTAGCCAGCAGGAAAGATGGCAGGGAGAAGAAACACATGCCCCACCCTATAAGGTTGTTTTTTAAAAGCCTCACACAACATTTCCACCTGCCTCATACAACATTTCCACCTGCATCCCATCAACCAGAACTTAGTTGCATGGCCCCACCTAGTTTCAGGGCAGCTAGAGAATATAGTCCTTATTCTGGGCAGTCACGTGCCCAGCTATGCACCAGTGGCTCTATTGTGAAGCAACAAGGGGAGAACAGATATTGCGGGTCTCTGCCATAAGGAATTAGCCAAAGGTACAAATGCACGAAGGAGCCTGGCATAGTTCTTCTTTAAGTGGCACAATTTCCCCTGCTTGTCTAGAAAAGGAAGTTGAGTCTGTGTTAGCAGAGGACAATGTCCTATAATGCTTACCAGGCCCCACCAGTATAGGAAACTAACTCCCCTTTCAGCCTCTTATCTGGTCCTTATGGGTTTGTATTCACACCTTTATTAAGGAAGAGCCATATTCTGACATCTATTCTCCGTTTTTCTTCCTGGAATCACCTATAAATCTGATTCTCAGTGACATCAATCCAGACCAGCACCCACCAGAAACCTCTAGGTGCTGCAACTAGGAGCTGTGACCATCCTCCTCATGGCCCCAGTGCTTGCTGCCCTAGTTCTGGTATGTAGGGGAAGTGGACCATCAAGGGAGCAGAGGGAGCCCTGCAGCCCACTGGGCCTATATGGACCATGGAGGCACCAGTGCCAGGGGATGGCTGCCACACTGCCAGGGAACGGGGCCAAGGTGGACACTAGAAGACTCTCTTCTTTCTCTGGAGCAAAGCTGCTCGTATTATGCACAACAGCAGAGTCCTGACACCAGTAGGGCTATCAGATCCCCTCAGCGGCAGGCTGAGGCAGTCAGTGGCCAGACCCCACAGACAACCTGATCTGCTTTAAATTGAGCTGTGCTCCTCATCAGCTGGATGACTCACGTAGGTTACATGATCTCTTTGTGCCTTAGTTTCCTCATCTATAGAATAGGGGTATACTAGTTTCCTGTGACTGCTGTAACAGATTTACAATCTATATAACAATTATCTCAAATTTGGTGGCTTAAAACAACAGAAATTTATTCTCTTGCAAATCTGGAGACCCAAAGTCTGAAACCAGTATCACTAGACTGAAATAAAAATGTAGGCAAGGCACTGTTCCCTCCAGATGCCTTAGGGGAGGACCCCTCCCTCACCTCATCCAGCTTCTGTCCAAGCCGGAGCACCTTGGCTAATGGCTTCAGCCCTCCAGTCTCTGCTCCACTGTCACATCGCGTTCTCCTCTGTGCACCTGTGACCTCCCCTACCCCCCTCTCATAAGGGCCCTTGTGATGGCACATAGGACCCACCTGGATAATCCAGGATGCTCTCCCCACCTCCAGACCCTTAACATCACATCTGCAAAGACGTTTTTCCATATAAGGCAACATTTACAGGTTCTAGGAATCAGCACCTGATACCTTTGGAGGCTGTTGCTTAGTCTACTCCATAAAAATAGTACCAACCTCAAAAGGTTGTGGGGAGGATCAAATGGGCCAATATACATAAAATGCTTAGAACAGGGTCAGGCACATTGAATCACTATGAAAGTGTTGGATCTTGGATCTTATTATCTCTTTTAACAGGTAAATGGTAAAAAAAAAAAAATTAAAAAATTAAAAAAAATAAAGATAGAGCCAGGGGAATTAGGTCTGCAGATGGCTAGTTCAGAGACCTTTCTGCTAACTCCCCTCGTCCTTCTACAAAACCTACTTTTGAGCCCCAGGTTTCACTGAAGAGATCCTGGAATCAGCAGGACCGTAAACACTTGCAAATCAGTACTCCCCAAATGCTCAGGCATACTTTCAAAATGCCTGCTCAGCCAGGGAGCAGTGGCTCACGCCTACAATCCCATCACTTTGGAGGCCGAGGCAAGAGGATCACTTGAGGCCAGGCTGGGAAACATAGTGAAGTTCCATCTCTACAAAAAATTTAAAAATTAGCCGGATGTGTTGGTGCACACCTGTAGTCCCAGCTACTCGGGAGGCTGAGGCAGGAGGATTGCTTGAGCCCAGGAGTTTGAGGTTGCAACCCTGTCTCAAAAAAGAGAAAAAAAAAGAACAGAAAATGCCTGCTCTTTGGCTGCACTATCTTTTCATCTCTAGTCTACTCCCTCTCCACATTTTTGGCTCGATCTGCCAATTGCTATTTCTTTTATACGCACAAAGATAACCAGGTCTAGTCAAAGCAGATAGAGACAGTATTGTGTGAAAGTGATGACAGGACTTGAACAAAGTATAAATTTTTTTAAACTTGGGAAATATGGGGGGGGGTGTTGTATACAAGAATATATATTTATTGATAAACATAATTTTCTGCATTCAGAGTAGGCTAGGTTATGCCTAGGTTAAATTACTTACCCAAGGTCATACAATTTCAAATTGACCCCCAAATTTCAGTGGCTTATTACACCAATTTTTTTTTGTTCATTCATGTCTCTACCAATGTGGGTTGTGTGTATGGTAGCCTCTGCTCCATGTGGTCACTCAGGGGCCCAGGCTGAGGGAGCATCGCTGGTCACTATGGCAGGAGAATGTGCTTTGCTCAAAAGTCACACATGGCACTGTGCTTATTGTCCACACCTAACTGTAAGGGGGGTAGGAAATGGAGAAGAGAACATAGCTATTCCATGAGCAATAAATGTCTCTCTTGCAGTCGCACAAAGAATTGAAATGTACTCCCTTTCTGTTCTAGAATGGCTTCACATGGGAAACAGGGTCTGGGCCGTAAGAATCGAGAACTGTAGAAACACGACTGATCCACTTGCATTCATATTTGTGTGTAATGGATATTATCAGACTTGCACTGCCTTTTATGTCTCTACCTTAAGTGCTTCCATCTCCATTCTGACAGATTTTTTTAAAAATCAAGAAAACACATTTTCTCCTAAATTTTTCCTGAAACAGCTGGCAGTGTGACCTGTGCTGTAGACTTTATCCTGACCAGGACAAGCAACATGTGAAAGTTAAAAAGTGTCCACCCTTTGCCACTCTCTGAGCAGGCAGGTGGGGCTTCGTCAGCACTTACCCACTGGCGTGTCTACACCCACCCTCCCCTGCTCACCCCACCCCACCACTCCCTCCCTCTGGCAGCCCATAGTGTGTATTCAGTCCTGGGCAGAAATCTGATAACTGGGTTTGCAGTTCTTTCTTTGAAAGGAAGGTACAAAAAGCACTAAACCTGAAACTTAGAAGTAAAAGACTTAAGACCTCAAACAGCTTGAAATCATGTCCTCAAATCCTCCTTTGCCATCAATCTACAAAGTCCCAGTTCAAGCAGTGCTCACCTGAGCATTGAGGGCTTGGTAAAATGATCTCAGGGCAGTGGAGAGAGGTCTGCTCTGCATCTAATTTGGGCCAAAGGAGAAATGTGTTGGTGACCCTGGCAGGGTAGGGCGGTGCATGGAGTTATTTCACAGGGCGCCTGCTTCCATGCAAACCCCAAGCATAGCCTTAAACTGAGTAAAGAATAGTACAACCCTCACGTAGGGGCTCTGCCAGATGTTTTGATATTTGGGCTGATTGCAGGCTTTAGAATGGCAGGTTTCAAGATCTGCTATTCTACAAAAGAAAACTGTCATGAAAAAAGGGAGCTTCTCAGAAATAAAATTCCAAGCAGAGAGAGATGAATTGGCCTATTGTTGGGGAAAGAGATGGCACCTTTAGAAGCCTGCACGTGCATCCTGCTGGTCTGCCTGTGGCCTCTCGGACCTTTCTCGGACCAGGCCTGCTTTCCCCTGGCATCCGGGAGGCCTGGGATTAGTCATCGTCCCTTCCTTGTCAGCCTGCACCCCCCACCCCAGGTCAGTTTCCTCTCTCGTCCAAATCACTGGCTGAGTTGGACAGTCTTGAAGCTTAATTGTTTTTCTTGCCACTCCCACAAATCTGCATTTAACCCCTTTTGGATTAAAGCTTTTTATTGGAAATTTACTGAGAAAAACAGACAGGATCAGACACATGCAATTATGAAGAAATCCCAGAGGTTCCAAACATTGCAGGGGCCTTACAGCTGCCGTCCTCTCCAGGGACACTGAGGTCAGCTGCCCCCACCCCCGCCCCAAACCCTTGGCCCCACCACAGCCTTGCCCTGCGCCCGGCACCTGCTTGGGAGTGGCTGTCCAGGTGCGGGAGGTGTGAGTTCGGGCACAGGTGCTAGTCGGAGTGCCAGCCTGCCCTGGTCACAGGTGAAGGTGTCCATCCCAGGGAATTCCAGATGAGTGGTTTTACTTCAATGAGATACTTTCTCCACAAATGAAAGTCACCTTCAGGGGCTTCCTCATAGGACCTTAAAGTGTAGATACGCTTTACAGGGGGCTCAAACTTTAGAGATAGGAGGAGGGACACAGAGCAGAATACTGCTGTAAAGGAGGACATGGGGTGATCTCCAGCCTAAATGGCCCTTGCTAACTCAGATGCCCAGAGCAAGCCAGGTGACAGAACCAGGCTGCCTCGAGTCCATATGGTGTTTTTGGGTCACGAAGGCAATGGGACCCTTCTGGGAGATTCATCCCCACTGCAGGGCCACTGCTCAGGAAGCAAAGCCTGGGGACGTTGTGGAGCCCTTCGTGCACATGGCACGCCCGCCCTCTGTGCATGGGCCCGGTGCAGCAGCAGGGAGGGCTGTGGGGCTCACTTTCACTGGGGCTGTCACTCCAGCCACATGGCGACGTGGACCCGATGTTACCAGATTCTTCCACTTTTCAAGAGACACTAAGCGCTCAGACTATAATGTAAACTCTCCTGATTTATAAATGTAGGTAACTGTTTCAAATATTTAAAACACTATGTGGACCCAACAAAAAATAATTAACGGGCTCTGAAGCAGAAGGTCAGGGAACCCAGGCCCAGAATGTGCTCGGGCTAGAGAAAAGCACTAAAGGCGACAACAGTGGGGCTTTAGCGTATGGGACAGATAAAGAAGGCAAGCGAAGGGAGAGTAGGCCTTTCACTGGGGACGGACCATGAAGAAAACAGTTAGAATGTCGGAATGCTCTGCTTTTATCTTGTTTCTGTGCCTTCTGTTAAGAGGAAGGTTGGAGAGGGTGGAACAGGCTAAGAGTGAAATGAAGGTTAATGTAGAAAAAGCGTCTTCAATAGTCCAGACTTCTGGCCTAGCGAATCCATCATGAGAGCTAGTACGTGTGGTGCATGCAATGTACCAGGCACCCTTCTTGGCATTTTAACTCATTTAATCCTATCAATAACCCTATTCCATGGGTCTTGCTATAATCCTTATTTTACAGATGAATAAATTGAGGCACAGAGAGGTTAAATCACTTCCTCAAGGTCACACAGCTAGCAAACGGCAGAGCTGAGACTTGAGCCCAGGCAGTCTGGCTCCAGACCACATGTTCTTAAACCACTACAGCCTCTTGGCATGAGAAAAACACAGACAGGACTCTCAGCTTCAGAGGTCATCTGTGAGAATCCTGGAGACAGGGAGGGACCAGAAGACTGAAGAGAGACATAATGTGTCCTGATTTTTTATAAAAAGTTTTAAATGAAATATATTCACATAAAAAACATAGACAATGATACAATGCTATACCTGCTCACCCACCACCTAGCTTAAGAAGTAAAAGTTTCGGGCACTTGTTGCCTGTGGCCCTTCTACACCCATTCTCTTTGCTCCCTTCTCACTCCCTGCGCTATGTTGGCCGCATCTGTGTGTGTTCGTAAACAACGGATCAAATAATTGGGCAAGTGTTTAAACTTTATATAAATGGTATGTTGGCCGGGTGCCAGTGGCTCACCCCTGTAATCCCAGCACTTTGGGAGGCGGAGGCGGGAGGATTACTTGAGGCCAGGAGTTTGAGACCAGCCTGAGCAAGAGTGAGACCCCATCTTTACAAGAAATCGGAAAATTAGCTGGATGTGGTGGCTGCACCTGTAGTCCCAGCTACTCGGGAGGCTGAGGCAGAAGGATCGCTTGAGCCCAGGAGTTTGAGGCTGCAGTGAGCTATGATGATGCCACTGCACTCTAGCCCAGGTGACAGAGCAAGACCCTGTCTCAGAAAAAAAAAAATGGGACTGTATTTTATGTAGGCTTCAGAAACTTCTATTTTTTTCAACCCTGGTTTTTGAAATTGAGCTACGCCAATACATGGAGTTCACATTCATTCATTTTTTGGTGCACTTTTTTATTGGAGCATAATTTCCATTAATAAGGTGGACAAATCTTCAAGGTATAGCTCAAGGAATTTTTCACAAAGTGATTACATCTGTGTAACCATCATTTAGCTTAAAAAATTATGCACCGTATTACCAGGACTTAGAAGTCTTCCTCATGCCTCCTCTTGTGTTCATTCATTTTAATTGTTAAGTAGTATCCCATTGTATAAATGTATCATGATTTATTTTTTAATCCATTTTCTTGTTGAACATTTGTTTGCACCTTTTCTCTTAATAAACAACGTGTGAACATTTGGGCTTATCTCAGGTGTGTACCTAGGTGGTGTCTCGCTACAGGGTGGGGTCCACATGTCTCCAGCTTGACTCCGTCTTGCCCAGAGCATCCTGATTCTCACTCCACAGCAAAGTGTAAGGGTTCCCTTCCTCCGTATCCTCGCAGCACTTGGGACGGTCAGACTTTTATAGTTCCTAACCTGAAGAGTGTGAAATGGTTTCTCATCAAGATTTTAATTCGCGTTTCCCTGATTAGAAATGAAGTCAAGCATCTTTTCATACTTTTACAGGCTATTTAGGTTTCCTCTTCTGTGAATTGCTTACTCATGTCCTTTGCCAGTGTTTCTGTTGGGTTGTTTATCTTTTTCTTACTGATTTATAGGAGTTCCATATATAATCTGAGTACTATTCTCATGTCAATGATATATCAGGGTAGATGCTTTACTTCAATTTTCAAAAGAGGAAAGAGGATTAGTTTTAGGAGTGATAAACCTTTGAGTTGGTTATAAATTTCTAGCAGAATTCTAGAACAGATTATTAAGTGGATGATTTGTGAGCATTGAGAATGGAAAGTCGTGATCATTGGGTGGGACCCAGATTACAAAAAAACAAGTCATACCAGACTCTCAGCCTTGTCTAGGTAGGGTTTCACCTGCCAACCATTACCATCTGGGCGACACTTAAATTATGAGCCACAAAGTGCTTTACATACATTATCTCACAGCAGCCGGTGAGATGGATATCGTGGTTATCCTTATCGTACAGACGAGAAGAGTGAGGCTCTAAGTCGCTCAGCGGCATAGAGACTGGGGAAGAGCGCTGGCCTGGCAGACCAGGGGAGCGCTGAGGTATTTGTGCTGGTGTTTCAGCGAGGCCTTTCACCTCAGCCTTCCAAACATGCGGAGATATATGGGCTGAATCGTAGACATTAGATGGGTAAAGTTACTGTGTCCTACAAGTTTCAATCCTACAGGAATTTTCTGGAGACCTGCACCTGGGCTCTGTCCTGACCCATTCAATAAGCTCATCAATGTCTTTTTAAAAATTAGAGACAACATGCAAATCATCCTTGTAAATGGCTTGAAACTGAATTAAGATTTTTAAAAAATTTAAAAGTCTGCCAGTTTGAACCAAATGCAAATTCCTGGAGATACATGAAAAGAGGTCTGTCCAAATCTCCTTCCCTTGTCCCCTCCCCAATTCCAAAGACCCAACCAGGGAGGAGGCGAGAGGGACATTTTTAAGGGGGCCAAGAGAGGCTGGGGCATCCCATCAGGGTAGGACAGAGCAGAAGGAGCCAGAGGCTGAGTCTGAACCCAAGGGAGAAAGGAGAGTTAACACAAGCTGAGTCCCAAAGACAAGGGCAGTGCCAGAAAGGGCACCTGAGGCCAAGGGCCAGAGGACAAGGGGGTGCTGGAGAGGCATGGGGCTGGCTGGGAGGTAGGGAGGGTCAGTGGGTCCTCAGAAGGAGACAGAGGAGTGGTGGCCGAGTGCCCTGGACTCCCTTAAACATACCAGGTGAGGGCTGGCAGGTCTTAGGAGAAAGAAAAAGCTGCACACATGGTGGGTGTCACACACAGACAGGAACAGGCCTTGTCCAGGAGGCCACTCATCCACTACGTTGTAGGAAACGTCCACAGACCCAGGTTGGGCCAGACGAACACCCTGGTCATTCCAACACAGATCCTTCAATTCAGTGTGGGAGGGACAAGTAAGGATCATGTTCAAGAAGCACCTGCCTTGGGTAGAGACAGAGTGCACGGGTAGGAAGGGGATGAAGTCTCCCACCTACCGTGAGCCCAAGGGGACCCTGGATACCTCCTTAAATATCCCTCTCAGAGAGAGGAGAAAAAGTATTTGAGAAGGGTGTCAGGACTAATTTCCTTTCTTTTTTTCTTCAGATCATAAAAGTGATAGACATTCATCATCACTTTGGCAAATACCGTAAATTAGGAAGAAAATAAAAATTTCCCATACTCCTATCTATCTACAGAGGGCTGTTACTGTTTTAGCACATAGTCTATTTCCAGGCCTAAGTATGCCTGTAGATAAACTTTCCTTTGTTTGTTTTTCCAGATTGGGATCATTTTGTATGCTTTTTGCACTTAACTCTCTGCTATAGTGTGAATGTTTGTGTCCTCCCCAAATTCATATGTTAAATCCTAACCCTCCAAGGTCTTGGTGTTAGAAGGGGGACCCTTGGGGAGGTGATTAGGTCATGAGGGCAGAGTGGTTGGAATGGAATGAGTGCCCTTAGCAAAGAGACCTGGAATGCTCCCTAGTTCCTTCCCTCAGGTGCAGACAGAGCCAGAAGGCGCCATCTATGAACCAGGATGCCAGGCTTCACCAGACACAGCATCTGCCAGCACCTTGATCTTGGACTTCCCAGCCTCCTAAACTGCGAGAAATAAATTTCTGTTGTTAATAAGCTTCCCAGTTTATGGTACATTGTCATAGTAGCCTGAATGGACTAAGACACTGTCTGTCGTGTCTTATGAGCATTTTCCCACATTTTTCAACCACTTAATTTGTAATGGTCACATAACACTCCATCATATGAATGTATCATAATTTATTTAACAGATTGTTAGACATACATTAATATAAATCTTGAGATATAATCTGGGTATTAATCTAGACAAACAAGCTCAAATGCTTTAGCTCTGCCCTTGGGAAACTGTCAGAAGCTGTAAAGGCAGCTGCATGCTGGGACAGTCCTGGAGGCCACCGCATACAGGTGTGCTGGGTGACAGCGCCCCTGTGGCATCCTCAGCTGTCAGAAGGACGGTGCCCCAAGGCCGACAAACAATCAAGCTGTGTGTTCAGAAGTACAGCCCCTGAGTATAGCCCACCACCCTCTCAAGATGGTGCAGCAGGCCTTGTGGGCCTATGGACTGGATCCTCGCAGAGGTCCCAGCCTCCAGGCAGCCATCCCAACACGGTCACCCCGATCTGCTCTCTCCATCCTTTCCATGGATGTTACCCCTTCTCACCACACCCAGCTTTGCTGTGGTCAGCAGACTCCCCTATCTTCAGCCCTTCTCTGCATGTCCCTCACATCTGTGGGCTGAACCCGAGGCACAGCTTGCCTTGGAGCCTCCTCCACTGCCATTTCCAAGTTGTGTCTCTCTTTTTTCTTTAAAACCCACTGATTACTTGAAGCTGTGCCATCCAGCTCCATCATATCCTACCTCTCCGCGTCACTGCCTTCTCCAGCCTCTGACTATTTCCCCTTTCATTACAACCCTAGTTCTGGCTCCCTGGTTTCCCCCCAACATTTACAGTGACTTTTACATCCAACGCCAGAGCTTCTAAGTGTTCCTGTGTTAGTTTCCTAGGGCTGCTATAACAAATTACTTCAAACTGGGTGAAATGTATTCTCTCACAGCTCTAGAGGCTAGAAACCCAAAATCAAGGCATGGCCAGGGCCAAAGTACCTCTGGAGGCCCTAGGGAAGAAGCCTTCTTCACCTCGTCTAGTTCCAGGGGGCTCCAGGTGTTCCCTTGATTTGTGTCTGTGTAACGCCAATCTCTTCACAAGGCCTTCTCCTGTGGGTCTACATCTTCTCTTTCTTTTTATTATAAGGACACTTATTGGATTTAGGACCCACCTGGATAATCCAGGATGATCTCATCTCTAGATCTTTAACTTAATTATTATATCTGCAGAAACTCTTTTTTCAAATAGGTCGTAGTTCCAGGGTCACAGTTTCTAGGGCATAGACATGTCTTTTTAGAGGCCACCATTCAACCCACTTCAGGGCCTTATCCTGTTTCCCACCCCAGCCACTCCAGTCTCATGGCCACACCATAGACTCTGTCAATTCTTCACTGAAACAGAAAAAATAACCCCAAAATGTATATGGAACCACAAAAGACCCAGAATAGCCAAAGCCATCTTGAACAAAAAGAACAAAACTGGAGGAATCACATTACCTGACTTCAAATTATACTACAGAGCTGTAGTAAGCAAAACAGCATGGTAGTGGCATAAAAACTGACACATAGGCCAATGGAACAGAATAGAGAACCTAGAAATAAATCCACACATTTATAGTGAACTTATTTTCGACAAAGAGGCCAAAAGCATACAGTGGGGAAAGGACAGTCTCTTCAATAAATGGTGCTGGGAAAACTGGATATCCATATGCAGAAGAATGAAACTAGACTCTTATCTCTCACCATATAAGAAAATCAAATCAAAATAGATTAAAGACTTAAATCTAAGACCTGAAACTATGAAACTACTAAAAGAAACATCTGGGAAATGCTTTAGGACATTGGTCTGGGCAAGGACTTCTTGAGTAATACACCCAAAGCACAGGCAACCAAAGCAAAACTGGACAAATGGGATCACATCAAGCCAAAAAGCTTCTGCACAGCAAAGGAAACAATCCACAAAGGGAAGAGACAACCTACAGAATGGGAGAAAATACTTGTAAACTTCCCCTCTGACAAGGGATTAATAACTAGAATATATAAGGAGCTCCAACAACTTGATAAGAAAAAAATCAAATAATCCAATTAAAAAATGGGCAAAGGATCTGAATAGACATTTCTCAAAAGAAGACATACAAATGGCCAACAGGTGTATGAAAAAATACTCAATATCATTAGTCATCAGAGAAATACAATGAGACATCATCTCATCCCAGTTAAAATGGCTTTTATCAAAAAGATAGGCAATAATGAATACAGGCAAGGACGTGGAGAAAGGGGAACGCTCGTATACTGTTGGTGGGAATGTAAATTAGTGCAACCACTGTGGAGAACAGTGTGGAGGTTCCTCAAACAACTGAAAATAGAACTACAATATGACCCAGCAATCCCACTGTTGGGTGTATATCCAAAGGAGGAGAATTCATTATATTGAAAAGATATCTGCACGCCCATGTTCATTGCAGCAATATTCACAATAGCCAAGATATGAAATTAACCTAAGTGTACATCAATGGATGAATGGATAAAGAAATTGTGGTATACATGCACAATGGAATATTATATAGCCACAAAAAAGAATGAAATCCTGCCATTTGCAACAACATGGATGGAACTGGAGAACATTATGTTAAGTGAAATCAGCCAAGCACAGAAAGACAAATCTCACATGTTCTCACTCATATGTAGGAGCTAACTATTTAAAGCAATTGATCTCATGGAGACAGAGAGTAGAATGACGGTTACCAGAGGCTGGGAAGGGTATCGGGTAGGGGGGATAAAGTGGGGATTGTTAATGGCTGCAAAAATATAGTTAGATAGTTAGATAGAATGAACAATATTTGATAGCACAATACAGTGACTAAAATCAACAATAAGTTAGGTTACACTTTAAAATAACTAAAACAGTGGAATTAGAATGTTCCTAACACAAAGAAACGTTAAATGCCTAAGGTGATGGATACCCCAATTACCATGATTTGATTAATTTACATTGTATGCCTGCATCAAAACATCAGATGTACTCTATTAAGATACACAACTATTATGTAGCCATAATAATTAAAAATTTAAACAACTTTTTTTAAAAAAGCATCTCCATCACCTCCAAAATGTCGATCTTGGCCAGGCAGAGTGGCTCATGTAATCCCAGCACTTTGGGAGGCTGAGGCAAGAGGATTGCTTGAGGCCAGGAGTTCAAGACCAGCCTGCACAACATAGTGAGACCTCATCTCTACAGAAAATACAAAAATTATCCAGGTATGGTGGCACATGCCTGTAGTCCTAGCTACGGGGGAGGCTGAGGAAGGAGGATCCTTTGAGCCCAGGAGTTCGAGGCTGCAGTGAGCTACGATTGTGTCACTGCAGTCTAGCCCAGGCAACAGAGCAAGACCCTGTCTCAAAAATAAAATAAAATAAAACAAAACAAAATAAAACAGTAAAATAAAATGTCAATCTCAAACATCCTCCCAGCTCTCCTGTGCCCCAGGACCCCATTCCAAGAGCTCTCATCCACTGATGTCCCTTCCTGTGCCTTCTCCACCCCTCCCTCATCACTGCCCTCCTTAACCAGCTTAGATCACAGGATCCGTCCCTGTATCCTCTTCCTGGCAGACTTCCTCGACACCCTTGCTCCTCTCTTGTCTAAGTCATACTCATCCGGCAAAACCCTAACCTTGACTGATTCAAATATTGACCTGGCTACCCTTAAGCCACTGACCATGACAGGGAAAAAAAAAATCACAATTGGCTGGGTGTTGTGGCTCACACCCGCAATCGCCGCACTTTGGGAGGCCGAGGCAAGAGGATTTCTTGAGGCCAAGAGTTCAAGACCAGCCTGAGCAAGAGCAAGACCCCATCTCTACAAAAAAACAGAAAAATTAACCGGGGGTGGTTGCGTGCGCCTGTAGTCCCAGCTACTCGGGAGGCTGAGGCAGGAGGATCATTTGAGCCCAGGAATTTGAGGTTGCAGTGAGCTACGAGGACACCACTGCACTCTACCCAGGGCAACAGAGCAAGACCCTGTCCTAAAAAAAACAATCACGCAATCAGGCTGATTTCACTTTAACTTTATGACCACAACCTCCAACGGGCGCTACTTGGCTACCCATTCCGTTTCCATTGAGAGTTTACTTTCTCCCCAGCAGCAATTACATACTTTTTCTCTCTCCACCTCTCCAGTAGTTAACTGACGACCTGCCTCACAGGGGAGTTGAGTGAATGGACACCCTGAGAGGGGAGCTCAATTCCCTCCTCATCTCCAAACCTACAAAAAGACCCACAGCCACACCTGGCTTGTCACACTACAAGCACCCTACTTCTTCCAAGAGCCAGCCCTTCCCAGGGCTCACTCCAGAACGGGAGCTCACGACAGCGGCAACCCTGTGTGGGCTGTTCGGTGACGTTCTGCGACTCGCACCCCGAGCAACGCCCGACACACGGAAGTTCTAAATGTTGGCTGAATGAAGGACTTCCCTCCTCCAGCATCTCCCTTTCCCCCGCCCCTCAGTCTCTTCTCCACTGCATCATCCCCACTAACATACACACGTGTGCTGGAACCTCCCGCCGGTAAATCCAAAGTCTTCCTGGGACTCCACGGGCCCTCAGCTTCTCCTGCGTTTCTCCATCCCGCTTCACGGCAAGGCTTCTCCAGCAAGTGGTCTGCAGCACATTAACATCTCTACTTCTCCACCTACTCTTTGACCCACTCCTTTGCCTGCTGCTCAATCTCCTCCAGCCTGGCTTCTGGCGTCCTCATGCCCCTGACACTCCCTTTGTCAAGGGCGTCAGTGACCTCCATGCTGTGAAATCCAACTTCATCTCATGTAACCTTCCTGCAAGGGGAAGCACAGCTGTCCACTCCCTTGTCCTGAACACTCTCCTCTCTTGCGGTGCACGTGATACAATATACAGCTTTTTCTCCCATCCCACCAGACACTTCAGTCCGCCTCCTCCGCTGGGTCACCCCCTCCCTGGTCTCTGGGTACGACTTCTCATTCTTCTCTATCAGCTTCTTTTTCCCGGGTGCTTCCATCCACGGCTTTAAACACCACCCATTTGCTGATGACCTCCAAATGCATTCCTTTATCTGAATCTAGATTCTCAAACAATCCAAACACCGGCTTGCTACCTTCTGTGGCTATTTCAGGGGCCTCTCAAATGTAACGTTTCTTAATGTTACCCTTGATTCTCACCCACCCACCCAACACTTCCCCGCATCAGGCCTCAGAAAATGGGCCACCACCTTGCTCATAGCTCAGGCCCCACAACTAGCATCATCCTTGTGGGAGTGTTTCTGGAGATAAAGTCCTAGACCAGGAAGTGCTGGGTCAAAAGGCTTGCGCCACTTCTTAAAAGTATAGAGATCAGAGATCGTTGCTGCCTATTCATCATGAATAACACAGGAGGATTTGAAGCCCCTGACTTTATCAGCTCTGAAGTTATAATGATTTCTTTTCTAAGTGGGTAGTTTCCTTTACCTGGAACTTTTCCCTACTCTGAGGCATTGGCGAATCGGCTAGGGTTCTTAGATATGAGAAGTGGATACCAAACTCTGGCTGATACAAATAGAAAAAAATGAAGTAAAAGGATACTGGGTAGCTCACAGAGCCACTGGGGAAAATGAAAAACTGTGGGAATGAAGCAAGCCCTGAGGCCAGAACTCAGCCAAAACCATGCCCTGGAACCCGCCTGTGAGGCTTCTGTCCATGCCAGATTCTGAACGTGGTCACTGCTCTGTTGCCAACATTGTCACTGCCTGAAAAACAGTCTCCTCATCACTGACTCAACTCTACTAATGCAAGGTTCAAACCCTGAGAGGATGGCTCTGCCTGGCTGAGCCTGGGTCAGAGCCTGTGTCCTGGCTTCCTGGGAGCTGGGACAGGGCAGATGGGTCATTTCAATGGCCTCCCCTAAGACTTATTAGGTGTCGCCTCCGGGCAGCCTCAAAGATTACCGTCACCCACAACACTCGTCCTGGGGGATTCCCAGATTTCATTGCCTTTCAACAGAAACAGCACTGGACCTGTCAGCTCTGTTACAGACACCACTGGGGGCTTTGGACAGGGAGCATGGCTGGGGCGGTGTGTGGCATCATGTTTAATTATGTAGTTCCAGAGTTCTGGCCACCAGTCTGTCTTGTCTGTCTGTCCTGCCAGCAAGTTCTACATTTGGCGTGTCAGTGGCTGTCTTCATGTCCCTGCTGGGCCTCTCCTCCAATGTCATAACAGTGAATATATTGTCCACATTTTTGCCTCTCTTTTATCAGACAGGCTGAGCGCATTTTGCAAACATTAATAGGTGACTAGACATCAGTACACAGTTGGGAATAAATCGGGAACTTCCTCAGCTGGATTCTTCTTGTTTTCTCCTTCTGCCCATCAAAGGGTGGGGTGGGGCAGGGAGGGGCCGGACTCCCCTTTCTTTCTAGCATTACCTTACCATTCCACCACCACCCCTGGCACTTACAGTGGAAACTTGCCGCTTCCATTTCTAACTATATGGGTAATCTACTTTCATTTTGGCGACTGGTCTAGTCTTTTTTTCCATGAGGCTGGGTGATGAGGTTTGCCCTGGTTTCTGAGGTCTCATGTTCACCAGCAGTAAGCCAGGCCTCCTTTTTACCCCTGTTTTTTTTCTCAAAGAAGAAGAAACCAAGGCAGGTATTTAGCAAAGGCGGCCAAGACTGAAGCTGTTGTTCTCAGAGTGTAGTCCGCAGGTCACCCACATCAGCAACATCCGAAGTGCACATTAAAAATGACTCCACCCTACTCCCATCCACGAAATCAGTGTCTTTGGCAGCAGAGCCAAGGAAACCGCATTTTTATTAAGGTCCCAGATGACACTCTCATTTGAAAACCGCTGGCCCAGAGCAGCCGTAGGAATCAGAGCAGTAACGCGATTTGAAGTCACAGGCCTGTCTGTATCTCTCCATGGTAAGTGATGTCAAATGGATGCAATGGGCTGCCAGTGGACACTTTTGGGGGCTTTTCCCATTTATTTCACAAGTATTTGATGATCACTTATTATGTGCAAAATCCACACCAGAAAATATTCAGGAAATTCTCAGTCTAAAAATTAGAGAGAGAGAGAGAGAAAGATATACAAATAAATTGCATTAACCCAACTGTTTTTCTGTCTTCTAAAATTAGGGAGTTGAAGAGATGGAGTTGGAGGGTCTTCTAGTTTCTAGTTCCACTTTCCTACAATTTATGAAGCAGTGGATTTAGCCATGACCACTCCCTAGATGCTCTTCAAAAAAATTTCAAACACATGCAAAAAAGCACAAAAAATAATTTAGCGGATGCCCACATGCCAACCACCAATATTGAACACATTTTAACATTTTGCGATACTTCCTTCATGCAGTTTTTAAAGGACAAAATCTTCAAAGACACAGAGTCCCCAGTGTGCCATCACATTTACCTCCCTCCCATGCTTCCTCTCCAGAAGTAATGATCCTGAACCTGGTATGTGTTCTGTACCCATGGTTTTATATCACACTGGTAGCTTGAAATTGGCCGTGGTGAGAGTATCTACCTCTAACACTACAAATCAGGGCTTGATTTATTGTTTTGTTGATCAACTAGATCAAGGGTCATCAAACTTGTTCTGTAAAGGGCCAGATAGTAAATATTTTAGGTTTTGTGATCCATACAGTTTCTGTTATAACTACTCAACTCTGCCCCTGTAGTGCAAAAGCAGCCATAGACCATAGGTAAACAAATGGGTGTGGCCATGTGCCAATAAAACTTTATTTCCAAAACTGGCTGTGAGCCACATTTGGCCCACTGGCCATAGTTTGTCAACCTCTGGTCTAGAATTAAGAAAGTGATGAGAAAATGTTAATAATGCAGAATAAATTTAAAAGTGTGTCATATCTAATGCTAAAGCTTTAAGAGGTTTCAACTTGATCAATATAATTTATATAAGCATGAGAAATAGTTTAACAGTAGATCACATACCAGATTTTATGACAATAAACTTTTTGGGAAAAGAGTTAGCAGATTACAATGCAGCTCTATTTGTCAAATTATGGTTGAATTGCAACCATTGGTTGATTACAGATACAAATGTTCTGCAAACTCAACAAAAACATTCAGTGAGAAACAATTGGCTATACTGACTTTAAATAAAGAGTATTATATATTTAATTGCTATTTGTAAATTGTATGTTATATACATCTTTTAGATCAATAAAATATATGATAATATATATATGGCTTTTATTTTTTTATTTTTCTTTTATTTTTTTTCTTTTAGCCATAAAACACTTTCTGATTTTCTTTTTTTTAAAAGCTGGTTGTTAAACATTTACCAGCACACCACAGGGGAATGGTCATCTTAACTCAGTCTGCCATGTTGTCAAAACTGCTGTTTAGATTCTATTGACTTAAAATTTCACATACATCTAGTACCTACAGCTAAAATGCACTTGAAATACCTAGATATTTTAATATTGCACATTATTTTTAAAAATCTCTGCCTTGAATCTAATTTCTTTCCTTTATAGTGCATACTGTATGCACCCTGTAGGCTGTGCTTTCCCGAGCCATATAATGAATACAGCAGAATGGAGATGAAACCTTCCTGGTAAATGTCCTTATGTCACCACCATATGGAATAGAACCAATGCCAAGAAACACTCACCTCTGAAGCTTCTTTGGCACACAGCCAGCAGAAGAGGGAGGCCTCAGAAGTGTCTTTGCAAAGATGAGATTATTAATATAAGATGCAACTGGAAGATTTTTTGTAGTTTGGGACCTATTTGGTTTTATAGAGTATCACTCTAAACAAATTTCTTTTCTAGTTTGTAATCTAAAATTTTGCAGTATGCTAATTTTATGATAATTACAAAGGAAACCTTGCTTTCTCCCCTGGTTTTCCAAGTTAAATTTTGAATTATTGGCCAGAGAAAGGGGGGAAAGGGGAAACTTTTCTTCACTGCCTTTGGTTTTTCTAAGTTTCCAGTTGTTGCAGGGTCAGAATTTACAGCCTGATGTGGGGCACTTTTACATATCATATTCTGCTAGAGAAAAAAATGGCACAAAATTTGAAGTGGCCCTGAGACTCAAAGCCCAAAGCTTTGACTTGGTGTCAGATTTAAAGATGAGGTTATGAAAAAGCATAATGCTTTTGACCTAAGATTCACTACCTTTTCTTATTGCAAAATATCAAGTGAACCTAACATTTCTTTATGAAAATATAAGTGAAATCTTGAGTGCTAGGCAGTGAATTCCTTGGGTACTGGGACCATGCCCCTCGTGCACCCAATAAATGCTTATTGGGTGAAGGAAGAAATGGAAAACAGGCAAGCCCAGAGGACTGGGTCTGGAAACTTCCAGATCAAGAGCCTTAATCTGAACCCCCACTCCTGAGGAAGTGACTCATAGCTGCTATCTCATGGTAAGTGAGAAAAATATGTGTTTCTATTAGCACATTACATAGAAGAGTAGTACTCGTCACGGGGGACGATGTGTGTTTTGATAAGTTCAATGTTTCATATAAATCTGCTGTCTGCCAACTCAGATGCTGGGCTGTCTCGGCATCAAGGTTTATCAGGCAACTTGAATTCCTTTCTTTACTGGTATGGAGGCTCAGGTGAAATTCCAAAAGCAGAAACTTCTTCACGGAACAAGCATTTATTAAGTACCTACTATGCACAGTAGGTGCAGTTAAAGCTAGGCCCTGGGTTGCAAGGATAAAAGACAAGAGTTGGAAGAATTAACACACAGTTACAACACAGAACTAGCAGGGTTGTTTATAGAGGCAGGCAGTAGGCACAGGCTTTGCAAAGAAGGGTGCACAACTCATAGCAGGGGGTCAGGGAGCATCTTCTAGAGGAGGTGACAAGTGAACTAAGAGTTGGAAGAAAAGGTCCAAGTATGCTAGGGTTTTAAACTTAAAAGACTCGCCCTTCCCTCCTGACTTCATGTGGTCCTACACTGTCTTTGGTTGGAGTCAGAGGATGTGATAGTTAATTTTATGTGTCAACTTGGCTAGGCCATGTTATCTATGGCACCCAGGTGTTTGGTCAAACACCAATCTGGTTGTTGTTGTAGAGGTATTTTTGTTTTTTCTGTGTTGTTTTATAGAGACAAGGTTTCATGCTGTCACCCAGGCTGGAGTCCAGTGTTGCAATCATAGCTCACTGCAGCCTCCAACTCTGGGCTCAAGCGATCCTCCTGTCTCAGTCTCCCAAATAGCTGGGACTGGTATTTTTAAGATATGATTTACATTTAAATCAGTAGACTTTGAGTTAAGCAGATTACTCCATAATGTGTATGTGCCTCATCCAATACATTGAAGGCCTTAAAAGACTGAGGTCCCTCAAAGAGGAAGAACTTCTGCCTCAATATGGTAACACAGAAATTCTGCCTGAGTTTCTAGTCTTTGGTCTCAAGACTGCAACATCAACTCCTGTCTAAGTTTCCAGCCTGCTGGCCAGCCCTACAAATTTCAGGTTTCCTGGCCCAACAATAGTGTGAGCCAATTCCTTAAAATCAATCAATCAATCTCTCTTCTCTCTCTCTATATATATTTTTTTTTTTTTTAAAAAGGGGGCTGTCCAGAAAGTATCCAGCTGTATAACTGTTTGCATTATATTAACAATGGCTGGGTACTTTCTGTGCAGCCCTTGTATATGATACATATACACACACACACATACACACACACACATATATATGTGCATCGTATTGGTTCTCTTTGTCTGGAGAACCCTGACTAATACAGACAGCTTTATCTTTAACCCATAGGGTTGGTGGGCTTGGGGGTCCTAGCCACGTGCCTTCAAAAAGGAACACAGACCACACAGCTACTATGGAGGAAATTAGCCCAGCCTACTCATGTCTTAATCCCAGCTCTGCTCCTCTGTGTCTTTGTTCCTGTTGGCCCATAAACTCTGGGGCATAATCAGCTCCCAGGCTCTCCTGGCAGCTTTTGCAATATTTGGTCCTTGGGTACCACTTCTCAGCCTGATACCCTCACCCCCAACTTCCCTCTTACCTGAAATCCCAATCTGCCACTTGGCAACTCCTGTCAGCCCTGCCCTTGGGGTAACCAGAGCAAAGAATGTCTGCACTGGCAGATTGTACACACTCAGTCACCCCAGGGCCCTTGGTAGGTAGATCCAGATAGCATACTGTGTTTTATCTGTGTAAGTTTGTATTTTGTGGCACTAGATGTTAGTTGGTGCCCCTCCAGTTACCAAGGGCACTGGGCTGATTGCTGTCATCACAATATATTTTAATTAACTGTGGTTCTCCTCTCCCTGCTCCTGACTGGAGGGAATAAACTGGGTCTTTTATCTTTGTTCCCTGGTGTCTGCCAGAATGCTGTGAATATAGCAGGTGTCTAATAAATGCTTGTTAAAATGTCAACAATAGATGAGGAGGATGAGGATGAGTGCTTAATATGTGTCAGACCTTATTCTAAGCTATGTATGTATGAAATGAGTGTGTGCACACACGCACGCACACACACTCATTTAATCCTCGAAGCACTCTTACGTGGTAGCTGCTACAGTCACGCCCACTCTACAGACAAGCAAACTGGGGCCCCAGAGTGAGATAATTTCCCTAAAGGCACATAGTGAGAGGCAGAGGCCATGCTCCTAACACTACGCTGCCCACAGGAACCCTATCAAGTCTGCAACGGCTTGGATGATATTAGAGGTCATCTCTCCTGCGACACCTTCCCACAGTTTCCAGGATTAGAACTAGAAGGACCTTGACCTTCATAGGTGAGATTACGGGAAAAGCTCCCAGTTGAGTTAGTAGACTCAGGTGCTGGGCCTGATGCCTGCCCTGTGTGACTTTGAGATTCAGTTTCCTTATTCATAAAAAAAGGGGGGAGTAGATGATCTCTAAGTTCCTTTGTCATCCACATGCTGTGGAAGGATCTGGCAAGCTCTTTTGACTCTGCTGCCTGTCACAGCTTGGTAGCTGTGGCTTGTCACCGGCCCAGTGCAGTTTCTCCAACCTCAGTTCTTCTGCAGTCCCTCTGGCGTGATTTCCATAGCCCTTTGGTTGCTGTAAATCCCTTTGAGGGATCCAGTGAAAATGAAGGGTCATCCTCTCAGGAAAAAAATGCACATTTTGATGACCACACATTTGACACATGACTTCGGGGGGGTTCCAGATCCTACAGCTTGTCCATCCTTAAGGCCTCGCGATAGAAACTGTTGTGCTAGAAAATAGGCAGGCAGTAACCGAAGTTGAAATGTAAAATAGCACCAAAGGAAGATGGGTTGAGGGGGAAAGGTGAGCTTTAGCTTCACAGGGTCTGGGGCCGGGGGGCGAGTGGTGGTAGCAGAGGGTGGGGGGGGGCCTCAGCCTGGTTTTCTAGTCCAAAAGGTAGGGAATCCAGACGGCTTGGCGAGCCAGGCAGCAGGCGTGGGGAAGGAGTGCTGGGGAGGGCTCTGCCATTTGCCTGCCTCCTGATTTTTTTCCTGGGGACCCTCCTGGGAGTGGGGAGGCAGGAGCACCTGAGTCCTGTATCAAGCCTTCACAGGCCCCTTACCTGAGCAATGTGCCCCACCAGGGAAATGACTGCCCAAAGCAACAACTCTTACCTCCTTAGCAGTGCTCATACCCAGACCAGGCACACCTGGCCTTTTCCAAATGCCTTCAAGCTCCTGTGCTCCAAGCCTGGCTGCTTTCTTTACATATGGAAGCTCTTGCTTCTTAAAAGGAGACTCACTTAATTCAATACCTTAAGGCCCCTCAGGCCAAGAGATATCCGTATAGATAAAACTCCAAGGAACTCAAAGCTTTTAACATAATTGCTTCTAAAAATACCTTTTGCAAAGGCACACTGAAGGTAAATGTAATACTTTCAAACAGACCCTAAGAAAAAGCTGTAGCTGAATCCTTCTCAAACACTGTAACCTTAAGGTTGTTTGTCGTCTCTGGTTCCGGCCCTTTACCCTGGATGCTGTAATGGATCGCTATAGCTTATGCAGAGGAGCCTATTTTGCTAAGACTTCTTGACTGTTGCCCTTCAGCACTGTTCAGTCTTCTTTTGTCCTTGGGGGGACAATTAACCCACCTTTCTGGGACAGCCAAATCTGCCTCTTTATAGATTAAAGTACGGTTGTTTGCTATAGTAAAGAAAATGCACAGGAGACCTAAGAATCTAATGTCAATATTAAGAGCTTAAAGACCTGTAAGTAAGCAAGGGGGCTGGGTTTTCCTTTTGCATGTTGGCTTTGAGTTGCTTGCTCTGAGATATTGCTGTCTTTGTGTTTGCTGAGGAACATGTACTGTTTTCTTAAAAACAAACCATGAAAGTGGCTGCAACTAAGTTTTAAAAAGCATTACTGTTTGAGTAGAGCTATTCATGTGGATGAGATGTGTTTTTACTACTAAATGAGCGTACACAAAGTGAGGCGTGAGAAGACTGGGCATTATTTGGGGGCATGCTGAGTGTCTGACTGCTACCTTACAAAACAGAGCATCTGTACTTTTGTCCTCACCAAACACATGATTCATGTTCAAATATACTGGTTTTGGGTTCAGCAATGCCTAGGTGCATCTCATTCTGGGAAAACACAACTTAGGCAAAATTGACTGCTGAATAAGCAGGCATCACAAGGATGCAATTATTACACCAAGCAAACAGTATCTTTTTTAAAAAAAACAGGTGCTTTCCAGTTTATTTTGTATAATGTAATAGTCTGGACAAGTTGTGGCTGAGTTATTGGCTGGGGAAGTTATGGCAGGCAGCATCAAATGTGGGGTTTCTTTTGCTTTTTAAAAATCTACCCTTTGGTTCTGTCCTCTGGGAGGAACGTGTGTCTTTTTGTTCTTAGCTACTCAGCTCCCACCCTGTCCCAAAGCTCCTTTGAGTAGCTTGGGCAACGAGTGCCCTCTTCTGGACAATCTACTAATTGCAAATTCTGGAAGCATTGGTCTGGTTATCAAATAGGAATGTTGGTAGAGAATACAAAAGAAATTATAATATGTTTCCCGTATTCAAAGGGCTTACTTTTATGTTAGAAGATAAAATACCTTGCTTTGGAATTTTCAAAGTGATTTGGAGAAACCAGGGAATCTATTACTTTAATAGTGTTTCTTAAAAAGATATGACCTTCCTTTATAGCCAAAATTTCATTTTTAAAATCTAATGACTTATTTTCTTTTCCTATTTGAATTATTTTTAAATGTATATGATTTTAAACTCCTTCCTTCTTAAAGAGTAAAACAAGATGAATATCAAAGGCACATAGGACATTTGTTTTCAGTAAAAAAAGTTGGATTTTTAAAATTACTATAAGAAGATAAATTATTTTTTGTAAATCCCAAATCAAATTATTACCTTGTGTATCAGTAATTTATCACAGAGTGCTTAGGGCAATATCCTCTACTCTCCTAAAGTACTGTTTATCAAAGGTGAAGCGTATCTTTCACAATCTCACCAGAATGAATATTAGCGAGTAAATATTCCATATTTGCTTTTTTCCACTCAGCAGAGAAGGGGAGAATTCCCTGTGGCCCTGCTGTTTAAGCTCATTCATGGGAGTGCTTAGTCTGTGGATCATCAGCAAATTTCAGGTCCACCACTCACTGGCATAAGACCTTGGGCAAATTACTTAACTTTTGTAAATCTCAGTCTGACCACATGAAAAATGGGGATAATTAGTGGTGGGAGTTAAATGAGATAACCTGTGGTAGGTGCTGAGCACAGTGTCTTGAATTTAGTAAGTGTTCCATAAATGTTAGCTACACCAGCACCGTCATCAAAATCACTTTCCTTCTCTTTCTCTGCTCCTCTTATGTTGCTTTTTTTGGTCAAATAAAACATATAGAAACCCCTCAAATTACATGTAGAACTTAAGGCCAACACCCATGTAACCCAAAGAGCTAGCCCCTCCATCGCCCTGTTCCCACCCAACTCCCTCCCTTCCCCCCAAAGGAGCCACTATCCTGACTTCTATTGCGGTCACTTTCTTCTTTCTTTCTTTATGGTTTATCACCCAAATGTGCCTGCCTAGACACTCTAGTTTAGTCTGTGCCTCCCCCCAATTTGTATACTTTATGTCTTTTTCATTTATTTTAATTTACAGGCTACCCTCCATTCCTTTCTTTTCCTTTCAGTTTGCCTGTTGAAGAACCTGGGCTATTTGACCTGTATCGGAGTCTGCATTTCACTGACTGCAGGCTCATGATACAGTTCACCATGTTCCTCTGTCTGTATTTCCTGCAACTTGGTAGCTGGAGCCAGAGGCTGGATCACACTCATGTTGGATCCCTTCGGCAAGACCCTAGGTGATGCCGTGTTCTTTCACCAGCAGACACATTGTCACTGGTGTCTCTCTTTCTGTGATGTCACCAGATGTTGATGTTCAATGGCTAGATCGATCCATTCATGTAAGGGGATCTGCAAATGGTGATATTCTAATTTCACCATTTATTTTTCATCTAGTAGTTAGAATACTCTCCATAAAGGGTTACTGCTGCCCTTCATGCTGTATTTGCTTTCTCAGTGGTACAGTTCACATGGGAAAAGCTTGATTTTCTTTGCTTTAATTACCCAGTTTTCAAGAAAATGGATTTTGTTCCTGTGGTGCTTTTAAAACAAGGCTGCTAATTCTTTGGCACTTCTGCCTTCAAGTGTTGGGATCTATGTCCCTGTCATTGAATCTGGGTGGGCATGGGACTGACAATTTGTGACTTCCATGCTTATATCATAAAAGGTCATGCAGCTTCTGCCTTGTTTTCTAGAACACATGCTTGTGGAGCCTGGAGTTGCCTCATGATAAATCCAACTATCCTGAGAACACCTCCTTAGAAAGGCTCCAGCTGAGCACAGGCTTGAGTCATCCCAACCCAGGTCCAGATATGCAAGTGAAGTGGCCTCCAGATGACTCCAGTCCCAAGCATATGGTCTTCCCAGATGAGGTCCCAGACGTCATGGAGCCTTTCCCATAAGGCCCTGTCTGAAGTCCTGAAATATAGAATTCATAAGCATAAGACAATTGTTTTACACTGCTAAGTCTTGGAGGGGCATTTATTATACCAAATAGTTAATGAGAACAGTTCCTTATCACCCTCTGAAAGTGACCAATGAGATTTATTGATATCCTTATAAACTCATGAATTTAAAAATATTTCATGATTTCAATCAGTGGATTCATTATGCTTCTTGGTGCTAAAATTGTCCCTTATTTGGCCAATGGCACCTCTTTATGTTGGTTTCTGAATCCTTTTGACTTAACTAGTAGTTTATTCATATTCGGTACGACATGATCAAGGCCCATCTTGTACAAGGATTCAACCATTTCTCCAAGAATCCCTGGTTGCTTTTTGTGGGAGATGTTTATTGCAACTAGATCATTTCTAGGCCTCTTCTTAGGTAGACAGATAAAACACCTCATGAATTCACACTGATCATTCCAATTCAATTCAGGACTTCAAGTTTTTTCTTAATCTCTTATCTATGTCTTGCCCTGATCTATCTGTATTTATTTCCTTGCACATTGACAATTCTGGTTCTCAAGGGATGATAGAATTAGTATATTCCACAATTACTCATCTACTTGAGCCCACATTACATATATAATCATCTCAGAATAACATTACTACCGTCACCAATGAAATTATTGAGAACAGTTTAGAATATTTTTGCATGTGCTCTTTCCATTCTCCCGTTTGTATTTCATAGTATCTCTACACTGTCTGCACATAAGCCATGAGGTAGTATATACTCTCCTCTTTAACCATCATTTATTTTTAGTTCTACAAGTAATACGTGTTCAATGTTCCCACCAGTCCATATATCAATATATCTTTAATCATTTTGGTTTCCTGATGCTCATTCTCTAATTGAGTACTCAGGAAAAGCTCATGGAAACAACATGTTCTGAGTTCTGGCATGTTGATAACAGTTTCTTTGTACCCTTTACCTGAACGTCAATTTTGCTGATATAAAATTTTTGGCTCACATCTTTCTTTGAGTATCTTAGATATATTATTCCATTTTCTTCTAATCAAAATCAAATTTTCTTTTTCCCATAAGTCTCTTACTGGTTTTGCATAGACAACCAAAGGATTCTTTTTCTTTTAAAAATCCAATAATTTTACTACACTATATCTTGGTGTTGGTTGTTCAGTCAATGTTCAAGATATGTGTTGTGCTCTTTCAATATGCAGTCTCAAATCTTTTTTATTTCAGGAAAGTTTTCTTGAATTATAGTTTTCAGAATCTGTTATTTTCCCTTGCTTTTTTTTTTTTCTTTAAAAACTCCTATTATCCATATGTTACATACTCTTTGTTTTCAATATCTGTCATTTTGTCTTGAATCCTTTTAATCTCTTTTATTTCTTTTTTCCTAAACATTATACTGTAAGAAGTATCTTTTATTTCTTTTTGATTCTTAAAAATTTCTTCCATTTCATCTTCTATTTCTCTTAAAATGTTAGAGAAACATTTTTTTTATCCACTCTATTGTTTCTTCTAGTTTAGTTCTCATTCCTGAAATGATTTTTTTCTCTTATTTCTAATTCTTTCTGGGTTCCATCACCTCATTTCTGAGTTTGTCTAATTCTGATTTGTGTTATTCTTTTATGTCTTTTATGATTTTCTTCTCTTAAGAGCTTTTTGAGATAAAATTTACATACCATACAATTCACCTATTTAAAGCATACAATTCAGTGGTTTTTAGTATATTCACAGAAACGTGTAACCATCACCACAATTTTGTCACCCCAAAAAGAAACCCTATACCCATTAGCAGTCACTCCCTATTTCCTCCCCATTCCCAAGGCAACCACAAATTTACTTTCTGTTTTTATAGATTTGTCTGTTTGGACATTTCATATACATGAAATCATACAATATGTGGTCTTTTGTGTCTGGCTTTTTCATTTAGTGCAATGTTTTCAAGGTTCATCATGTTGTAGCATGTATCAATACTTCATTATTTGTTATGGCCAAATAATATTCCACGAATGAATATATGACTATTTGTTTACCCATTCATTAGTCGATAGACATTTGCATTGTTTCCACTTTTTGGCTTTTATCAATAATACTTCCATGAATATTCATGTACAAATTTCTGTGTGGAAATGTTTTCAATTCTCTTGGGTTTAAACCTAGGAGTGGAAATGGTGGGTCATATGGTACTCTATGTTTAACTTTTCAAGGCACTGCCAAGCAGTTTTCCAAGATGTCTGAACCATTTTACTAACCCCACCAACAGTGTATGAAAGTTTTGATTTCTCCATATCCTTGCCAACACTTATTATTGTATTTCTTTTTTATTGTAGCCATCCTAGTGGGTATAAAATGGTTTTCCATTGTGGTTTTGATTTGCATTTCCCTGATAGCTAATGATGTTCAGTATATTTTAATGTGCTTATTGGCCATTTGTATGTTTTCTTTGGAGAAATATCTATTCAGTCATATCATTTTCTTAATGTCTTTTGGCTCATTTTGAAAGAGAAAGTTATAGTTGTGATCTTTTCTGTCGTTTTTTTTTCTTGATGTGTTTACAATGTCTGTAGTATTGTTATTCTGCTTGTTTTTTTTTTCTTATGAACTTTCTGGGGAATTTGACTTTATTTTCCCATGGTTTATTTTAAAGCAAAATTAGCTGTCCTTAACTTTTAGAAGGGGACAGTGAGCTTTTCTATCTTCACAGAGCTCACTCTTGTTTTTTCCATCATCTGTGTGTGTGTGCATGTGTGTGAGACAGAGAGAGAGAAAGAGTGTGTGTGTGTGTGTGAGTGTGTGTAGCTTGCTTTCTGAGATTTCCTGGCTCTGTTTACTTCCACCACTCTTATCTGGAACTTGTCTTTTCTTGTCTGAGTTGTCCATGTCCTGCTCCATTTTAATTATGCTCCCACGGTTTGTCCTCAGTGTGGAGTGCTGTGTCCTAAGAGTGCCCTGGCCAGACTGTTTAGAGAATTCATGGGGGTTAGACTGCTTTGGTCTCCTCTGAGCTTACCATGGACCTCTTGTATGCACCCACTGCTGGGCTGAGCAGCCCCTTCTGGTTTTAGCTGTTCTCAAACTGCTCTGTCTTGCTTTCCAGTGAACACCTAATGGCTACTTCATGATTCTCCTGTTCTGATGCCCTATTGCCCCCCTCAGCTTTCTTCTGCACAGATACTGATTATCATGCAGGCCTTGTGGGTGTTGGTGGTTTGCTCTTATTTGCTTGTAGTTGGGGTTTGTGGGGATAGCTTAACTTGCAGTTTCATTGTAAAGGTTGCCTATGGGTTTTTGGTTTTACTACTTAGTTGCTCTTTCTGTTTTTAATGAGGAGTTTGGTGTGATTAAAAGACTATGTTGCACCACTGCTATCTTTCCAGAATCCTTCTCAGACCACGTCATGGACAATGAAATTCAATTTGCCTTTCATTTTGCTATTTGCTTTGAACTTGATCCATTTGTATAGTGCACTTACAGGTTGAGGTTGATAATCATATAAGGGATCATTAGTTACCTCAAAAAGTGTATGTTTTTTATCACTATGGTTAACTAGATCTGAATGCTATGGAGCTCTGGGTTCTTTCAAATCACATCAGGCATTTAGCAATCCTCAAGGCCAGTGATTCAGCAAGTCCACCTAAGGCTTCTGACCAAGAGCTGAGCCACACCAGATCAAGCTGTGGCTCACCTTCTCCAGTGCCTTTGCATGTCTTCTAGGCATCTAGCTGATAGATTGTACCTTACCAAGAACTTACAATGGGCATGATTCTTGCAAATTTCAGGATCTCCCCTCTAATCCCATATACTAAATATCTAGGATCCCATGTACTCAGAACTCTGTACAAACATCCCTCAGAACAGGAAAAAAAAAACCAGTCTAGACTAATCTTCTCTGATTGCACTATACTTGTAATCATTCACTTTTCAGTCATTTATCAAGTGCCATCTGTATGCCAGACACACTGTGCTGCATGCTAGGAATATGAAAATAAATATGACCTGCTCTCTCCCCTCCAGGGATAGAGGAGATTGGGACACAAATGTTAATTGTGGTACAGGGAAATAATTGCTAGAATAGAAATACAGATTATATGCTATGCTATGGGGGCAGGTACAAAGAAAGAAGCAACTGTCAGCCAGAATTTTTATGTCAGAAAATAAAACTGCATGTGGTTGCATGCATGATCCAACATACAAAATATATGTATTTGCCAACAGTGGGAATGGAATATACCATTATGAAAATAGTTTTTGCATTAACGAAAGAATAATGTTTGGTTTTTTCCTTGTTAAAATTTATTTTATTGCAGTTGCTTTTTAATAATAATTTTGTTCTACATATATGTACACATATATATACATACATACATACACACACATATTATCCCTAGCTGTTTTCCTGATGCACTTTCATGAGTTGATAAGGCCAAGCTCTTGGCCATGATGATAGACACCTATGAGGGTTTTCATGCTCTTTCTCTCACCATATGCACTAGTTGGAAAATACTATCAGTTTTCACATGTGTCACCATCATTATGAGTTTCAAGAGCAAAAAGAAGTAGAAAAAGCTGACTAGGAAAATGATCATGGCATAAATCCCAGATGGAATCATTTTGAACCAGATACTACAGAAGGGAAATGCCAAGCAAGTGTTTCCAGAATTCTAATGAGACTTTCGCCAAGCATGGCAGCATCTTTGCTGATTGAGAGACACCTGGAAAATGGCCCCATGTGTGAGACAGCAGCGTGAATACACTGGCCCTTCACCCCGCCACCACCGGCTGCACTGGCCAGGCCGGGCAGAGCTTGGGGATTTTAAACCAGGCAGAAGTAATGACCTATTTGCATTCTTCATGCAGATGGAACAAGAGCGTCTGAGCTATATAAGAAAGGGAGAGACATTCAATTAATCTTGGAAGCTGGTCAGCCAGGGAGCCAGAAGATACATCTGCTCTGGTCATTGCAGCACCTCCAGAAGTTCCCGAGAGCCTGGCTCCTTCTACACCCCAGTGTCTTGGTCCTGGTCCCATTGCAGCCGCGGTGGGACAGATAATCTTACACCTGAGTAGTGTCAGGAACTGCAGAATAATGAAGCAGGTAACTCCCCTCTCAGTTGGACCATATCTCAAAACCATAAATGAAGGTCTGGAAGCCTCCACAGTCACACTCTCCAAGTGCTGCTTCTCCTGGCTCATGTTCCTCCCCTCTTCCTGCACTGGGGATGCAGAGTTGCAGATGACTCAGACGATTTTCAGGAGACTGCTAGACAGAGCATGGTGTTAACTTGGCATCAAGCTTGCCAAGTTACAGATAGAGAACTGATATGCGTCTGAAAAATGGAATCTAAGTCAAATTCTATTATTTAATATGTCTTATCATTTAATATGTCTTAGGGGAGCTCGCTCTATTTTTTTTTAAATGTTTCAACAGGAGAAAGAGGGAAGGGAAGGGAAGGTCTCAAGGGAATGGTTTCCCCCATTACTTTAAACTTTTCAAAAAAGGTGTTTATTTTTTCATGGATTCAGTGGCAGAGTAGAAATAGATGCATGGCAGGTGTTTGACGTCAGGGATCCTTCGGTCTGAGTTACTGAAAGGGAGCACTTTAGGAGAAAGGATGGAAAGGTGCCATGTGGGAGGGTAAGGACAAGAGCAAGACCTGAAATGGCCAGCATTAGCGGCTGTTTTTCTAGCTAAAGCAGCCCAAGGCCCTCCTGAGGGAGGAAGCTGCTCCCGGGTTCCGGGGGTCGGGTCCTGAATTCCAGGACCTGCAGCATCTGCTCCAGAAAAATCCACAATCCAGTGCCAGCTATGAATCACTGACCACAAACATCACAAGCTTAAGTGTTCCTGGGAAACAACAAAGGCTTGTAAAGGAGAAAGTGCAAACGATCTCGTTAGCATGAGCATCTTTATCCCCCTCAGAAGTGCTTTTTGGGTTTTATTTTATCTCCTGCTATGGTCACGTGCAATCCTTATCTGAACAAGGACACCCACCCCTGGCCTGTGGGTTCTGGTTGGTGACTGGCGGCTTATCTAACATGACAGAAGGCTTCTATGCCTCAGAGAGTTAAGTGCCTCTTTTCTTCTTTTAAACAATAGACACTGGTAGCAGAAATTTTCATTTCTCTCTTATTTTCTATAGGGCATAACAATTACCATATTGTGATCATTGCTTTAACAATGAAATGTTAAATTTGCCACAAAACGTCTTGGGTGAACTATATGAAAGTGTATTACACTTAAAATCTGATAAAATAAAAATAAAATCTGATAAATAAAAATCTGAACATACAGAATGGAAAGAATTATAGTACAATTATCTTCAGTGCTTAATTGTCTTCTCTTTTAAAGGATTCATCAGAAACCTCATTTACAGTGGGTTCCATTGTACTTTTATGATAAGAGAAAGCACCACTAGGCTCTGATGTTAGGCCATCTGTAATGGCTTTGCCACTCACCATCCACTGGGATCTGGAGCGAGCTTAATAATCGCTTTGTGCCACAACTTCCTCATCTGTGCCATGAGGCTGCCGCATAGAGCTAGGCTGATTATGTAAGATAAAGCATAGAAAAACAATGAGCCCAGTGCCTGGTACAGAGAAACACCCAGTAAATGTTAGCTGTTATAATCATGTTTTAATAACTAATTTTCTCCCAACTCCTTTGGAATATATCTATCTATAGCACTTTAATACTCTGCCTGTTTTGAGTCAGTTTGTAAATTTTATTATATGCACAAATGAATGCAAATATAGGCAATATGAACAGATAACTTTCTTATGCTTGCTGAATTAAAGGAAAAGACTAGGCACTATAAAACATCTGAAAGGGCTCCTTCATCTCCACCCCCAGGGTCATCTCCTACCATGTGTTGGTGGAACACAGAAAATTCTTTGCTTCCAGCATCTGTAGGAAAAGTGATTTTTGTGCCTAGTACCTGCCTTAGAAATGCCAGTGCTGCCAGGAGTTCTACATATGCACTTGTGCCTTCTCAGGCCATGAATGCTAATCATGCCTTGATTTATATTGTGTCTAAAGTTGCAGACACAGGCCACAAGGCTTCACCAGGCACAGAGAGGCACAGCAGCCACAGCTCTGTTCTGATGGCAAATACTTCCTCCTCTCATGCCCACCCACCAACCCCTCTCTCCACTCCAGACTAGCCCGGTTAGTAGGAGTATGAATGCGGCTGAGATGGGGGGTGGAATGGGCAGGGAACGTTTGGGAGAAGATCACAATTAAAAGCCCAGGCTCTAGAATGTTTGGGGGTGGCCATATAGTCACAGGACCTAAATATAAGTCAGTGAAAAGCTTTGATAAGCACATTTTTTATAATGTTTTTAAAATTGTGGTAAAACATACATAAATAACACCATTTTAACCACTTTTAAGTATATAGTTCTGTGGCATTAACTACATTCACATTGTTGTACAACCATCACCACCATCCATCTTCAGAAAGATACATTTTTGTTGGGGTTGTTGGAGACAGGGAGTAAAGGATGAAGTTTTGTTAAACAAAATGTCATAAACCTGTGCAATGAATGTTCAGATGACCAGGAAAAACTAGGCTCAACAGGAGTTCCGATGAAGGTCCTGCTCAGTAGAAAATAAGCTGCCTGGTGGAGTTCCCAAGACCCAGTGAAACTGTGATTTCAGCCCTCACCAGGTTCCTGCTGACTTTACTCCCCATTAAGTCTGTAGTCACTTTGGGCAGAATGAAGGAAAAATAAAGTTGGGTTTTGCTTCTGGCTCTTTGCCACACTCCTTGTCCCCTACCCCATTCCCTTCTTGTTCCTGACTCTGAGGCCATACTCTCCTCAGCCTTTAATTAAGTGTCATGTGGGGCCTTAATTCCTGCTCCAATTTGCAATCCTGGTGGCCTTTGGTACTACAGTCCTTCTCATTCTCAAAGCAAATGCCCAGCTGCCTCCAGCCCACAGTCCTGGCTCTTCCCTGCGTGGTGCAGTGTAAAGTCCTAAGCCTCAGAGCCACACAGGCTGATTCAAGGCCTAGCCTACCACTGCCGTGTGACCTTAGGCAAGTCCCACACATCTTCCCATCTGTAAAATGGGAATAAGATACACACCTCCTAGAGCGTGGGGTGGCTGAAACAAAAGACATGCATAAGGTGTCTGGAGTAGGTGCTCGCCAAATGCCAGTTCCCCTCGAAGAACCAGCCAACCAGCGGCAAAGCACATTGCTGTTCAAAACTACTTTTCTTTTTCTTTCTTTTTTCTATTTAAAAAAAAATATTATTGACTCAATATATTGGGCTCATGCTATGAGCTTTTTGGGGCTACAAGGATGAGAAAAGGCAATGTTTTAATCGAAAGCATGAGACAGGTACACAAAGAAAACCGTGGAGCGCTGTGCACAGGTGTGCACTCAGCAGCACCAGGGGCCACAGAAAGGAACAGGGTGTGGAAGGGCTCTAGGCTTCTCCAGAAGAGCTACCCCCTTTGGTCTGAGAAAGAGAGATTTCAGGCTGAGTATGCATAGGATTTTAACTAATGGGTGGGAAAGCAAAGTGTGAATTTCCAAACCACAACTTTCTCACCTCTGCATGGTGTTTTTCCTCCACGCCTCTGTGTTGGCCCCAGGAGATGAGGAGTGGCAGGAGTTTCAGGCCAGGTGGAGGATGGTTCACTTACAGAAAAGAGCTTTCGTGATTTCAGGTTGAATGGCTGCTATTTAGATAAAATATTGGAATGATTTCAACTGTGGTAGAGAGGCTTGACTCGAGAAGAATATGGAGCATTGGTTAAGAACACAGACTTTGGCTTGGGACCCGGATTTGGGTCACAGCTCTGTCACACGTGTGCTGTGTGATCTCTTGTTTAGCCTCTCGGAGCTTTAGTCTCCTCATCTATAAAATGGAGTTGTAACTTCATAGGGTGATTTGAGGATTAAGTGAGGTAATGCACATCACAGCACCTGACATATCATAAGCACTCAATAAATGTCAACTATTATCATTTGAGATGCACAAGATGGAAAAAAGAAACTTACTTTTGCTCAATGAAGGATGCCAGCTTTCTTCATGTTCAAATCACTAATGAAAAGGTTAAGGTGAAGGTGACAAATCAGACCCTAATGATCTGTGATCTGCCTTTGATCGCAGATCTGATAGTTTTTATGCTACTGATGTTCTTCAGAATTACTGGATGCATTCTGAGGACCCACACTTGTCAAGTGGGTCAGACTTAGTAGCAACAATTATCTCTTTTCCTTTGTTTTCCATTTTTTCTGTTTGGCCTTTTCTAGGGCTTTTGCTTCAAGAATTTGCACGTGTATTTGATATTGCATGGCAGTAGAAAAGCCTTATGAAGAGCAGATCAATGGGAATGATCGAGTGTCAGTACACTGGGCAGCACTCAGTTTGATATTCAGATGTTAGAAATATGAAAGCTGAAAAAAACAGTTGTAAGACTTTTGTGAAATATCTGTGAAAAAGTGGGACCTTGAGGCGATATCTAAATAGCACTTAGTTTTAATCTGAGGATCTAATGGGACTATATGTCACATTTATTTTTTATTAAAAATGACAGGAAATTGAAACCAAGCTGGCTTATGAAATCAAAGGAGTTTATTGACTTAATGGTAATTGAAACTCCAGAAGTAAGAGTTTCAGGAGAGGTTTGATCCAACAGCTCAAAAGATGTCACCAACAGCCTGGCTGCTGTCCTCCGCAGTCGGCCTCATATGGTGTTGGCTTTATCCACAAGCTCCACAAGGTGGCCCCACAGGCAGCTCCAAGATCTCCATCCTCATACCAGTCATCCAGGGTAAAAGGGATGGTCTCTTCTTCCAGAGCTACTGTAAGATGAAGAAGGCTTACTTTTCCCAAAAACCCCAGCAAATGTCTTCTCCTGGCTTGTTGTCTCTGATTTGGTTAGTGCCAGTCTCCGAACAAATCCAGATGGCTTGGTGGCACCGTGGGTGTGCCAGTTGGCTTAAGCCATCAGGACCCACTCCAGGAGTTTGGGGTGGGCTCACTCTCACCCAAGCCAAATTTCCTCTGAAAATTTGAGGTCCTGCTACCAGGAGAGAGTATAGATAGATGCTGGGTAGCAAATTACTAATGTGCGCTATATCACATTTTTATACAATATGTGCTTACAGATTTTTATCCTAAAAACAAAGGCAAGAGAAATGCTTGTTTGTCATGTGATTTTTCCTGTTGATAGATCACAATAACCAGGAAGGATTTTGGCACTCGGCATTTTTGCACCTGGGTTCTGACCTGGAAGGGAGGAGGGCGTGGCATTTACAGATAAGTAACTGAAGGCTGAGGTCAAATGAATGGAGGGTCTGATCAGTTCCCTAAACAGAGAAATGTCTGGTGCCTTCCTGGCCCCCTCCTCTCTGAGGGTGCTGTTGGCTCCAGCTCAAAGGCCTCTGCATTCTTTGGCTTCTGTTAATGTCTCACTTGTTCCAATTGACATTGCCCTCTGACTAGTAATAATTTTTTTTTAATGTTTAGATGAATCATATATGCATTAAAAGGAAAACCTTGAATTTAAGCCTTGAATAGGGTGCTTAGTCTGTGGTGAAAAAAGAAGCCTAGAAATGGAAAGATATCAGCGGAGCCAGCCAGAGCAGCTCGCAGCCCAGCCCCCACTCTCGACCCAGATAGTGACACTCTGAGTGTACACCGGGCGTCCAGCCCAGATAAAAGCAGTCAGGATAAGTGGTTTCTATAACGTAATGAGTTCAAATGAAAGGTTTCTAACTGCCCAAATTTCAATTATAGTTTAGAAAAGATTTTAGTAATGGAATTGAAGGTAACCAGAGATCAGCTGGAAGAAATACATGCAATCAGATTTTCCAGTGTTCAGAATTGCTCTGGGGGAGGGGTTATTCATTTATTCAACAAACATTTATCAAAGGCTCAATATGTGTCGGGTACTGGGGTACAGTGGTAAACATAGACACACATGACCTGTTCACATGGAATTTATAGTCTAGCACAGAGAAGATAGATAAAATAATCAAATAACTATGCAACTGCACTTACTAAGTGCTACAAATTAAAAATACAAGCATATTTAGACACTGTTAAGAAAGTCTTAGAGGAATTTTGTGGATTATATGTGTAGAGAAATTCCCAATATAGAATACCTTAAATTGATGAATAAAATATAAAAATATATATTCTTTTTTCAGTTTTGTTAAGGTATAATTTACATCTAATGAAATTCACTGATTTTAGTTGTACAATTCAATGAATACTGACCAAGGTATAGAGCCGTGTAACCACCACCACCCTCATGCCGTAGCACATTTCCATCACCTCCCAAAGTTCCCTTGAGTCCCTTTGCAGCCCATCCCTTCACCCCACCTCCTGACCCCTGGCAACCACTGATCTGCTTCCTGTTACTATAGTTTTGCATTTTCTAGAATTTCATATAAATTAAATCATATGTAGTTTTTGTGTCTGAATTCCTTTACTTAACATAATGCTTTTGAGATCTCTCCATGTTGTTATGTATGTTAGGAGTCTGTTCCTTTCTATCATTGAGTGGTATTCCATTGAATGGATATACCCCAATTTGTTTCATTAATTCACCAGTTGAAGGACATTTGAGTTCTTTCTGGTTTTTAGCTGTAATGAATAAAATTGGTATAAATATTCACCTACAATTCTTTGGGTAGACATATGTTTTCATTTCTCTTAGGTAAATACCTACAAGTGGAATGGCTGGGTCTTATTATGGTAAGCAGCATTCTAAGAATGACTTTTAATGACTTAGGCTTTTTTATAATCCACCCCCACCTTGAGTGTGGGTGACACTTGTGAGTATGATGACTGTGTTATCTTATATGGTAAAGGGGAGATTATATGAATGGGCCTAATCCAATCATGTGAGCCCTTCAAAAGCTGGTAGGCAAGAAAGGAAGTCAGAGAGATTTGAAGCATATGGGGGATTCAATGATTCTTTACTGGCTTGAAGATGGAGGGGCCCCTAAGAAGGAATGTGGATGCCTTAGGAGATGAGAGAGGCCCCAGCTGACAGCCAGCAAGGAAATGGTGACCTCAGTCTTGCAACTGCAAGGAACTGAATTCTGCCAACAACCTGAATGAGCTTGGAAGTGGATTTCATCCTAGAGCCTCCAGAGGAGGATTTGGCCAGTCCATTGTGATCCCATGAGCAGAAAACCCAGCCACATTGTTCAAGACTTCTGACCTATAGAACTGTGAGGTAACAAATGACTATAGTTTCAAGCCACTAAGTTTGTTGTGATTTGTTACTGCCATAGAAAACTATTAAGTATGGTACATGTATGTTTAACTTCATAAGAAACTGCTAAATTGTTTTCAAAAGTGGCTACATCATTTTACACTCCTACCAGCAATGTATGAAAGTTCCAGTTGTTCCACATTCTTGACAATACTTGATATTGTCAGTCTTTTTAATTTTTAGCCATTCTGGCATTTCACTGTGGTTTTAGTTTGCATTTCCGTAATGACTAATGGTGTTAAGCATCTATCTTAGTCCATTTGCATTTCTATAAAGGAAATACCTGAAGCTGGGTGATTTATAAAGAAAAGAGGTTTATATGGCTCATGGATCTGCAGGCTGTACAAGAAGCCTGGTGCCAGCATCTGCTTCTGGGGAGGGCCTCAGGAAGCCTCCACTCACAGTGGAAGGTGAAGGGGAGCAGCATCACGTGGCAGAGCAAGGAAGCAAGAGCAGGGGAGGAGGTGTCAGGCTTTTTTCAACAGAAGGGTACCAAGCCATTCATAAGGGATCCGCCCCATGACCCAAACACCTCCCACCAGGCCCCACCTCCAACATTGAGGATGAAATTTCAACATGAGATTTGGAGGGGACAAATATCCAAACTATATCAGCATCTTTTCATGTGCTTATTTACTATTCATATATCTTCTTTAGTGAAATGTCTGTCCAAATCTTTAGCCCCCTTTTTTAATTGGATCGTTTGTCTTATTCCTTCAAAGCACTGCTGGGCTGGTGGTAAAGTTAAAGAAGGCAGAACTATGAGAAAGCTTGATTGCACAGTGGGAAACAGGGTAGAGCAGACCTTTACTGAGGTGGAGAGGGGGTGTTTGCCAGTCTTGTTGGTGGCTTAGAGTCTGAATTTGAATGAACCACATACAGGGGGCAGGAGATAAAAAGCCTGGGGCCTGAGTAGGGCTGGAGGCCAGATAAGAACTGCCCCATATGAAGCCAGAACCCCTGAAAGACAACACAATGGTTATACAAGGAAAAAAAAAACGCACCTGCATAATAAGATCACATTACCTACCTCAGGCACGGCTCTGGGCCAAGTATGGAGAAACGCTCCCCTAAGAATTCCCAACTTTTGGGCTCCCGCTCAAAAGTGTGTGGGCCTGAAATTTACACCTCCTACATGGATTTGAAAACTTTACACATAAAATTTATTTTTAAGTGGTTTCATGTTGGAAGTAATTCACCTATCTGGGCAGTGTACTTTAACACAAAGCGTTCCCACAGATAAAGTTCCAAGGTATATAAATTCACAATAAATAAAAATCACCAAATAAGCAAGGAAATAAGACATCACAAGTGAGAGTCAGCGGGGATAATGAACTGCTGAGTTAAACCTGCAAAGACTATGAATACTGGGATGATTGGGTACAGAATATTAAATAAGTATGCTTAATATTTTATTTAAAAAATAAGATAATAGAATAAAAGCATAATATGAAACAAAATATTTAAAGTTGAAAGATTATCTAGAAAAAAGTGAAAATTACATGACAGCTGATCCCTCAATAGTCACAGTGAAGACAGAAGTCAGTAGAATGATATTTTTAAAGTACTGATTGAGAACAATCATGAACCCAAAATTATGTCAAGTGAAACTATATTTCAAGAACAAAACAAAAATACAGGTATTATCAAACCAAAACTGAGTGATTTCAGTAACAAACAACTCTCACTATGAATCTTCTTAAGGATGTACTTTGAGGAAAAGGAGAATGATCCCAGAAGGGAGTTCTGAGAAGCAGAAAGGAATGATGAGAAATATAGGTAAAATCTGTCAACAAATATAAGCAATATTGCAAGCATAAAATAATAATGTGTCATTGAAGGGTCAAAAATGTCCAAGGTAGAATTAAAATCCTGGAAAAAATAGCCTAAAAATTGAGATGAACACATTTGCAATAATGAACACATTCTTCTATGTGCTGGGCCGTGTGCTGAGTATTTTTCAGGCAATATCTCATTTAATCCTTCCAACCACCCTATGAGGCAGATGCTATTATTACTTCCATTTTTCAAATGAGAAAAACATACAGCCAGGAAGTGGCAACTAGGACTTAAAGCCAGATCTATCTGACTCTGAACCTACAAATCTTAACCACTTTACCACACTGTTCTCACTGGCAATATTTGTCACAAAAAATATGGGCAAGTGGAAAGAAAATATAGGCAAATAAAAAGCCAAAACTTCCCCCAAATTGTCATTGTCATATGTATAAGTACATATACATATAATTTTGAAAAAGATCAGGATCATAACTATCTAGTGTTTTAAATCTCAATATTACCAGTTAATATAATATTCTGGATATAATCATCTTGCTCTTAATTATTCTTTGGAAGGACTTTTTTTTTTAGAGACAGGGTCTCCCTCTGTCACCCAGGCTGCAGTGCAGTGGCCCAATCATAACTTACCACAGACTCAAACTCCTGGGCTCAAGTGATCCTGCTGCCTCAGCCTTCCCAGTAGCTGGAACCACAGGCACCCAGCTAATTTTTTTAAAAAATTTTTTTGTAGAGGCAGGGTCTTGCTATGTTGCCCAGACTGGTCTCGAACTCCTGGTCTTAAGTAATCCTCTTATCTCAGCCCCCTCAGTAACTGAGACTATAGGCTCGAGCCACTGCACCCGGCTGGAAAGACAATTTTTAACGATTGCATTGCTTGGTTTGTTTTTTTTTAAACCCCTTTAGCCCTATTCTTCTGCTTTCTACAATGTTCACTATTAATTTTTGTTAGAAGTGAAGATGATCTGCTTAATATTTTTCATTTTCTCAAACTTAAGGTGTATTAGATGTCTATTCTATTGCTAGGTATACCTATTTCTGGTTTGAAGAGCTCCATTTGCAAATAAACATCTGTATCACATGTTTACAAAATTATGTGCTTTAAAGCAGATTCAGGATACAAAATGTGAATTTTCAAAACAAATTAGGTGGTTCTTCTTGACTTGACAAAAAGTCTTTTTGCTTTATGAGAAAAATTTCCTATATGTTTTCTTTTACATAAACCATTTCCCTAGAATATGGAAATATCAGTTGCTTTGTGAAAACTGGGTGCATATGGAACTTTTCAGAAATGCATTTATGACTTTTTAAAAGATGCATTTTTATGTATATATTTCAGTCTCAACATAGAGATTGATTAATATCTTCATATTACTATAATGTATATAGTAAAATTTCGCTAATTCAAACCTGCCACTGATTTTTAACATTTAATAGCTCAGATATGGAATATACAATTTATCATAAGGAGAACCTGGTATGGTGCATGTGTGTTTTCGTACGCAATCTTGTTACGTCTTGCGTGCAAACTCATTATCTTGTTTCATTTTACCTTTTAGTACCTATTTGGGGTTTGATGAGTATAAAATGTCTGTACCCAAAAGTAACAAGATGGCATATGAACATTTAAATTTTTAATGCCATGTATAGTCTCATCCACGCTTCCCCTTTTTTCCACCCAAACCTTTGCCTGAAATAATGAGTGAAATTTTGTAACCATCATAGCCTGATGGTGCAAGGTTGTACCATCAAGGAACAATACTTGAATATTTGTGCAATAGATGATCTATAGTTTGATATTATTATGAAGTCTCCCCTCTGTTTCACACATTTTTATGGACTTCTCCTCACTCCTACCTGGAGCCAGCTAGTGCTCAGTCGGTGCAAAATACTTCAAAATAGCATCTTAAGCAGAATGGAGATGAGAAAATGTGCTGCAGAGAATGATGGAATCCCGTCTGAAGCCAACTATAAACTCTCTTGGCGGGGAAGGGTGAGCGGTGCAGTCCCTCTGCCTGCAATGTCCGCTGACCTCACCCACGCTCGCACGGCTCCGCCTCCATTCCCCCAAATCACTGCCCTCCTATTCCTGCCCAACCACCCTCGTGAATCTCTTTGCTTCTGTGATTTAAAACAGGCCTTCACTGACATCCTTCTTGGAACGCCTGGGGCTAAGTCGCAGTTGTCACGGTAACAGCGTGTCTGGTGCGAGAACCGGATCTCCGGAGTTTCCAGGGAAACCACTCCCCTCGGAGGCAGGTGCGGCTAGCGGGCTGCGCCGGGAGAACCCTGGGGCGCGGCGGGGCGCGGGCGCTGGAGAGCCTCTGGGCGTGGTCGCCCGGCTTCCGTGCGCTTTGGAGAGATATATATTTATGTTATAAAATACTACTTTCGTTGGAATATTTTGCTTTGATATTCCACTTGCAAAACAGAACCACTAATACCTTCCGGCTTGGTAAGATTCAGTCGCTCTCAAGGAGCTGCCTGCGCTTTGGAAATGATCCAGATCGGCGAGGAACTGCAAAGGAGCCCCCCCAGACAGTAAGGTTATGTTGGCCAGAGACCTGGGGACAGACGCGAGCGTTGGTGTGCGCGACCAAAACGTGAGGGAAACCGTTGAATGAGCTCCTTGCGCTTTGCACGGTGCTCAGGATATCCTACCGGTGCCCAGAAATCACGTAGAAATAGGGTTGAGCGTTGCTGCCTAAGTTCCTCTTACATTTGAGATGCGGGTTAGGTTAACTGGAAAGGACCCTGCCTCTTGTCCCCCCCGCCCCAAATACTGTTGAGAAAAGGATCAGATTTATGCTCAGAGTGAATAGGAGAGAACAGGTTTCTGGAGAATTCCTAGGTCGAGGCTGGCATTGGAACCTTTTCCTGGTCGGTCCCTGAAGTTATTCCAGCGGCGACATCGCTGGGGCAGAGGCCGGGTGACGGCAGTTGAGCGTGCAGATTTGGTCCCCCGCCTGTCATCTTTGTGTCTCTGTGGGGGAGGGGCGGCTGTCTGACACAGTTTATTAAACCTGGCAGCTGCGTTGGCGGCACTGAGGAGCATTTTGAGTGAGCTCGCAGAAAATGAGGGGCTTTCAGCTGGCCGCCTGCTTGTCACCTCTCACTGCCTGAAAGGCGGCTCTCAGAGCGCTTTCTCGTCCTTCTAATTACGGTGGTGGGAAGCGTGCGCGCACTTCGGCAAACAATTGGAAACGTGAGTATCTGTGGCCTCGGCGTTGTTTGTAGGCGGCTCGGCTCTTAAAGCTTCCAGCCCCGAGGTCGGGACGCAAAGGCAGCGACAAGAGGGGCCGCCGCGCGCGCGACGGGGCTGCGGGAGGGCTCCGCGACGCACGTCGCCACGCCTTGTCTGGAGGTGGCGCGCGCTGGCGCGGCGAGGAGGCTGCAGCCTGGGAAGCTGGAGATTCTGGCTCGAGCGCCGGGTTTCTAGCGCGCGGCTTGGGAACGGGTACTGTGCTTTGGCGACCGACACACAAAGAAAAGAACCTTCGGCCTCGGCAGCCGGTGTGGACAGCCCTGTCTGGCCCCTAATCCCTCGGGTCCTTTTTGAGAAAGGAGAGAAGCCGCATTTTGTGGTTGGCTCGAAACAATGAGATGAGGCCAGTGTTTTCCCGCCAGTGGACCTTTGTGCGCCGCCCGGGCACTGCCGCGGCGGGTTTTGCAGGGGCTCGGGCGTGACGGCGTAGCCGGGAGCAGCGTGCGCGCCGCAGGGCCCGCGCGCCAGAGGGCGGCCTGTCGGGGTGCCTTTGGGATCTCAGCACCTTGGGGATTTCTACGTCCTGCGGGTCTCAGGCTTTCGCTGGGCCCGGAGGTCACTCCTTCCCTTCACCTCGCACATAGTGTTCGTTCTAACTGAGCAGACATTTTTTGGAGACCAAACAGGAAGTGAAAAGACCTCAATTCGCTCCTTTTTCCCCAAAGTATAAGTATGAAGGGATGTGGTTTTTTTCTTTACTATGATTGCTAGAAGGAATCTTGAAGATCAACTTAGTTTTTATATTTAATTCTGGACAAGATTTCCAACCTTACAGAGCTGGCCTCATGCGAGGGTCTCTCCGTGGTTTGTGCATTTCTTAAAGACCCTTGGCTTTTCCCTAGGGATTCCAAGGAGCACTTAACAGAGTCAAATGGTTCCAGAATGTCGTGTTCAATGTTTCATGTGCATTTCCATGTCGATCTGGTTAAGGCCCAAATGAGTGATACAGAGAGGCAGGCTCTGCTCTTGTGTGATCTAAAGTCTAACTCCTGCAGTCTCTGAGGCTGGGTTTCTTGATGTGGTGTCTGGTCTCCAGCGTCGGAGTCCGTGGCCATGGAAGACCTCACCTTCCCTGCGGAGTCCTCCAGTGCTGGGAGTATGAGCAATGAACTGTGAATAAGCTGCTTAAACTTTCCATGTCTGTTTCCGCATCCATTTCATTAAATATGAAATGTCCAATTTCGAATCAGAAGTGTGGTTTCTTATGTCTCAAACAAGAAGCAGTACAATTAATCAAAGTATGTGCCTACACTATCAACACAGTTTTGCCATCTTAACCGTAGCTTGTTTATGCCAGCAGTGAAGAAGCCTGGAGAGCTAGTGGTGATGAAGTCTTGAAAGGTGTTTTCCACAGCTGGTGGAGAATTGAGTATTTTTCCTTGCAAGAAGTGGTCCAAAGCCTGGAAGAAGTGGTAGTCAGTTGGTGCAAGGTCTGGTGAATATGGTGGGTGACAGAGAGTTTCCAAGTCCAGCTTCTGTAGTTTGAGCAGCATTGTTTGTGTGACATGTGGTCAAGCGTTGTCTTACAAGAGGATTAGCCTGTCTCTATTGACCAATCTCAGCTGCTTAATCACAAGCATCCTCATCATTTCATCCAGCTGGTTGAAGTAGACATCCACTGTAATCAGTTGGCCAGGTTTCATGAAGCTGTAGTGGATAATACCAGCGCTGGACCACCAGACACCGTTAGGTTTTTTTGGTGAATATTTGGTTTTGGACTGTGTTTAGGCACTTCATCTTTATCCAACCATTGTGCCAAACACTTGTAATTGTTGAAATGAATGTATTTTTCATCAGACGTAACAATACAGTGTAGAAATGGTTGGCCTTTATGTTGTGACAGCAAAGAAAGGCAAGCTTCGAGACAGTTTCTCTTCTGACACTCGTTTAATTCATGGGGAATCCATCTGTCCAGCTTCTTTACCTTGCCCATTTGTTTCAAATTGTCCAATATTGTTGGAATAGTAACGTCAAACCTTGCTGCTAATTCATGCATAAGTTGAGATGTATTTGCTTCCACTACAGTTTTTGGCTCATTATTATCCACCTTGGTCTCAGGTCGCCCATGTGGCTCATTTTCAAGATTAAAATCACCAGAATGGAACTTCTCAAACCATCAACATACTGTATGTTCATTAGCCACATCCTTCCCAAATACTTCGTTGATATTTTGAGCTGTCTGTGAAGCATTGGTTCTGCAACAGAACTCATACCAAAAAATAACATGAATTTTTGACTTATCCATGGTTTTACAAAAATTGCTCTAAAAAAAACTTTGAAAGATAATCACAAGCCAAATTGTGCGTTTGAAAGAATGAGGATGTACAATAAAAATAAAACAAGAAGTGTCAAGTGAAATGTCAGAGATATCAACTATCAAACTCAGTACTTAAGGAAATCAGACATTTCACACTTAATAACCTTAATAATATCTGTCCATCAAAATAATCTATATCTCTCAGCCTAAGAGATAGACTGAGATTTGTGCTAGTTTTCCAATTTCATCTCCCATTAACTAAGCAGCTTCTCTATTAACCGGACATTTGAGGATTGACTTAATGAGAGCAAGAGGCTAGACAGGAAAAGTGTACAAAGTGGAAAAATTAAAATGTAACAACCCTCAGAAAAGTATTATAGTAAAGTAGCTTAGAAATTGCCTAAAAACAGATTAAACAATTGGTTGTAAATTACTTAATTTATTGGTAAAGAACTAAAACTATTATGGACATACACGTGGTCCCTTTATTTTATAAATCAAATTATAGCCCTGGGGAAAGGTTGATGTCCCTCAACCTTGAAAATAAGGCTTGATATTTGGTGCTTTAATTTGTCCCAAATCTTGGTTTTCCAGCCTGGAGTGTGATTTGTCAGATTTTTGCAAATGAGTTCCTTGTTAATAAAAACCAGATTATGATTAAGTAGAAATGTTGTGAAGAGAAATTAATGTGATTCTGAGATATTAAGTATGACATTGTAGAACCAGAAAGAAATACTTCTACTGAATTCTACTCTGGTAAAATGATGTTGGGATATTGTTCCTGACTTTGTCCACTGTACTTTAAAGAAATATGGAGAAATTGGGGGGGGGGTGTTCAGAATGGGGAAACCAAAATAATGAAGCAGAAAGAGAAGAAACTAAAAGAACTGAGGCTGTCTTAGGGAGAGAAGGTGGAAGGGCAACTTAGTTATTGTCAAATGCGTGCAGTGCTGAGAAGGATGGAGGAAGAGAAAACCAGATTTTGATTGGATATAATGAAGAACTTCTAAAATGGTAAAAGAGTAAAATGAGCCACCAAGGAGCTTCAAGAAGAGAATAATTTGTCATCTGCCTTTCATGTCATCTGCCTTTTAGCCCAGCCATTCTTAGCCCTGGCTGCACACTGGAATCACCTGGGGACTTAAAACTCTTCTGAGCCTGGGTTCCTCCCCAGACCCAAATTCTGACTTAACTCATCTTAGCCCAAATATGGATATTTTCTCAGAACTCCCTAGGCAAAATGCTAGGTAGAAAAACATTGGCCTATGCCTAAGATGGCAAAGTCTATCCGTAAATGCCTGAGGAGGGCCGGGGCCTGCTGGGGGTTCACTAGGACGGGGCTGTGATCACACTCATTGTCAGCCAGCTTTGCCAGATCTTCCAATTTATCAAGGGAACCTGGAAATCTAGTTTTTTATTTGTGCATATGAAATCTCCAAATCTTTAAAGGTTGGCAGCTAATAAGGAGTAAAACATTTTAAAGTGTATCATGTTTGCCAAACAAAACATCCCTGCTGAAGTTGGCCCACAGGCCAGACTGGACAACCTCAGCCAGACTTTTGCCTTTTGTGGGGAGGAGGGGCGTGAGTGGGGGCTCTCCCAGGGCTTCAGTTCTAGAATTTTATGCTTTCTTTTTAGCTTGAAGAAACATTTCTTGGCCTCATTCTTTCTAAAGGCTCATGTCTTGCTGGCTGAGTGTCTATCCTCTGGATTATGTGAATGAAGGAACATTCTCTAGTTCCCTAAACTTCCCCTGGCTGTAAATTAAGGAGGCCATCCCCTGGAGATTCAGAGAGAGTGAGAGTTAACCACACCTGCCCCCTGCCCCAGGTCTACCGCTCAGAGCACCCCTGCTCCCTCTGCTGGTGGTAGAGATGGGGTGAAGGGGGATCGGGAGGCCTGGGAACTGTCCTGATGCTGCCTCCAGGTGCCCTGTCTCCCAGGTCAGGGTGTGGGGGGGATCATGGATTGTCCATCCATATAAGCTGCACCAATGTTGAAGCATGATCCTTACAAATGAGATTCCAAAATTCCCAGTTCACACGTCTCTTGAATTTATTTCCCTCTTGCCTTCTCTAAGCCACACAAGCAATGGAAAATATTAATAGTATGTCTCCACTAGCAAAGAGGAAGCGTTCAACACCACTCTTCACAGACAAAAACATCTTTGCTAGAGGTAGGAAAAGTCCAGGAGACCTAGCAATGTGGCTTGGCTGGGTTCTCCCTGCCTCTCCCCTCTGGGTTAGGGCTGTTGTGTTTTATTTGGATGTGGAGGGCAGGCGGTGAAGGAACAGGAAGGCAGGACACTTGCCTCTCTTTGCCCACCACACCCCACCCCCTGCTGTAGTGCTAAGACCAGGGTGGTGCCTCCCTCCCTCCCCAGTGAGGAGGCACTGAGAGCCTTCCAGGTTGGTACAGAGACCTGTATGTGCATGGTGGCAGGGTTTTAACATGGAGGAGGTGAGCATTTACCCTAGCACTGATGTGCAGAAGCCAGTTTTGTTCAAAAGCATTGTTAGCAAGGTTGCACTGTACGTAAATGAAATCGGCATTCTTTAGCAGTGCCCATTTTCACTTCCCACAGGCTAAGCAGGCAAAAGCAGAGTGGTGGTGAACAAGGGCCAGGTTCCCCTCCATAGGCTACAGAAACCTCCCAAAGCCATGGCCATGCTGCTTCTAGTGCTTTTGCCAGCCCCTCAATTCTCCAGAGTCAAAAGGCAAGGCTTGTGATCCAGAGATTTCATTATCAATGAGACGGAAAGGACAGTTTTGAAGTTGGGATGAGTAAACCACCCAGGGAGAAGGAAGGGAAATAAGATCCAGGTGTTTGGTTGGATTCTGATTGCCAAAACACAGAAATATGTTTCTTGGAGGAGCAAAAGCCTCATCAGCCCTAATACTGAGCGGCCAAGGCCTTAGGCGGGGGCCAGGATGCTGTACTCTGGCATAATCTTTATCTCTCTTAGTGACTGCATGGAAAAAAGTGATTGATTCTGTCCCTAGAATCATAGATTACCACATTCCATACTGTCAGTCTCTGCCCTCAGCTGGGATTGGCTCCCAAGGACCAGGGGATATATGGTAGGGTGCTACGTGGCCTGTTTGACAGTCTGAAAGTGCCTGGCTTCAAACTACCAAGCAGCTTCCTGGCTGTGGCCCAGGGGTGGGCTGCCCGCTGGGTTCCTCCTCTTACAAACTCCTTCCAGTCATGGGACCAACCTGCAGAGGGGTACTTGGGGTCACCCTTTCTTGATGTCTGTCTTCCTGCCACAGCCCAGGCTCATTGTTAAATATCAGCACCTGGAACATCAAGTTCTGCCCATTTCTGGCTTGATGGTGACAGGTTCCCTACGGAGAATCCCAGCCGATGGGCTTGTCTACCAGGGTTTACAAAATCGGCTTATTATTTTCCTTGAGGTAGTTTATCCAGTTGTCTCTCTATTCTAGAGTCTTCCTGTTGGTTCTTCTTTTTTTTTGCAAATTCATTATTTAACTGAAAATCTACTTGAGTGTGTCCAGGGACAGAAAGAGAAGGTAAAACTCCAATCCGTTCTTTCGAACTTCTTTATAGTGGTGGTAGAAAAATCAATTAAGAGCAAATTTAACACTATTGCTGAAATGCAATGACTCAATTAATCTCTGTCCTGAATGATCAAAGATTCTTGTTATATTAAATTAATAAGAATATTAGTAAAGCTCAATTATGTAATACTATGAACTATAGTTGGTTTTTAAAAAATATTTATTCCATTGGAAATTTTATTTTACTTTAAAGTAGATTATTCTCCTCATCATATAGTGCCAAACCAAAAAGTAAATTGTCCTCCTAATGCATAATTAGATGTAATGGGCCACAAAAATGCAGAAAACTTTAAATCTATTAAGTAATTACTCTGTTTTTCCCACTGAGGATTAAAAAAAAGGAAGCATATGATAGCTAGACCAGCTAATCAAATGCTGGCCAAGTGACACAGATAGCCCATTCCACACCAAGTCTAGAGAGGGGGAGACTGATATTCTCAGACACAATCTGGTTACAGAGTTGTGGCTCCAGGGCTTTGAGGCATGGTATAGAACTGGAAAGGTAAGTAGAGAAGGTGGAGGTATTTTTTACCTAAAGGCAAACAGCTTGAACAGTGGCTCAAAAGTTTAAATGAGCATGGATTTGGCAACTTGCTTTTGATAGTTAATGGGGAGAAAGAAGACAGGCCTTTCTAGAGACAGATGATTCAGGTTTGTATCCCAAAGGTGTGTGACCTTATGCGATTTGCTTAAGACACAGAGTCTTTTGTTTCCTTGTCTATGAATGGGAACAGCTATTGCAGATGTTTTAAGGATTAAAGAGAATTGATATAAAGGGTCCAGCATGGTTCACTGCACACAGATGTCTAATCTGTGATGAGTATTGTTTTCTGGACAAAGACAACATGGAACTGTGTCTTACTTTAATATCAGAGTAAGGACTTTAACTTGTTCCCAAGACAATATGGAGCCACTGTAGAATCGTAGAATCTTTAGAAGGTAAAAGCTTTCCGGCGCCACTTAGATAAAAAGCTCACTGAAGTTTTACAAATTCTTATAAGACCATTTGAATCTCTGCTTGGATTTTTTTTAATTCTTTCTTGTGTTTGTAATTCAAACTTTAATACTTGAAAAAGTTCATCAGAATTTAAATATACTTCTCTAAATCTGTGAGAAGACTGTCTCCCAAGATGGTTTGTCAGTAAATTATGTGATCTAGAGTCAGCATTGCCTTGATCTCTAATCTTTCTGGAGAACTAACAGTAGTGCTGAGTTTAATAATGTAATAAGCTATGCCTGCTAGTTAATGCTATGCAAGATGAACTTTGAGAAAATTCAGTAGTTGGGCTGGGCGCAGTGGCTCATGCCTATAATCCTAGCACTTTGGGAGGCTGAGGTGGGAGGATTGCTTGAGCCCAGGAGTTCAAGGTTACAGTGAGCTATGATCATGCTACTACATTCCAGCCTGGGTGACAGAGCAAGATCCTGTCTCTTAAAAACAAAACAAAAACAAAAACAAACATGGGATTATCTACTTACATTAGTACATTATTCTTCTTGGACATTTCCCCACAACCTATTATTTTTAGCTATTTTAAGTAAAAGTTACAACTTCATTATGATTTTGGTTTGGTGATGAGTAATGTTTCCATTGTTCTATTTCTATTTTACAAATTTCCAGAACTGTTTAGTGCAATTTTTAGAATATGAGTCAGTTACAATCTTCACGAGCTGTTTTGAAACATATATTTATGACCCTTCTAAGTGAAATATTTCCCTGAAATTTTTCCCCTTTTCTACCTCTCCCCTTAATTCCTTTGAGTTAGTCTTTGTTAAACATTATAATCGAGTGGAATAAGCTGTGTTATCTGACACTCCTCCCTTGTCAAAATTCTAGGAATAAGCATTTCTGAGATAGTCTACCAAAAATCACTAATCTCATTAGCTTCCCCAAAGGAAAACGGTCAGTCTTGTGAGCTACTCTTAGGATTTTTAGAAGATGACTGTTTGTTTTCCAGGCTTCATTTTTTAAAAGGGGAGGGGAGGTTTGGGGGCTAGCTCTCTGCCTCACAAACAATAAAGACATCAGTTTCTGTTTTTTCATTCACATTTTTATGTTCCCTAGGAGGGAGACCAGGCATGATCATCTTGCCAGTGTGGTTAACTCTTCATTGACCAGATTCTTTGGATGTCCACTTACTGCCCAGTCTCTAGTATTCAGAGGAACAAAGATTTTGTCGTACTTTGAACTAAAATAGCTCCTTTGTTCTAAAAACTAAATACAAAATTTTGGAATGGAGACTGTATTCCTTCCTTCATACAGGAACACTTTGCAAGCAAATGTTTATAACCAGCCCCTACTGCTTTTGCAAGCACAGAGATGGATCAAAGAAACACCAACGCTTGATGCTAGAAAATAACCTCTATTGATTGTGCTGTATGACAGGCATCATCCTTATCACTGTACATGCATGATCCTATTCAGTTCTAATAGGGATACTGTGACAAGGTATTGCTGTCCTCATTTTAGAGGTAAGAAAACTGAGGCCCAGAGAGATTGAATAAACTCTCCAAGGTCGCCAGCTGTTAAGAAGCAGGTGCAGGAGTTTAACTCACACCTGTCTGACTTTAAAAGCCATTGCTCTTTCCAATATACTCTACAAACAATATGATGAACAGCAGAGTCCCTTGAAATATTCTATTCCCCAGTTTGGATTTTATTAAAGTTCCCTGTTTAGTGAATGGTTCATGCTCAAAGAACTCTCACAGATGAAACTAGTACACTTATTAGTTTTCTTTGCATCATCTGGTTCTTACAAGCCAACCACTACAAGGCAGATCCAACAAATTTCCTAGATGACTGAATATTGAGCAGTATTTCAAGGTGGTAAACTATGTCTAAGACCTGCACAAAAGCATTAGTAAGTGTTGCTCCATGGACCACCAATAAATAAATGCATGGTTGTCTTCTACAACTGACTTATTATTAGAAAGTGGAAAGTTGCAATATTTCACTGGAAACTTTCATCCACTGGAAAAAATGGGTAAGGCGAGACTGGAAAAAGCAAATGTCTAAGCAAATTTGATCAAGCTCTGGTTATGATTAAGCACAATGAAGTCTAAAACTCCTAAATGAAATTCGTGTGCACATTCTCTCTGTATGGGACCAACTTGGCCAACTTATTCTTAGGAGAAGCTATTTGTTGTTTAGAAATTGCCAAATTCCTAAACCTTTGAGGGTAAGGACTATAGTTTTAACTCTTTATTTTGACACTTAGTCACTTAGCTTACTGTTTGGCATATAGTATGTGTTCAATAAATATTTGTTTGAGGCCAGGCATGGTGGCTCATGCCTGTAATCCTAGCACTTTGGGAGGCTGAGGCAGGAGGATTGCTTGAGGCCAGCCTGAGCAAGAGTGAGACCCCGTCTCTACAAAAGAAAATAGAAAAATTAGCAAGGCATGGTGGTGCGTGCCTGTAGTCCCACTACTTGGGAGGCTGAGGCAGGAGGATCACTAGATCCCAGGAGTTTGAGGTTTCAGTGAGCTATGATGATGCCACTACACTCTAGCCCCAGTGACTGAGCAAGACTCTGTCTCTCTCTCTATATATCTAATATAGATAGATAGATTGAATAAGTGTGTGTGTGTATATATATATATACACACTATATATATATAGATAGACTATATATATACTATATATAGATAGATAGAATATAGATAGATAGATAGATTGAATAAGTATATCAGAGTTCTCCAGAGAAACACAACCAATAGGAGATTTATAGCTATAGATATATAGATGATACAGATATAAGGGGTATAGATATAGATGATATGGATATAGATATATACAGAGATTTGTTATAAGGAATGGGCTCATGTGATTATGGAGATGGATAAGTCCAATCTGTAGAGTGGGCCAGCAGGCTAGAGACCCAGGGAGAGCCAATGTTCCAATTTGAAGGCCTTCAGGCAGGAAGAGATGATGCTGTAGATGAAATTCAAAGACAGTCTTCTGGAGAAATTCTGTCTTACACAGGGAAAGGTTAGTCCTTTTGTTCTATTGAAGCCTTCACTAAGTAGATAAGGCCCACCCACATTATGAAGGGCAATCTGCTTTACTCTACTGATTAAAAGGCTAATCTCATCCAAAAATACCCTTAAAGAAACACCCAGAATAATATTTGACCAACTATCTGGGCACCCCATGGCCCAGTCAAGTTGACACATAAAATTAACTATCACAATGAGTGAATGAGTAGGAGAGAAACAGTTGTTTCTGAACTGTGGCAGAGCAAGCAGATGGCTGGCATTGGTTGTAGGCTTCAGTTAAAACTACACCTTGCTAATAAAAAGGCCTCTTCTTCCCAGTGAGGCAACTCCAACAGATTACAGAGCTTGAAACCATGATAGCACCTAAGGTGAATTTTCCTTTGGCCACTTGTGCCCAAGTGACCAGTTACCACTGGATCAGTGAGTTAAAGAAACAGGTTGGGCCAGGCACAGTGGCTCACACCTGTAATCCCAGCACTTTGAGAGGCCGAGGCAGGAGGATTGCTTGAGGCTAGGAGTTCAAGATCAGCCTGGGCAACATTGCAAGACCCTGTCTCTACAAAAAATAAGAAAAAATTAGCCAGATGTGGTGGTGCATACCTGTACTTCCAGCTACTCAGGAGACTGAGGCAGGAGGATCACCTGATCCCAGGAGTTTGAGGTTGCAGTGAGCTATAATCACGCCACTGCCCCCCAGCCTGGACCACAGAATGAGACCCTGTTTCAAAAATAAATAATAAATAAAATAAAGATATAGGTTGGGACATGTACCATGCTCTCCAGAATTGAGGGTAAAAAGAGTCTTTCTAAGGGGTAAGCCATTTTGGAAGTGGAAACCTGACATGTAAGAACAGAGTTTTTCTAATAGCTTATGGAAAAAATAACTTTCATGCTACCTAAGTGTATGTAGCCACATTGAAGACTACTTTGTTTAGTTGATTTAGTGCAATCAGGTGGTTACTGTAAGTTTCTGAAACTTGTAGTATATTGATTCTCCAAAATCATAACTCATGTCACATACTCTGAGATCAGTTTTCTAGATTTACATCTTAAAACATGTGCTACAAATTAAAGAAGCCTAGAAAACATGTCCGTGCTTTGTGATTTGAGTTGGATTTAATTTTGTTATTCACATACAAATCCATTTTAGACTGTACCTTTTAAGACAATGTTGTTTGGGAAAAAGGACTGTTATTAAGGACATTAGCATTTTGCTCACTCAGGGTTGCACAAATTCCTTACCATGACAAGTTTTCATTCACCTAACCTAGTTTACCTGTACAGTTAAGCTAGCTTCTCCCTGAAAAGTAGTCCTCATATTCTAACATCACTTTAATGACTTCTTACTTATATAAATAAGCACATGCACTTAATTTTTAAAAATAAAATGGTATTTTTCTTTCTTTTTTTTTTAAATTTCAGTAGATTTAGGGGATACAAATGTTTTTTTGTTACATGGATGAATTGTATAGTGGTGAAGTCAGGGCTTTTAGTGTACCTGCCACCTGAATAGTGTACATTGTACCCAATGGGTAATTTTTGATCCCTCACTTCCCTCCTTCCCTTCCCGCTTCTGAGAAGGTATTTTTAAAAGCTTATCTCTAAATATAGCAGTCTCTTAGCTCCCTACCGCTCCTGTCCCCCTTTCTTCCTCCCCAGAGACAACCTCTTACAACATTCTTAGCCATTCTTCTGCTAGTTGCTTCCATGTTTCTAAAAATTATCCTCTTTCTGCTATTTCTTCTTTTTCTTTTTTTTATTCAAATAGATAATATATTTACATATTTCAAAATTCAAAAGAACTAAAAGGTGAAAACAATCAAAACTCTCTTTCCTACCCTGGTCCTCAGCCTGCCTTATTCCCTTTCTGTGGACAACCAATATCACCAGCCTCTCAGAGAGTCTTCCTGTGATGCCCTTGCGTATACGTATACTACTGGTTATTGATCAGTTTTGGGTATCATCCATTGACTCTCAATCATAATAGTTGAGAACTTATCTTTCTCTCTTACACTCTACTTTCTCTCTTTTCTTCCCCACAACTTAGTTATAGTACAAGTCTTGATTACATCATTATTTGTTATTTTGACTATGTAAATATTGTCACTGCTGAGTCAAGTATCTTACTATAGTTATGTTTCCTTTTATAGACTGGATTTTTTTGTTTTACCCAGAGTTAATAATCACTTCATTTTTTCCCCTAGATTTTCTGTGGGTTTATTATTAGTTTTTATTCAAATGCTCCAACAGATATGTACACTGATCTTTTTTGTTTCATTCAAAAATTCCAAACACTTCATTGGTTACACTTCTACTTCATTGATTACCACTCCCCTTTGAAACTTTCCTCTCTCAGTTCTCTGTCCCACTCCACTTTAGACTGCTTTTTCCTCCAGCCCCAGTATGCTATCATTTGGGAGCTAGCTTTTGTCACTCTTCTGTGTTGGATTCTCTTTTCTTGGATCCCCATATCTTTTACTTTCTTGGTTTCATTCTATTTTTCTGAAATACATCCTCCAATGGTTTCTTAAGAAGGGGTACATGGAAGGTAATTTTTGAGCCCTTGCATATCTGAAAATGCCTTATTCTACCCTCACACTTCATAGTATAGAATGCCCAGTTAAAAATTGTTTTTCCAGGCGGGGCACGGTGCTTATACCTGTAATCCCAGCACTTTGGGAGGCTGAGGTGGGAGGAGTTCAAGACCAGCCTGGGCAACATAGTGAGACTCCATCTCAACAAAAAATTTTAAAAATTAGCCAGGCGAAGTGGTGTGCACCTGTAGTCCCACCTATTCGGGAGGCTGAGGCAGGAGGATCGCTTGAGCCCAGGAGTTTGAGGCTGCAGTGAGCTGTGATCATGCCACTGCACTCCAGCCTGGGCAATAGAGTGAGACTTTGTCTCTAAAAAAAAAAGAAATTTTTAAAAATTGTTTCTCCTCAGAATTTTATAGGCTACTCTGCTGGTCTCTACCATTCTCCACTACTATTCTCCACCAGTGTCCACTACTCATTCTAGCCTCACTATTGCTGTTGGGCATTTCCATTCCTGTTGTCCATTTCCTTCAATGTGAACTGTTTTTGCTTCCTATGTATCCTGATATTTCATGTTGATTTGCCATGATTGGATTTTTTTCATTAATTATTTTGATCACTTGGCTCTTTTAAATATGGAAAATTATGCCCTCATTTCTGGAAAAATGCCCTTTATTTTTATTTTTACTAATTTTCTCCCTTTTATTTTCTCTGTTCTCTCTTCTGGAACTCCATTTGGCTGAAAAGTTCACCACTTGAATTGATCTAATTTTCTTATCTTTTATGCCATTAAGATCTTTTGTTTTGAAAATTTTAATTTCTAAGGTGTCATTCCTGTTTTTTTCTTAATATCCTGTTCTTATTTCATGGATGTGATGTCTTTTTCTTTGCTCTGAAGATATGAAATATAGTAGATTTTTTTTTTTAAAAAAACTTTTCTTCTACTCTTTGTGTTGTTTCTGTGTCCTCTGAGTTTCTTTTTTCTGTTTTATTTGGTGTTTTTGTTGTTGTTGTTTTGGGGTTTTTTGTTTGTTTGTTTTGAGACACAGTCTCACTCTGTCACCCTGGCTAGAGTGCAGTGACATCATCATAGCTCACTGTAACCTCAAATTCCTGGGCTCAAAGGATCCTCCTGCCTCAGCCTCTGGAGTAGCTGGGACTACTGGCCCGCATCACTGCACCTGGATAATTTTTCTATTTTTAGTAGAGACGGGGTCTTGCTCTTGCTCAAGCTGGTCTCAAATGCCTGAGCCCAAGCAATCCTCCCGCCTCGGCCTCTCAACGTGCTAGGATGACAGACGTGAGCCACCATGCCTGGCCATCTGGAGATCTTTGTCCATTCTTACTTACGAGTGAGGCTCTACAATGTTTGATTGGAGTCTTTGTGTGATTGGTGGGTTTGGCTACTGGTGACCTTTGTAGTGTGATCTGGCAGTGAGCCAGGTTTTTCTTTGGCTGATCCCAAAAAGCAGTTTTGGAAGGATTTTTCTTTAGTGGGGCCATTTAGTTTCTTCTAAGACTAAGAAGCCTCCTAAGAATACTTCTGCTCTGGGAAGATAAAATTGACTTCTACCAATCTGGGAGCATGAAAAGGAACAGAATCTGGAATACCTACCATTCAGTATACAGACTTCACTTTAATCTCCAGCTTCCACCTCCCAGGGGTCTGTGTGGAGACCTCAGATTAAATTTCTCCTCTTGAATGGAAGATGCTTATTTTCTAAATTTTTACTTAACCACAAGGCTGGCTGGGTATTTGTGGTAAAATTAGCCATATAGTGATATCAAGAATATTGACTCTACAGCCAGAATGTTTGCGTTCAAATCATGGCTCTACTAGTTACTAGGTATATTACCTTGTTCAAGTTCCCTAAGCCCTGCAGTTGGTGACTCCATGCTAAAGGTGGACAGCACAACATCCAGGGGGGTAAAGAACATGTTTGGGTTTTATTTCTTCTTATTCTGGGCTTTCAATTTTGTACCTTAAGAATGCTTTATTTTATAACACACAAACAAACCAATGAAAGCACAAAGGAATACAACTGCACACATGATCTTGCTGCAAAGATGGTATGGAGTTTCCCACTGAACTAATTCATTGTTCACAGAATTTGGCAATAAGAAAAGGAAAAAAGTCTCTAAACAAATAGCCCACTGAAAAGTATACCATGACTTAAGTATGATGCAATCGCAAATTGCAACATGGAAAGAAGTCCTGAATGAAAATTTTGGTTACAAAAGGAGCAAAAGCTATCTAACAAAATGGCAAAGAAACAATGTTTATTTTGAAGTCTTTTTCAGTGTTCATGTTTGACTTTACCCAGGGAGTGTCTAACAACTTATTAATATTTGTTTTCAGTTCACTGCCATACTTAGAATTAGCATGTGATCTTTCTCATCTCTTGGATTCCCTTTCCCTCTGGGATAAGCATAAGACTATGGAGGTGCAACAATTGCCCAGAGAAAAATGCAGGAGAGGAGAGATGCAGACTTTGGTCAAACCTTCATAAACAATGACTAATTTATAGAGAAGGAGACAGGCCTGGGGTTCTGTCCCCAGTAGGCTTAGGCATGCAGGGGTTGTTGAAAGGGGTCTTAAATCCATCCATCCAGAATTTCTCCTGTGTAGATTTTCTGGCTCAGACACATAGAAAATGACAAAATATATAAGTGTTTGGATAACATGAAATATATAACACATACTTTCTAAGGTTCCTTTGCCAATTTCTTTGTCATTTACTTAATTCTTGATTTATCTATGATTATTTAAAAAAAACAAGGAAAATATAGCCTTCTACTTATAAGTAAACATTTTAAACAAAAATTTGTAAAGGTGTATGTACAAGGAGGTAGCATTTGTTTATATTAATTTACCCATTCTAGGGGATTGGTTAAATACAACATGCTACATCCATAAAATAACATACTATGCAACCATACACACAAAAATGGGCTTATAGAACTAAGTATTTCTGTAAGGAAAGTTCTCCATGATATATTAGTAAGAAGTCAAAAGAAGTGATAAATTACATGCATTATTTTGCTTTAATAAGTACTGTGTTTCTAGAAAACCATCTGGCATGATGCTAAATTGTTAAGTAATCATTTCTGTGTGGTAGAATGATAGGTGATATTTGAATTTTGACAAAGAGCATTCATTGCTTTTGAAACTAGAAAAAATGTATTATAGATGGCTATACAGCAACCAAAGGCAGGCATGAGGAAGCACAGAGTTGGAAGAAAATGATCTTAATCATAAACATATTAGATAATCGTGATTGATTGAGATTAACACTGTAGAGACTTTCTTTGAAATAACTCAAAATGTTAATTTTTCCATTTTCTCAAATAAAACCAGTTAAATAGACTTAAAGGTATAAAACAGTGTTCCTTAAATTAGAAAGTATAATGGTATATAGTAGTTGATTTAATTGCGTTGCTAAAAGGTTTTAAAAATACATTCTCAAAGTGTTGATTTTTCCCAGTTCTAATCTAGCACTTATTCAAAATTCTTTTATTTCATTTCAATTTATTTAGGGGGTACAAGTTTTTTTTTGTTACATGGATGAACTGTATAGTGGTGAAATTAGGGCTTTTAGCATACGTGTTATCCAAACAGTATACGTTGTACCCATTAGGTAATTTTTGATCCCTCATCCCCCTCCCAACCTTCCTCTTTCTGAGTCTCCAAAGTCCATTCTACCACTCTATATGACCATGTATACCCATTGTTTAGCCCCCACTTATAAGTGAGTACATGCAATATTTGTTTTTCCTTTCCTGAGATATTAATACTTCACTTAGGACAATGGCCTCCGGTTCCATCTAAGTTCCTGCAAAAGACATTATTTTATTCTTTTTTATGGCTGAGTAGTATTCCATGGTATATACACACCACATTTTCTTTATCCACTCATCAGCTGATGGGCACTTAGGTTGATTCCATATCTTTGCTATTGTGAACTGTGCTGTGATAAACATACAAGTGCATACATCTTTTTTATATGGTGACTTCTTTTCCTTTGGGTAAATACCCAGTAGTGGGGCTGCTGGATCGAATGGTAGATCTACTTTTAGTTCTTTGAGGACTCTCCATACTGTTTTCCATAGAGGTATTACTAATTTACATTCTCACCAGGAGTGTATAAGCATTCCCTTTTTACCACATCCGCATCAAAATTCTTTAAAAGAGTTTCATTTGATATAAATCTTGTAGCAGTGTAGGCATCTTGTTCTCTTCAGGAAGTCAATATGTATTGAAGAGTGGAGAGGTTGTTACTCATGACACGGTAGGGGCAAACACTTCAGGAAGAGTCTTGAAAGAAATCTATCACTGGACTGACCTGCCTCAGAGAATGTAGACTCACACACCACATTTTAATGTACTGATTTAACACATCCTGTTTGCTTTATTTAATGATCTCTACACTTATCTGGGAGACAGGCTTAGTTATCAGACTATTCCAAGATAAACTGTGTGATATGCTCTGCTTATTCTGATTTACCTTGGTATGTGAATTTTTATTTAATTTCACTTGACCATTTGAGGTAATATTTTCTGACCTGTCATTTTTCTGGTGAATTCAAGTTTTATAAATGTATACAAGTGTATATGTGTGTATCTGTAATGTATATATGAGTCTATATGTATTTATATGATGTTTTACTTTTTAAAAAATTCCTAAACTGTAGCATTTATAAAGATTTTAATGTTGATGAAAGCTCCCTGTGATCCTTCACTGTAACATTGAAAAAAGCACCAACTTTATGAAGTATTTCTCCAGCCTTTCAGACAGTCTATAATTGGAATGTATTTGAATTTTCAAAACTTCCAAATGCCTACATGTGGCATCTATCACCTAAATATGGTACACGTGATCATGTACATTTCCCTCTGCAGCACAGTACTTTGTGTGAATGAGGCGTGTGTCTCTCCACAATGGCCATCTACACAGTCAGGCACATTCCAACTTCATCTGCATCTACAAAACAGATGTGTGCTTGTGTGGCCATCTACGAAGTATTAATGGTGCCTGCAGCTGGGATGTGGATGGTACATTTCAATCCTCTGCATAGCAAAATACGTGCTGAAGTGAATGGGCTGATTGTTGGGGCCAGCACTGTTGGCCTTTTAACTAAAGAAGGAGGAGGAGGAGGAAGAGGTGACAGCAGCAGCAAGACAAGATAAGGTTTAACCAACCCCAGTGATAAAGTAACTTTTATTCCGAGTGAAACAAGCAAGTTAATCTACATTAATACATTAGTCACCACCCCTGTTACCACTTTTTAGGAGAAATTAGAACACATTTTTAAAATAAATCAATAGGATGTCTGGTAACCCTTGAGTACTAGGAATGACATGTTTAAAAGGACCCCAGCCTGGTGAGCTTCAGGCTGCTGGTGGTGGGGGCAGTGTGGGTGTTAGAGGAGTGGTGCTTGGAGGGGGGGTTAGTTGCAGAACATCTGCTGTATAGATGCTTTTTTAAATCCTGCAGTCCTGCCACGGCAACCCCCAAACATAAGCTAACACCAAGCAACTGCTTTTTAAGTGCTGAGCACATTCACCCACGTGCTAAATTGTAGGCAAGCTCTGGAGCTTTTATTCCCCTTGGGAAATCTGGTGGGGATTAGGGTGGGCCTGGGAAGCCTCAGAGGCCCTACATGTGATGTCCAGATTGAGCTCTACACAAGGGAGCCCAGCCCAGGGAGTAAAAATAGCTATTCCTCCACTCCCCAAGCCCTTTGCCCTTATTCAGGGCTATGCCAACCCTGAGAAAGGGACACCTTTTTCTAATCACACAAAGGGCTACTGGTGGGGTACCCAACTAGGCAGTGGTGTTAGCTATAATCACTGACTCCTAATCAATAGCCTTGGCAGGCACTAGGCTAGGTCTGTTATTATCTTACATATTACTCATAACCAGCCTACAAAGGAAGTATCAACATTAGCTGCTTTTTTATAAATGAAGAAACAGAGGTCTAGAAAAAGTACATAGCTTTTCCAAGATCACCTGGTTAGTAAGAGGGTATGTAGTCAGCCTTAGAACCAAGGCTGTGGGACTATAGATCCCAAGAGTTTGTTTAATCAACATATCTAGCATCTGTTGCCAAAGTTGCCAAATATAAACTACTATAGATATTTATCCTGCACATATTTGATATTTGAGCATGTCTTATACAGCTCTGTACCCCTCACACTTCCTACCACAATGGTTTTAACACAGCAGAATTTCAATAAATACAGATTGAATTGGTTAACAGAAAAAAGATGGTACATCCTGGTTTAAGGGTTGGAGATTATGGCTTCATTGACTTTTAAAAAATATCTTTCTTTTGGAAAATTTCAAAATTACACAAAAGTAGAAAGAACAGTGTAATAAAGCTCCATGAAGCCAAAGCCAGTGTCAACATTTACCAACATTTTGCCAACCTTGTCCCTCCCTTCTTTAGCTTTTTGCTATGTTTGGGTGTTTGCTGATGCATTTTAAAGCAAATCTCAGATATATCAGTTCACCTGTGAATACTGCAGAATGGATAACTAACAGATAGGGGCTTTAAAAAAATAACCACCATGCAATTATTATACCTAATAACATTAATAGCAGTTTTTATAATATCATCTAATACCTAGCCCATATTCAAATTGACTATCTCAAAAACATCTTTTTACAGCTAGTTTGTGGAATCAGAGTGGAAATTATGTGCATTGCCTTTGGTTACTTCTTGCATGTTTTTCTGTCAGTCCCACCCTCCCTTGTTTGTTTTATTGAGGAAACAGAGCATTTACTACAATAATTTTTAACTAACTCCAGAAACCCTTTCTGGGAGGGAGCCAGTGCTGCCCAACTTTCAGAAGACCTGGAGATTCTGGGTTAGATGGTAATCGTCCGTGCAGCACAAATGTGCACTGCGTGCCGGCTGCGTGCCCGCCCTGGGTCTGCGGCAGGAGATGCAGCCGAGCCCAGCGCCGGTCCGCTGGGAAGCGATGAGCGGCCATGAAACAGGACGAGAGGATGGAGAATAACCGGGCGCTTTAGACGGGGTAGTTTGAGAAGGAGCGAGATGACGTTTTGAGACCTCAGCAATGCAGATCTGGATAGGAGAGTTCCAGGCGGGAGGAACAGTGAGGGTGCAGGATGGACACAGGCAGGAGCTTGGAGAGTTAAGCCAGAGAAACCAGCCGAGTGAGCGAATGGGGGAGTTGGGAGGGCCCCTTGGGGCCACATGCCCAAGCGCTTGGGAGGAGAATGGATATTAACCTGAGCACAGTGTAAAAGGATCGTTGTCCTGTTGTGATTTAGCCAGGTTTTTAAAACTCCCTTACCAGTGAAGGCGTGGGGATGTGGCTGGAGGGCAAAGCGACACTCCTCAGGTCTGCATACAGGCGTCTCTAATGTCCCTCACCTCCACTAGTGCCAGCGCAGACACAAGGCTTAGGGGTTAGGGAGGGAGCCTGGAAGGGCACGGAAGGCAGAGCACTGAAGCAAAGCACTGAGAAAGAAAGGTAGGAGCCACATTCTCAAGGTGGCCACGGGAGGGACAGAACCAGAAGGCCTGGGTCCCCAAGTGGGAGCGCCCTTTGCTCCGCCTCCTCGCGCTCCACCACGCCTCCTCCCTCGCCCTTCTGGCCTGAAGAGCTCGGCTGGAAATCGGTTTCCGCTGTAACTAGGCTGCCCTTCACCATCCCAGCGTGCGCCCCCCCGCGTAATGCTGCCTAAAGTGCGCGCAGCTGCGCCCCATCTAGCAGCGAAGGCCAGGCGTCAGGTGGCTGTCATCTGAATGACAGCGGCGTTCTCAGCGGAAACCCCTGCACTGCCTATGCTTTTATTTCTCTCTCCTCAGCTTCTGGTGATTCTAGATCGATGGCCCTGCAGTTTAAAGATGCGGCAGCCAGAGTGCAGAGACAGCGGCCCTCCCTGGAAGTGCTGAAAGCCTGAGCTTCCCGCCCCCTCGCCTACTCTCTCCATTCCCAGGGCGACACCCCGGAATCAGTCCCCAGATCCAAGTACAACGGAAAGAGAAGGGATATAAGTACCGTCCAGGACAGGTGGGGTTGCCGTTAGGTGTGGGGTCTTCTCTGGCTCCGGGGCAGGAGGTGTGTGCGAAGGAGCAAGGCCTTGTACCACACAGCCCACCACACCAGGCTGCCTCCAGAACTGTTTCCTGAGAGTGGGGCGGTTGTTTTAGCAGTATACTCACTATTCCTTTCAATTAATTTCATTAGTTTAAACAATTGTTTCTCTTCATTATAAAACGCAAGCAATTAACTACTTGCTGCCTGGAGAATAAGCCTAGCCAAGCTACAGAGCGCTCTGCAGCACATGAACAAACAGGCCATCAGCAAGACTAGTTCTTTCTGTAAAGACAGATAAGATGAAAATAAACTCTCAAGGACGAATAAGTCATATCTCCTAAGTCACCTTTAACAAGTACATGGCAAGACAGTGATGGCCACTGTATGTGAACAAAATGCAAGCAACTGTTTAGTGGCTACTCACATTTGAGAGGCTTAAATGATCCAAGTTCCCATCTCTTTGTCAACGGCAGGTGCAGTTTTTTAATCCCTCAAGCAATTATTAGAGACAGTGTACACAACAGTTTATGTATTCTCCACTCTCCAGCTGCTGTGTGGGTGAGAATTCTAACACTGTAAGAACATGGCCTTCACAGTGACTGGAATGGACCAGACTCTTGGAAGCAGGACTGGGGAGCAGTGCGCGGAGGGGCTTGCATGGCAAAAAGCTGTGTTCAGGGGCCTGGATGGAGCTGGACATCAGGAGAAGGGCAGATTCATGAACTTTGAAGATTAAGGAGTCAAAGTGGCAGTAGGCTACATATTCAAACAATATGTCTTTTAATTTGTCTTCTTTCTTTTTAACAAAACACTCCCTTAAAAAGTGATATCTGAGACATAACAAGTAAGTGGGTGGCCCTGATTGGGTTTTAGACTGGAAAAGACATTATTGGGACAATTGGTGAAGTCGAAATATGAACTATAGATTAGTGTTAAATCAATGCTGAAATTACTGAGTTTATTAACTGTGGTTATGTGGGAATTCTTGTCCTTGTTCTTAGGAAATACACATTAAAGTTTTTAAGAGTTAAGGGGCGTGATGTATGCAGTTCCCTTTAAAATGATTAAAAATTGTGTGTGTGTGTGTGTGTGTGTGTGTGTGTGAAGGGAACAAGAGAGAGATTTAGAACCATAAAGCAAATGTGACAAGATGTTAACAATTGGTAAATCTGAATAAAGGGTATACCAGAGTTCTCTGTACTATTCCTGCAACTTTTCTTTAAGTTTAAAATTATTTCCCAGCAAGAAAAATTGTAAGTGCTATCTATTGTATTAGTTAAGACTTAATTCAGCTGTGACAGAAAACCCACAACAATAGCTTAATCAAGAGTGAAATTTATTTCTCTCTCAGGTAAAAGGAATCCAGAGGTGAACCGTCAGTTCATAAACTTGTCAGAGTCTCAGGTCCCATCTCTTTTTTGTTTGGGTGTCCTCAGCAACTGGCTTCCACCTCAGCAGCTAACAGGGCTGTGTCAGTACCAGCTGTTTGCCACATTCTAGCCAGCAGGAAGAGAAATGGCTTGAAGAAAGGGGGAGAGGGAACAAAAGGCTCCCCAGCTGTCATAAGATGGGGTTTCTTAGATGTTGTCACTCCGTATTTTCATGTACATCTCATTGGCCAAAATATAATCTCATGGCCACCAATAGCTGCAAGGGAACCTGGGAAATGAAGTCTTTATCTGGGTATTCCTAGGCTTACTTAAAAATCAGAGATTCTAGAATATAGAAGAAAGGAGAGTGGATGGTGGGCAAACAATTAGCAGTCTCTACCAAATCAAGTCACCTTAAGAGGGCACTTTGTCTTCTGCCTTGGCAGCCTTTGTAAATTTGGGACCCAAGAGACCAACTGGGATGTCAGTCTAGCCCTGTCTTATAAATGCAATTCAGTTAACGTGGTGGGTGCTGTGTGTAGGCTGTAAGTTCCATAACCCCCTGCCATTTCAAGTGCAGCACCATCACCCTGGACTCCACGCCACAAAACTCTGTGGACTTATAGGAGAGCCACTTGTCAATGACCAATTACTCCACTTGCTAAAGATTAATCCTTCATATGGCTTTTGTCTAAGAGGACAAATCATTTTTAAAAAAAAAACTGAAGAGAATTTCTTGAGTCAGAATAAAGGCTCTAGTGCCTTCTGGCTGCCTCCTGTGCTCATAGTGAAACAGGACTAATATTTATTTCGCAGTTGGTAGAGGATAAAGATGCCTATTTTGTGGAAAAGCTTGCTATGCTAGCTAATATGCAGTGTTTCTAGTTCCTTGAGATATTGGCTTTGAGGCAAAGGGTAATAAAAAATGATTCCTGGTCAAAGAAATTTGAGACATGCATACTATAACCTTCTCTTAAGAGATTCAAAATATATGTTAATGCATTAAAGGCTCTGAGAAGTCCTGCAGTAAGGGTGTCTGTTTAATTCAAAATCTCCCAGACTTATTTTCCCAATTTTTTTCCCCCTGTTGTCACCTACTTTCTTCCCTGCTATGGAGCCTACCTTGGCAAATGCTGTATCAAGGCATGCTTTGGGGTCACAAAGCCTATACCTGCACTGCCTATAGCTTCATTCTGAAACAGTGATTTTGGACTCTGCTCATTTGAACATGGGGCTTAAGTCACTGTTTAAACATAATGACAAGATTTTTTCATATGGCTGAATTTGGAAGCAAATGGAAGCTGCAGTCTCATGGGGGATGGTGGATTGACACTTGAGAGTTTTTAAAGGGGTGTTTAGAAAATTAACACATTATTTGTGGCATCATGGCTCTCCTGCAGCACTCACTTCAGGGGCTTTGAAGCAGGCATCCGGGCTGCCTCTGTGTCAAGGATGCCTGTCTAGGGGGAGGACAATCTTTAATTATGAGATTTTTATTGCCAAATTTATATGGTTAACTGGACAAGCATCACAGCCCTGGAGTTCTCTTCTATCCCATGTCAAATTCTCAGAATACAGTACTCAAGTGAGTTTTATGTAAGCTGGTGAGGTGATGAGGACAGATATTTTCACTTTCCATTTGAAAACTGCAGTGAATAAAGTGCATTTGCTTTCTCTTCGGAGAGCTAAAGGATAACACTGTAACCTGGCCTGTGAAGCTAACTAAACACGCTGAATGATTTGTCTTGAATAAATTAACAGACCCATTAACTCCACCCATTTTTGGTACATTTTTCATAATTTTGCTTTACAGTAATGTAAGGCTTTGTTTTGCGGAGCTCATGGCACATTTCAAATACCATCTCATTAATTTTTACCATACCCCTAGGATGAGGGTATTAGTATTCTTGTCAGAGAAAACAAGGCTCTCAGCACCTTTGGGTCATGAGGCTACTTGGGCCCTGGCCAGAGGCAGAGCCCAGAGCTCCCGGGTCCTGAGACTCAGCTGTCAGGGTGTACAACCTGTGAACGGCAAATTTTCAGTGTTGCAATCTTACCTAGAAATGTAAAAAACAGTCCCTTGAGGAAAATACTAACAAAGCAGTCCTCTGCCAACTCCTTTAGGCATCTGACAGAGCACTCCGTTCATTCACGCACTCATTCCATAAATATGTAAGTGCCTACTTGCCCCAGGCATTGTCCTGAGTGCTGGGGAAGCCCCTGCCCCCAAAGTGGTGTGCCCATATGCTTGTCACAAGTGTCACAAGAGCCCCAGAAGGGTAGTGAGCCCTGCCCAGGTGTCTCTGAGCCCCCCAGGGGTGCAGAAAAGCAAGAGGAGCTGAGGAGGAGGAGCTCAGGGGAGTGAGTATTCATAATTGTCATAATAATGACAACAGGCGCTAACTCTTAGGTAATGAGTCTGGTGCTGGTCTAAGAACTAATTTATGTTTTTCCTACCAACTCTTTGAAGTGGATACCATTACTAAATCCGTTTTTCAGATGAGGAAATTGAGGCCCATAGTAGGTCAGTGACTTGTCCAGGTCCCACAGCATAGGTGAGATTCAGTGCGGGCAGTTAGCATTGACCACTGTGTTTGAAAAGAGCTCTCTCTTTGAGGAGCTGTTGAGTGAATAGCATGTGTTGCATTTCTGCCTTGTCCCTAGACCACCAGCCATAGGGATGATCCTGGGATAAACTATGCCAATCAGGGAGGATACGCCTCTACTCTTGGGGAGCTCAGGAAGGAGCTGGGGTGACAGGACATAGACACAGGAAATTCCATGAGGAGAATTGTGAAACCAGAAGATGATTTCATTATTCCTGGGGGCCAGTTAACTGGGCTTGTCTCTCCCTGAAGAGGGGTTTGACAAGAAAGACTGTGTTCAATTAGCAACTGCCTGGGAGAAGTGAACTAAGTAAGGTGCACTTGTACAGATAGCTATTGTTCTTGCAGCTGACCATTCCTGTGGGCACAGGGCTGGGGAAACTGCTAGACCAGTGGTTCTCAACCAGGGGTGATTTTGCCCCCCAGAGGACACTTGGCAATGTCTAGAGACATTTTTGGTTGTCACACTAGGGTGAGGAGAATGCTATTGGTATCTAGTGGGTAGAGGCCAGGGATGCTGCTAACCATCATACAGTGCACAAGACAGCCCCCCACAACAAAGAATCATCCATCCCGAATATCAGTAGTGCTAAGGCTGAGAAACCCTGAAGGACAGTCTGGGGTGTGGTCTGAGTCGTGGGAACTGGGTCCCTTCACCTCCTTGGGGCTTCGTTTATTTATGCAATGTAATGATCTCTTAGGTTACGTTTGGCCCTGTCATCCTGTGAGATTCAGTGAGGCTAACTTTAACTAGAGATTAAAGATGGGACGTGAATGTCTTTAGAATTTCACGCTTTAAAAAAAAGCGGAAGAAATATAGAGGGTGTTTAACAGACTTTCTAGGAAATAGTAGTTAAACTTCAGGTGAATCCTTAAAACTTTGAACCATTTTATCCTCATAATGCCTATAAAAAGAGCTGGAAGGGCCTCGTTCTCATGCTATGTCACTAAGGAAGAAATTCTTGTTGGGGCTCGAGGGACAGCCCGGAGCAAAATCTTCTAGAATTACACAGGACTAAGATGCCAGCCGAGGGCACCTGAAGGCTGCTTTTCAAGTACTGTCCCTGCTGCCAAGTCCCTGAAAGGGGATGCCTTTCCCAAGCCTGAGCCATTATTCTGCATCCTCTGACTGAATTAGAGCCACACCCTCATCTGCCACTTGTCTCTCTTCATATCAAAAAGAACCTGCTCTTCCAGACCTTAAGAAATAACCAGAAGAGAAAGAATGAAAAACACAAACTTTGCCTGCATGGGAACGCTAGCCTAAAGAGAGCACAAATTGTCAGAGTTGCCTAAACAGAATATTACATTTATTAGTCCTTTCCCCCCAAAAACCCCAATAGCTTCTAATATAGTCCCCCTGCCACAAAATAGTATATTTTCTGTACTATAAAAAAGTCCAATATTAGAAATTCAAATCATGCTTGTAAAACATGCTGTTTTTGAAAAGAAAATTCTACAGGAAGATAACTCTAATTGAGGATCTATCAGCATGTCACAAATATGATAATTTTAAATTTCAGGGTGTTTGGCAATATTTTCATGGAAGTGTGAGAAATTTATTTATGGATATTTACAGTCACAAATCATATGCATGTAATTAGAATGCTAAAAAAGAACACTTCTGTATCAATGTAAACTGAGGCCCCAAAGGTTGAGAAAAAATTAGCAGATGCCATTCACTCTCATATTTCAAAGCACGGTCCATCCACTGCAGAGGACTTACTAAGGGGTGGCCAGTAACACTTTTGAGACCCAAACCCTATTACCCATCTTGAGGATTTCTTTGGCTTTTTGGAAAGGTTGTCTGTGTGTAAGCTCCTCTGTCCCCGTGGCCCATGGCAGAGGGAGGGGGTGCTTCCTTTTCACCAGGTGACAAAGGAGAAAGCAACAGGACCACTGAGACAGCTTGATGGCCATCCCCCAGGTTGGAAAAGCGTATAACTGGTGTGAGAGGAGAGAGAGAGGAAGGCCATATGGAGGCCATTGCTGTCCCCCAGTTGTGGGGGCAAGAATGCAGAGTTTTCTGGTGGGCCAAGCAGACCTGAGGACCTGAGGGTCCAATGAGGACCCACTGTAAGAGCCTCACCCAAGTGGGCTGCATGGAGGAGAGATTGGGTCTCTCCTGAGGAGGGAGAGTCTGTGTGAGGTAGACCCTGGATGACTGGGCACTGAGGTTCACTGTCAGCAGAGACACAGTAGGCACATCAGAAGTATTTCAATGGGGGGATTCGAAGCCAAGACATCTCCAAGGCCCCCAAAGCTTTCCAGGAGACAAATGCCAGCTTCAGGTATCCACCAAGTTCTGAGTATACAAATGTCCTATTATATATGGTCCTATTATATCACTCAAAGACCACGACCATTTTTCCTAATTCCCCTCCTTAGGCCAACTCTGAAAGGTCAGAAACCTCACAAGTTACAGGAAGAGGAGGAAGTATTAATAGAATCTAGAAGAAAGAAAAAAAGCCAACCTTCCCTCTATTCCCACTTCAGGTTTCCAAGATGAAAGCACAGAAGCTCCAAATCAGATAAATAATTGGAGTTTTTATTATTACACTCGATGGAATTTTTTTTTTCTTTTTGAGATGGAGTCTTGCTATATCACCCAGGCTAGTCTTGAATTCCTGGCCTCCAGAGATTCTCCCACCTCAGCCTCCCGAGTAGCTGGGATTATAGGCATAAACCACTGCACCCAGCTAGATAGAATGTCTTTAAAATCACCTTTATTGAGGTATAACTTACATACAATGAACTGTACCCATTTCAAGGATTCAGTTCAATAGGTTTTGACCACATAAAATATTTCCATCATCTCCAAAAATTCCCTCATGCCCCTTAACAGCCACTCCCCCCTACCCCCGCCCCAGTCCCAGGTGATCACTTTTGTGCCTCTGCTACTGTAGATTAGTTTTTATTTTCTAGAGTTTTATATGTATGGAATCATAACAGCATGTACTCTTTGGTGTCTAGCTTCTTTCACTCAATATAATGTTTTTGAAATTTATCCATGTTGTGTGTATCAACAGTTTGTTTTGGGGGTTTTTTGAATATTTTATTTTACTTTATTTTATATTTTATTTTTTGAGACAGGGTCTCGCTCTATTGCTCAGGCTGAAGTGCAGTGGTGTGGTCATAGCTCACTGCAGCCTTGAATTCCTGGCCTCAAGGGATCCTCCCGGCTCAGCCTCCCAAAATGCTGGGATTACAGGCGTGAGCCACTGCACCCAGCCAATAGTGTGTTTTTATTGCTAAGTAGTGCTCTATTAAATGGATATACCATAGTTTGTTTTCTATTCACCTATTGATGGACATTTGAGTTGTTTCCAGATTTTGGCTATTATTAATAAAGCTAAGAACATCCTAGAACATACATGTTTTTGTTTCTCCTAAGTAATTACTTAGTAGTGAAAGTGCTGGGTTTTATGGTAGATGTATGTTTACTATTACAAAATTGCCTAACTGTTGTTCCTTAGTGGTTATACCATTTTACATACTCATCAGCAATGTATGAGAATTCCAGGTAGTCCATACTCTTGACACTTTTGGTAATGTCAGACTTTTAAATTTTAGCCATTCTAGTAGGTGGGTAGTAGTATCTCATTGTAGTCTGAATTAACATTTTTCTTATAACTAATGATGAGCATCTTATCATGTGCATTTTGGCTACTGGTATATTTTCTTTTGTGAAGTATCTATTCAAATATTTTGCCCAATTTTTTGGAGTTGTTTGTTTTCTTATTTAATACTATGATGTCTGGATGTTACTAATATTTTCTCCCAGTCTGTGACTGGCCTTTTCATTTTCTTAATGGTATGTTTTGATGAACATATATTTAATTTTATTTGTCTTATCAATTTTTTCTTATAAGGTTTGTGCTTTTTGTTGTAGAAGGCATTTAAAATACTGAAATGAGACTGTTCATGGGATTAAGAGTGTTCAGAAAACTTTCAGAAACCCAAAAGTGACCGAAAATGTTATTGAAAATGTTATCTGCCTGAGATTCGATCCAAGGGCAAAGAAAGAGCAGCAGCACACAGAGTGGGTTTGAAGAGGCAGTGGCGAAATAAACTTGCTATCTGATTGCACTTACATAATCCATTCCATGCAATAAAATGACGTATATCTCCAACAAACCCAGTGATTTGTGACTGTCCTCAGTTAGTCTATCAGCCTTGTTCTGTACTATGTTCCCTTTAAGCCCAATGCCCTAAGGCACGCATTGTACATAGTGAATTCACTCCTCTCCTATGCATTTGGAATTGTTTTCTGACCATCATTGGAAGGACTGAGGAAACAGTCATTTAAATCATTTTATGTCCTGTGTTCACACAAGGAACCCTGTTTTACATTAAGAATCCTTTACCTACAGAAAAGGTTTAATTTTATTTCTCAAACTGCAAATTTTGTACCCAGAAAATCCAAACACTTTCATGACTTGGGTCCTGCCTATGTCTCCCGTCACCTGCCACTCCCCACACTCCTGGTGGTTGTAGGTATTCCTTCACACCTCCATGCCTGTGCGCGGGCCATTCTTTCCAGCTAGAATGCTGTTTGCTCCTTGTACCTTGGTAAAGAATAAAATGAAGACTAAGAGACCAATGATTGAGAGATGTGTAGAAAAGTTTTACTGCCAAGTAGCAGATCTAAGCCAAAACAGAGTTTAGTTTCCCAGCTAGATGAGATTCAAGGGAGAAGAAATGGGGTAGATCTTTAAAAGCCAAAAGGTACTGAAATGTCTCTGTCCCATTTTAGGAGAGCAGTCTTGGAATGTTCAGAGTGGTGATCAATACCCAGGCTTGGTGACTAGGAGAGCACAGAGCTGGCTGGAGGTGACCTGCTGTGGTCTTCTCTGGATCATGGGGTCTACTTGTCTGTGATGTGAATGTGAGGTGCTTGAGTGGGGATTATGGTGCCTGGGAAGCTCTCCTGCCTGATATCCCTTGTCTAATACTCCGCCCTTCACCCCAACTCCACTGAGCTAGGCCCCCTCCTCTATGCTGCCGTAACTCTCAAGTTCATGCCTCCCTATGATGGCACTCACCTTGTGTCTTGTTTAGTCCTGGTATACCCAGCACCTAGAACAGTGCCTGGAACACTGTAGGCACCCAATATTATTTGATAAATCAGTAACAATAATGTATGCAATTTGAAGACAGTGAACTTTATCGTTTCTATTGTTTCTCTAAAGTACATACAATAAACATTTCCTTAAAAGTGCCATTTCAAGAATCAAAAGAATGTAGTTTTGTATTAAAGTAAGAGAATGAGCATATGAGGCAATATGAATACCTTGGTGGAAAATCAACTCAACCTGACTAGTTGAGATATTTATAAGTAAATATTTATGTAGATTTGATTTAAATAAAATCCGTCTTGGATAGGCATATAACAGAATCTGGTAATAAATAAAATCTAAGTTGAAGACTCTTGGCAAATTCCTTTCTGCTTGCTAGTGGAGTTTGGAAAAATAATTGTCATTGGTGAGTTATGGTTAGTTTCTCATGAAAGGGTTTTAGCTAGTGATTAAAAAATGAAGAGTGTTTTTCTGCTAGAAAGGAAGTACTGTAGGGAAGATGAATTCAGTACACAGAGGCATGTAGGAGCAGATGTTGGAATGAGAGCAGGAGAGAGAAACTCTACCTTAGCCTGATGGAAACAAATAGAATAGCAGATAAAGGCAGGCGTGACTTGATTTTTAGTGCCATACATGATAACAATAGTTAACATCTACTGAGCACCTACTCTGTGCCTGGCACTGTGCTAAGTGCATTATATGATATATCTCTGCATTCCTCCCAAGAAGCTTATGGAAGGATACTAATATTATCACCAATTTACATATGAGGAAATTGGGACTTAAAGATTTTTAAAAAGTGGCCCAAGCCAGGCATAGTGGCTTGCACCTATAGTCCCAGCTATATGGGCGGCTGAGGTGGGAGGATTGCTTGAGCCAGGGAGTTTGAGGCTGCAGTGAGCTATGATCACACTTATGAATAGTCACTGCACTCCAGCCTGGGCAATATAGCAAGACCCTGTCCCTAAAAAAAAAAAAAAATTAAAAAAAAAATTTTTTTGTATGGCCCAAAGTCACACAGCTTATAAGTTATGGGATCTGACTCCAGAATCTGCTGTTTACCATCTTTTGATTATAAGGGACAGAGACAAAACTCATACTAACTCAGAAAAAAGATAGATATTAATGGAGGAAATACCAGAGCATCTTACAAAGCACAGAGTTGGAGATTAAGGACAGCTGGAATCAGGGTCTGGAATGCTATTCTTTCTTTCTGTCTCTTATTTCTGCTTCGCTGTGCACTTTAGCTTTATTCTTTCCTCGTGAAGAGTAGCTTCTTTCACTTGGCAGGAATACAGATGACTGAAGCTGGTGACCTCATGTCCTGTAGTCAAGCATCAGAGGAGGACTGTTTCTTTTCTCTTAGTTTTATTTCAAAAAGTCCAGTAATTGGTTTTGCTTGGGTTGGGGCATCCCTTCCCACCCCCATGCCCCATCCATGGCTGAGGAGGCAGAGAAAAATTACTGGCTCAGCTTGGATTAATCCTGAGCAGGGTCACATGGCACAAACATGGCTATGGAGGCCATCCCAGAGAAGGAGAAAACACTGTATTGAACAGTCACCACCAAGTGGATGCTTAAAAACACAATAGTGAGAAGCATAGACAACTTTAAACTTACTTAAAATGTTTAAATGAGAAATGCATAGTTGTATGACTGAGATATTTGGGGATTCAGTAGAAATCAAGTAAGCTCTGTTTTCAGAAAAAATACCCAGATTTCTTGCTGCTAGGCACTATTCTAGAGAGACATTAGCTAAGCTATTTTTTTTTTTTGGTCATTCTTATTTTTTTAAAACAATAAATTTGCTTCACGATGACACAGTTCTGAAAATAAGTCAGCCTGATAACACGGTTAAAAATTACGGGTGGAGAACTCTTTTTCATATGCTTCTTCATTTCAGTAATTTCAGAGACTAGGCCAGGTCACACAATCTGCAGCGTTTAACAAGCCTTCCTACATGGAAGCCCTTTTTCATAAACATCCTTAAAGTCATCATGCTGCAAGTTAAGCCTGTTTTCTTTCAATTTGTTCTCAAAAGGAGTAGGTAAGAACATAGAAGCATCCCTTCTTCAAACTAAATAACTGCATGCTCAGTTCCTAGATGTCCCCTCTGGGTTTATTGTCCAGTTCTTTTATTATTTTGGTTACCCTCTGCTAAGCACCTCAACCATCTCTGCATTCCCTTTTGGCTGCCAAGTGCAGATCTATTGGTCAGTCTTTTAGTGAAGCCCCAGAGCAACAAGGGTCATTCCCAGTGCCACACCCTTCCCAGCATCCCAGCACCAGGGTGATTGTTCAAGCACAGTGCCGCAAGTCCAAGTCATTGCATCTGGATTCCACTGTAACCAGCATTGAATCTGTATTCTAAAAAGTGTTGAGGCTCTAAATTCGCAAAGTATCAATCCCTAAACATTTGGGGGGGGGAGAATGTTCATCTAGGTTAAGAGGTTCTAACTGCAAATAGAACAAATGGAATTAATGAAAGTTCAGCATATTGTGCCCATTTACAGTCAGCTAATCTGAAACAGCCACTGAGCTGTAGACACCAGGAGCCACTGGACCTTTGCACTCGCTGTTCCTGCCCCCAAGGATGCTCTTTCCCCAGAGTCCCGCCGGCACTGCACCCATCCAGGTCTTCTCTCAGAAGGTGCTTCTCAGTGAGGTCTTTCCTGATCATCCTATTTAAAATTGCAGCTTTCTGGTTCAGCCCAGCCAACCCAAGTCCACCCTTGGTAATGCCCAATCCTCCTTTTAGGCTGTTTTATTTTTCCCCATGGCACTTACCAGACATGATCTATTGTTTTAGTTGTCTATTCCTATGTTTTTTGTCTCCCCTGGGAGAATGTAACTTGTGTGTGTTATGTCCACTGACTTATTCCCCAGCTCTTAGAAGAGTCCCTGGCCCAGAGAAGTCCTCAATGAACAATCTTTGAATGAATAAATCTATGGATGCAAATAGAATTCTTTGTGACGAGAAAGAGCACATGAACCTTTATTTTCATTTATTTATTTTCTGGAGAATGTATATAACACTGTATACTCAACATTGTTCTAAATGATTTACAAATGTATCTCATTTAATCCTCATGACAATCATATGAGGTAGGACTATTATGGCATCCTGTTCAGAGTTTGCGCTCTCAAATACTACTATGCTGCTTCCCGTTAATTAAATAACTGAAATATATTTGGCAGGAACACAAGATTGGATAGATTTGGGCTGGGGGCAGCCACAGAGAGCTTTCTGGGCAAGGTGAATCGAGCACAGATCTCAGAGAGGAGACAGGGGACCCATCCAATTGTAGGAGAGACAAAGTGGGAGACCCGGAAGTGGCAAAGGAAATTAAGAGAGGGATGTGCAAGTGAGAACAGGGATGTGCGGGGCCAGGTACACACAGGGAGAAACGCAGGCGCTAGGAGAGGCTGACTGAGGACCCTGAAGGAACAAAATGAGGCTTCAACTGGTGGCCTAGAGGGACCCTTCACTCTGGCCTGGAATTCAGGAGCCAGCATCCGGCCAATGACTTAAGCAAAACAAGTGCTGGGGAAAGCAGTGTGAGCATGGGCTGGAACATATGGAGGGGAGGTGGGGAGACAGTGAAGAAGGAAAGATAGAGGAAACCCAGACTCTCAGAAATTAGCACTCCTATTATTTTACCTCTCTCCTAATCTTGGATTTTCAAATGAATTCATTGATCAAAACTCCTTTAAGAAGTGAATGCATAAACAAACTGTGGCATATTCATATAATGAAACACTGCTTAGCAATAAAAATGAATGAACTATTGATATTTCCAACAACATGGATCAATCTCAAAATAATTCAGTGCAATGAAAGAAAACAAACACAAAAGTATATTCTTTTTTTTTTTCTTTTCCTTTTTTTGGCTCCTCAGGAGTCAACTTGGAAAAAAGTTGATTTCATCATATTCTGTATGATTCCACCTATATAAAATACTAGATGACACAAACCAATCAATAGTGGCAGAAAGCAGATCAGGGGTTGCTTGGGGCTGGAGTGCAGGAAGGGGTAGGAGGGAGGTATTACCAAGGGGAGCAAGGACACTTTGGGGGTGATGGAGATATTCCTATTTTGATAGTGATGATGATGTCACAGTTGTTCACTTATGTTGAAACACATCAAAATAGACACTATTTTCCTAAGATTTTTAAGTTGGGAACTCTCATCTTCTCCTAAGATTTGATAATTTCCTTTATTCTAGGTTTTTGTTTGTTTATTTGTTTGTTTAAATTGGGGATGAGCCTAGTTGCTGTAGCTCATGCCTATAATCTCAGCACTTTGGGAGGCCAGGGCAGGAGGATCACCTGAGGCCAGGAGTTCAAAACCAGCCTGGGCAACATAGCAAGAAATAGAAAAATAGAAAAATTATCTCTACAAAAAATAGAAAAATTATCCAGGTATGGTGGCGCATGCCTGTAGTCCCAGCTACTTGGGAGGCTGAGGCAGGAAGATCACTTGAGCCCAGGAGTTGGAGGCTGCAGTGAACTGTGATCACACCATTGCACTCTAGCCTGGGAGGTAGAGGGAGATCCTGTTTCTAAAAATAAAATAATAAAATAAAATAAAATAACTTGCAGATAAGGGGTGGTGGTTAAAAACACCTCTACTCAGCTTATTTTCCCTGTATGGGGTTGATTACACTTGCTCCTGTCTCCCTTTCCTATGTGAGGAAACCTCCCCAGTCATGGAACACTTTTCAGGGCTTCTAAGTGGATTGAATTGTGGCCTCCAAAAGATATGTCCACCTAGAACCTCAAAATGTGACCTTATTTTGAATGAGGTCTTTGCCATTGTAATTCAGATAAGGATCTCAAGATAAAATCATCCTGGATTAGGCTGGATCCTAAATCCAATGATGAGTGTCCTTATAAGAGACATAAAAGGAGAAGATGGAGAGACACATACAGGGAAGGCCATGCAAAGACAGAGACAGAGATTGGAGTGATGCAGCTGTAAGCCAAGGAACACCAAGAATGGCTGGCAGCCACCAGAAGCTAGGGGAGAGGCATGGAATAGATTCTCCTCAGAGCCTCCAGAAGGAACCCTAAATTTCTGTTGTTTTAAGCTTATAGTAATATGTGATGGCAGCCCTAGAAAATTAACAAAAGACCACTAGGCATTTTTATTCCTTACTATCCTTAGTTCTACCACCATATTTCATTTCTACTGTTTGTTCTTCCTTCTCTGAACTAATCCTGTTAGAATTTTATTCTCTTGGTATTTGACCACTTCTACCTAGATGGATATGTTCATTAACTTCTCAAAGTTTCAGTTTCCTCGTCTGTAAATGAATGTTCCACCTCCTGGGGTTGGTTGTAAGGATTAAATGAGTTAATACATGTAAATGCTCTTAGAACAGCGCCTGGCACATAGGAAATGCTGTAGACATATCATTACCATTGTTACTAAATTCTGCTCCCACTTCTGAAGGGGTGACTCAGCTTGTAGCTTCTTCAAAATTAATGGTACATGTCCTTGCATCAGGGTTATTGATGAAAATGTTGCACTACTCTTAGATCTAGGATGACCCTCATGAGAGAGCCTTTGTGTGGGTCGTGGGATTAATTCTGAGCTAGGTTTTCAGCAAATCCCTTCATGATCTCCCCCAACAAATTGAAAACCTTTGTGGTGTTAAAGTTAGTCATGGTTTACCTCAATGGGCTGGGGGACAGGCTAAGGGGTCCGAGGCCATGGCTTGGTCCACCATATAAGCCAATTTATTGCTCTTCATTCCACGGCAGTAACTTTAGGCATCATTTTGCAAATGTGGGCCATTGGTCATATGGGGACAGAGCAAAAAACTATAGGAGGCTTATTAAAAAAAAAAAAACCATCAGCATAGTTGGAAAAACAAAAGCATGTGTCATATTGATGTGTGATTAGGAGAGTCCCCTTCACAGCTTAACTGCATGTGAAACCTGACTTGAAGCCTTATCTTTCTCAGAGCAATACAAAGGAACCATTTAGAATAATAAATATGGAGCATCTACATAATTAGTTATAAAGTTTAATGGAATGAGTTCAGAACTTTTCACCTCTTTAACAGGTTGTAAGTTGACATAAGAGTAATTTTTATCCATAATTTACAATATATTGCAGAACAGCTAAGCAGAACAAAATCAAAAGCCTTGTCAAAGTGAAAAGACTGTAGCTCTGTTCCTTCTGTCTACCAAGTCCTTCAATGTCACCAAAGGTTAATTCTCCAGCTCCCCCTCTTTATTAAGTCATGCTGCCTATGCATCTGCTATGGACTGAATGTGTCCTCCCAGGCTTCATATGTTGAAATCCTAACCCCAAGGTTAGGTATTAGGTATTAGGAAGTAGGGCCTTTGGGGGGTGATTAGGTCATGAGGGCAGAGCCCTCATGAATGGGATTAGTGCCCTTATAAAAGAGACCCAAGATCTCCTTTGTTCCTTCTGCCATGTGAGGACACAGCAAAAAGACAGCTGTCAATTACTGAGGAAGAGGGCCCTCAGCAGACATGGAATCTGCGAGCACCTTGATCTTGAACTCCCAGCTTCCAGAACTGTAAGACATAAATTTCTGTTGTTTATAAGCCACCCAGTTTATGGTATTTTGTTATAGCAGCCTGAATGAGCTAAGACAGCATCCCTTTTATTTCCTTAAAAAAGAAAGTAGAGGATTTAAAAACATGTAATTTAAGCTTAAAAGTTTGTAATTTCCAGAATCATCTGAGAACACTTAGGAGTCTGGCCATTCATTCATCCAAAGGGTCTCTGGTGCAACTTCACCCAATTCCATTAACCATATATTACATGGTCTCTTGACATGAGAATATAGTTTTATGTGTATATCACTTTTTAAATAAATATCAGTAGACAATTTAATGTTTTCCCTTTAGTACAGTGTTTTGTGTGTCAGCAAATCAGGGACTTGTTAATGAGTCAGTGTGGGATATTGAGCTAAGTCAGTTAATTGGAGCTTCAGCTCTCTAGAAGGTTTTTGTGAAGCTCTGCTTATGAATAATTGAAGCTTCAGGTTGCCAAGAGTTGGGCAACTAAGAGGTAGTTGTTTTGGACGAAGGGTAAAATTTTAATTAGATGATAAGTATTCTCAAAGGGCATATAGCAATTTTCTGAATTGCATAATCCAATGGTTTGAAATTTAGAAAGAAGTGATGTCATCTCCCCATCTTTTAAAAGAGCACACATGTGCCTCTGTAATTATTTTGTGTATTATTTTTAATAATAGCAATAGGCCAATGCCAAGGGATATGATGGTCAGGAAAAAAACAGGCCCCAGGGATGTGCGAAACAGCTTTGTCAGAGTTTCAGCCCTAAATAGTTGTGTTTTATCCATGCAATTCTTGGCAAACTCTTCTTTCTATGTTTTCGAAGTTTCCTCTTTCTCCTTGTTCTCAGTTTCCTATTCCAACCTTCCAAGGGGTTTACCTATGTTAAAATGAACTGAGTTCAAATATAGTCCTTCCCAGATTATAACTTGTGAATCTCTCTCTTCTTGATTGATTTTTAATAAAATATAGGAGTAAAAAAACAGTAAAGTCACTGAGAATGCCAAACATACTCGGTAGATCATAACACTCAGAGTTTATAGAGGGTAAAAATTATGTCTACTAATACTATGAAGTGGTAGAAAATTTGAGATGTATTTAGTAAAAGATTAATCTAAGATCAATTTCTTAATTTTATGTGTATGGTATTGTGGAAAGAACCTTGGACTAGGCGTTAAGAGACTTGGATCTTAACCTGGTTCTGCCTCTATCTTGCTATACAACTTTGGGCAAGTCACTTAATTTTGCAAGGCATTGGTTTCCCCATCTGAAAAATGAGTGTATCTAGTCAGATTACTTAGAAAATCTTTAGTTTTCTAAAGTTCTTTGGTTATTTTTTGAAATGATACTTTCTGAGTAAAAGTTTGACAATTGGTTTTGTTTTCCCCAGTTTGTGTATTCATCCCACTAGAAAGGGAGCCACACTGCTCTCTTTGACGTCTAAAATGCTTTTTAATAAATTTCAGTCAATCATTTTATTTTTCCTTTTGCACTAGAAAACAGTGTTTTCCCATGGATTCAGTTCTTCCCAACCTCTGCTCAGGAGCAGCTTGGCGGACTAAAAAACTTGCCTTCTTGCCTACAGGCAGGGTGACTCTGGGAAGTTAATTAAACTCTCTGATTCTCAGTTTCCTTATCTATAAAATGGAAATACTGATTCCTACCACCACCAAGTGGTTTTGAATATTAAATGAGATCAAGCATGTGACAACCTAGCATGTGGCAGCCACTCACCAAACATTAATTCTCTCCCCCTGCTCACCACCATGTTCCTTTCCCCGTTAGATGGTCCTGTTCTCCCTCACCTTTGGTGGGAGGGTGCAAATGGGTCTCCTGGCACCTAGCTGCCCCACAGTGCCTGGAGCTTAACAGATGCTAAACAATGCATAAATATAATGAATGAATGAATTTAATAAATCCTCTTTTTAAAACTCTTCAGTAAACTTGTCAGATGACCTTTCAAGAAAAGTTCCTGTTGAACCCAGAAAGTACTGAAGTTTTAAAAATATTTTTTCCACTAATTGAAGTAAAATTTATGTAATATAAAATTAACCATTTTAAAGTGAACAATCAGTAACATTTAGTACATTCACAATGTTGTGCAACCACCACCTCTACCTAGTTCCAAAACATTTCCATCACTACAAAATAAAGCCTCATGTCCATTAAGCAGTTTCTCCCCATTCCCCTCTCCCCCACCCTCTGGCAACCACTAATTTGTGTTCTGTCTCTATGGGCTTATTTATTCTGGATATTTCATGTATTAAATAAATGGAATCATACAATAGGTGACACTTTGTATCTGGCTTCTTTCCCTAGCATAATGTTTTAGGGATTCATCTTTTTTGTACATGCTTCAACATGCCATATTTCATCTCTTTTTATGGCTGAATAATATTTCATTGTATGTATATACCACAATTTGTTCATCTGTTCACCTGTTGGTGGACATTTGGGCTGTTTCTACCTTTTGGCCATCGTGAATAGTGCTGCTATGAACGTGGGTGTGCATGTATTTGTTTGAATCTCTCTTTTCAATTCTCTTGGGTATATATCTAGGAATGGAATTGCTGGGTCATATGGTAATTCTAAGTTTAACTTTTTGAAGAACTGTGGAACTGTTTCCCACAGCAGCTGAACCATTTTGCATTCCCACCAGCAATATACAAAGGTTCTAGTTTCTGCATATCCCCCTCAACACTCGTTATTTTTCTTCCTTTTTTAAAAAAATTATAGCCATGCTATAGCCATCCTAGGTGTAAAGTGGCACCTCATTGTGGTATATGCATTTCCCTAATGACTAATGTTGGGCACCTTTTCATGTGCTTGCTGGCTATTTATATATTATTTTTGGAGAAATATCTATTTAAGACCTATGCCCATTTTTAAATTGGGTTGTTTGTCTTTTTGTTGTTGAATTGGAGGAGTTTTCTTTATATATATTCTGGATATTAGAACCTTATCAGACATATGATTTGCAAATATTTTCTCCCACTGCGAAGGTTGTCTTTTCACTTTCTTGATAATGTCCTTTGAAGCACAAAAGTTTTTAACTTTGATGAAGTCTAATTGATCTATTTTTTCATTGATTGCTCATGCTTTTGGTGTCCTGAAGTTTTTTTTTTCTCCAATGGCAGGATCAAATAATTTAGAAGAAAACTAGATCATTTCTAGAAGGTAACTTGTACCTTAAAATCAAAAGCCATGAGAGTGTAGATGTAACAGTTCTTCTGGAATCATAAGAAGAATACAAGGACCTCTTCCTCACACACCATTTGGAAGAGGTTCCAGAGGAATTTTACTTTAATACAAGTTAAACATCAGTGGTAGAATCATAAATATTTTCAAACTAACATAGATTAGAAAGGACAGCATTTTTGAATTATTTTTATAATCAACATCAGAAGGATTTAAGAAAGAGTCTGTGGAAAATGAATATATTTCAACATTTTTCTCTGATAGTTAATTTGATAACTACTGCATTTCCCTTTATAAATAATAACACCATTCCAAATTGTAATGACTGTACTTTTCTCAAAGTTTGTATGCCTATAATTTGTGCAGTGCCACACAATCAACCAAATAGCTCTTAACTTTATTTTTACCTTAGTGTATTATTTAGAAATCATATAAACAAAAAAAAAAAAGCTACAGTTTATTTTCTGGTTCTTGGTTGTTATCGTAGGGTATTGGAAGGTTAATCTGGTTTAGTATCTTTCAAAGCAGAATGTCGTGAATGTCAAGTGACGGAAAGAAGCCACAGCTGTCCCATCTCCTTCCAAATACAGTGAACTAACTTCTGCTTTGTTTATATATGTGTGATACAATTACATGAGCATTTTAAAAAATGAACACAGACACATCAAATGTGAGCCATTCTGCTGACGTGAGGAATAAAGTAAGTCCATTTCTCTGGGTTCTGAAGACATACCAATGAAATCAAACATTTTCTCTGTAGATGAGGTCAATGCTTCTCATCAGATAGCATATAAACTAAAACTGGCAATTCATAAAAGCATCTTCCTTGGCCTTTGTTCTTTGATTGAAAAACTCCTATCTACTTCATGAATACTACATTTATTAACCCCAGAAAACAAAAGACAGTTAAGCAACATAAATGTCTGTGGCTTTAAAAACACATATTATTGCCCGGGCATGGCGGCTCACACCTGTAATCCCAGCACTTTTGGAGGCTGAGGCAGAAGGATCATTGAGGCCAGGAGTTTGAGACCAGCCTGGGCAACACAGTGAGAGACTCCGTCTCTACATAGAAATAAAAAAAATTAGTCTGGCGAAGTGGTGCATGCATTTAGTCCCAGCTGCTTGGGAAGCTGAGGCAGGAGGATCACTTGAGCCCAGGAGTTTGAGGTTGCAGTGAACTATGATGACACCACTGCACTCTAGCCAGGGCAACAGTAAGACCCTGTCTCTAAAAAAAAAACAAAGAAAAGAAAAGAAATACTCATTATTATGTGCGCAGCATACAAATCCTTCCTGAAATTGGTCTTCCGTGGGTAGTGATTAAACTTTTCAACTTGGACCCCTTTCATGCTGGGGAGCTGTAAAGATGAGAACTCTGGCCCTTCCTATTCAGTGCTTCTTACTCCCTTCTCTCTGACTTCAGAATGAAACACAATATCTTAAGCAAACAGAGCCCAAAGAGGCTGATCATTGGCTCCCATTGTCCCCGGAGACTGCAGCACCGCCCCTTTGGCTTGTGCTGACAAGCTGTTTATATTTTAGTGAGGGCCACCCTTTAACTCCGCAGCCTGATGACTATAATGGGCCCAATTGTCTGTGGGCTGCAGAGAGCTGAGTCCCCAGATCGGAGGAGGCTGGAGCTGGTCTTTGATGCACAGGAGTGATGGCCATTATGGAACTCGGGTAAGGACGCTCCTAAGTGTGTGAGGATTCTTTTTCTGGGCCAGCTGGTTAATCCGGGGCACTGGGAGAAACCAGTTGTGATTGAGTTGCTAGCTTTTTCCTGGTTTTAATTTTGTACCTGCTAAAGATGGAAGGAAAAAACCAGCTCACTGGGATTTACTGACAAAGGTCATAGTGAGCTCTGTCAACCCAGGCAAGAAAGGAGCAAGGAAGCAAAACGTTGGAGGACAGACGCAGACAGATTTGACACCAAAGCAACATGGATGTGGCAAAGCATAAGGCCATTTCCAGTGATGTTAGGAGACTCAAACGCTCTTTCATTTTCTAACTTATCTGTTCACAGTCGGGAGTTTAGCTCTGCCACCATGGAGTTTCTGTAAGCCAGCTGTTAGCCAATGTAACTCAGTCAACCCTGTTTGAAAGGGTCTAATATCTGCTAGTATTTTCAAAGGGCAAACCATAGTAATCTTGTATGTCATAAATAGGTCTATTCAGAAATGTGGGAACGGTTTAGAGCTGGCAGGCTGTAAAGTTTTACTGCCCCATAAAAGTGTTCAAAGAGTACTATGGCCATCTGCAGTGGGGCTGTGGAATGAAGGAACTGCCCCAGGTGAATAGAGCATTTGTCCTTGACTACCCAAGCAAGTGAGAAGTCCGCAGAGTGGGGACAGGATGCACATGAGGTGGGGGTGAGACCTGAAATGGGCTCAGCCAGCCACACCTCAGGGTGCTTTCTGGTTTCCGGCGTGTGAGTGAGGGTGAAAAACTGTTCAGGCACTGGTGTTTGGTGCCTGCTGTCATAATCTTGGATGGCCCATTTGGTGCTGAGTGAGACACCTGTCACAGCACAGAGGGCGCACATGTGGCAAGGGAGGAGCTGTGCTCTCATTCAGACCCACAAGGGGAGTAGGAGGCGATGGAACATTTCAGCCTGAGCAACATAGCAAGACCCCATCTCTGCAAAACTAAAAAATTAGCCGGGTGTGGTGGTACGTGCCTGTAGTCCCAGCTACTGAGGAGGCTGAGGCAGGAGGATCGCTTGAGCCCAGGAGTTTGAGGTTGCAGTGAGCTATGATGATGCCACTGCTCTCCAGCCTGGGCAACAGAGCAAGACCCTGTCTCAAAAAAAAAGAAAGAAAAGAAAAAGAAATTCCTGCCTCCTACTGAACAGAAGAATCACCTATGGCAGCCTTGATCAGAGAATTTTGCCCTTTTCTTTCTGATTAACCTCATGGTGTGAAGTCAACGAACTCTTGGTCTGTGTTTGATGTTGACAAGAGCCTGATAAAATGAAAAAGTGGAGTTTAATTTTTAGATTAAGCTAAAGGTGAACCATGGGACTTTAATACATCCCGTGCTTTATAGATCTCCCACCTCTCCAAATCCCCAGCATTTGTGTCTGTTATCTAGGTACACCTTGTTTAAAGCCACATTTAAAGCCTTGTTTAAAGCCACGATGTTGTTTGCGGCTCCTGGAGGTATTAAATCAGAATGCAAAGGTTATTTTTCAAAAGAATTTGACTCAAAGCAATGTGAATGTTTGAGCCCATTGTATAAAAACACCAGGCAGTTTCTAAGTAAGGCCAAGGTCTCCTTGAGTGGTCCAAGAGCCCCAGAAAGAGTGATGAGTTGCCCTGTGAGGTGGTCTTGTTAAGGAATGGAACCTATGACTCTGCCCGTGAACTTTTGACTCTCGAAGGGAGGGTGGAGGCATATGTCATTCAACCTCCAGGGGCCACCACAGGCTTTACGACTACGTTCCCACCTGGCTGGGTATCCTACAGTTTAACTCAACTCCAACACTAACTGGAGTTAGTGCAGACCTCATAGGTGAAGGGCTCAGTCTCACCAGCCCGCTCCCACCTCACATGCCAGTCGCAAGCCCCACGTTATCACTTGTGCTTCTGACCGACCAGCTGTAAATCAGAGGTGCCCATGACCCCTCCTTCGGTTCAATCATTTGTTAGAGTGGCTCACAAAACTCGGGGAAACACTTTTTGTTTACCGGTTTATTATAAAGGATATTACAAGGGATACAGAGGAAGAGATGCATAGGACAGGTATGGAAGAAGAGTCACAGAGTTTCCGTGCCCTCTCTGGGTGCCACCCTCCCAGCACCTCATTGGGTTCACCTACCAGGAAGCTCTCCACACTCCATTCTTTTGGGGCTTTTAAGAATGCTTCATTACATAGGCGTGGTTGATCAAATCATTGGCCATTGGTGCTTGAATCAATCTCCAGCCCCTTTCACTCCCTGGAAGGGGTGGATTGGGGAGGGCAGGGCTAAAAGTCCCAGCCCTCTACTCACAAGATGGGATTCCCTGGCACAAGCCCCCCTCCTGCCGTTATCCAGGAGCCCCCAGCCATCAGTCATCTCATTAGCATAAAGAAGGACACTTTGTCACCCTGTAGATTCCAAGGGCTTTAGGAACTGTGTACCAGCAAACAGGGACAAGATCAAACGTATATTTGTCATAAATCACAATATCACACCGTCCTAATGATTCCCACTTCGGGTCACTCGCCTGTGTAATTTTGCACAAGTTACTTAACCTCTCTGTGCCTTTGTCTGTGTGATTCCCTTATCTGTAAAACAAGCCAAATACCGGGAAGGGCCAGCTGGGGGAGGCCTTTGGGGCCTGGCCCTGCCACACTGGTGGGCCTGTGCCATGTGGGCAGTGGCCCATGTGGGACTACAAAGGCATTAGCTGGGGAATACAGGGTTCAGAGCAAGAGCTTTGATTCAGACAAACCTGGATTCAAGCCTCACTTTTGCTGTTTTACTTGTGTAATATTGAACAAGTTACCTAATCTCCCTGAAGTCTCAATTTCCTCTGCTAAATAGTGAAGATGACAAGCTATGTCACTGGGGGCCATTGTGGGGCTTATATGTGATATGGTAATGAGTGAAAGTTCTTTATACAGTGCTCACTGTATGCCAAATATTCAGTGAATATTAATTCTTTTATTACATCTCTACCGGCACCCAGTGACAGTCCTAAGTACTGATCAAGTTTGCCCAGTGTCTCTCTGGTTTATCTGTGACTTCTGGAGAAAGGAAGTGGTAGGAGAATGCAGTATAGTAGAAACAACAGCAGGCTGGACAGCAGCAAGCTGGCCTTCTGGTCTCCACTCTGCCATGGCCAGCGGGGACTCTGGGTGAGTGTGTCCCTCTGGGCCAGGGTGTTCTGATCTGTCCACGGGCACGATCTTCAAAGTCCATTTGAGCTCCTAATCTGTGCCTCTGGATCTGACAGAAATCCCTTTCACAACTACTCATGAGCATAAGTTAAATGTGGTTTGAAATCACCCTTGAGCACCTGTTGATCACACTTATCCATGTTGAAGGGTCATCCAAGAATAATAGGTGGGTCTGATGTATGGTTCGAACAATATGCTTCTTATTTTCACAAGGAGGCATACATTCAAGTTGGTTACTTTATACAAGAAGAAAGTACCCATTTATTTAAAATTTGTGTTAACCTAAAATTTTCATAAAAATTTTTATGAAAAGTATAATATTCCATAGACGTGCCAAGACCAGAACATGGGTGAAACAGAGCTAAGCTTGAGTCTCAGGTCTGCTGGCTTCTAGTGACTACTAGTGACTTGAGCATGTCACTTAACCTCTCCAGTGTTCATTTTCCTCACCTGAAAATAGGAACAATAGCGGCTACCTTACTGGGCTATTTTGGGGATTGAAAGGCAGAGCATGTAGGCGACCCTCCATAGTTCTTGACATGGGGTCATCCCTTTCCCTCCCAGACGGAGCACCCCATCCATTCTGATTGAAGCTTCTAGGTGATGCTCCAGAGGGTTCCAAGCAGAGAACATTGAAACGTTCTGAGCTATAGAAGCATCAGCCTGCAAGGCAAGGTCTGGAGCTGGAATCCCAGCTGGGGCAGGGGTGGGTACTGAAAACCATCTCCACACACAGGATGAAATGTGTCCATTTAGATGGTCCAGCCTCAATTCCTTCTTCTTAAAATTTGGCAAGAGTGGAGTTGTTTCTTCGCCAGATCCATTTTGTGGAAAACCCTGGAAAAAACTGAGGCCCTGTAGCCAAGGATGTAATACAATGGGATCAAGAAAAGTGGTGTACAGACCCCTGAAGGTGTGCAAGGAACAGAGGGCCTGGTGACCTTGGCGCTCCTGAGGCCTCCTACCTAAGTAGAGCAATGGAACCTCAATTTGGTTTACATTCATAATCCTTTGCATTTCAAGAATTTTCTGTCTACTTAAATTTTTAAACAAGGCATACTCACACCACTTCCTCTACTTAATTAGCATGCTATTTTGTCACTAAGGGATGTAAAAGGGACCCACTAAAAAAGATGGAATGTGAATAATCAGAAAACAAGGCCAGGTGCCGTGGCTTACTCCTGTAATCCTCAAACTTTGGGAGGCTGAGGTGGGAGGATCCTTTGAGGCCAGGAATTCAAGACCAGCCTGAGCAACATAGCTCGACCCCTGAATCTACAAAAAATTTAAAAATTAACTGAGCACTATGGCACGCATCTGTAGTCCTAGCTACTCGGAAGGCTGAGGAGAGGATTGCTAGAGCCCGGGAGTCCCAGCCTAGGTAACAGAGTGAGACCCTGTCTCTAAAAAAAAAAAAAGAAGAAGAATCAGAAAACTAAACTGGAATTGCACTCCCTGGGGAGCCCCTGGGAGCCGTTTAGATCTGCATCATCTCACCTCAAGCTCACCTGCTGGGAACATGATCCCTTATCACACCTCCAGTCCTGCTCAGCTTTGCAAGAGAGCATTTCCTGGTATGTAGGTCTTTAACTACCAGGTGTATTTGCCCACTCTCAACCTGTGGCTTTCTAGCACCATACTCAACAAGGTGAAACTGAGGGGACAGTACATTTCACATTTTGCAACTTTTATGCAAATAGAAGTTCAGTGAAATTCCTCAAACTATTCACTCTAGAAACCACAAGGAGCCAGAGGGCCAATTTCTGACTTCACAAGCATCAGACCTGCTTCTGCACACCAGTCTCTGGAACCAGCTTGAAAAATGATATCTATCCCTTAAGGAGTGTGTGAGAGAAAGACACTTAATTCTCTAGCACCCTCAAAGCCTCTCTATAAACCCGGTTGGGCAGTTTTCAATGTGTGTTCTTTGATATGTTAAGGAGCTAAATATATCCTGACTGAGATCCCACTGGAGACCTTCCAAGGATGGAGTTCTCAATGGGTGCTTTTCCTCCCTCTGACTTCTCCCACTCTTCCCAGAAGGATAAAAAATAAAGTTTAAACTGAACTTCGAAGCTGTAACCTGACCTCAGAACCATGTAGCATAAAGAGCACTCTTGTGCTTTCCAAGATAGTTTAAAATCTATAGAGTTTTCCAAGATATTCTTAGTTGTAACATTGGGTGATTTCATTTTAAATATAGAGGCTTCCAGCAAAATGTTGCTGAGGAGTCTCATCTGCTGCAGAAGTTCTGTGAAATTCGCAAGGCCATCTCCTTCCATGGGTCCCCAAGTGGGCAATAATTGCATTTCCAGGAATGTCCAGTAGAGCCAAATCCTTTTGATATGTTGCTGACACACAGGTTCCTCCACTGGGGACCAAAGGGCAAGAACTAGGGCTCTCAAAATATATGATTCTTGATCTGTGCTCTTCACCGGATGATTCTTTTTTTAAAGAGTATTTTTAACAAGAAAACAGCAACCATCAGGGATTTCTTAGAAATGTGGCCCCTTTAAATATACCCTTGGCGAGGATAGCTATTGTGTTTTCTGGATACTCTCTGTGTTCTGGGCACACTGGGGGCATGGCATAAATATTAATTAATGCTGGTCCATTACAAAAAGAAAATGGAAAAACCCCTATAAGGCAGTAGTGACCCTATAAGCCCCAGAAGCCGAGTTAGAAGTGTGAGAAAGAAAGATAGTGACAAGACCTAAAAAAAAAGCAGCTGTCTTCCCACACTCAACACAGGCAATAAACCCAGGGTCGCCATTGTCTGAGCTGTCGCTGAGGCGGGAGGGGTAGGGGCAGGGGCTGGGGCGGTGGTGGCAGGTTGCCCAGCCCTCCCCTTGGCTATCCAGGAGTAGGCGGGGAACACAGGCCACACCGACCAGGGTCCCACAGAGGCCATCTGCACACACACCTGCTGGTGTTTGAAGCTTCCGGGTGTGGCTTTTGAGGGCAGGGCCCTTGGGGAGGGGAAGCTGATGACAGTGAGGGGACCTGAGGTAGGCCAAGACAGGGCCAGGTGCAAGAAGGGCGTGGTGACAGCTGATCCCTCTCCTTTCCAGGAACTGGGGTTCCTGGGTCAGAGAAACATCTCAATACCCTCCGGGTTTTCAAGGCAGGTTGTAAACCTGCTCCTTGAGAACAGAAACTGTGTCCAGCTTGTGTCCAGACCCCCATCAGAGCTTTAGGAGCGAGGTGAGGGTAACATGGGAGCAGCTCCCGGTTCTTTCTTTGGAAGTTGCTATTGCACATCTTTCCCTCCAAAAAGACATAAATCTCCTTCCCCATTCCCTATTCCCTTTCCTTTAGTCTTTGAAAAACCCAAAGTGGGTAGGGGATGGAGGGGACAGGCAGGGAAAAGAAAAGAGGTGGCTGCGGACTGGAGATTAGGAAAACCATTTCTGCTCCTTTCTCTTGCCAAGGCTTGTTCGTTGCTGGGGTGGGTGTTTCTCTTTGGGGCCCTTCCTTCCCCCTCCCCTTCCTTTATTCTTTTAATCAAAGCAGTCTGTTCTGGTGCTGCCAGTGGAACAACTCTCTCCAGTTCCTTCACATGGCTATCGTGCACGTAGCATCCGGGCGCAGGCTTGCGTCGGTCATTTCTTCTATGAATCCCAAGGGGAATTTAGGCTTTGTTCCGTTCGCCTTCTCCTACCAGGGCACGTACTTTCTCAGCCGCTGGCTGGGAAGCTTTGTGCACGTGATCTCTCACCAGTGAGTTGGGCTACCAAACGTGAACTGTAAACAGAGAGACCAACACGGATTAAGTGATGACTGAGAGCCAGGAACTGTTCTAAGTGCTTTATGTATATGAGCCAGTTAACCTGCTGACATAGGTATTATTCTCATTCTCCATTTTCAGATGAGGAAACTGAGGCCCAGATAATTAAGAAAATTGTCCCAGGTCACACAGCTGGCCAGGGGCAGGCGAGCATTCAGGCTCCAGGGCCTGCATTTTTAATACCCCCAAGGGTACATTATATTCTTTTGTATGAATGTATTAATACAAGAGTATATGTCTTCATCTCCTATTTCTGGTCATTTAACTTGTTTAAATTTTTTTTCTATCATAAATAATGCAGTGATGAATGTTTTTGTAATAATAGCTAATAATAGTTAACATTTGTTGAATTGCTGATGATATGATGGCCATTGTTTCAAGTTCCTTATGCATCTTAACTAATTTAATCTTTGTAACAACCCTACTATTATTACCATTTAACAAAAGAGGAAACGGAGGCACAGAGTGGTTGTCTACATTTTTTGTTCCAGATTGTGCAATTAGGAAGTACCAGAGCTGGCACTCTTGTGATGGTGTCTGGACTCACATCTGTAACCACACCTCAGATAGTGCCTCAGGAAACATTTTTAAAGTGGAACTACTATAGCATAAAATATAAACATTTTTAAAGTTATTGATACATATTTCAAAATTGCTTTCCAATAACCCTGGCTGATTACGCTAATATGTATTCCCATGAGCGCTGTGCAATTGATTAAGGAATCTAAAAGTTAGACAAGCCACTGGTAAGTGGAGGTGGCCTCTAAGTCCTTAGACAGTGTGTCCATAAAACCTGCATAATGGTGAGGAGGGCTCAGATTTAAGGGCTTAAGATGGTCAACCTCTGTTCTGTCCATTTTTTAAAATTAGCTATTATTTAAAAGGAACTATCTAGTGTGTAAAGTTACTGTTTGTAACTTTTTTTTTTTTTTTTTTTTTTTTTTAGACAGGGTCTCATTCTATCACCCAGGCTGGAGTGCAGTGGTGGGTTCACAGCTCACTGCAGCCTCCAACTCCTGGGCTCAAGCGATCCTCCTGCCTCAGCCTCCCAAAGTGCTGGGATAACAGGCATGAGCCACCATTCTCAGTCTGTTTGTAACTCTTGATCTTGGAACAAAAGAAATAATAAAGACAATTGTGGAACCAGAACTGTTCAACCTAAGGAAACTTTTGTCCAAAGCAGCTCTCAATGCTCCATATCATTTTTATTATTATGAATAACAACAACAACAGCTAAAGTTTATATTGCACTTTTAACGGAATACATGACTCTTCCATGTTTCTTAGAGCAAGCCAGTGTTTCCTGTATTTTCCCGAAGATAAGAAATACCTGGGAGTGTTGTTAAATAGATAACCATGAATAGTCAGGCCTCCCCCACAGAAATTCTGATTCCATAGGTCTGAGTGGGAGCCCCCAGATCTGTGTTTTGACAAGCATTCTAGGTGATTTTTATTTTCTGGGAATTTTGGTAAATACTAGAAAACACCATTGAATAGTAATAAATTCTCTTTTCAGTGTTAAGCTATTAAAATGAGAATGCTTGCCTTTGATTGGAATCAGGTCTGAAGAGCAAATCTACAAAGATCAATTACTGCAACAAAAAGTAAAATTATATACTAGCTTCACTTAGTATTCTTCACCCACACTAGATACTTAAATGTACATCTCTTAATTCTCTAGAATGTCTCTGTCTATTGCAAGGCAGAGGCAACTTGCAAATCATGCTAACGAAAACATAGACTTCCAATGCCCTGATAGAACCCCTGTCCAGCAGATTTTTCCTAAATCAAAATACTTGGCACATGTATGGCTAAAGTGCCACTTTCTTTTGTTTAGATCCTGAAACTGGTGTAGATGAGGAACTGATTACTGAGATCTTGGCATAGCTCCTCCTCCCCTCCACCTACCCAAATCCCCACAGTGGGTGCCCTTGAGGTTCAAGAACAGTGAGTCTGGGGCACACTCCCTGGCATCACTATTTGGAGCTGAAAATGCATTTCCCCGTGAAAACATTGATATTGATATGGTGCCATTTTGCTAGAGTCCAAGTACATTTTTTGGCTTTTGTGGGCTGATCTGGGCACTTACTACTATTAATAATATTGTTTCTATGAAAAAATATATGTAGCTCAAAACTGTGTTAGGGAGGGGGCATCTGGGGTGTTGGGAATGTCCTGTTCCTTGATCTGGATGGTGTTTACCCTGTTGTGGCCCCTTTGTGATAATTAATTGAGCTGTTTCCTTAGAACTTGTACACTTTTATGTTTGTAAGTTATATTTATTACAAGTTTATTATTTTGTTAATCCCTATGTATTGAATATAGCCTTTTGGAAGTTAAAGACAGACAGTGAAATCTATTATAGAGAATAAGAAAATGACTCAATTGTCATGTTTCCACATGTTGTGTAAAAGGAGATTTAGAAAAAAACACTTCCATGGTTTTTTTTTTGTTTATTTGTTTTTTCATCTGTAATTCGAGAATTGAACAGACGTTAAGTCACAATAGTCCTAAGAAATACAATTCTTAAAAGTCCTTTGTCTATTTTTATTGTTTTTTGTTGTTTTATTCAAGTACGGTTTTGCTTCGAAACTTCAAAAGCCTGATGTGTGTTAAAAATAGGCAGATTTATGATGAGCAAGATTTTTGGCAAGGAATTGAGAACAAAGATCAACACCCCAGAGAGAGTTGTTCTCTTTCTGTCTTGGCTTTCTAATATGTTCTTTCTTAATATTTGGTTTTGAAGAAGTACATGGTTCTGTGATGTGGACTGTAGCCTCTACTGAGTAAGCATCCCCAGAGACTCAGAACATCTTTCTATGGCTAATGGATTAACGCAAGAAGATCAATATATCATAATTTCAATGAAACATTGCAAGAAAGTATGCTCTTACTCTAATGGAAGCCAGTAGCAATTTCCTTGTCAATTTCCCAGTTGTTCTGAAATACTATTTTAGTGCTTATTTGCCTGTGTTGACCCTATATTCAATCTAAAATTAAATTGTTTATCCCCATTTAGTTTCTTAGTCCCTGAACTCCAGTTGTAATTTTTATCAGTTTTCATTACTTTCCCGCAGAGGACTTAAGGGGCTGTAGAGTAAGACAGCAGCTTGTGCCTTTTATGACAAGACAAAAGGAGGCAAGTTTCCCAATTCTTCCTTTAGATTCTTCCCCAAAAAGGTCTCAGGATGAGTGTCCTAGTTCATTTGTGCTGCTATAATAAAATGCCTGAGACAGGGTAATTTATAAATAATGGAAATTTATTTCTCACAGTTCTGAAGGCTGGGATGTTCAAGATCCAGGCACCAGCAGGTTTGGTGTCTTGTGAGGGCTGCTCTCTGCTTCCAAGATGGCACCTTGAATGCTGTGTCCTCGCATGGTGGAAAGGATGGTGGAAGGGATGACAGAAGGGCAAAATGGCTAGCTAGTTCCCTTGAGCCCTTTAGTAAAGGCGTTAATACATTCATAAGGATGGAGCCTCATGGCCTAAACACCTCCTAAAAGCCCCACCTCTCAATACTATCACATTGGCAATTAAGTTTCAACATATGAATTTTTGAGGGACACATTCAGACCATAGCAAAGAGATTCTGTGAGTTCTTTGGTTGAGTTACTAATACTCCTTTGTTTAGATTGACTTTCTTCCATTTCTGCCTAACATCTTATCATTACCACATTCAACACAACTAAAATTAAGCTTTGTTTTCCCTTTCAAAGTAGCTCTTTCTTCTTCTTCTTCTTCTTTTTTTTTGCTAGTGTTTCTGTTAAATGACATTATTTCATTTTTTTAATTTGTAAAACAGTTTTGGGTTTCTGCGTACTGCATTATGGGAGTCCAGACATAAAGAAGATGTAGACTCCTCAAGGAGTATACAAGGTAATGAAGGAGGTGAATTGAATACACAGATAACCAGGGTACCCGGGAGGTTAGAAGTGCTGCCAGTGAAATACATGGAGGGCTGGACGTGGTGCCTCACACCTGTAATCTTAGCACTCTGGGAGCCCAGTCTCTTGAGCTCAGCAGTTCAAGGTCAGCCTGAGCAAGAGCGAGACCCTGTCTCTATAAAAAAATAGAAAATGTGGCCTGGTGTGGTGGCACACGCCTGTAGTCCCAGCTACTTGGGAGGCTGAGGCAGGAGGATCGCTTGAGCCCAGAAGTTTGAGGTTGCTGTGAGCTAGGCTGATGCCATGACACTCTAGCCCTGGTGACAGAGCAAGACTCTGTCTCAAAAAAAAAAAAAAAAAAGGAAAATGCAAGGTGTGTGGGACTCAGAGGAAGAGATTGTTCTCATCCAAGGGCTGCCAGTTGAGCTTCATGATCAGGGACGGGCAGGATTTGGACTGGGGAAGATGAAGAAAGGCGACACCAGACTCAGCAGGAACAGACACCACAAAGGCAAGAATGTGCAGGTTAGTTGAAACTGAGGGAGTCAGTTGGAGAATACTGTGCAGTTTAATCCTATGACATAGGAGAAGATTAGGTTCTAACGCCAGCCCTTAAAAAGAGCATCACAGTGGCTGGTCCAAAGGTAGTGAGTTATCTCAATTGATTGTTCACAATCAGTTACAGATTGAACTCCTTGTTCTACTCTTTCTACCCCCTTTCTACTGCACTTGACTAGTCTTAAAAAAAGAGAGAGAGAAAGAGAGAGAGAGAGAGACAGAGACAGTCACAGTGACTCAATGACCCTTGACAATCTGGACATATTGTCTTTCAATAACTCTCATACCACCAACCTTTTCCTCCAGTGTTGCAACAGATCATCTTTGAGCACCAGATGAAGCACCTAGCTGTTCTTAGGTGCATGTCGTGGGAGAGGGGGTGGGAGAGAATAAGAATAAGAATGCATTTATACTTTGGGAGGCCAAGGCAGGAAAATCACTTGAGGTCAAGTGTTCAAGACCAGCCTGAGCAAGAGTGAGACCCTGCCTCTACAAAAAATAGAAAAATTAGCCTGGCATGGTTGCAAAGTGCCTGTAGTCCCAGCTACTCAGGAGGCTGAGGCAGCAGGATGGCTTGAGCCCAGGAGTTTGAGGTTGCAGTGAGCTATGATGATGCCACTGCACTCTAGCCCGGGTGACAGAGTGAGACCCTGTCTCAAAAAAAAAAAAGAATATATTTTTAAAACATAAGCTCACACTTACCAAGACGGGATGCTCATACAATGATAGCCATGGAAGAATCAAGATTGACTGAGAGAATTGCAGATTCTCTTCAAGTTCCCCAAAGAAAAATATACAAAGAACAAGAACAGGCAACTTAAAGGAAATACTAATGGTTAATGATCGTATGTAAAATGTTCCACATCATTAATGATCCCATAAATCTGAAGTTTAGAAATGAGTTGCTATTTTCTCCCTATCAAATTAGCAAATATTTTAAAATAATACTGCTGGTGAATGTGTGTATCTCAATCTTATACATTGCTAATGGGAATGTAAATTGGTACAATCTTTCTAGGAAGCAATCTTGCAAAGTTTTACTCTCTTAAAAGCCCTAGAAATGTTAAAACACCTTGACTTGTTAATTCCACTTAACAGGAATCTATTCGTAGACTATAGAAATGTGGACAAATATTTGTGTTTAGCAACTTCATTTAAGTTTTATTTGTAATAATTGGGAATTTGGAAACAATCTAGATGTGAACACTATGGAAATTGGTTGCATAAATGATATATCAATGAATGGAATATTCTTCAACTATTTAAAAATGTGTTTTCAAATAATTTTACTGATATAAAATGTTTATTATGATATTTTTTAAAAGCAGGTTTCAAAATTATGTATATAGTAAAAATATGCACGAGAAAAAATAGAGATTATAAATGGTAATGTCATTTATTCATTTATTCAATTGCAAATATTTATTAAGCAAATTGTATGTCTGGCAGTGTATTTATAATATCTGTAGGGAGTGGGTCTATAGACGATTTCTATTTTATTCCTTATACTTTTCTGAGTTTTCCAAATTTTCTAGGGTATTTAATTTCTTTTCTTCTAAAACATACATTTTAATAAATTCTTTCCATCTTTTAGGGCCCAAGTCAAGTCTATCCCTTCCATAAAGTCTTTGCTGGAGTTTAGGAAATGATCCCTCACTTTTCTGTGACTCTTTCAAGTGGATCTGATCATATTATATGTGGCTTTGAATTGTAGCTACTTGTACACACGACTTTCTTCCCAGCTATTTAGGGAGCTACTGGAGAACTAGGATTGTGGTGTAGAGGTCCTAAATTTCTAGGCAAAAGCCTAGTTCTTCTTCACTACCTTTTTCACGAAGCCTTTCCTACTACTCAAAAAAAAGGTGGGGGGGGGTGATTTCTTCTTTCTTTGAATTCTCAAAACAGTTTTTATGCTTGTTTTATGGAGGGTAAGGCACCCTCCTTTGCCTTGGATTATGGGTGACTGTACTTGTCTTGATCTCCCCATTCTGCTTTGGAATATAGTTAATCATGTTTGTTTGTCTTATCCCCAACCCCATTAGTCATCCAACTCCTTATTATACCAAACAAATGTTGTTTCTCTTTGTGCCCAGGGTGGTGTCTCGTATAAAGTGTGTGCTTAGTAAACATCGGTTGAATTTATGACGAAATGAACACAGGCTCTTTCCAGCTATTTCAAACAGGTATCTTTCAGTTAGTCCAGAATCCAAAGTTATAGATTGCTATACAGGTAGAGGAGCAAGTAAGTGGGATGGAAAGAAGCCTACAAAGAATAAGCAGACCCAAATCCCTGAACAGTGCCAATCATGAAGCCTAATCCACCAGAAAACTCTACCAGGAAATGAATTCACCTTAGACTTGTGATGCCCCAAATAATACTATTTAGCTCTTCTCTGGGTCCTGAGAACTTTATCTGTGAGGCCCTACCTTCTTTCACCATTTCACAAATTCCTAAAAAGTAATTCCCTGGTGATAAATTGAACACCATAGATCTGCCCTGACACCCAGTTTCAGGCCTTCATCCTCCGAATGTGGCCATCAAGAGAAAAGTTTAAAATCAAGGACTGCAGAAATATTATTTTAGAATAAAAAATAAAATTAAATTAGAACACAAGATTCAATTCCATTTAATATGCATTTGTTGTGCTGCAAGTTTTTACAAAGCCTTGTCCTGGGCACTGGGGATGATCCAAAGATTAAACACAACATTGATCTCATCCGTAAGATCCCGCGTGGCTGTGGCAATAGCGGAAAGGGAGGCGCAGAGTGGGAGCAGTCTAGAGAGGGGGAGGGCATCGCATGGGGGCTGCCAGGGTTCTGGGCCAGAACAGGATAGAGGTGGGAAATAAATTGAAAGACCAATAGACCCAGCTATTGTTGGGGCTCAGAAAACAGTACCGCAAAATGAAGGCCTCAGAAACAAAAGTTTTTCTCTGACCTTCTCCTGCCTGCCCATCTCTCAGTCCCGTTCTCCCCCAAGGCTAGCCATAAAAACTAGAATCCCTCTTCCCCAAGGCGGGTCATAGAAACCAGAACCCCTTTTCCCAAAGGCCAGCCATAAAACCTAAAAATATTCTGTGATAACACTGGCCATGAAGAAATTATCTGACCTGCCTCATCATAAGACCCCCATTCCAGAGAGGGTCCTGCCCCACACCCTGCAGGAAGGAATGCATGCTCAGAGAGGCTGAGAAGAATCTAAACAGACAGGCCTTGCTGGGTTTCCCCACTCAGTCTGTTAGCATTAGATCATACCCTTTTTGTCTAATCTTATTTATACATGGCTATTCATACTTTGTTGAACCTAAGCATAAAAGTAGACAATTTCCCCTGCATCTTTGGGTCTTCATTCTGAAGGCTCCCGTGTGTACACATTAAATAAATTTGTGTTCCTTTTCTCCTGTTAATCAATATGCCTCATGTCAGTGACTTTCATCAAACTTTCAGGAGGTGAAGGGCCTTGGCACCTACACTATGCTCATAATTGTGTTAGTGGTGGCCATTCATGCTTTGGGTGGAATTCAGGTAGAATGGGAAAAGCTGTAAGAAAAAATAAAGTAAAATCAAAGTTCTAGGCAAGATTGGATAGAAGATATGAGACAGGTTGTTATAGGAAAAAAGTATAAAAGGATGGTATTTAACAGAACCCAGTGCATCTGTCAGTGTTCTTAGCTACTGACAACAGAAATTACTCAAGTTAGTTTGAGCATAAAAGGAATTTATTAAAGAATATCAAGACACCATCAAGAAAGTGAAAGGACAACTCACATAATGAGAGAGAAAATATTTTCAAATGAAACATGTGATAAGGGATTTGTACCAGAAGATGAGAATTCAATAATAAAAGACAAACTTTAAAAGATACTGTAAAAGTAGGCAAAGAATGTTGGTTGCACAACTGTGTGAATGTACTTAACACCTTTGAACTGTACGCTTAAAAATGGCCAAAATGATAAATTTATGTTTTGTATATTTAACCACAATTTTAAAAATAAATTTTTTAAAAATGAGCAAAGGATTTCAATCAATATTTCTACAAAGAAGGTACACAAATGGTCAATAAGCACGTGAAAAGTTACTTAACATTATTTGTCATTAGGGAAATACAAAGCAAAACCACAGTGAAATACCACTTCATACCCACCAAGAAATTGAAACCCTCATACATTGCTTCTGGTAGTGTAAAATGATGTAACTGCTTTGGAAAACAGTCTGGCAGTTCCTCAAAATGTTAAATATAGAATTGTTGTATGACCCAGTAATTCCACTCCTAGGGATATGCTCAAGAGAAATGAAAATATGTGTTCACTCAAAGCTTGTATACAAATGTTCATAGCAGCATTTTTCATACCAGCCAAAAATTGGAAACAATCCAAACGTTCATCGAATGACAGCTAAACAAAATGTGGAATATTCATACAATGTAATATTATTTGGCAATAAAAAGTAATGAAGTACTGATACATGCTTGGATACATGATACATGGATAAACTTTGAAAAAAAATTTGCTAAGTGAAAGAAACCAGACACAAAAAGCCACACATAATTATACGATTTTGTTTATATGAAATGTCTAGAATAGGCAAGTCCATAGAGACAGAAAGTAGATTTGTGGTTGTCAGGGGCTTCGGGGAGGGGAGAATGGGGAATGACTAGTGTGTACCAGGCTTCTTTTTGGGAGGATGAAATGTTCTGGAATTAGATAGTAGTAGTGGTTGTACAACCTTGTGACTATACTAAAAACCACTGAACTGTACACTCTAAATGGATGAATTTTATAGTAGGTGAACTATATCTCAATAAAATTGTTATTTAAAAAAGAATATTAAGTAGCTCAGAAAGTCTCCAAGAGATACAGAGAGTCAGGCTTGTAGGCTACACAGCTGAGAACAACATCTAAATTATACCTCCAGATGGTTCCAGAATGAGCTCTAATACTGCTCCTCTGGGCAAGACACCATAGACACTCCGTATAGGATGTTAGTGGGGTGTCCTCTAGGACCCTGTGTCTCATAGCTCGCTACCAAGCTCTATCACCTCACAGAACATGGCTTCCCTAGAGTCAGTTTTCTTACTTTGTTTATCATCCAAATTGAGATCTGGGGCCTATTCCATCCAATTGCTAGAGCTTAGGTAATAGTTTCAAGCCTTAATTGCAAGGGAGGCTGAGAAACTACAGGTTCTGGCATAAGAGACTGAATTCAAATGTGGCAAATGTCCACTATCCCCCATTCCCTCAGTGAGTTTGCCTGGACAGTGGTTTTAAAGTTATAAGATGTTGGAGCTACACAGGCCCTTTGAAGTCTGTCTACTGGTCTGCCTATTTGGCCCAATGATTGTCAAATTGCCAAAGGCAATGGACAATTCCTAGCTTCATTTTACCCGACCTTATGAAGCATTTGGCAATGTTAATCACTCCTTTCCTTTTTTTTTTCAATTAAAAAACAGATCTATTTTATACTTGATCCAAATAGAATCCCTATAGTATTATGTATGACTATGGTATCAGTGAACACTTTATTTATTTATTTATTTATTTATAGACAGGGTCTTGCTCTGTCACCCAGGCTAGAGTGCACTGGTACAATCATAGCTCTCTAGATCTTCGAATTCCCAGGCCTAGGGGATTCTCCTGCCTCAGCCTCCCTAGTAGCTGGGACTACAGGTGTGCGCCACTACGCCTGGCTATGTTTTTAATTTTTTTGTAGAGACAGGGTCTCATTATGTTGCCGGAGCTGGTCTTGAACTCCTGGCCTCAAGCGATCCTCCCACCTTGGCCTCCCAAATTGCTGGGATTACAGGCGTGAGCCACTGAGCCAGGCCAATCACTCCTTTGTTAAACATTTCCCCTCCCTGTTTGTGGGTCACTCCTCTTGTACTTTTCTAATCATTTTCCTCTGTTTCCATCCAGAGCTGCTCTCTTCACCAACTTAAAGCTGGTGTTTCTCCTCATCTCCATCCCTAGTTCTGCTCTTATAACTCAGTTCACATTGTGTGAATGTTATGGGTTGAATTTTGTCTCCCCTCCCCCCAGATTCATATGTTGAAGTCCCAGCTCCCCGTACCTTGGACTGAAATAGGGTAATTTCCAAATATGAGATAGAAAGAAGGGCAGATGTAATTAGTTAGGATGAGGTCATACTGGAGTAGGGTGGGCCCTACTCCAATATGATTGGTGTCCTTATGGGAAGGTGAAATTTGGACACAGACACATACACAGGGAGAACACCATGTGAAGATTAGAGTTAGCTGCTACAAGCTGAGGAACTACTAGAAGTTGGGAGAGAGACCTGGAACAGATCCTTCTCTGTGGCCTTCAGAGGGAGCCTGGCCCTTCCAACACTCTGATCGCAGACTCTTAACCTCCAGAACTATGAGGCAAGAAATTTCTGTTGTTTAAGCCACTCAGTTTGTGGTACGTAATACAACTGGATTGTGAACGGTTCGAATGGCCCAAAGGGCAGATCTCACACACAGGCTATGTGGGAGCACCAAGGCTTGTTTATTCACTCGGGTGCGAGTGGGCTGAGTCCGAAAAGAGAGTCAGCATAGAAGGGGGTTTTGTGAGGCTTTTTATAAGCAGGGAGAGCCGACCCCCTCCCACCTGCCCTGTTCAGTTCTTTGTTGTTCCTGGGTAGAATGCCAAACTCTTGATCCATATGGTTGTGGTCAGGCTAGGTGGTCGTTGATATAAACTCATCCATAATGGCAGGTGATTGTTGATGTAAAGTCCCTGATCCAGATCACTGCTGTGGTTTAGCCGGATATGTTCGGAGGCATCTGGATTGGACAGGTGACTTGCTACGTGCAGTTAATGTAGGGCAATCATGGTGGGAGTGGCCGGGCTCAATCTAGAATGGAGTTACTACTGCTCTGCCTATCAGATTGCTTGGCCATAAGGCCCAAAATACCTTGTGGCTGTTTTGTCTGCTGGTACATTTGCATTTGGATATCCCATAGAAACTGCAAACTGTCCACCTAAAAGGAAGAAGCTGAGGCAAAATTAATACAAATAGAGTTTATTTGGGCCAAGTTTGAGGATTGCAACCTGGGAGCATAAGTCAAGTTGCCCTGAATATACACTTCGATTAGCAACAGTTACAAATAGGCTTTTAAAGGAAAGGAAGGGTCAGTTTCTAAGTTGTTTGCCAAGAATTTACATTAAAATGACATAAACTATTGACTGGCTATACATTGTTCTTTGTATCACAAATTCTAGGAAAAGAAAGACAATGGGTGTGGCAGCTAGTCTGGAACTAAATGACTTTAAATAATTGCCCCCAGGCATGGGGAGCATGACTGAAGTCCCTTACTCTGTCTCTCTGGGCCTAATAAATTTTGCATACCTCACATAGCTCAGACTGCTCTGAGCTATTTTTCTTTTCTCACAATTCAACTTGGCTAAATTCAACTCCTCGTTTCTCTTGCTTCTTCCTTTGGTTTTTCTGTCTTGGTGAATGGCACCCTCTCCACCTATCGTGTTGCCCAAGTCAGAAACCTGGGTGATAGCCTACAACTCTGCTCCCTTTCCTGTTTTCAGGCATCAAATCCTAAAGGTTCTCCATCTCTCTTTGGAATCTTTTCTTCCATTCCTACCTGACCTCCACTCCCTTTGTAGTTGGGCCTCCTTTCATATGCCTTCTGCAATAATCTTTCTGAAATGCAAATCTAATCAGCTCAATTGCCCACTTAAAATCCTTCAAAGGGTCCCTATAGCTTCCAGACAAAGGTCAAATCCCCTAGTTTAGCAGACAAGCCCCTCCTCATCTGACTCCTTGCCACCCTGGATAACCAATAAACCACATCTCTCACGTTTGTTCCTGCTTCCTGCAGCCAAACACAAGTTTGGCTCTTCCCCCTGCCTCTCTGTTATTACAGGATGCCTGCTCAGTCTTCAAAACTCAAATGCAGCCTCCTCTGGGAGGCCTTCCTTAATTTCTGGTGCGATTTAAAACCTGCCTCTTGGCTGGGCATGGTGGCTCGCACCTGTAATCCTAGCACTCTGGGAGGCCAAGGTAGGAGGATCGCTTGAGGTCAGGAGTTCAAGACCAACCTGAGCAAGAGCGAGACCCCATCTCTATAAAAAAATAGAAAATGTAGCTGGGTGTGGTGGCTCGTGCCTGTAGTCCCAGCCACGTAGGAGGCTGAGGCAGGAGGTTCGCTTGAGCCCAGGAGTTTGAGGTTTGCAGTGAGCTATGACGACGCCGCTGCACTCTAGCCAGGGCAACAGAGGGAGACTCTGTCTCAAAAAAATGAAAAATAAAATAAATAAAACCTGCCTCTATGTTCCTATAACATCTGGGCATACATTTCTTATCACAGTAACTTCACAATGTTCTGAAATTGTAGGTCTCGCCCACACTCCTCACCGTAGACTGTAAAACACTTGAGAGTAGAGACTTGGTGCTTTCTCCAACTTTCTATTCTCAGCCTAGTGCCTAGCACACAGGAGGCACTCGTAAGTGTGGAAGGAGGAAGAGAGGAAGGGAGGAAGGAGGGAAGAAAAGAAAGGAAGGGAGGGTGACTCCCTACCCCAACTTATTTTTACACAGTAAAAAAATAAGACCTAGAGAGACAGTAATATCATTTTCAGTGCTGACTGTATCATAGCTGACTTATTTGTTAGAATTTACTTAAAGGAAACGCAGAGATTTTTTCCCCTCTTTTATATTCAGGGGCTGTGCTTGCTTTTAATAAGGAACTGTCCCATAATGGAGGCTGGCCCTTTTCAGCACTCTCAGCCTCATCAAACTGAAGTCATTTCCCCTGAAGGGACAGTGTGTGCATCTGTGTTTACAGGACTGAGGAGGAGGGCGCGTTTTCAGGAGTGGACCTGAAACCGAGCCAACTCCCTTTTTCTGCCCCCCTGTGCGGCGATTGGCCCATCCCGGAGGCTGGCTGCAAGAGCCTTTAGTCAGCGCCCAGGGAAATCTTTCTGAAATTGGGCACCAACTTGCCAGTTTGTTTTCATGCTGTTTGTGCGGGGATTAGCCGTCGTGCCGGGGCTGGGAATGCTGCGAGAGCTAGGCGACATATAATCCAGGATTTGCCTCTGCTTCGCGGCTTATGGAAAACAGATGTCTCCCTGCTCTGGGACTGAGCACAGGATGGAAACGTCCAACCAGAGAGCCTTTTGGAACCGCGGACACCGAGTGAAGGCCCTTCAGAATCCAGCCAGGAGGCAGACTTTCCTCCTCTCGTCTGTTTTTACTACTTGAGCCAATCGCTCAGAAAACGTCAGTGCGTAGGGCCGTTTCACCTTCAGATAACATCTGGCTGCCAGAGCGCGGCTGCGGGGGAGGAGAAAGGAGGCGGAGAGGCGCGGAGGCCCGGGTCGCCCGCCCGCTGCCCGATGTCGTGAGCGAGCGGTCGGCGGCCCTGGCTGGGGGCGCGGTGGCCGGGCCGCTCCCGAGCGCGCGCGTTGGCTGGCGAAGCCGGGCACCGTCTCGTGGTAAGTCGCGGCCGGGGCTGCGGCGCGGGGGCTGCCCACCTGGAACGCTCCTCGCTGGCCGGGTCCGGGCCGACCGGGGTGTGCGGGAGGCCTGCCCGGAATCCACTTCCGGCTCCCGCGGCGGGGGTGGGAAGCCTGCCCGGTCCGCGCGGGCGGAGCCGTCGGCGGGGCCGCCGCGGGGCTGCGCCTGGACCTTGCGTCGCCCCCAGGCCCGGCCGGCGGGGGTCTCCCGGCGCCCCGCGGACCTCTGAGGTTGCAGACGCACGCGGAGAGCGTCGGGAGGAGAGCTCACCTACAGTCATTTTGCAGTGAGGAAAAAAGATACTCTGCGACCTTAAAGCAGTAGCTGTAATACTTTTGAAAAGATGGGCTTCCTCCTCTTTTTCTTTTTAGTTTTTCTTTTCTTTTTGAATTTGGTTGTTTTCCTAAAACTAACCACTTTCCTTCCTATTAGCTTTCCCTCTTGTCCTCTGTCCAAGCTCACACTACAGTTCAGGCTTACTAGAGGAGGGAGGAGTTGATTTTTGAGGGTTTGCAGGGCTCTTTTTGATTAATGTGTTTATTCTGGAAATACGTGCCCGGTGTTGAAAACTGCATGCTGCTGACAAACTAGATAAAAGGCTGGGGGTGGGTGGAAGGTTTGTCTCACTAAATGCCTGTTGGATCCAAAGCATGCTACGATCCCCAAATTCGTTCCTACCTGTAATCCAACCCCATTGAGCAACTGATTTCTTCTTGTATGCTCCTTCAGCCCCTCCCCCACCCCCAGCCCCGGGAAATCACCAGCTTTGATTTATGGCACAGAGACAGCTTTAGATTCAAACACTTTTTAAATGGTTAATTTTAGAGCTCTTAGGATTCCAGACATCCAAAGATTAGGTTAACCTCTAAGGTATGAGGGGTTGTTCCTGTAGCGGTATGCACATCTCTGCCTTTTTTCATAGAACAATTTTTAGTCTATTTTCTTCTAAAAATGGAGATTAAATTTTACATCGACATTTTGGGCATATAGTTGCAGGCTAGCTGCATGACGACTTGTATTCAAGGTTCCCTTATCAGGAGGTAGGAGGAGGTGTTGTGCGCGGGGGGTCTGCTGGCTCCCAGCTCTACCTGACCTTTCCTTTCAGATTTCCACTTGATTTCATCCTTGGCAAAACTTGTACCTGCCCTTCAGCTCAAAGAAACAAAAGAGCAGAGATGATTCAGAACACCGACCTTAACCAAAGACAAAGTACTTGATGAAATTGTTTATGACTCACAGTACATTTCCTTCCCCTTCAACCTTAGGTTCATAAAACAATTAAGGATCAATTAAAAAAAAAAACACTCCGCCTCCCTCCTGCCTGAAGGTAAATTTGGACTTGCTTGATATGGGCAGGACTGTCTACACTGCCCAGGTGAGATAATCTGGTCATGTTCTGGATGAATATAGTACGGTTAACACCAGATCTCACTTGCCCTCATATTAACACGTTCTTTTCCTAGCAGCCTGCCTTTTCTTTCTACCCTCTTTGATATGATTCCATTTGGGTACCTAGTATGACTCTATATTGGATGGTGGAATCGAGGATACCATCACTGCCAAGGCTTGTTTAGATAATTGTTCCTTATCAGTATTCTCTGAGAACATTTTTCCAATTCCTGCCTTTATTTTCCTGGAATATTCTATGTCTATTAAATCCCCCATTGGAAATTCCATTGCCTCTTTCAAAAATAAATGTGGCATCTACATTTTGAATTATTTTTCTTGCATCATCATTTTAATGCTAACTTGCATGGCTTTCTGATTGGTTAGCTTGTTATCTCTACTTTATATTGAAGTGCAAATGGAAGGAAATTCTTATAAGACACTAAATATAAATGGGTTAGAGTCTCTCTGAGAATTAACATTTTATGCTTTGATCTTTTCTTTGGTCTTCCCTTGGAATGAATTCTATTCCTTGAATTTCTGTCTATTGACTACTGTAGAAAGAGGCTAGACAGTTACATAGTGGGTCAGGAGTGATCTGTTTGTTTAGCCTTCTCACAAGCAATAGTAACTCACTACCTCTCCAAGTACTTCTTGGTGAGAATTTGTCCTATTCAATGGGGATAACACAACCAGGTAATATAGCAATGCCCAAGGAAGTGTTGCAAATTATATCCTGACATCCTGGGGAGATAACATCATCAGAACTTTCTCCCTCTCACCACTCCACTAAAAATGACACTTTGGTTTAATCCAAATCCATCTTGGATTATAAATTCCCAAAAGACAACTTTAGCTTGACTTGTACAGATGCTAAAAGTTTGTGCTGGCAGGTGCTGATGAGATGCTTTTGATGCTGCTGCTAATGATGAAGACAGGAACAATGACGGTTTTCCTTTCGGGTTTCCTGAGAAAATACCTTCCAGGATGTCTGTTTGAGAGGCCTTTCTTGAGAATGTTATCTTTAAAAGCCTTGAGGCAAAGCCTGAGGTACTCTGCCACCAGCATTATTTTTTATACTCTTATGTAGTAGACCTTAATACTGACCTGCTAGTTGGCAGGTCTGAAAAAGTTCCTGCAAGTCATCTGTGAGTTTAATTTATTATTTTCTCTGGAAGAAAATGATAGGTCTCTTGATATGGATAGTATTTGGTCTAAGAGTTAAAAGAATGGGCAAGTACAACCTTTAAGATACAAAATAGAGAGGAAAATTAAGGGGATTAAATCTCATGACACTGAGCCACTGTTTACTAACCACTGGGCTTTTATGTCATTTTTGAGGGTTTTGTGGAAATTCAATCTCAGAAACTGAGCTTTTGTTGGTAAATATTTTGTTTCACTTACACTGGTTCCTTACCATGTAAAACTGTTATTTTTGCACACCCTGCCTTTGAATCTCATCTTAATCCTTGAACAGAAATATCCTTTCCCTAGAATTTTCAGTATTCTCCTTTTTCATAACTTATTGTATGTCTAGATGATATTTGTTTATGCAGAAGGGCTGGCCAGCAGGATTAGAACGTGTCTTTGAGTCTAACAAACACACCATATTTGTCAGCATCTTTATTAACTTATGACAAGTTTAGAAGTACTCAAATAGAAGCTGTGGATACAGGTTTTGCTTCCGCTTTAACTGCAGTAAAATGAATCAACCTAAGACAGGCTGACTTCTGGAACCAGAAACCAGAGCAATTTGTAGAAATATGCTGGAAGCAGTTGGAGTTCTGGGAAGTGATTAGCCTTTTAAATCACCATCTCTTCAGCATAAATGTTTTTCAGGTTGCAGAATGTCTGCTGTTTGAGGATGCCTTTTTTAGTTTAAATGTAGTCATTGATTTAACCTAAAATACCAAGAGAGGCATGAAGTTTTGATGACCTTGCTTATCTCCAATTAGGTTCAGGACTAGCATTTTAGGACTTTTATTGTTGACCTTCAGGGGTGATGACTTTGAGGACCAGGAAGCAAACAAGATGGAAAGTCTCTCAGACTACCACTCCTGAAAAGAGAGATCTAATATAAGACCAAAAGTGTGAAAAATTAGAAAAAGTTTTGTTTTAGATTATTCTGCCCTATCAGGTGGAAGGAAGGAAAGAAGTTTTTCAAGCCCATATTACAGTCGGCCTGCCAACAAGGATTTATTGAGTAAATATTATGTTCGAGCCCTTTGCTTTATGACCTGGAAAGTACAGCAGAGAAAAAGCAGTGCATAAGCCCTGAGGGAATTTTCAAGCCTTGGTGGTGCCTTTAGACATTATTGAGCATCCGTCTCCCATCTGTTTACCTATTTTCTCAAAAATCTGGGGCTGGGTAGGACCCTTTTTAGTGATTCAGCTACAGACACTTTCTGAGAGAGTCAGGATGGCCCCGTGGCCTGAAATTTGCTTCCTTTGGCAGTGAAAGAGTGTTCTTGGCTCTCAATATGACCTGGGTGAAGTGGCATTTGCTACTTATCCCCAAGACTCCCATTTGGTGCACGGGTCTATTCCTATAATGTTCCTTCCCCAGCTACCAGGCAGTTCAACAGTGTGGCCCTGGGTAGCACCAGGATAACCCATAATAGGAACATTGCTGGAGGGTAAATGGTAGCTATCCTTGAGCTTTGCCTTAATTAAGAGGATGAGATCAGGTCGCCTCTTTAATCATGAAAATAGCCTCTCAGACTAAATAAACACAGAACTGTCTGTTTTGCTGACTACATGCAATTTATTTAAATTAGTGTTGCACATTCAACAATGGTGTCAAAGGTATATTATAAAACCACCAAACAGAGTGAGTTTTCTGGGCCTTTGGTTAAGGATAAAAAAGGCATTAGCCACATTGAATGGCATTTGCATCTTGTTAGCTTGTGAGACATATACTTGACTATGGGACACAATGGAGGGTGCACGTCTACCTTTTTAGCTGGGCAGTCTGCCTTAGTTATGATTCTGCTGGGAATTAAAATCGTAAACTAGAATCGTAGGTTGGGGGGAGGGAAAGGGCAGGAACTTGCAGAATACTCAAAAGAAGGGAAGCTTGGGGTTGATCCCTCCCCATTTTTTTTTTGTAATTCATGATTACAGTACAATTTGATTTAGCAGCAGCAAAGGCTATCTTGGTGTGTAGTAATCTCAGTATTGGTGGGTGAATTATCTCCTTGCATATTTGGAGCAGCTGGCTCTCCTTTATTGCTCAGTGTTGTGGCCAGGTCTTATTCCAATTGCCCCGTACATTGGATTCTGCTTATGGAAAGCAAAATAATTACCATGTTAGTCAAAGAAAGAGATTATAAAAGTGAACCTCTTATGCAATATAAACATATATTTTGGATACCCCTTTATTTAGTATGGCCAATGAGCAGTCACCCACAGAAAGTGAATAAAAGGGTACCCAAATGGGCTGAAAGCCATAGCATCAGCTACTTTCTATCCTTAAACCTTGACACCCATGTCAGACATGGATGCTCCATCTGACACTCCCTCCTTTGTCTCCTAAGTTTGAATCATCCTTATCACCCTATTTTCTTCATGACTCAAATCTTAGCCATATACTTAGTACTTCCTGAGATCTCTAGAACACAGGTCCTCAGCCACTTGACCTCATGTGTCAGTGGCTGAGATGAGCAGTCCTCCAGGGAGAAAAACTAAGTGTGGCTGGCTAAAACATTACACTCAACCTATAAAATTGCATAAAGGGTATTCTGAATGTTAGCATCTTGATTGCTGCAGAAAACAAATAACTTGGTATCTTTTGCTTCTGAATCTTAGCCAATAACGAAGCCAGTGATCAAAACTAAATTTAACAAACAGTTACAGAATGTGGTCTCCAGATTCCTGCCATCATTAAACAGAATTCTTTTTACAAAGCTGTTTTCATTTTATGAAAACAATGCTTTGTCCAAGCACTGTTCAACCAATGAGCCTTAGATGATAAATGCTCTCTTTTGCCCAAGGTCACCGGGCAGTCACACAGTCGTGTACAATCAAGTGACCAGGTGCCATTTGTTTACAGGAAGGATGAGCAGAGGCTGACTGCAATCTTTTTGCTGTTTTTCCCTATTTTCTGCCATCAAGTGGCAATAACATCTCAATCTAGAAACCTAAAGTACAAAGTAATTGATGCCTGAAGGCTAAAACCCACTCAGAGAAGCCAAACCACCCACCAAAACAGCATGAAAAGATCTAGGAGCCTGGAAAGAGAAGAGATGGGAATTCGGTTGCGTGGGGCCCTGTGCAAAAGCGCTGCTTTTCTTGTGACATTTACTGTAACATCCTGCTTTAGCCACAGACACAAAACAAGAGGTATGTTTTATTCATCTTTAACACAATTTCATTAAAAGACAAAAAAATTGGGCATCTCATGGATTTCTTCTATAAGGATTTTACTTGTAGCCCACATATGTTGTTTTGCTTAAACAAAGGTTCTGAATTTTTAATAAGTATCTATTACAGATCAAGTTCATATTACTTTCTAAAAAGCCTTTAAACATCAAGAATGGGAAATAAGTATTAAGAATTTGCTTGAAGTAGTTAAAGCAGTTTCTGTCAGAGAAGGAAGACAGATTTGTAGGGGTATGAAATTCTGAATTCCATCTGCATGGGAGCTGGTTTTCATTTGTGATGCAGTACAAAATATTCTTGGCATCTTTGGAGGCTTATTCCACACAGGATACTCCATGCTAAAACTAAATCTACATAGAACTAAATAGATTTCTTTTCCTAGATATTTTTTCCTAAGCCATTTCCTCTTCATCAGGTACCTTGGATAAATGCATTCACCAAAGCGCGGCCAGGTCTTTCTATCTCTGTGAGTAGTTTAGTCTCCAATCTTCCTTATTCAGCCATTCAGCTAGTACCTACTGATGGGTGGTCAGGGGGACAGGAGTTCACAGGCAGACCAGAGAGAGGTAAATAAGACACCCAGACCTCCTGCCTGTGTCCTAAATCTATCTTTGAGTCCCTAGAGACCCAAGGCCTAGCTCTCTGAATTTGACACATGATGACTGCTCCAGTACTTATGGTCTCAATATGTTTGGCATCCACAACTTAAGAATGATCACTTCTTGATTCACTCAGAATCATTGGCCAGGGAATAAAGTTTGTGGAACAAATACCAAAGGTGAAGTAAAAGAAATAAGTTAGTGTAACCCCTTTAAAATAGAAACATTTAACTTAAAAAAGGTTTAAATTCATTTTTATAGTTTGGTGGTTTCAGGATGTGAATATTTGCCAAACATATTGACTCTGTATACTACTAAATTTTGTCTTCATTTGAAATTAGTGGCAAGGTTTTGACTGCTCCTTGATTTGATATGTTTATGGTACAAACTATATTGAGATTCTAAGCTGACAGAGGTGGACTTGCTTCCTGTATTGCAGGTATATAGCAATTCACAGTTAACTTTCAGTCTTAAAAAAAGTAGAATTCAATTATAAAAAACAAAAACAAAAAAAAACCCAAACAAACAAACACCATGCCAAACATTAAACACTTAGCTTAGGCATAATGGATTACCCCGTGGAGTGTTGCACCAGAGCTGGTTACGTTAGGGACTGTCACTTATTTCTCCTAAGGCCAGGATACGAATACCTCAGGTAGACTGAAGTGACAGTGTGCTATCTATCATTTAGTTAGGAAGATAACCCTGTTGACCTACCAGGATGTGCTTTGTAGTTTTCTCCACTCATTCTACCACTACTTATTAGTCACGAAATTTATTGGCCCCAGTGGCACAAATCTAGAAGAACCAGCTCACTTGGTTCAAGCCCATAATTTCATCAGCATAGCAGCTAACTAGCTGAGCTCACTTGGCACTGAGATCATAATAATGATTTAACCTCACTTTTTTTTTTTTTTTTTGAGACAGAGTCTCACTCTTTTGCCCCTAGTAGAGTGCAATGGCATCATCATAGCTCACTGCAACCTCAAACTCCTGGGCTTAAGCGATCCTCCTGCCTCAGCCTCCGGAGTAGCTGGAACTACAGGCTCGTGCCACAATGCCCAGCTAATTTTTGTATTTTTGGTAGAGATGGGGTCTTGCTCTTGCTCAGGCTGGTCTCAAACTCCTGAGCTCAAGCAATCCTCCCGCTTCAGGCTCTCAGAGTACTAGGATGACAGGCGTGAGCCACCGCGCCCAGCCTTAACCTCACATTTGAGCAAACTTTTACCTTTTCAAAATCACTTTCACATAAATAACTCCATCTTATCTTTACAGTGACTCTGAGAAGTAACATTTTAGAGGTACCCAAACTAAGGTTCCAAGAAGTCAAGTGACTTTTTCAGTAAAAGGGGAGTCAGGACTCGTATCTAGGACAGTCTTCTCACTAAAACAAATGCTCAGTAATACTTGATTGGATGACATATGATAAAAGAATGTAAGAATTGTGGGATACTCTAGATGAAAGGATGTTTTAAGAAAACAAATCTAGGAAGGTATCTGGGAAAGTGGCTTTCAATAGAGATTAGTCACTTAAAATTTAACTCTAGGCCCAAGAATATCCACAAGAAACCATTAGGGAACTATGGGAACAAGACATAATCAAGTGTCAACTTACATGATACAGACAGTAAGTACAATGATGGTTCAAAGAAGAGAGAGAAAACCATAGGCTGAAAAACCAGGCACAATATAATTGAGGAAGAGGGACTAAAGTTAGATCTTAGAGAATGTGCAAGATTAAGATGGAAGAGAGAAGTGGGAAGGGCATGATAGGCCATTGGGAACATCCCAAGCAAAGGTAGAGAGCCGTATTCCAGGTGGAGATTATGGGGAGACATGTCTGATTGCAGGAGGGACTGACCAGAGGTCTTGACAGGGAAGTCGTGGGAATTGATGTTGAATAAGAAGAGGGGGCCAAATCAAAGAGGATCCTCAGTGCCTGACCTAGAACCAGTACTGGTTAGGAATTGTAAAGGGTGAGGGCTGCAAGGGAGAATCTGTTCCGTGCCTCTCTGCTAGCTTCGGGCATTCCTTGGCTCATAGGTGGTGTTCTTCTGTGTCTTCACATCTTCCCTCCAAGCTTGTCTCTGTGTCCAGATTTCCCCCTTTCATGAGGGCATCAATCATATTGGTTTAGGGCCCACCCTAATGACCTCATTTTAACTTGATTACCTCTGTAAAGACCTACACTGTACACTGTACAAACCCAAAAATATGAAATCTGAAATGCTCCAAAATCTGAAACTTTTTTTGAGCACTGACATGATGCTCAAATGATTTCAGATATTTTGGATTTGGATGCTCAACCAGTAAGCATCTGCAAATATTCCAAAATACGAAAAAATCTGAAATCCAAAACACTTCTGGTGTTAAGCATTTTGAATAAAGGATACTCAACCTGTATTTCCAAATAAAGTCACATTCTGAGGTACTGGGAGACTTCAACATATCTTTTTGGAGGGTGGGGGGCACAACTCAAGTCATAACAGGCAGCTTTGGAGAGTCTCGAGCAGCAGAGTGAGAGGAAAAAGTAGTTTTAGTAAAGGTGGACTGACCACAGAAAGCAGTGGACTCTGGAGGGAGGGGAGGGGGAGGGGAGGGAGGGGAGGGATGGAGAAAAGTAGGTAAAATCAGGGGACGTTTCAAAGGAAGATTTGATAAGTCTAGAATATGGCCGTTCCCAGAGCATTTCCATGCATCCTGCCTCCTTTGATCTTGGTGACTGACTATGGGGTGAGTGTCAGGTGTCTTCAGGGTTTCTGGCCTGGGAGAAGGACCAGTGGTGAGGTCATCCACACCAGTGAGAGTAAAGGGCCACAGCAGGAGGGAGAGATTCAGGGCTGCAGGTGCTGAATTTGAAGTGGTGACAGAGCCATGCAGAGATGTCCACTGGGCCACTGGAAACTCGAGCCAGCGCCCTCTCTCTAGACATAGATTTGGGAGTCAGATGCACTCAGGCAGTCCTCCACTCCATGCGAGTGGCTGCGGTCTCCAAGTGAGTGAACGTAGGAGAGCAGTGGCTTGATATGTTGGCAAATTCCCAGTGAGAGGATTGCTAAGAATGGGTCCAAGAAGCATTTAAAGAAGTGGAGGAGAAACAGGGAAGTTCTCTACCTCCAAAGCTGAAGAAAAAGAGAGTTTCCAGTAGAAGTTGCCGTGCCACGAGCCACAGGAAGGTGGGGGGAGAACAGGCTGAGTATGGGCAAGGGCCCATGGGGCAAAGACTTTGGTTTCAGCTAAAATGAGGACATTGGGAAGAGAAAGTGCCAAGGAAAGGAAAGAAGGGAAAAGGATGATAATCATAGGGTGGCAGGATTGAAAAAAGGCTGTGGTGAGGGAGGCATTTATTAGAAAGTCATTTTTTTGATATATCATTTACATAAGTCAAATTCACCCTTTCTGGTTTTCAATTCTGAGTTTTGACAAATGCATACAGTTGTGTACCCACAACCACTGTCAAGATATAACCAATTACATCACCCCCCAAATTCCTTCATGCTGAAGGGCTCTTTTTAGAGGATACCAATGTGTATTTGAAGTCAGAAGGGCAGGAACCCACGGGAAAGGAGGAGCTACGGGGGGAGTAGGAAAGGGGTAGTTGAGGGAGTGAGCCCTAGAGGTGGTGGGGAGGTGGGAGGACCACTCTGGACGGGTTAATTTTGGTGAAAAGGAACATTTCCCCTCTTCCTATGAAGTACAAGGGAGGGTGAATCCATACATTCAGAGTCTATGATGTATTTTGGGGGTAAATTCCAAAAATCCTGCCAGCAAAACCATATCCTGCTGAACAAGGTGTTAAATGTCATATTCCATAACTTCCACCTCAGAGGTATTATTTCCTGCTGCAATTACTGTCTGTCGGGCTCTAAAGTGGAGTGCGGGCACAGAGCTGGTGTGCCGTGGGCTGTGTGCCCAAATCCTGCTGCCATGTAACACTGTAGCAATTATAGAACTAGCAACTTTAAAATTCTCCAAAGTGCATCTGCATCTTTTCCTGCACCATACCATGGGAAAACTTGGCAGCAAAAATGGCTTCATTCCCCATAAATACTCCTGACAGGTGTAAATGAGTCACTGCTAAAGAGGGAGCGTCCACAGACGCATCCTCGGGGCATGATTTGGTGAAGAGATTAGATTCTCATCATGTATTACTTAAGATGTAAAATCAGGCAGGGCAAGGTGGCTCACGCCTGTAATCCTAGCACTCTAGGAGGCCAAGGCGGGAGGATTGCTTGAGCCCAGGAGTTTGAGGTTGCAGTGAACTATGATGACGCCACTGTACTCTAGCCCAGGCAACAGAGTGAGACTCTGTCTCAAAAATAAAAAATAAAAAAGATGTAAAATCACCCCAAAGTGGCGTTTCTTGCATGTTTCCCAATCTTTGCAGTCCTACCAAGATCACCCCGTTTTGGACAGGAGGCAGGAGAGTGTTGAACAGTGATTCTCAAACTGTGGGTTTCATGAGGGTTGTAAATCAAGTTAGTGAGTTGCAACCAGCCTATTTAAAAAGAAAAATAGAATAAGCAAATAGCAGAGGGCATGGGGCTAAGGGTGATCTCATGCAAGCTTTGTTTCAGTGAAATATATATGTCTATACTGGATTGCAACATAAACCATGATGCTACTGCAGATCACAGACACAAAAGTTTAGGAAATTAGAGTGTATGGATCCTTCATGACCCTAGGGAGGTTACTGTATGTCCCTGTGGCTTAGTTAGAGCCATCATGTGTAAAATGGGGACAGTAACAGTTATCTATTTTGTATGCTGTTGAGAGACATAGGAGAGAAAATGCAAGGAAAGCGTTATGTCCTGTGCCTGGTTATTAGTCAGTGCTTATTGTGATGATTTCTTTTCCTGCCTAGACTTATAGCTGAAATCTTTCTTTAATACCCAGACCTTTCTTCTGAGCTTGGAACTATGAATGCAACAGCTGCTGGACATCTCCACGTGGTTGTTCCACAAGCCTCTCCCCTTTAACATGTCCACAATTGAACTCAGGTCATGGGCACCTTCTTTCTCCAATTCCCACCCCTCCCAGGGTCCTGTCCCACCTCCACGCACACAGACCTCTCTGCTGCTCCTCCCAGACCCACTTTTCTATGAGAAGTGCCTCCATTGAGCTCTCACCTAGGCTGCCTGAGCAGCATCTTACTAATTCTTTGAGTGAGAGAATCGTAAGCCTGGGTCACCACCATCACTCCCTGGAGGACTGAGATTCTGCCTTCAGTCTTGCCCCATTCGCCACACTCAGGTCAAGTGTGTCCGTCTGTCTCAACCCTTCCTGTTTATAAGTCTTCAGTGGCTCTCACAGCTTCCGGGGTAGACTTCACAACCTTCAGCCTACAAAGCAGGGTCCATAGTGGCCAGGCCTCTAACTTCCCGTCTACCTTCATCTCCCCTACCCCCAGCCATATACTTCACAGGCTGGTAATTCCACACTGCTTGTAGTTGGTCTTCCCTCCACTAACACACACGTGCACACGCACACCCCTCTTCAGGTTTGCTCTGCTTAGAACGCTTGCTCCACCTTTTGTTGTATGGCTAACTCTTATCCATCCTTCAGGGCTCAGTGCCAATTGGTTTTCCAGTCAGACTTAGGCTTGAATCCCTTAATTGGTAGATAATAGCTATGTGACTCTGAGAAGCACATTTCTGAATCACTTGAAGTCAGTTTGTGCATCTGCAAAATAGGAATAGCAATGCCTACTTCATAGAGTTGTGAGAATTAAATGAATTGTTGTGTGTAGAGAACAGTGCCTGGAGCATACTTAATAAATGGCCATGATTGTCATTTTTAATTTTTATAAAAGGCTGAATTCACCTCCTTCTGGACCGGAGCTTCTTGGAGATCTGAATGTGTCAGGCTGTCGAAGATCATTGTGCCTTCTGACCAGATTCCCGGCTGTCCCTTCTGACCAGATTTCCCTTCCCACTCTTCTTCCCTGACCAGCCCTACTCATCCCTCAAGACTCAACCTGGGTGTCACTTCCTCTGGGACCCTCCCAGGGCACCTTGTGCTCACCCGCATCAGGGTTCTTGGCCATCTGAACTAAGATGCCTTCTTTACCCGCATCCAAGTCTCCTGAGGGCCCCATATGCTGCTTATCGCTGTATCCAGAGCTCCTTCAGTACATGCAGGTTCCTGACATATAGTGCATGATCAGTGAAGGTTTCCTTGATGAATGAATGAGCAAACTGTTGTCATAACTTCCTTACTGGTGTCCCTGCTTTCTCTCTTTCAGGAAATTCATCCTATCAATTGCAACCAGATTAGTCTTCTTAAATCGGAGTTCTGTCACTTGCCTGTGCTTCTTAAAATGTTCTGCTCTGGTCAGTGTACTCTGCTAACATTGGCAGTTAGGGCTGTCCACAAGACAGCTTCTATTTAGTGCTCCAGCCTTTTCCTCTACTTATTCCCATCTTCTACCTTATACCAAGGAAAACTAGGCTGTTCACTCCCTGACAGCTCCCCATACTTCATTCCCTGTGTGGCTATCCATGTTGGCTCTTTCTGCTTGGAAATGCCTAACACCTTACCTGTCTACTTTTTACTGACTCATCTTCACTGATCTGATTCCCACAAACCCTTTGAAGCCTTCTCAAATGCCACCACACAACAATTCCAGAACCTTTTCTGATCTATTTTTTAACAAACAGAAGTAGTTGTCCTCAATCTTCCCTTGCACCCTATAGCAACCGGCTACAGACTCTTCTTGTGGAGAAGACTCTCCTTTACATAGCAATTTCTTCTTTTGTTTTTGATGGCAAGTTCTTTGAGTCTGAGGATTGTGCCTTAAACATCGTTGTAAACTTATAGCATCTAGAACATTACATTGCTTGTCCTTTCTCACAAGTGTTTGAGGAAACAAATAGAACTGAAAATCGACTAGATCTGGTTCTCCTTTCTGCTTGCTGATTTAACTTTTGGGGGCCTGGGATATGGAAGATTAGAGTTTAACTTGTCCCTTGACTCTTAAATATATTTCATCTAACTTTGCATTGGCACCATGTTATAACCACATCATACTAGGCATTCAATAAGCTTTTTTTTTTTTAAGAGATGGGGTCTGGCTCTGTTGCCTGGGATGGAGTGCAGTGGTGCGATCATAGCTCAGTGCAGCCCCAAACACCTTGGCTCAAGTGATTCTCCTGTCTCAGCCTCCTGAGTCACTGGGATTACAGGCATGAATCGCTGCACCTAGCTAGCATTTTTGATTAATTGATGATTAATTGGTGGTTTGGTTTCTTTTAGGACTAATGTACCTTTAAGGCCAATGTTTATGGTTCTTAGTTACTTAGGTGTGTGCATATTAAAAAGACAAAATAAGTTAAGAGTCAAAGTATATATGAAATGCAAAAATGTAAATACACAGGCACATGGATGTGTGGCAGTTATGAGATCCATCCATACTTTCTACATTATCAAGCAATAAAATCATAGTATCAGGACATTTATGAATGGTCTTACAAATATTGAAACCTGATTTTATCTCTTTTTTAAAAAACCAAGGGTCCACCAGTAGGTCGTTCTCCAACTCCCTCCCTCTGTGACTTACGCCTTCCCCAGTCATTCAAAAGCTTTCCTCTTGGACTATGTGGCAGGTGGCCTGCCATTGTGGGAGTGGCCTCAAGGCCGGTTCTGGGCCTAGGTGGACCAAATCTCAGCTTTTTTAGTCCACATGAACCTGAACCTCTTTCCTCTAAGAAAAAGGGCCTGGGAAATTGGGCCTTCTTATTTGTCCTTCTGCCCCTGCCTCCATCTAACCCCTGTGTAAGGGTGAGCTTTAAGGTGGTGGTGGCAGTAGCTTTTGTGTGTGTGAGTCCATCCTCCAAGCAATACTCAGAAATAAGTTGACAAACCAACCAATGAACACATGGTTTCTAGGGAAGGTTTACCAGTTCTCAGTTGTTTACATGTTTCAATGGGTACTAACCACCAAAGTTGTTAAGGGATGACACATGGCATAACACATTCCACAAACTGTACCTATGCAAAATTCATGGAGGTAAAGATAATGAATTAGCTGTTGTGAAAGATCACATGTGCCCTTACTCGAGACAAGAGAGACATGTAGAATATATTGGTGATGACCAAAAAGTGACTGCCAAGTACTTCTGAAGTTGGTCCTGAGAGACTACAAAATCAGAACAATGGAATATTATTTATCTGGGCATCTAAACACCAGAAGCATTCATATGGTAGAATTATTTTTAGAAAAATTTTTCATTCAATTTTTACAAATCATGCCAATATAATAATTGAAGAACATTTGCTGTAAGGAACAATATGAGTGGTGATATTCTGATCCACCAGCTGCAAAGATCCAGAGGATGGTGTCCAAGCAGCACAATCCACTGAATACATAGGCAGGGTAAACTGCAGCCTGGTGGGCTGTTCCACTGACATCACGGTGGCCTTACTGTTAATACCAGGTTGGGTGGTTCTTGGTCACTTACATGTTTTGGTAGGTATAAGCTATGCTAAAATGTTGAATTTCAATCATACATATATACATGTTACTTGTTAAAGTACCATTTTCAATCACTGTGCTCTTTTAGAGTTAAGCTAACTAAGCTCCAAAAATATTAATCCAAAATAGGTCCCTTGACATTTTGGGTAAATACTCTCTTATTTCTAATAAGATGGTTCTTCAGTCTCTGTTTTATTCAAACTAATAATTCCTATCTTGTGAAGTTGTCTTGAGAATACAATGAGGTATTTAACACAGAACCTAGTACCTAGTAAGTATACAATAAATGTGTGTTCCCTTCTTCTCCATATGCCATGAACCATCCTGTGTTTGGGGGAAAAGTAATATTCATAAAATAAATGACTGATGTTTACTGAGCACTTACTTATTATTTAGATGCTACTATATCCATGGATAAAAATATGGATAAAGCATTGGCCAGGAGCTCATTCTCTAGTAGGAGAGGCAGATATTTTAAAAAATAATTACTGTAGAGAGTGATAATCAGCAATAGACATATGTGCTAGAATTGATGGTAACTCAAAGAAGGAATGAGTAGCTTGCCTGGGTCAAAAGGATGTCAGGAGGGTTTTCAGAATGGAAGTGACCAACTGAATCTCTGGCAAGTGAAGAAAAGGCCTGGACTCCAGGCAGAGGGAAAACATGTATAAAGGCACAAAAGTTTAAACAGAAGAGGGCGCTACAATAACTCAGGACTCTGGAGGCCTAGAATGAGTGCATTTTAAATCTTTTAAAGAAGATTTGTTGGAGGGCAAGCCTGCAGCCAACAAGCGCAGCAATTCTAGCTCCAACCGCATGCATTGGAGCTGCTGTGCTTAAGTGTCCTGTGGTTGGGTCATGGGATCTCAGTGTGTCCGGTGACCTGAAGAGGTTTGGATGCTCTAGTCACGGCAAGGAGGCCAGGAGATGGGGTTACGGAGACAGACGAGACAGATCCTGAGAGCTCCCTATCATGGACTGAATGTTTATTTCTCCCCAAAATCCATATGTTGAACCCCTAAGTGTGATGGTATTTGGAGATGGAGCCTTTGGGAAGTGATTAGGGTTGGATAAGATCATGAGGGTTGGCCCCTCATATGAGATTAGTGCTCAGTCTCCTGGTTAGCAAATAACTCTGGCTTTGATAGAATTGTTCTGGAGATTTTATCATAGATAGCACTCTAGCTCGCTCGCTCTCTTTCTCTCTCTCTCTCTCTCTCGCCTTTCTGTTATTCTCTTTCTTTTTTTTTTACTGGGCAACAGTCTAAGTCAGAATCTGTTATTGTCTTTCTATTCCCTTCTGACTAAGAGAAAAACTTATCCTCTTATTTGTAATCGTCAAAGAATGCAATCACAACAATACTGCTTTGAATCCCCTTCAGAGTAAAAGCACCTTGTGTCTAGTAAGCATTAGCATCATTGTTGCATGAAAGCGGAATGAATGAATGAATAAATGAATGTTGTGAATAAGTGGCCTGTACCGGGTTTTCTTCTCATCCTCTCTCTTCTCTCTTATCTTTACCTTCCTCTTTTCTCTTCAACAAATAGCACAACTTTTATTAGGTAGTATCTCCTTTGTTCATCTTTATCTTAATAAAAACCAGAATTTGGGAGTAATATAAAATGTCCATGCATGACAGCATCCTAACTTTCTACAGCAGTAAATAGGGTCCCTAAATAAAGGCTGAATACCATACCCATGATTTCTTATTTGGCGTAAATACAAAAGACTATTGCTGCCAAACTGTGTGTAAGAATTGTTAGGCTATTTTTGAAAATGTTTTCCTTTAATAATACTGCAGATACTTAAGGCCAGGCAATAAAAGTAAAACACAGCCTCTTATTTGGTAGTGCTTTCTTTTCAACTCTTAATTTGAAGGAAGAGGTTTTACCTCATAGTTTATATATTTGCATAAGCAGTAAATATTTTTCTCTTACTTCAAAAAAAGAACAAATAACATTTAATAATTACACTACCTTCACCTACTGTGAAAGGGCTTAGTCTAGGAGTAAATGGTGTCCTTTCCTACGTTGCTTCTATTAATAGCATCAATAGGACGTTACTACCTGTGCTTCTAGGACTCTACATACTGTAAGAGCTCACTAATTCAGAGTACATGAAAAAGCAAGAGTGAATCAAAGAATATCTAAAAGCTGTTTTATTACTCCCAGTATCTGCATGTATCCAATTACCATATAACCATTTAAATGTATTATAAGGCATACCTTAGTGACTGGAAGAGAATATTTTTAGTAAGTAGTATGCGCCACACTCTCCTGATGATCTTGCTTACACCATTTTCCTAACAGATCCCTTCCACAAAGAATAGCTCAAAGGGGTCTTCAGCTGACGTCCGATCAGAACAAGTAGTTTTGAGTGTTTCACATGAGTACCTGGTCAGGGAGGCTGTGTTCTCCAGAGCAGCGCTGGTCTCCCAGCCCTGGGTAACATCCATGCAGGCTGGACGCTCAGTCATTCTTCATTGCACACTGTTGGAAGCCACATGCCAAGACTGCATGTGTGCTGGTCATCCTTAGGGTAGGGCCCCGCCCCCTGTGGAGCTCACAGGTTGGTGGGGGGAGACAACTCTAACCAAGCAAACAAATAAGCCCTTACAAACTGTGACAACTGTCATGAAGGTGTAGAGTGATAAAAAAACAAAGGGGTACACCACTTTACCCAGGAAGGTCAGGAGGCCTCAGAGAGAAAGCAGCATTGGAGCAGAGAGCCCAGGGAGGAGTGGATTTGCAACAGTGGGGCTGGGAGAGGCAGGACCTCGCCCAGGAGCTGGCCTCGGTCTTTGGGAAGACCCATTCATTTTGCCATGGACAAAAGAAAGGCAGCCTCCTTCTCTGGCCTTAACGATCTCAGAATTTGGACCTGAGATAAGGAGTGGGCTGATTCTTGAAAAGGCAGAAACAGTAGAGAGAGAATGTAGGAGGGCAAAGCAGGTGCCAGAGGCCACAAGAACACGGGATAAAGGTCCCAGATACTGCTAGGAGAGCCCTGGCCATTAGAGTAAATAGAAAAATTGAAATGAAACCTGCTCTTATAATGAATAAGGTTATGGTCAAGTTTAAATGAAGATTGGGTTCTCCCATTTCTAGGGGCAAACAAACAAGTGTTAATAGCATTTTAAAAATAGAATGGAAATTCCACCAAGGCCCATCAGGGAACAAGAAGGAGAGGGCCAAGCTCCCAACCACGCTGGCCATCAGATGCCAGCAACTGGATCCTTTGCGTCAATCTGTGTGCTTTTATCACTTTACCCTGCTCACAAATTTGACTGGATTAAAAGGCTTCATATGCAGTCTGTACAACTGCTAATGATTTAACCTCCATTCCTCTCTGTTTGTTTTAGTGTTGGATTTTTATTGTCAAGATCATTACAAGGATATGCAGCTTCTTAACTACACAAAGTTGGTACTTAGCCGCGGTCTCTTATGTCTTGTGTCTTTTTTTTTTTCTTTGCTATTCCCCGGAGTCTGTCTTCTCTGTGAATTCCCCTCTAAACAGGATGTCGTGGTTTATTTTTTCCCTGCCCTTTGCCATGTGGATGGCTGGATTTTTAACCTTTTAGTACCATAATCCTTTGTGGTGGGTTCCTGTTTCAGGGCTATATTGGGAACTCCTGCTGTTTGACTGTGGCGTTTGCATATTTATAAACTCTAAGCCCTTAACTCTTCAAGCAGACCAGCTGTGGCATTCGAGCCCTGGCTATTCCTCACCATTGTTTTCTGGCCTCACTTAGCAAGGCCTTTGCTTGTATTGCCAGTCGTTTCTGTTATGGGACAGTCTCAACAGAACTACTATAATTGTAATGAAACCCGGACAGCCTGCACAGACCCCCAACTCCCCAGGTCTGCCTGTAAAGAGAGAGGGCAGTGGGGCAGATGGAGAGAGGTGTGAACTCAGACTCAGGCCTGAGTTCTGTGAATGGCTTTGCCACTTGCTAGGTGTATGGCATGGGAAGGTCACATCACCTCCCAGCCCTCTGTTCCTTTGTCTATACAATGGCGATCAGACTGGATATGTCCACAGAGCTCCAGGGGTTCTGGAGAGATGTGTTGGGGGGCAGACAGCATGAGATATGTGAGCATGTTGGCAGGGATCCCAGGACATGGAGTGGTTCTCTATTGAAAGTATTTCATGGCTTTAAAACCACAGGACTCTATCATCTGTAAGGTCCTTTCCAACTTCAAATACCTCTGATTCAATGAAAGGATGAGAGTCTTGTCTCTTCCTGCTCCCAGTTACTGGTGGAGAGGCCCTGCCAAGACAAGGTGGGAAGTGAATTAGGATCTGGGCCTGGGGCTGCAGTAGAGCCCCCAAGTTTCCTATCAGCATCACCAAAGTGAAATGAAACTCCCTCCCCATAGGATTGGAAAATGATGGCATGTGGAAGAGCAAAGACAAAAGGAAGCATCAGGTTCTTTGACCTTGGGCTTGTCTTTCTTCATGGGTAGGGAAGGAGCATTAGGTGCAGCAGGATACATCCTTGCAAGATTCCAGAGCCTCACTTTTTTCTTTCTAAAGAAGCCTAAGGTAATAGACTTGCTTTCATTCTTCATCAGATAGCAGTTAAAACAAAGAGGTAATTTGGTAGGCAGCCAGCTGGTTACCTATGACTCAAACTATTAAGGATGGAGATGTCTGTACCTGGGCTGTGTTCTTCCCAGAGGAGAGTCCCCACCAAGTCAGAGGGCATTATTATGACATCCGACCTTGAGGACTGCTCAACACTTCAGTCAGGCTGGGTAAGCACATTCTTTATCTAGTAATAATGGCTGGACATGGATAACATGTAGTTTTTTAACGATGTGCAAGAGCAGATTTGATTCTTGGAATGGCTTTATAAGAAAGGCTTGCATATTCTCTGGGTCAAGGGAAACAAGTTTAGTAATTGCAATGTTTTGGAATAGGTAGGCATTTTGATATCATTAGAGAGAGAATTTCTGCCCTTCTAGGAATTTGATAGGAACTAGAGAGTAAAAATCTTCCTAGATGGCAGTAGAAAATAAAATACAGTGTTCTAGTTCTATCCTCAGATATTTAAGAGGGTAAGGGAGAAGGGAATTAGGAATTATATGACATTACTTGGGATACCTGACTGTTTTACAACTAAATCATTTGTGATCGGATTTCCATGTTGGTGGGACTCAGCCTGTTTCTGGCAGATTCCTCTTGCCCGCCCTCATTTTCCCCAGCTTTCTTGGTTCAGCACACATTCTCTCTTCTTTTGTCTTCTGTGTGTAAAACTAGGGGGCCTGTGACCTTCTGCGATGGTTCTTAGAACTGCATTTCTCTGTACACAGTGCTAAGAAGCAGAGTACACACACAGCCAATTCCTGCACCTGTCGGGAGCAGCTTACCTCCATGTGCAAAACACAAGGTGATTGTGCACCAAAGGAACTAATCACCTTTTCCATTTTATATCTGTGTACAAGCCAATGGTTAAGTATAGTTTACTTACTTATCTTGGCTTGTGTACAAGTAAACTGTAGGTATTGTTTTTCTTTTATGAGGTTTTTTCTGTCCTTGGGTTGGTTTATAACTGTGTTAGTCGGTCAGACCCTGAATTAGGGTATTATGGATCCACCAACTGTATTTTCCTCTGAAGCAAAATCTATGAAAGGAAGTGCCAGCCATTTCAGTAGGCTTGAAATGGGGTGGGCAAACTATGGCCTGCATGCTAAACCTGGCCCACTGGCTGTTTTTGTACAGCCTGTGAGCTAACAATGGTTTTTACATTTTTAAATGATTTGGGGAAAAAAATCGAAAGAAAAATAATATTCCATGACGTGAAACTTATACAAAATTTCAAATGTAAGTATTTATAACTACAGTTTTATTGAAACACAGCTACAATCATTTGTTACCTACTGTCTATGGCTACTTTCATGCCACAGTAGAATTAGATAATTGCAGCAGATACCGTATTGGCCTACGAAGGCTAGAAAGTGTTTACTATCTGGCCCTTTACAGAAAAAGTCTGCTGACCCCTAGGCTTGGGTAATTATAACAGCAACAGTAGTTGACATCTTTTGAGTCTCACTATGTACCAGGCACCGTGCTAAGCATCTCTTAGGCATTATCTTGTTTAATCTTCATAACAACCCCATGGGGTATATCTCTTTTTATCACCACTTACAGGTGAGGAAAAGGAGAGCCAGAAACGTTGTGTGATTTAGCCAAAATCACACACAGCTTGTCAGTGTCAGAACTGGGATTTGTACACCTACATTTGTCTAATCCTAAACCCAGACTTTTATCCACCCCAGAACACCAACATCCATGCTTATACTTGGCCAATCTGAGGTAGAGGCCACAGACAAAAATTGTTTCTTTGCAATTTAATTTATTTTTATTAGTTTAACTTATTGTTTGAGATTTTATGTCTGTCTATCTCTCGAGAATGTGTATATTCCTTAAAGATAGTGACCTCTTGTGGCCCCCAGCACAGTGCTGTGCACTAGTAGAAGCTAAATTAAAAGCTTGCTCCTGGGCGTGGTGGCTCATGCCTGTAATCTCAGCACTTTGGGAGGCCGAGGTGGGAGGATCGCTTAAGGCCAGGAGTTAAAGGCCAGACTGGGCAACATAGCAAGACTTCATCTCTACAAAAAGTTAAAAAATATTAGCTGGGTGTGGTTGTGTGTGCACCTGTGGTCCCAGCTACTCTGGAGGCCGAGGCAGGAGGATTTCTTGAGCCCAGGAGTTCAAGGCTGCAGTGAGCAATGATCACACCACTGCACTCTACCCTGGGCAACAGAGCAAGACCCTGTCTCTAAAAAAAAAAAAAAGGAAAAAAAAGGTGGGTGGGGAGTAGGGAAGAGGGCAGGGGAGAAGGCAGGAGAAAGGGGGAAGAAGGGAGAAGGAGGAGGAAAGGCATTATCAAGGAAGAGTAGGGGTGCCGGTATTGGCCCAGAGGCCATGGATGGCTCCGCTTGGCACCACAGCTCATCCTGCACCAGGGCTCACAGGTGCGGGCACAATACCCTTAGGTCAGGGCTGACCTGACTGGTGTGTGCATTCCCTCTGCTGCGATCTATTTCCTGTTCTCCTGCCCCTGCCCTTTCCCCGGACTTTGAGTGGCCCTATGGCTTCCTGGCACCCAGTCCAGACGCACTGCCAACCCTTGAGAGGTGAGTCAGTATTTGCTTTAGAGTGTGTCCATTCAGAAGAGGATGTGAAAGTGAGGCCTCCTGTTCTCCTGTCCAGAGTCGATGACTTATGTCAAAGGGCAAAACTTTGACTCTGGAAGGGGACCAAAAGGAATCCTTTATCTTCTTATCTTTTTAAGAAGGCTGCTGGCTTTAAGGGAGAGATGCTGGCCAGCAAGGACTCATTTCCACCAGCTGCTGACCAGCACAGTACCAGGTCTCTTTCTTACAAGAATGAAGGGCAGGTGGACATGAACAGAGACCCTCTTCCTTCCTGGGACTGGCCTGGGCTTAGGAGTTAATGTGAGGAACAACAAAGTAGCACTGCAGCCTCTCCGCTGTGTCAAAGCCAGTTGGGAGACACCAGCGCTAAGTGGGTGAAGAGGCTGAGGGAGAGGCTGTGTCCAGCCTGGTATGAGAAAAGTACACACACATATCTCTTCTAATTTTGCAGGATTCTGCCCACTCTCATTTATTCTCTTATTTTATTTGGGGAATAGTGTATTATTAGTCTGTTCAAACAGCCAAAAAACAAATGTGTATTCAGTCCTTAAGTGAGCCCCACTCCAGGAATAAAAGTTAATCATCAGTCTTTCCTCCAGAACTCATCAATCTAGTAGTGGCTATGATAACAGTAATAATAATCATGTATGTACTGACTGCTTACTATGTATCAGGAACTGTGTCAAGTTCTTTATATTGACTACCATTTAATTCTCATCACAACCCTATGTAGTTGGGACCCTTATCATCTGCCTTATACTAACAAGGAAACTGAGGCAAACAGAGGTTGAATTACTTACCCAGAGGCATACAACTTGTAAGTGGCAGAGCTGGGATCCAAACGCATCCTTGGCTCTAGGCCCACCCTTTTCTCGACCACTGCTCCACACTGCTTCTGGTTATAGTAACCTGAGACCTACTGTGTGCTAGGCAAGGAGCTAAGGCACTTACACACTGTGCTGTTTAATCATCACAACAGCCTTATGAGGTAGCATTTTGCCAGTGAACTAACAGAGGCATGGAGCAACCTGAAGATAGAGCAAATCCAGATGTGTCTCCGGAGCCTGTGCCTTAATCACAGCTTCATGCTGACATTCATCGTGTGATTTTAATAGTGGGATGAAAGTGGCCGTGAGTTGTGGTGCCATGGAGGCTGCTTAGGAAAATTCTCTTTTCTGGTAACCTGTTGGAGGAGGCAGTGTTCTGAGGACGATGTCAAGTTCCGCCGTCCTCAGATTACCTCCCTCAGCCAAGGTGCTCAGACTCCTCCTTTAGTATCACCCTCCAGGTTAAAGCCTTGAACCCTAGCCGTCCTCAGCAAACTCAGCCATGTTACTTGGAGAGAGTCACACTCTAACCACACAGCACCCATGGGCGCATCAGCTCAGATGCTGGCACCCAGTAGGGCGGGCGGGCGGGCGGACAGGAGAGCTGTCTCGTCCCAGGATGTGAGAAAGGGTCTCGGTCGGGAGCAGCCACGCTGCGAGAGGGCGCGGCCCGCTGGCTCGCAGCTTTTAACGCTGTCGCCGCGGACCCGACTCTCCCTCTCCTCCCCCCGCCCCCATCACCACCACTTATTTTACAGAGTGGTTGTTTCCCGGTGAGAAAAAAGGTTAGAAAAGGGCACCGACTGGGGGGTGGGAGAGGAGAGATTAGTAATGCGAGCGGAGCAATCGCCATGTCCGGAGGGGACGCGTCTGCTCTCCTGCGGCCGCACCCCCGGGGCGGGGCCTGTGGCGTGGAGACCGGCGCGGCGCGGCGCGGGGCTGAGCGCGCGGGCTCCGCCGGGCCTGGGAGACCCGCTAGTCTGAGCTTGCCCCAGGTCTGTGACGACGACCTCGGAGTAGAGCCCTAGGGGTGGGATGATGTGGTCAAGCAAGAGCAACAGCGGTGAGGTTCTGTCTGAGCTACTTGTCGGTGGAAGGTAGCCCGTTTCCTGGCACGGAGAGGAAGGAACGTGGAACGTGCGCGAGAGGAAGCAGGAGCGGGCGAGGCCTCCGCCCCGCGCGCCCGCCGCCGCCTCCTCCCTGCCCCCCGCGCCCGCGCCCGCGCCCGGCTCTGCCCGGGCCCGCGCTGTCGCCTCCCTGACTCCACATCCCGGGCCTGCAGTCAAAGACACTGCGCTAATTAAGCAAAGTGAACCGCCAGGGCAAGCAGGAACTTGGTACTGCCTTGAATTTAATTGTTAAAATGAAAAGTGTGATCACGGAGCTCTGCTTAGGAGAAAAACAGCACTTGATACTGATGTGCACATCGGTGTAGACATGGGTGTAGTTAGGCTTCCAGAGATAGGGCAGGGAAATTATGTTCCAGGTATACTTCACTTTGAATTATCCAGGCCAAACAATGGCAAAACAAAAGAGCATTTTGTTTGTTTGCTTTGCTTTTATTTTTGTGATAATCAGAGCAAGACAATAAGGAAGGGGTAGACATGCTGCTGGGGCATTTGATGTAATATCAGTGGATGGCTGAGTTGCTTCAGTCTTATTTGTAAAGGGCAGTGTTCAGGCTGAAAAGGAACTTCAGAAGGTTAAAGAGAAGGAACTCAGACCAGGGTAGGTGCAGCAGCACAGCTGCAGTTGTGGGTTTTAGCTGGCAACCAAACTCACAAGACGCAAGGAGGCTTGAAGGACACAAAGCAGGAGACACAGCACCTCCATTTCACTTGGGAGACCCTGCAGCTCCCTTTGGCCCCCCCATCCCATCAGGGATGTCCCAGGGACAAGAGTGATGGTATGTGGGGGTCACCTTGACACACAGAAGTCATAGCTCCTTTTCCCTACCAAACTTTTATGTCATCCTACTTAGTCAACTCACAGCTTCACCAATGCACACCACAAATGAGGCAGACATGACATTTACCATTTGTCTTAACTCTACTGTATTCAAGGGAACAGTGCTGTGGAAAAACCAGGTCATACTCAGGCAAGCTTGCATCACCCAGGCCTGATGTTAACCTTTTACCTACAATAGTGTTAGGGGTTGAATTGTATCCCCTTAAAAGATATATTGAAGTCCTAAACCACAATACCTCTGAATGTGACCTTATTTGGAAATACGGTCTTTGCAGATGTAATCAAGTTAAGATGAGGTCATACACATATTAGGGTGGGCCCTAATCCAATATGACTGGTGACCTTATAAGAAGAGAACATAGACACAGGGAGGAGAAGGCCATGTGAAGACACAGAGACACACAGGAAGAAAATGGGCATATAACAACAGAGAGAGATTGGAGTGATGCACCTACAAGCCAAAGAACACAGGTGCTACCAGAAGCTGGAAATGGCAAGAAAGGATCCCATAGAGGCTTTAGAGGGGGCCTGGCCCTGTCAACACCTTGATTTTGGACTTCTAGTCCCCAGAACTGTGAGAGAATAAATTTCTGTTGTCTTAAGCCATGCCAGTTTGTGGTACTTTGGTACAGCAGCCCTAGGAAGTAAATATAATAAGTAAAAATAATATAAGAGAAAACTCAGTTGCTCTAAATAAATTTAAGTCTCCTGGCTTGAACAAATCACATTCCAGGTTTCTGAGAGAATACATAGCTAAGATTGCAAAATCATGGACCCTAATTTAGGGAAAGGGAGAATTTCCTGAAGACGAAGACAGGAAAATATACTTTTCATTTACAAAAATGAAACCCACAAATTATAGACTATGGAACTCCATATCAAGCATATTGCTAGAGAAGGATTATTAATGGGATGGCTTGTAAGCACCTAGAAAATAAAGCATTATGAGTTCCTTAAGAATAAATTATACCAGACCAACCAAAATTCCTTCTTGGGTACGGTTACTAGATGCAAATTTTTGTTTTCTGTTCAATATGAGTCAACATGAGAAAAGTGCCAAGAAAAAAGCAATGAATGCAGAAGTAATTAATAAAAGGATAGGGCCTGGAGCAAGAAAAGCAATGGTGTCTTTTACTGGGTGCTTGTCAGACCCCGCCCGGATTTGTCTTCAGTGTTGGGCAGCACCCTGTGGGGATCACACAGGAAATCTCGAGGGAGACTGAGGTACTGGTCAGGCAGTGAGGGGTGCTTGATCTGGGTCATCTTTACTGAAACGCTGCCTGACTGAGAAGAGCTATCCTGATTCTGAAACCCGGTCAATATGACTATGGTTTGGAAGTGGGGAACCCTGTCCCCAGGAGTGATTCATGCCATTTATTTTTATATCACCAGTGCCTAGTAAACCACCTGGCACATAATCATTTGTGAAATGGATAACATTAAATGCTAATCCTAAGGCCGAGCCAGTTCTGGTGTGGGTTCTTGGGTTGGAACTGGGTCAGCTGGTTCCCCGGTTAATCCACCTCTATCCACAGGACCCCAGTAGGTTAAGGCCAACCTGTACGTTCTCCCTTCCTGAGGACACTTAAAGAGAGGTCTTTTCTGCTTCTTCCATCCTTATTTTCTGAGAGTCCTGTTTGTCCTAGGACCTCCCCACAGCTTCTAAAGAATGACCTCCACCCCGGCAGGTGGGGGGACCTCACCAGGGCCACTGCCAATAGGGAGGAAAGAGCCTCTTGGGGTCCAATCCAAACCACCCAACCAAACTGATTACATAGAATCTGGACTGGCTGGAAAGAGCCTTGTTTTCAGGGGCTGCACCTGGAGTGCTGACCTGTGAAACCTATCATATCTCTTCTCCAGTTGCTGAGTCCTGAACTGAGGGCTGGAAATAATTGTTCCTTGGCATCCTTTTTTATAAGAATTATTGGGCAATAATTTTTGTAAAGATTTGTTTTCTTTATGTCTTTAAAAAAAATTTTAATGGCACATAATTATATATTATTATGGGATACAATGTGATGTTTTGATATATGTATATGTTGTATAATAATCAAAACAGGGTATTTAGCATATCCATCCCCTCATACCTTTATCATTTCTTTGCTGTGAGAACAATGAAAATCCTCTCTTCTAGCTATTTTGAGATATACAATATTGTTAACCATAGCCACCCTACTGTACAGTAGAATACCAGAACTTATTCCTTCTATCTAACTGTAACTTTGTACCTGTTGACCAATCTCTTCCTACCCCCACCTACCCCCACTCCCCATAAAGCTTTTTGAAATTAGAGACAAGAAAAATGAAATAATGATTGCATTAGGCAGAGTTTATAAGCTGCTGACTTCAGGTGCCTCCTGCTAGTTGGTTATATTTATCTCTCACTGAAACACATCACCTCTTTAATCAGCTGGCTTTGTTCCACTGTGGAATTGCATGATTACTGTTCCTGCTCTTGCACATCCTGGAGGGGCATTGTTGCACATTGAAAGAGGAACTGTGCCAGCCACCAGACCTGGACTATAGTTCACCTCTACTACATTATGGCTGTTCTGCCCTGGGCTGGTCACTTTACTTTTCTCAACCTCAATTTCCACTAAAATAATAATAATACCTGCTCTGTTTCTGGGCTTGCTTTGAGGATCAAAGGGAAAGCACTTTCTAGATTATAAATCACCAATCTGATATGAAGAACTGCCTCTCTCTAATGGTCTCTGATCCAACTGTTTTTGAATTCTGAGATGAACTTTTCCCTTTATGTCATATTCTATCATTCATTCATTTGTAGAAGTACTTTTGTTATTCTACATGTATTTATTGGACACCTACTATGTGACAGGCACTGCAGTAGGGGCTGGAGAGTTAGAGGTAAAAGATGGAACCTTTAACAGTATCCAGCAAAAAAATGCTGTGGAACACACAGGAGTGGCACCCAATCCAGACTGGAGGTGAGAGGGTCTGGGAGTTGGAGAAGTCAGAGAATCCTTCCGAAAGTGGGTAGTGGCTTTGCTGAGTTCTGAAGGTATCAAAGGAGGTAACCAGGGAAGGAGGCAGGAGAGGATAAGAGTGTTCCTGGCAGAACAAGTGGTATATAAGCCTAGAGATTAGTGTTTCTCAAAGGGAGTGTTCTGACTTCCTGGGGGGACAAAAGTGTAGGACTTTCCCATGCATTGGAGGATGTCTGGCATCCCTACCCCAGACACTAAATGTCAGTAGCACCTTCCACCCCCACATGTACTAAGTATGACAGCCAAAATGCCCCTTCACATTTCCAAATGCATACCCCCACCCATGGTAGCATTGTACATTCTTGTGAGAGTCCTGCTAAAAAACACATGGTGGAATGTCTTAGGAACTAGAGTATGACTAGGGAGGACAGAAGGTGGAAAAATGAGGAAGACAGAGGCCAGATCATAAACGGCCTTGTATGCCATCCTAAAGAGTTTACTTTCTAGGCAAAATTTCCTTGATCAGGGATAAGTAGCTGTATATAAAGTGCTTTGGATTGAGCCTGGCATATAATACAGGGTCAATAAATTTTGGATTGCTATCTCCCATGATCCTGCCAAACCCAATTTAGTAGCATATGTCTTGTTCTTCCGTATATGCACTATGCACTGTGTACCTCCCCCATTGTACATAGTAGTCAAACTGGCTGATGACTGTTAACTATAATATCCACCCGACCAAAGGAACCAGTGGAGAGAGGCAAGATAGCTCCAAGAAGTCTGTAAGGTATGTGACGGTCTTAATCTCAAGGATCTAGGGCACTTCTCTGCTCTTGAGGCCCCATATCTGGCTGCTTGAGGCTTCAATATAGGCAAACTCCAATTCAGAAAGGAACTTACCAACATCCACTACCACCAGCTACTTGTTGCCAGGGAGTGCCAAGGCAAAGGTGCTGTGGCCTGCTAAAACATCCTGTGGTAACCCAAGCCCCAACTTATAAACAGTTGTGTTCATTTGGCAAGACATATGCTAAAAATGGGACTGCATTTTCCTATAATAAGCAATGTTATGTGTTTGTTAGATTTGCAGCTGAGCCCTCAAAACCCAATTAACCCACACAATAGTTAAGACATGGTGATGAGGGTATTTGGAACCCAACTATCCTGCGTAATGCTATTTCCATGGAAGAGGTATTCCCAATTCCAGGTAAAAGATCAGAAACAAATATCACCCTTTTTACCCTAGGTTTCAGCCATACTTAGCTACTTTTTTCAATTCCTGTGCACCATCTCTTGCCTTTGCCTGAAATGCTCCCCGCTCCTCCCTGCCCAGGGATATCCCTCCTATGGGAGCCCAGAGCATCCACTTCCTCTTGCCATCAAGCACTTACCACTCCACATTGCAATAGCCTGCTTACTAATTCATTTCCCACACTAGATTGTGACCTTCCTAAGGGCTCAGAAATCGTTAAATTCTTCTCTGTATCCTCAGTGCCTACTCAGTGCCTAAAACACACTAGACATTCAGCAAGTGTTCATTGGAAAGCCTCAGTGAGTGTGTGAACCTTCTCCAACTACAAGCACAGCAACAAGACCAAGTATTCTTCCCACTTCTCCCCTCCCTTCTGAGAACAGAGACCCAGTTCAGTTGAGTCTGGGCTGAGTTGAGGAAGAGAAGGAGAGAGGTCAGGAGAAAGGATGTACTGAGGAAGGGGTCAGCATTTGATGAATTTGGCTTTGGGATGGGCTTAGAAGCAGAATTCCTGTCATACCAAGTCAGACACCTTATTGATGGCCTGTCTTAGGAAGAGGACATTGTAAAACTTAAGTCAGGGTAGCCTGCCTGTAGTTTTAGGAGTTGGTCCTAATTAAACTGTAGATTTCTAAAGCAAACCATATGTCAACACAGAACCTTACACACAAAAGTTTATAGCAGCATTGTTCATAATAGCCAAAAAGTAGAAACAACCCAAATGTCCCATCAGCTGATGAATGGGTAAGCAAAATGTGCTATATCCATACAATGGAATGTTGTTCAGCTGTACAAAGGAAACACTGATGCATGCTACAACATGGATGAACTTTGAAAACATTATGCTAAGTGAAAAGAACCAGACACATAAGACCACATATTATATAATTATATGATTCCATACATGTGACAGTCCAGAATAGGAAAATCTGTAGAGACAAAAAGTAGGTTAGTGATTGCTTAGGACTGTAGGGGTAAGGGGAGGAGGTAGAAAGTGATAGCTAAAGGGTACAGGGTTTCTTTGTGAGGTGATAAAAATGTCCTAAAATTGACTGTGGTAATAGTTGCCGACATCTGTGAATATAGTAAAAGCCATTAAATTGTACACTTTAAATGGGTGAATTGTATGGTATGTGAATTATAACTCAATGAAGCTGTTAAAAAAAACCCACAAAACTTCTAAAGCAGGGTGTTAACCAAAGCTTTTGAGAACTATGTATCACCGAAAATGGCATGCCAAATTTGGCGTGTCTGTGCATTTCCAAGGTCTGTCAGTTTCACTGGATTGTCTGACTCCCCTCCCCCTACCACCACCAAAGGTAATCACCACTGCTCTGCAGAGCTGAGGCCTCTTCAAGGGCTCAAGGCAATGCTTGACTGCTTGGGAAGAATGTAATAAATATTAATGTAATCAAACATGCAGATGCACAGTCTTTTTAAATAACAATTATTAGTGATCACTTCTAAACTAGTAACTAACCAAGGAATAGGATGCAATACTGTTCCCTGCTGTAGAAAAGGGAACAACTGTGAATTCCATTCTGATATGCAAGATTTTTTATTCCAAAATATTGTTTGTAATATGAGGACCTAATCACTTTTATATAACTACTTAATGATCATTTTTATATTATTAATACCCTTTTAAATAAGTTTAATGACTTGGCAGGAAATGAAGTTCTGTATATATGTAAAGTTTGTCAGGATTCTCAACCTTTAACTGAAAACTTCATTATCAGAAAAAGAACAAGGTCTGGTCATCCCTTGAATCAAATAAATGTACCATATAATTTTTCTCTGAATGGTTAGAAACACAAAAAAGCAGAGAAACGTCATTTGTATGATTTGACTTTGTGGAACTGTATTTTATGGACCCTGTCCTGGGTAAATATCAAGAGGGGAAAAATAGTAGAGGCTCATGGGACTAGACTGTTTTGGCATTTTTACAGTTACATGTGTGTTTCAAGCTACTCCAAACGTCTAAGGAAACAGATCATCTTTTTTTTTCGAACTAATGGAAGTAAATGTATGCTCTCACGCTCCCCCAAAACACTCCTCTAAATTTGAACTATTCCTATTGAGGCACCCTCTACCTGGGTTTTTTTCTAGAATCTATCCTCACTGCGTTCCCCATTTGCATATCAGCAACCCCCTCTGTCTGATTTGGGACACTCCCGGCACCTGCCCGGGCTGCTGCGTTGCTCCAAGAGACGGGCACGGGTTGCCTGTCCCTGGGTTAATCCTGCAGTCCCATCCTGGTGCTGGGGCTGAGCGGCCCAGCACGAGAGCATGGCAACAGCTGACTGCTGACTCAGAGGGAAAGCGAGCCACCCACGGATCTCATTGTAGCTCGCTGCTGCATCCCTATCCCATAATCCCCTGCTTGGTTTGCTGCAGTCTTTTCAACAGACGCTGAGTGAGAAAAAGATGTCCTGGAAGATAAAGATTGATTGGTTTGAATGCCGAAGGGGGTCTTCCACTTGTTAATGACCCAGAGACATTCCTGCCGACTTCCCAGCCTTCTGTCATTTCCTCCATTTTTCTGTTCCTCTGTTCTGTTCATGAACTGGCACATCACTACTTAGAGCAGAAGATATGCTGGGCTTCTGATGATGGCTGCACTGCATGGTAGGGAATTTTAACCAGTCTCTTTGCATGGCGCTTCCAAACTTGAGGTGTTAGCAGAAACGTGCATTGTTCTTTTGGATTGCGGCGTAGCTGCAGCGACAGACTTGGGAGGATTTAATTCTTTGCCTCGTTGATTAGTCTGTTTTTCTTCAGAAATGGGTAGGTCCTAACTGTTCAAATTGCTTAGCATTATGCCAGGTGGATAACTGGTTTCTCCTGCTCTCTCTGTTCCAGCTTTTTTTTCCTCCCTTTTCTTGCAAGGTGATGCTGCATGCTCTGTAGCTATAACATAGAGACCCAACCTTTACTTCAACAAAGGCACCAAATTAACAAGTATGGGGAGAAACTCATGCAAGATTTTCTTATCAAGTTCTTATGTGATCTGACTAGATTTTTATCTTTACTAGTCTTTATTTCAACGTTTATCTTGGCTTGTTTTAAATAGAAGAAATTTCCCCCCCGCATCTCTCTGTTGGGTGCAAATATGGGGATGAGATATTTAATTTGCAGGATTCCTTCCTTGCTATACCCCAGGGTGGAGGAGAAAGTGCATGGCGACCCTCCCCCCACCCTGTCCTCTAAGAGAGAACCCTGGGGTTAAGTTCCTTGGCTCCCAGTTACCATTGGAAACCCGTTCATTCATAATGCATGACTCGACCCTCTGAATTTTGAATGCCTTTGAGGACCGGCAAACAAATACACAGCAGATGATTTGGGTTTTTTTCTGACAATTTTTCTGCCATTGAAGTACAATCAAATCTGGGTGGAGCTCAATGATGGCATTACACAGAAAAAAAAAAATCCTTAGGTTGGACCTTAGGTTTGCTTCCTGAAACAGTGGGTATTATTTTTGTGTCAGAGCTTTTTCTACAAGTGTGCCCCACCCTGTCATTATTCCTTATTTTGGGGGGACAGGAGAGCAAGTAGGAAGGCTATTTATTTTAAGCTAAAAATTGAATGTTAAATAAATGGACTTCTGAACCAAAAGATAAAATGATATTTTTGTCTTAAGAAAAGATGGTTTCAATATCATAGCTTTCAAGAACAGATCTAGATTAAGAATGAGGCATTTAAAAAATTATCAGTTCATTTCTTTGGCTTAGACCATGTTACATTTGGCTTAGATCATTCCTTGTGAAAAACTGTTGAAGGTTTGGAAAAACCTACAATATGTAAGGAGAACTATTTGTTCATACAGATTCTTAAAATTTTCTTTTTAAGTATTTGGATTCAATTCTGCCTAGTGTGAACCTATTTTCTGGTGCCTTTCATTAGTTCAGGCAGAGGCTTTAGCCTCACTGTTCTAACCCACTGTGATGTTAAATAATGCATGCCCCTCCCAAGTCAGCACACAATGAGAAGTTTCATGTATGCTGTGGTATGAGAAAGCAGCTTTCTGTTGCAGGCATGAGTAGTGGCCCTTCCTAAACCTTTAAGTATTTCTTTCCAATTTTCTTCTAGGAAGACACAAGCGATTTGCATTGGAAAGGTTAAAACACGACTGAATGTAACAACGTTCTCTGATAGAATGTGTTGTTTCGAGATATATGAATGCAGCATGTATAACCAACACATCTTAAAAAAGGAGAATAAAATCTGTACACATTTTTCACCATAGTTAATATTATAATCCTGAGGTGACTTAATTTTTTTAAATTATAAGATAATAAAAGAATAGTGGATTTTGTTGCTTGTGAAATAAAGACATTCTTTGTCTTACTAAGAAATGAAAATGTCCTTTATTTGGATACCTTTAAGCTTTAATTTCTCCAAACTCATGAGTTTCTTTGATCTATCTTTATTAAGTAGAAAAAAATTCCAAATACTTAGCAATTCTTAAGACTCCCTTGTGCCTCTTTTCTTTATCTGATAAGACTAAGATTTTAACCAGATATTTGTATGTATTATTGAAATGTATAGAAGAGAAATACTTTCAAACTTTAAAAATTTACTGCCTAATTGTTTACTATCATACTTTTTCTTCAAAAAATGTGACCAAATTACTTCTAATTGTGGCAAAATGATAATTTGCACACACCTGTAATTGCTTTTTTAAAAAAAATCTCTGATGCCATCTGTGTCCTTTTATTATTTCGGTAAAAAAAGATTTTAGTTTAGAGTAGAACTACTCCATAATGGGGTTGGCTATTAGGGTTCTCTGAATATTTTTATTATACAGGTTGTCTCAATTTAAGGGATCAGGTTTCCTCCTAGAATTTGGAGCTTTAGATTGGACCAAAAAGTTGGAAATGAGCCAAGTATTCAAATAGCATCACTGAAGGAAGCATATATTGCTGCTTTGGGTATACTAATCTTTCTGTCCCCTTCTACTTTACCTTCTTTTGCCTTCGTATTCTCAACAGCCTCCATTCTTCCCTGGAGTGCTTTTTTATTATTGTTCTTAAAAACTTATTAAGTAAGTACTTACTCTAATCAACAGCAGAATTAAATACTGTGCTTCCTATACACCAGGGGTAAAAAAGTGTTTACCATTATGTAGACCTGTGTCTTTTGGAGGTGAAATAACTTTCTCTTCTCCCTTCTTGCCAGCCTCTCCCAAACCTCAGGGTCCCCAGCAATTAGCACCCTGGCTGCCCTCTGCCTTTTTTGTGGTCCCTGAATATTCAGCCTCTTTGTATAGTCCCCAAGGAAAGCAAGGGAGGAGACTTGGCAAAGTGATGGATGTGGAGAGGGGAAGCCCCACTCATCTTAACTGTCCCAGGGTGGTGTAAGATGAATGTCCCCTAGCCCAACCACTTAACACTCCATCACACAGACCCCGCCTTCCTGGAGCTCAGAAAACCCAAAGCAAATCTTAAAAACTAACTGCAAAAGATGGGGACTTTGTAAAGAAGGCAGTGGCAAATGGTTATCTAGCTATGCTAAGGAAAGAGGTAGGGGAAATAGGCATACATATCATAAAGACAATTTGGGAGCTCAACTTAAAAAGCAGCTTCCAGATGGTAAAAACCAACACATCTAACATCCGACCCTGGAAATAAGAAGGGGAAACAGAACCATGGAGAGCTTGGGTACATCCTTGCCTGAAGACAGAAGTTAAAGTGGATGGCTCCTGAGTGCTTCCCCATACCATTCCCACCCTGCAAACAGACGCACACATACACACACACCATGAGGAAAGATAATGCATCTAGCCTTCCAATTTACAAAGTGGCCCACCTGGGATAGAGGCTTGATTTAACTGGAAATGGGTCACCCTGTTTTAATTTCACTGATGATTGTCCTCTTTTATTTCTTCTAACTGTCCTCAGTAACAATGCATGTTCAATTGCAGGCGAATGAGAATAGGCTCATAATTTTTAAAAATGAAAAATACCTTCTTTCTTTAATCATGTTTTAACTTGTGCCTTGAGCTGTAGGTACCACATGTCCTGGCAGATAAAGGGTAGCATATTGTGAGTTATACTAGATAATCCTAATGGTTCAGGATCTCCTTTGTATAAATGTATCAGAAGATTTTCAACTACTTGGGAAACTGATTTTTGCGTGTCTGCAGAAGAATAATAAAAAATGTAAGCATATTAATAAACAAATTCCACTAAAGTAGCACCAAGAAGTAACCCAGGAATGCCATAAAATTAGACTATAGAAATGGAAATTGAGTACCTTTAGGGTGATGCATATCAAAAATGCTGCCTCTTACCCACCAATCACATGTTAACATTTTATTTTTCAGAGGAATCTTGGCCCTGTTTCTCAACCTTGTTCCTTAGAGCAGCCAGGCAGGATTTTGCCAACTCTCTCCCCCTTTCAAGAAGAGTGGTTTCACTTTGGCTTTTCTCTGCCATCATCCTCCCTTCCTGGTCTTTCTCACTCTGTTGTCAGCAATAAAGAGTTTGGATAGTTTTCTGATCTAAATGGTATAATTTGCAGTGGGAATATGGTCTAAATCTTAGAATTTTAGACACAGGAATTTTTCTCTTATTTCATCTCCTCCTATCAAGTTCTTTTCCATTTGATGGTAATTTCCACCAAATTGTAGGAGATTTGAGAAGGGGAGCCAGGGAAAACACCAGACATGATGTGAGGAAAGAAATGGTGGGACAGGATTTTTCTACGTCTGAGGATTTTGTTATGTGATTGTTGCATTGTTTTTCCCACAACAAGCTTTGTTTAGTTGGCAAGCCCCCATTAATAAGGAATGTATGTACCAACCTTCTTAGACTTTTTATTTCCATGCATATATGTCCTCGATAGTTCTCAATTTCTTTTCCTGCATTTGTGAGTGTGTTAAAATATGTCATTAATATTTACCCTCTGGATGATGGCTTATATTGCTGAGCATTAGATTGTCACATGGGGGAGGCAGGTGATGTCTGAGGTCAGGTGCTAACATTCACATGAGCAGCAGCACCCATGTTCTTTATCATAGAATCAGCCAGTGCCTGAGTCCATCTGCATGTTATACTTTGCTAGTTCGATTCATTCAAAAAATAATGAGTATCTATTATGTACCAGGCACAGTTTTAGGTGCTATGACTACTGCAGTGAGCAATCGGACAAATACCCCTGCCCTCACGAGCCTTATATTCTAGGGAGGAGAAAGACTATATGCAAAATAAATATTAATAAATTGCATAGTATGTTAGAAGATTTAGTTCAAGCTGTTATAACAAAAATACCAATAATTGGGTGACTTAGAGAAAATTAATCTATTGTCTCACAATTCTGGAGGCTGAGAAGTCCGAGATCAGGGTGCCAGCATGGTGGGGTTTTGGTGAAAGCCCTCTTCCTGGTTTACAGACAGATGGCCCACATGGTGGGGAGCAAAGAGAGTGAGAGAGCAGTCTCTCTCTTGTGTCTTCCTACAAGGGCACTAGTCCCACCGTGACCTAATCACCTCCCAGAGGCCATCACATTGGGGGTTAGGGCTTCAATGTGTGAATTGGAGGCGGGGCAAACATGGAGTCCATAACAGAAAGTGACCAGTGCTATGGAGAAAAACCTAGCAAGGACAGGGTATAGCAGTCCCAGGGAATTGGGGGCAAAGTGCAATTTCAAGCAGAATGATTGGATTGAGCAGGTGACACTGAGCAAAGGGCTGGAGAAAAAGGAGTGAGCACCTTTGTGAGGAGTCTTGCTGTTTGTTTCCCACTGACAAGGAACCTCGGCTAGTCTCCCATCTGAAAGTGCTTACGGATGGCTAAGGTCAATATCAAACTAATGTTGACTATTTACATCATTTAAAAATGGCTCTTCTTGCCTTCATTATCGTTTCCTTTCTCCTAGCCTTTTGACAATGTGTCTTGGGTTAGTTACAGTGCACCCCCGGTATGTTTTCATGAGCATCCCCCCAGGAATTTGTTTTGCCGCTGTCCAGCAGAAGAGCAGTTCTGTATTTGGATCTCCTTTATTATAGTGTACTGACTTTGATGGTTATGTGGGTAAGAAGGGTCTCTGACACTTTAGAAACCCAAATGGGGAATGGAGACCAGCCAAGAAACTATTATAGATAAGTATGTTTTGCTTTTCTAATTGAAGAGACCAAAAACCAGTAGTGCCCAAAAACTTTGATTAAAGGCTGTTGTATATTTTCTGTGTATTCCTCATGGCATATTCAGACTGATTCAGACTTCCCGCAGTGCTTATTAGCACGTTCTGTGCCTCAGTTCTTCTAAGTACATTGTCCCTTTAGGAGTAGTCAAATTGTCTTCCTGTTGTGGGTGTCCAGTTATATTTAGGGGAGGATCATTATCCTGGCAGATCTGGGGGTCTTTGGGAGTTGGAAACCTTTTGTGTTGATTCTGGGAGTTCTAAAACTTCAGATGCCTTCAACAAGTCACTTGTGACAGATCTGTAATACTGTCATGATTTTATTTTATTTTTTTAATTTAATTTTATTTTTTTATTTTTTATTTTTTTCCACCTAAAGCAGGATCAATGTCATGATTTTAAATTAGTGTTAATGAGTAAACTTAATTAATTCACCATGTAAATTAATGATATTAACAAACACTTGCTCTCACCCACTACAATAATTATCATAAAATTAGAATGAAATGTTTTTATTTTCAGCTTTAGAGCATAAAAATGTTGGCTCAAGAAATTACATTTGGGCTGGGCGTGGTGGCTCACGCCTGTAATCTTAGCACTTTGGGAGGTGGAGGCAGGAGGATCACTTGAGCTCAAGAGTTTGAGACCAGCCTGACCAAGAGTGAGACTCTGTCTCTACTAGAAATAGAAAAATTAGCCTTGTGTGGTGGCACAGCTACTCAGGAGGCTGAGGCAGGAGGATCGCTGGAGCCCAGAAGTTTGAGGTTGCAGTGAGCTACGATGACGTCGCTGTACTCTACCCTGGATGACAGAGTGAGACTCTGTCTCAAAAAAAAAAATTTTTTAAATTAAGAAATTACATTTGGTCAACATATATCATTTGATTAAAACAAATGTTTTTTCCTTGTCCAAAATAAAAAATTCTAAGGTTTAAAAAAAAAGTAAAATCCAGTATGTTTTCTCTGCTTTTTTCAATACCCATCATGACTTTGATTACTTCAAAGTGTACTGTGAAAATTTTCAAAAGCTATTCAAAGTAAAATTATTTTAACTGACTTTAATTGAAAAGTTTAATATCATTTTTTTAAAAATATGGAATGCTTCACAAATTTGTACGCCATCCTTGCTCGGGGCGGCAATCATCTCTGTATCATTCGAGTTTTAGTGCTGCCAAAGTGAGCACTCTATTGTTTTTATAAGTCTCTCTCTCCTTCTCTCTCTCTCTCTCTCACACACACACACACACACCCCTCCTACTGAAGTGTTAAACTTGTATCATCGATTTATCAGATAAGGCAGAAAACTTGAAATCTGAGCTACCTGATTCTCTGATCTTACTGGATGACCTTGGGCTAGTCATTTAAACCCTCAGCTTTGGTTTCCTTATCTTTAGACAGACAAATCCATTCTTCTATTCTGATGTCATAGGGATGTGGTTAAAAAATAGATAGTGTGCCAAGATTTTGAGCTCCTGAGAGATGTGAGCTACATTTAATCCAATCAATGAATATCATTCTTTAGTTCTTTAGGGAGACACTGTATGGAAAGTCTAGCAGGTAATGCTGGCTAATTAGATACTTCATACCTACACTGTTTAACTATGCAGTGAGTTCTGTCTGAATGTGACACTCTTGTATAGCAGGTGCTTCAGAAGGTTCTATCTGTTTATTAATCATAATCCTTAATGAACTTAGCTAGAAGATATAGAGTTGGACAATGGGTGTGTCATGTATGTAACTATACTCAAATATGGACAAACAGCAGAATTTTCTTAATAAAAGTTGGTGTACTTTTCAAAAATTTGGTGACTTGGTAGGGAGTAAGAAGAGCTGTTGTTTATATTTGGAAACGAGTGTTTTCTTTAGAAAGTGTAGAATTATTGATTCTGTAAGTATGGAGTATTTCCTAGCTTTGAACACAGGCATCAGGTCAAGTTAAAGTGTCGTATATAAACCAAGCTTCCATAGTACAGCCTTCTTAAAACATAAGGTCAAGGGTAATGTGGTGGTTTAGGAAATGAAAAGGCCGTGGGTTTCAGAGACATATACACCTTAGTTTGCATTCTGGCAAACTTCTTGACTGAGCCTTTGTTTTTTGTTTGTTTGGGATTTTTTTTTTGTTTTTTGTTTTTTTTAAAATCCATAAAATGTAAATAATAATATTACCTCCTGTCTAGGGTCATTATTGAAGATTAACTACTTTTCTTTTCTTTTCTTTCTTTCTTTCTTTCTCCATTGGGAATTGGAGGGCTATGGACACCTTACAAAATATTAGAAAATGAGAAAGTAAATTTTAGCCCAACCTTGGTTTACCCTTTTGGTGTAGAAGCTAGAAATTCTTTAAGGTGGTAAAATGAGCTGTGTTTTATGTTGTAACTTTTCCCTCTTTTATGCTGTTATGAACTCCATTTTATTCTCTGCTGCCCTCTTCTAATTCTCCTTTTCTGTCATGATGTTACCGCCCAGCCAGGTTCATTGCCCGTTGCTCAAGAGGAAGCCAATAGACGGAGACAGCAGGTGTTACACCAGAGAAAGGGTCTAATATCGCAGGCGCCATGCAAGGAGATGGGAGGAATTTCTCAAATCCATTTCCCCAAAAATTTGGGAGAAAGGTTTTTTTAAAGACAGTTTGGTGGGCAAAAGGCTAGGCAACTGGGTCTGCTAATTGGCTGGATTCAGGGCGGAACCCTAGGGGTGTATATATTGTCTTTTTTGCTGAGTGGGTTCTTCGGTGGGGGTCGCAGTACCAGTTGAGTCAGTTCCCTGGTATGGGCCACTGGTCTGGGTGGGTCATCCGTTCCACTGGAACACAGGGCCTGGAAGATATCTCAAAAAATTGCCTTAGGTTTTACAAGGGTGATGTTATCTATGGGGAGAGTTAAGAATCTTTATCACCATCAGCTATATGACTCCTGAATAGCAATTATAGGAAAGTAAACAAGGGGACAGTGGCTGGGCATTATCATTATTTTTAGCTATGCCTGTGCCTTTGCAGAGTTTTAGGCCCTTACCACAGTTCTCGCCTTGCACCCCTTTATTAATTTATAAAGGGCAGTTTCAATGATCCTAACATTTTGAAGCCTCCTCTGAATTAATTCACTTCACTAGGTCCTTCAAATGCCCATACCCGAATACCAATGGATATTTCTTTAAAATTGTAGGGACTACTTTTAGCCTTTGTTCCTGCTCCATGGCAGATACTTTTAGTTTAGTTCTAAAGAAAATGCTCTGAACCACATACAAAGTTTTTAATTAAAAATTCTAATTATCACCCTCCTGCATATTAATAGTATGCAGGGGAGGAAAAACTTTTCTCCTACTCTCTTAGATTATGCACGTAGGGCCTGTGAATTAAACTAACAAAACAGATTAACAGGAGAGAAAGGCATACAAATTTTATTCATGTTTATATTTTTAATTTTACATGAACAAGAGCTTCACAGAAAAGAAGTGAAAACCCCAGGAGGCAGTTAGACCTGGGGTTTATATAGTATTTTAACAAAGGTTGATAAATTGTGGAGAACTGACTAGACAAAGGAAAGGGGGGTTTGGACTCCTAGGACAGTAAATTGTGGGAAGGTGACTAGGAAATGTATGGTAGATCAGGTTTGTTTAGTAAGGTTTGTTAGTCAGGGGCATCTCTGTATGCTCTCTGGGGTTTAAGAGTCTTCTCTTCCTGACATGGGAAAGAGGGACACATTTAGAAATGGAAATTTTCTATATAAAGGAGAAATATATGCCCTGATTTTAGGCAGATGAGGGAGGGCAGAGAGCTCCTCTTGTGTCTGCTGTTTCTTAATAGCCTTCAGATCAAAATAATCCTTATGCCAAAGTGACATATTTTGGGGTGACATATTCTGATCTCTTCAAGTACAGTAGTTGGGAAAACATTCTATTTTAATAAGAATATAAAAGGTAAATATGTATTCAAATATAGTCATGGCTGAAGGCATATATAGACTTAGCTATATAAATATTTATCCATTCAGTCACCACTGCTTTGAAACCCAGCAAACATACCCCTTTGTACAACACACCCTCTTCTAATTTGTTTTGTTTGCATGGTGAACGTGTGATTATTTTATTTTCTTGTAGACACAGGGTCTCGTTATGTTGCCCAGGCTGGTCTTGAACTCCTGGCCTAGTACAATCCTCCCACCTCAGCCTCCCAAAGTGCTGGGATTACAGTCATGAGCCATGGTGCTCAGCTTAATTATTTTACTGATTTACAAAACAAACAACAGGGAGCTCACTGTAGTCCCTCTGCAGCAATAAAGGTTGGCTATGGTCATTTTGAGGTCACTAACATTGACTTATACCTGTATTTATAACACGATGCCTATAGTGAAAGAGCCAATGAATTATTTGCACTTACAGATTATTACATATTTTTCCATTTTGGTTTTTTGTCTGACAGCAGCAGCGTGCAGGGTCAAAGACAGCCGGCCCCCCATGTCAGTGGTCTAGGATGGCCAGTGAAGGCACCAACATCCCAAGTCCTGTGGTGCGTCAGATTGACAAGCAGTTTCTGATTTGCAGTATATGCCTGGAACGGTACAAGAATCCCAAGGTTCTCCCCTGTCTGCACACTTTCTGCGAGAGGTAAGCCTCCTTTGTGCTTGGAGAAGGGAGTTTCACAGGCTGACCTCATACAACCTACCACAGGATTCTTTCCTAGAATTCTATAGTTACCTTTTGGGAGAGAGCAAATCTCTTGTGCTTCTGATAGACATCAAAAAACAGAATCCTGAGTTTCCAATAATTTACTTTATTTCAAACCATTACAAGTGGGAAAAAGCAATCCAGTAACTACTGATTCAATTCCACAGGAGATGGAGCATTAAATAAGTATTTTAAAATGAAGAAACTTTAAAAATTTCCCCTTTGTTCTTTGTGAAACAATTTTTGCCAACAGCAGTCCCCTAGAGAGGGTCTTTGGTGAGGGCCAATTAAAAATGTATCATTTCCTCCATATAACAAATCAAAGAAAACATCTGCATATATGAGGGGTTAGTTCAAAGGGCAGAGTTTCCTTACCAGAGATACTTCAGATACATACTAATGTCACATTTGAACACTATGATGTTTTAGGTAAAGAAAAAACTATATATACACACATATATTTAATAAATTATCTGACTATGTAATTTATTGTGTATGAAAACATACTTCTTTATCCTTCTTGATAGGGTATTTTTTTTGAAGGGAGTGTTAATCAGTTATCAAAATATACTTTTACCCCATTCTTTAACTTACCATATAAGCAATTAAGCATAAGAAATTTGTTAGTAATTACTTTATTAGTGGTTTATTTATAAATACTTCCCTAGTAAGGTTATATATCTTTCTTAAAAACAAAGTGGTAATTATTTTTATAGCATTTTGTTAAATACATTTTATATTATTATTTAATGTACATAATTAAAATGCTCTGGTTGCTATTAATGAACAGGGAATCAGTATTTCAAATGGATTCAAATCTATGCTGATTGCATTTACCATACATTTGTTATCTGATTAATCATTCTTTGAGTTGATTAACTTTGGAAGGTCTCAGTTGCAAAAAAATAACCACATTTTTGGTGGTGGTGATAGGATAGAGGGAGAAAGTAGATTTGTTACTGGTAGTTCTGGTTTTTTGTTTGTTTTGGGTTGTTGTGTGTGTGTATGTGTCTCCATGCACACATGCATGGATATGGGATTTTGGGGATTTTTTTTAGAGACAGCATCTCTCTTTCTGTTGCCTAGGCTGGAGTGCAGTGGCATGATAATAGTTCACTGCAGCCTCAAACTCCTGGGCTCAAGTGATCCTCCTGCCTCAGCCTCCCGAGTAGCTGGGACTACAGGTGTGCACTACAACACTTGGCAAATTTTTAAATTTTTTGTAGAGATGGGGTCTTGCTGTACTGCCCAGGCTGGTCCTGAACTCCTGGGCTCAAGCAATCCTCCCACCTCAGCCTCCCAAAGTGCTTGGATTACAGGTGTGAGCCACAGCACCTAGCTAATATGGGGTTTTTGTTTGTTTTAGTGGTGGTATAGAGGACACTAATACTTTTTATTTTATTCATTTTATACTTTGACTTGAGTACTTTATAATTCATATTCCAAAATAGTTAAATAGACTATGATTCCCCCTCCCCCTTAATGGGTATAGCTAAAACACGACTACCAACTAATTGTCTGTGTTTCCCTAGGTACGTGTGGTAAGACTTAGCATAGCCTGGCAAGCAGTCTATATAGAACGCTGAGAGCCACTCAGTCTGAGCTTGGCAGAACTGCCCATTCCCCAGTGTTCAGTGCCCAGTCTATTTTTTGGGTCCCATTTCCTCACTCTGACAGGTGAGAAGCAACACCTCTGGGCTGCCCTGTGTCTGCCCCGCCCTCTCCATTGGGTCTAGCCCCCACCTCTGTGCCCCATCCAGTAGCCAGTGGTAGAGATTTGGGAGATCCTACCATAGCAGTCCTTGTGGAATGCTATGTGTTAAATTGTTCCAGCATCATGCATGTTGAAATTATTTACTTTTGAAAGTGCTGACAACCTTCCTTAAAATGGGAAATTTTTGTTGAGGTAGAGACAAAACTTCACAGCTGTCTGTCTGTCAGGAGAGGGAGCCCTAGGACCTCTTACATCCAGCTTATACTGGACATACACACTGGCTACTCGGGGAACACCTCACACTCACTCTCTTAGCCCCACATATTCCAAAACACCATCAACAAGGCTTGAAGGAGAGGAAAACCAGACATGGTCCCTGGCCTCACGGGGCTTACAGCCTAGTGGAGGAGCTAGTCATTAACCCCCTAATCACTCAGATTAATGTGAAATTAAACCAGTGGCAAGTACTATACACAAGAAATACACAAGAAACCATATAAAGGGGAATTTTCCCTCATCGGGGAAGGCTTCCTTGCAGAAGTGATGATTAAGCAGAAACCCCAACAATGAGTAAAAATTAACTAAGCAAAGGGGAGTGAGTAGAAAGAAAGACTTTCAGGTATATGCAAAGGTGCTGTAGTGAGAGGAACCATGATGCTTTGGAAGAACTTCAATAAACCGACTGTGGCAAATGAGGGAAAGAGACAGGAAATATGTAGGTGCTAGATCATATAGGTGCATAATCTATGTTACCGTATATGGACTTTTGTCTTCGTTGTAAGAGCAGAAGAAGCTGTAGCAGGGTTTTCATTTCAGACAGGAGGGGAGAGAAATTTGAATGGTTACTGTTGAGTTTTAAGGTCATTCTGGTTGCAATATGGAGAAGGGTTAAAGGGTACAAGGGTGGATGACAATATACCAGGTGTAAGGCTGTTGCAGAAGTCTAAGAAAGGGTTGTGTGATGGGGATGAAGAATACTGGAGAGGTTGGAGAGAGATTTAGGAATTGACCAGCTTTGGCGATGGGCTGGATATGGGAAATGAAGGACAGTGGGGGAGTTTCCATTTTAAGAATGACTCCAGGTTTCTGGTTTGCTTAGATGAATGGATGGAGGTGCCATCCATCAAGATGGGAAGAGGACACAGTTTGGGGGAAGATCATGGGTTTGGTTTTGAATATGTTAAGTTTTAGGACTTGTGGGACATCTAAGAGGAGATGGCAAGAAGGCAGTTGATGGGGCTCAGAAGAGACATCGTGGGAAGAAATATAAATGTGGGAGCATTATAGCCATGCACGGGGATGTAATATGCTCGGGAGAGAAGACGTCTTGTTATGGGACCTTGATTAACTCCAAACTGTACTGACTCTGAAAAGATAGAGCAGACAGAAGAAGAACTATGTGAGTGTAGTGTCATAAAGACAAGGGAAGGTAAAATTTCCCCAAAAAACGGGGAAAGGATGGGGAAATGGTCAAGCTTGATGAATGCCTCTGAGAAGTCTAATAAGACAAGATTGAAAAATGTCTATTGGGTTTAGATACCATTAGTGACCCTAGCAAAAGCTTTCATTTCTGGTATTGATTCAGCACTAGCTACCTTTGTGACATAGAGAAGATCAATTAACCTCTTTCAGGTCAGTGTTTTCTTCTGCAAAACAAGGAGCATGGGACTAAATCCGTGGTTTTTGAATTCTGTTTGGCTAAGCACTAGAAAAAAATGTATAGTCTAGTTATTTAAAGCTTAGATTATGGTGCCAAACTGCCTGGGTTTGAATTCCTGCTGTGTCCCTGCTTTGACCAGCTACATACCTTGGGCAAGTAATTTAGCCTCTCTCAGCCTGTGTTCCGTCATATGTCTAAAGGAATCATAGGCCGAGCGCAGTGGCTCATGCCTATAATCCCAGCACTTTGGGAGGCCGAGGCAGGAGGATCACTTGAGGCCAGGAGTTTGAGACCAGCCTGGGCAACATAGCAAGACCTCATCTCTACAAAAAATAAAAAGAAATTAGCCAGGCATGGTGGTGCACACCTATAGTCCCAGATACTAGGGAGGCTGAGGCAGGAAGATCTCTTGAAGCCAGGAGTTTGAGGCTGCAGTGAACTATTATCATGCCACTGTACTCTAGCCTAAGTGACAGAGTAAGTTGAAAGGAAAGAAGGAAGGAAGGGAGGGAGGGAGGAAGGAGGGAAAGAAGGAAGGAAGGAAAGAAGGAAATCATAATAGTACCTACTTCACAGGCTCAAAGGAAGTACTTTGAATTTAGTGAGTAGCATATATATTAGTCATTATTAGTGACACATTCCTTTAATTAAGTGAATTAAGTTGACAACTGTTGAGTAGAGAGGCAAGGAGAAGAGGCAGTGTGGCTCTGACTCTAGGTGTCCCATCCCTGTTTCAAGCAAACATTTCCACTTTGATGTGTTTTTAATATCTGATGATATTAGTCAGATATTATATGATATTTGTATGTAAAAACAGTTTCAATGCTAACAAAAACATTTGACATGTTTCTTCCAATAGTAAAAGTCTGCAAATGTGTGAGCCCAAGGTTAGGTATTGTAGACCAGTGCTTCTCAAACTTTAACGCATAGAGGAATCACATGACAATCTGATTCAGCAGGTCCGGGATGGGGCCTAAGATTCTGTGTCTCTCCCAAATGAGCTCCCCAGGGAGGCCAATGCCGCTAGTCCGTGGACCACACTTTGTGTGCCCAGGCTCTAGAAAACACAACAAAAGTCAATGACATTTTTCTTTTCCTTGAGCATAATCCTTTGCCTGATCAACTGACAAGGCCACTGTGAGTACAGGTCACCTCTTGGTTTCTGAACTATTATTTTCCTAGTAGAGGAGACTATGACCGGAGTTTCTGCCAAGCAGCCAATGTAGTCGCTGAGAACACACACATATGGTACCTGCAAGAAGTGGCAGTTCTATCCCCTGAGCCGCACCATGCTAAACTGTCCTCCCACCTCTGCCCCTGCCACAGGTGCCTGCAGAACTACATTCCCGCCCACAGTTTAACCCTCTCCTGCCCAGTGTGCCGCCAGACCTCCATCCTGCCCGAGAAAGGGGTGGCCGCGCTTCAGAACAACTTCTTCATCACAAACCTGATGGACGTGCTCCAGCGAACTCCAGGCAGCAACATCGAGGAGTCTTCCATCCTGGAGACAGTCACCGCTGTGGCTGCTGGGAAGCCTCTCTCTTGCCCAAACCACGATGGAAATGTAAGTGACTTGACGCTGCCTGGGAGCATGACTACTGTGGCCTTGGGTAGGCTTTGGTGACATAAGAGATTACACTTTGAAACAGAACTCCACCTGGAAAATGAGTAATTTAAAGAGATTTTTACCAGCCCTCAGACTACTTGGCCTGCTTACCTTCTCTGACCAGAACTATTTAAATAATAAAATCAATCTTCATTGTGTCTGCTTAACACGTATTGCTGGTATCCCCAGGAGAGCAAACTAGTAGCTATTTGTAAGCTGGGTATATTTTGACCCACATAAACATCTATGTAATAAATTATGGATAAAGATTTAATGATGGATAAGTTCTGTAAATTGAGAATGATTATTAAAATGTTAATTAGAGTTCTTATTTTTCCTGTGAGGGAAATTTTTCTCATGCTACATTAGACCCTATTCCTTATTAATAAATAGAATTAGAAGCTATGTGAATCCCTGATAGTAGATTATAGATTATGAATTCCAAACACATTTCATGCTTCTAGCAAGAGCAATATTATAAACCCAAGAAGGACCTGTGTATATCATCAAATAACTGATTCACAATAGCTATGTAACCCGAAGAGGCAGCATTGTATAGTGTGTCTAAGAATACTGGCTTTGAAGTCAGACTGCTAAATTCAAATCTGCTCTTAAACTTATTCCCTGCTTTGGCAAGTTTATTAAACTCTCTGTGTCTCATTTCCTCATACATAAAAAGGAAGTAATAATAGTATTTACTATACAGGATTATTGGAAGAATTAAATGTTTAAGTCATGGAAAGCACATAGTAGGCTCTTGATAAATGTTAGCGATTAAAATTGTTTCTAATTAATGACTTTATTTACCTTATTCATTATCTATTGGCCATTTCAAAAGTATTTGAAGCTGCTTATGATAAAAGGCCCAAGTGTAATAAAACCACTAAGTCAAACAAGCAATCATTACAGCAAAGCAATTATTATTAGCCATACTACTGTTTATTTTATTTACCTCATCCCACACCATTTTCTCTGCCCACTATGCTGTAGCCTCAATGGCTTCAGAACTTGCCAAGTGGTTTCCCACCTCAGGGCCTGGTTGTTCTGTTCCTTCTACCTGAGGTGCTCTGTTCCCTCTTGCTGTGGCTAGCTCATTCTCTTCCTTGAAGTGTCAGTGTGCATTTCTTCTGCACACAGCAGTCTTTTCTAACTGTGGTATCTAAGGCAGGCCACCTCTTACCCAGCTACCCTCCACCACATCCTTTCTTTATTTCCTCTGCGGTGCTCACTGTGGTCTGTCTGCCATCATCCATGTCTGTCTTTACTTGTTTGTCTTTGGTCTTCCCTCTAGAAGGTGAGCTCCAGGAGGGCAGGGACCTGTTAATCTTACCCCTAGCACCCATACATGGAAGTCAATCAATACACATATGGAAGTCAATCAGTACATATTTGTCAAACAAATTTGCCAGACACCATACTTGGCTCCTTAAACCCCGCTCTGCAAAGTAGGTGTTAGTTACCTTCACTTTATAGGTGGAGAAACTGAGGCTGGAACAGTCACAAAGCTAGTTGACACATCATAAAAGCTAGACCTGGAGGAGTAGCATCCTGAGCCTTCTGGTAGCCAAAATAAAACAGTGACACAGTGGATTATATATCTGTAATTATTTAATTGAAATCACACAGCATAGTACATGAGCTTTTCCACATTGTACTGCAAGGGAGAGTTACCATGTACATTTTGTAAAAAGAACTTTAAATGGTGCCTTCTCATGACCATTTCTCACACTGGCTCTTAGTGAACGCTGAGGCTGTCTCTGCCTGGAGCTCACATGCCAAATACTATATCTGTGAAGGCATTTCTGTCAGGTATAAGAGTCCCCTTAAAGTTCCCTTGAAGAATCCCCTTAAAAGCTTCTTAAAATAGGGCTCTCTGGAGACCTGACTTGTAGAGAAGTAAAGACTTGAAAATAGGACCTTTGAATTGTATAATTGGATTGAAGGGCACACTAGACTTGAGAAACTGCGTAAAATTGACTGTGAAGTAATACAATGTAAGAATTCAGGCAATGGCTTGTAGCCGGGTACAGGAAGCATGGACCGATCAACTAAGCCCTAGCTAGGGCTGGAACAGGAGGTGAGGGTGGACACAGGTGAACTGAAGAATTGCAGGGATAAGCCTGGAAAAGTAGATGGGGAGAGATTGGGACAAGAGCTGTGAATATCATTAAGAAAACGTTTGACTTCAATTCCTTAAGCAGTGCCAGAGCTTTAAAATGCTGTAAACAGGAGATGGGTATTTTAATGACATTATGGAGGAATGGAGTAGCAGAGGCTGGGAAACCATTTCTGAGTTTGTTGAATTGTCCAAATGAGGGATGATAGAAGTGGAACTAGAATAGCATCATAGGCCTGGAGAAGAAAGGATAACTTGCAGAGAAAAGAGTACTCTTTCACTTGAGAATCTGCCTCCCACAAATAAAAAGGCATGTGCTAAAATCTGTTAAGCTAAGCTATTAATATTGTGAGAACTTAAGCAGTTAAAATTAATCATATACTAGATCACAAAAAAAATCACTATATTTTCCCATTGTGTAAACCAAGTTCCTGCACCACGGTGCACTAAAATTACATTAGTAACACATGTTTATGGGAAAAACCCTAAATGTCTTCTAACAGCACATAATTATTTAATCAAAAATAGCAAAATTGGGCTATTTACAAAATATTGGAAGTGGAATCATTATCTATCGTATATATAGGGCAAAGTCAAATCTATACCCAGGAAATTTTATAGGTTTAAGTATTTTCCTTTATTTAAAAAGAATTCAACTAAAGAAGTTAGGAAAAGAAAAATAAAATAAATGCATGGAACACACACACAAAAAAGAAAATAACGGATATAAATCATAGTGTATATATTTCTGGATCATAAGAAAAGATAGAAAGCCCCCAATTCCTTTATGATATACTTATAATGCTGATACCAAAACCTAGTGAAGATAGAACAAGAAGAAAACTATTAATAACTCAACTTATGATAGTAACTGTGAAATTCTTAATTAAAATACCCCAGCAAATTCTTAATATGTAAGAGCACAAGTTAAGGAAAATATGAGTATCACAAAAGAAAATGAGCAAAGAACTCAGAAGATTCACAGGGGATATATAAATAGCTGATAATCACAAGAAAAAATTGTTAAGCTTCGCAAATAATCAAATCTTCTCAAATTAGCTACAAGTTTTTAAAAAAGATAATAACCAGTGCTAATGAGGATATGTATGGTGAGACATTTTCATATGCTATGGGTGGAAGGGTAAATTGCTCTTCAGAAAATTTATGTCAATTTGGCAGATATAACAAATATTTTATAGAACTCATCTTTTAATCCAGTAATTCCACTAATAGAAATATTTCTAAGGAAATAGCCAGAGATAAGGATAAAGATTTGATACAAGAATGTTAATTGTAATTTTTATATTATAGTAAAAATTAGACATAATCAAAATGTGCAACATCAGGGAGCAAGAGGGCTTGAAAAACTAGCAGTGTTGGGTCTTGAATCATTCCATTGTTTGATTATAGATTATAGGAGTTCACTGCTGCTGCTTTGAAACAGGGGTCCTCATTGCATATTCAAGCCCAAAGCATGCATTATTCCAGATAAACTGCTGCAGGTAGTTGCCATGGGTAAATCTTTGAAAACAATACAAGCTTCTGAAGGTTAATAAAATCAGGTTATTAACAATAAAGCAGTGTGTTGCCATCCTAACTGCCTGGTGCTGATTAGCATGTGTAGATGAAAGCTTGTCATCTTTAAGTGCTGTGACACTACCTGTCTTCTAATTAAACTGCCAAGGCGGCATTGTCCAAATACAAAAGAAAAAGAGAAATAATGGTCAATGATCTAAGAGGTTCTTTGCACTTAAAGCAGACACTTGAGCTCATGCCTCCCTGTCCCAGGAACGCAAACGATCATTAAACCCTGTTATTGCTTGCTTAGGTGCCTTACTAGCAAGGATATTAACAGGTAAGAAGGAGAGGTCCTCATTAAGAATGCCCTGCCACTGACAAGTCCCCACTTCCCCTACCAGGATCAACTGTCAGTACCCTCAGAAAGCTTCAGGGTTGGCTGTAAGACCCTGACCTTTCATGTTAGGAATGCATATGGTCCTGCCAGGCTCCTTTTCTGATGAACATAAAGGATGACTTGCCAACAACAACAAGCTCATCCTGGCGTCTGGCCTGCCCAGCCACCCCACCCCCACCCCCACCCCCGGGAGCACCAGCATGATCTCGCTGGGGATGGAGGGGCTCAGCAGAGTTACGCACCTCACACAATTAGCTCACAATTAGTTTGAGCCAGAGCTGTCAGATCTCCAGCACAAGCCTTTCAGAATGACTAGCTGTTGACGCTTCAAAATGATTTCAGGGCCTTTGCTTCCCAAGACAGACTTAGGATATGGAAGTGGGGATAATGACCCAGGTCCGCTGATGTCTCTTCAAAGCTGCAGTCAATTTTGTTTTCTGGAGTAAAATTCACATGACATAAAATTCAACATTTCAACCATTTTAAAGTATACAATTAGTGGGTTTTAGTATATTTACGAAGTTGAGCAAATATCACCACTATCTAATTCCAGAACATTTTCATCACCCCAATAAGAAATTCTATACCCAGCCACTCTCCATTCCCTCTTCCCACTAACCTCTGGCAACCACCAGTCTGCGATCTGTCTCTATGAATTTGCCTTTTATAGACATTTGATATAAATGGAATCATATAATATGTGGCCTTTTGAGTCTGCCTCCTATCACTAAGCATATTTTCAAGGTTCATCCATGTGGTAGCATATATTAGTACTCTTTTTATGGCTAAATAATGTTCCATTGTGTACCAGGATTTATTTAACCATTCATCAATTGATGGACATTTGGGTGGTTAACACTTTTTGGCTGTTATGAATAATGCTGCTGTGAACATTCATGTACGTGTTTTTGTGTGGACATATGTTTTCAATTCTCTTGGGTATATACCTAGGAGTGGAATTGCTGGGTCATATGGTAATTCTATGTTTGGCTTTTTTTTTTTTGTAGAGACGAGGTCTCGCTATGTTGCTCAGGCTGGTCTTGAACTCCTGGCCTCAAGTCATCCTCCCACCACAGCCTCACCAGTAGGTGGGACTACAAGGGCACGCCACCACACCCAGCTAATTTTTCAATTTTTTTGTAACAGGATCTCACTATGTTGCTCAGGCTAGTCTTGAACTGCTGGCTTCAAGAGATCCTCCCAATTCAACCTCCCAAATTGCTAGGATTACGGGCTTGAGCCACCATGCCAGGCCCCTTTGTCTATTTTCAAATTGGATTATCTTTTTGAGTTGTAGGAATTTTTTTATATGTTCCTGTTATTACACCCTGATCAGATATATGACTAACAAATATTTTCTCCCATTCTGTGGGGTTTCTTTTCAATTTCTTAGTAGTGTCCTTTGATGCACAGAAGTGTTTAATGTAATGTAGTTCAATTTATCTTTTTTTTTCTTTTGTTGTTTTTGCTTTTGGTATCATACCTAAGAATCCATTGCCAAATCCAAGGCCATGAAGATTTACCTCTGTTTTCTTGTAGGAGTTTTATAGTTCTAGCTTACATTTAAGTCTTTTATCTATCTTGGGTTAATTTTTCTATATGGTTTGAAGGAAGGGTTCAATTTCATTCTTTCATGTGTGAGTGTCACCATCATTTGTTGAAAAGACTGTTTTCCCCATTGGGTGGTCTAGACACCCTTGTCAAGAATCAATTAACCATAGATGTATGGGTTTATTTCTGCACTTACAATTCTATTCCATTGATCTGTATACCTATCCTCTATATGCCTATCCTCATGCCAATACCACATTGTTTTGGTTAGTGTAGCTTTGTAGTAAATTTTGAAATTGGGAAGTGTGAGTCCCCCAGTTTTACTCTTTTTCAAGGTTGTTTTGGCTATTCAGGGTCCCATGCAATTTCAAATGAATTTTAGGAGTCGTTTATTCACTTCTGCAAAACAAGGAAGTTGGAATATTGATAAGTATTTCATTGAATTTGTGGATCAATTTGGGAAATATTGCTATCTTAACAATATTGTGTTTTCCCATTCATGAGCATGGGATATCTTTCCATTTATTAACATTGTTTAGATATTCTTTAATTTCTTTCAACAATGTTTTGTAGTTTTCAGTGTTCAAGTCTTGCACCTCCTTGGTTAAATTTATTCCTATGTTATATTCTTTTTGACACTTTGTTAAATGGAATTGTTTTCTTAATTTCAGTTTTGGATTATTCATTGCTAGCGTATAAAAATACAACTGATTTTTTTTGTTGGTCTCGTATCCTGCAGCTTTGCTAAATTCATTTATTAGCTCTAATTGTGTGTGTGTGTGTATTCTTCAGGATTTTGTCTGTATAAGATCATGTCATCACCAAATAGAGAAATTCTTAATTCTTCCTTTCCAATTTGGATGCATTTTATTTCTTTTTCTTGCCTAAGTGCCCTGGCTAGAACTTTCAGTACATTGTTGAATAGAAGCAGTGAGAGTGAACATCTTCATCTTATTCCTAATCTTAGGGGTCACCATTAACACATTAACTGCCATGTGAGTTGTATTTAACTTATGCTAGTTTTGAGCCTCGGGCCTCATGAAGCAAAACCGGGGCAAAACCCTGCAGTTGGTTCATAAAAATTTTCCTTGTTGATGTTCTTATTGTTACAATTAATATTGACAAATTAATTCTAAAAACGTGGATTAACTGAATAGAAGTCAATAAATTTTGTTTTCATTAAACTTTTCATTAAATTAGAAAGGATCGTTTTCTTTTTGAAGTTTTTACTCTATTTTCATAAAAAAACACTGTGGCCCCAAGGAAAAAAATTTTTTTTCTAGTGTGGCAGTCAATGTGTTAAATATGATGTTAGATGCCCTTTATCAGGTTGAGGAAATTCCCTTCTCTTTCTAGTTTGACAAGTGTTTTTATCATGAAAGGGGGTTGGATTTTGTCATGATGCTTTTTCCACGTCAATTAAGATGATCATGTGTTTTTATCCCTTTCATTCTATTAATGTGACATATTACATACAGTGATTTTCGTACATGAACTACCCTTGCATTCCTGGGATAAATCTCACCTGCTCATGGTGTATAGTCCTTTTAATTATGCAGCTGGATTCAGTTTGCTGGTATTTTGTTAAGAATTTTTTCATCTGTATTTGTAAGGGATATTGGTCTATAATTTTCTTGTGTTGGAAATACTGGCCTAATAGAGCAAGTTAGGAAGTATTCCCCGCTCTTCTATTTTTTGAAGAATTTGAGAAGGATTATTGTTAGTTCTTGTTTAAATGTTTGGTAAAATTCACCAGTGAAGCCCTTTGGTCCTGGACTTTTCTTTGTTGGAAGTTTTTTGTTTATTGATTCAATCTCTTTATTTATTATAGGTCTATTCAGACTTTGTATTTTTTCTTTGAGTCAGTTTTGGTAGTTTGTGTGTTTTTAGGAATTTGTCCATTTCATCTAAGTTATTCAATTTGCTGACATACAACTATCCAAAGTATTCTGTTATGATCCTTTTTATTTCTATGATGTCAGTAGTAATTTCCCCACTTTCCTTCCTGATTTTAGTAATTTGAGTCTTCTCTCTGTCTCTCTTTCTTTTTCTTTTTCTTTTTTTCTTTTTTTTGGTCAGTCTAGCTAAAGTTTTGTCAAATTATATAAGGTCCTTTTTGTCAATTATATACTGTCCTCCTTTGTGTGTTGCAATAATTTTCTCTTAAGTCTGTAAATCTGTTTCATCTGATATTAGAATAGCCACTCCAGCTCCCTTTTGTTTACAGTTTGCATGGAATATCTTTTTTCATTTTTTCACTTTCAACCTATTTGTGTCTTTAGATCTGAGATGATTCTCTTATAGAGAATATATAGTTGGATTATATTTTTTTATCCACTTTACCAGTATCTGAGAATTTAATCCATTTAAATTAGTTAATCTAATTACCAACAAGTAAGGGCTTCTGCCATTTCCTGTTTGTCTTCTATATGTCATACCTTCTTGTTTCTCAATTCGTTCATTATCACCTTCTTATATGTTTACCAGATATTTTCTAGTGTACTATTTTGATTCTCTTCTCTTTTCTTTTACTATATATATTTTTAGTTATTTTTTATTGTTTTCCCTGAGGATTACAATTAACATTTTAACTTACAACAATATAATTCAAGTTAATACCAACTTAGTTTCAATTGCATACAAAATCCTTTTAGCTCCATCTTCCCCCTCATGTTATTATTGCTATGCAATGCATATTTATACATTGTATGATCATCAGCATAGGTTTGTAATTGTTATAGATTAAATTGTTTTATGCAGTTGTATTTTATGTCATATAGGAGTTGGAAACCAAAAATACATTAATACTGACTTTTATATTTATGTATGTAGTTACCTTTACTTGTGTTCTTTATTTTTTCATGTGGATTCAAGTTACTGTGCAGTGTCTTCAGATCAGCTTGCAGGAATACCTTTAGCATGTCTTGTAGGGCAGGCATACTAGCAACAGACTTGCAGTTTTTGTGTTTATGGTAATGTCTTAATTTCTCCTTCATATTTGAAGAATAGTTTTGCCAGATGTAGAATTCTTGGTTGACAGGTTTTTTTTTTCCTTTCAGCATTTTCAATATGTTATCCCATTACCTCTGGCCACCATGGTTTCTGATGATAAATCTGCTGTGAATCCTGTGGAAGATCTCTTGTACTTGATGACTCACTTCTCTTGCTGCTTTCAAGATCCTCTCTTTGTCTTTGTCTTTTGACAGTTTGGATATAATGTATCTTACTTTGGATCTCTTTGAGTTACCTGCTTGGAGTTTATCTTTTTGGATATGTAGATTTTGTGTCTTTCATCATCAAATTTGGGAAGCTTCCAGCCATTATTTTTTCAAACATTATTTCTTCCCCTTTCTCTCTATCCTCTCCTTTTGGGACTCTCGTTAGGTATACTTGGTACACTTGATGGTGTCCCACAGGTCTCTTAGGTTCTGTTACTTTTTCTTCATTCTTTTTTAAATTTCTGTTCCTCAGATTGTATAATCTCAATAGTCCTATATTCAAGTTTACTGATTGTTTTCTCTGCCTGCTCAAATTTTCTGTGGAACCCCTCTAATGAAATTTTCATTTCAGTTATTATACTTTTCAATCCTAGAATATTTCTATTTGGCTCCTTTTTATACTTTCTATCTCTTTATTAATATTGTCTATTTGGTGAGACATTGTTCTCATGGTTTCCTTTAGTTATTTATATGTGATTTCTTTTGCCTCTGTGAGCATATATAAAAGAGTTAAAGTCTATTAAGTCCAATTTAGGCTTTCTCAGGGACAGTTTCTATTAGTTTCTTTTATCCCTGTGTATGGACCATGCTTTTTTTGTTTTTTGTTTTTTGGGATTTTTTTGTATGCTTCATTTTTTTTTTCCCATTGCAAACTAAATATTTAAAATATTATAATATGGCAACTCTGGAAATCAAATTCCCCCCCCTTTTTTTTTTGCTTATTATAGTTTTTTGTTGTTGTTGTTTAGTGACTTTCCTGAACTAATTTTTTTCACACCCCAATCTTATTATCCCTACTGTTCTAATTTTGTAAAGTTTATAAGTTTTTCATATGTGGCCACTGAAGTCTGCTCCAATAGATTAGTCATCAGCTAGTGATGTGACAGAGATTTCCCTACTCTGACATTTTCAGTAACATCATTCCCCTGCAATCAATTGTTTTAAAATATAAATTAAAAAGAAGGTTAGTAACAGTAACAGGTGCTAAGTCTTTCTCTTAGATGGTGGGCTCTAGTCTTGAGGATTTTTACATTTTTAGTACTCCCTATTATTTTGCATCCTTTTCTCTCTTCCAGTGCGTATCCTTTGTCATCTCACTCCTCATACTGCTGGGGTACTTAGACCAGAAAATGCAAGTAATATGGTATAGTATTTGTGACTTCTAAATACAGTACGGACACTGATTACCACATAAAGTTTGCCTGTGGTCTTGACCCATTCCACATGCTCCCTTCTTCCCAGGAGGATGCGGAAACTCAGTCCCAGCCTCGATTGACTTGAGAAGTGTGCAAGTGGATTGAATAAGCACGTTAATGTGGCATATTCCCCCAGTCCAGACACTTATATTAGCCCCAGTGCTGTGAATAACCTGAGGGATGAAGACTTTTCACATTCTATTTTTGGTCTCTCCTCTACTACATATGACTGGCAGTGATAGCCTGCTTTAAAGGGACTTCATGAGCACTGATCATGAAGATGAAATATTATTAAATACTAATCTAGTTATATATAATGTAGAAATAAAATGTTCTGGTAAAAGTGAACCACCTTTGGCTGAGGCCAAAGTAACAAAGAACCTCAGCCTTTGCAGGAATTATGTTCCACAGATCCCTGGGGATGAAGTTTTTCTAAAGGAAATCTCAGAATTTAGTGAGGAGTGCTCTGTTACCCTGTCTTCCACCAGCCCTTTGAAAAACAGGAAACATCTTGGATTAAGCATTTTTGCAAATGAGTAAAATATTTATGACATGGGGCTTATATATTGTTACCAAGTATTTACTTTTCCAAAAATAATTTCTAAAAACTTTATGATAGGAAAATATTTATATGATACTGCATATAGTTTTAGATTATTCTATTTCTTGAAAACATGAAGGCAAGCAATATGGTAAAATCCCTAAATGCAACCCAAAGTACAATCTTCCCTCAGAGGGCACTGACTCACTGGAGTGATCCCTTGGAAGGGTTCCTTAGCTCATATAGTCTTCTGGCAAATAATTATTGGACAGCTTCTATATGCTGAGCTTTCTGCTGGATTGCATCAAATTGTGCAAATTTAATGCAATGGGTAGAGAAATGTTTTTGAGCAGAGGATGGATAAAGAAAGGAAACTTCCAATTGATGATTCAAGCCTATTCCTAAAAGGTCAGCAGAGGAGTAAAAAGTACATGGAATTAAATCTTTATATGACAAAAGTAAAAAAGTGTTTTTTCAAACCCCTAACTTACTATGTACCTACTTCAAACCACAATGCCATATGAAATTTTAAATTCTCTTGGAGATGGTTTGAGAAACTTTTAACTGAATTTGGTTCACCAGAAAAGATTGTTTCCAAAACATACGTAGTATGAGTAAACTGAATGCTTTTTTCTTAGGAGAATCAGCTCCAGAAGCACTTTGTAAAATAGTGAGTCTTAGTAAGGAAGGAGGTGTCCTTTGGGTTGCCCTTACACACGCCACCCAAATCGTGGCTTAGCCTCCTCTCGTTCACTCACTCAGCAATGTTGTTGAATACCTACTAATGCATGGCATTATCTAGGCTCTGAGTGGGAGAGTCCCTGTGCTCAGGAACTTAAAATCTTATAAATATTTTATAAATGGAATATAAATAAAAGTGCTTTGGTGGGTGCATTCACCTTGTGAAAATCCAACAAGAGGTATTAGGATTTATGCCCTTTTCTGTATACGTGTTATATATCAAGAAAGGTGCTTTGGGAATTCAAAATTGGAAGATGTTACTTCCAGCTGAGAGAATAGGGGGGTGCCTTTACAAGGAAGTTAATTTTCTGGCTTTATGTTATATTGTTACTGAGAGTTCATCATAATCAGGATAAGGTGGTTTTATTTTCAGGTAAGCAGATAATGTCATCATCATCATCATCAGAGCAGCTACTACTTGTTAAGAACTTACTATGTGCCAGCGCCCGGTGTCATCTGAGTTCTTTGTGCATACTAACCTACTTAATGCTCATAGTGGCCCTATGAAGTTAGGTTACTATTATTGTCTCCTTTTGGCAGAGGCAGCAATTGGGACACAGTGAGACTGAATAACTTGCCCAAGGTCATTCAGCTAAATAATTGTGAAGCCAGGATGCAAACTGCTCAGTCTAGCTCATTTCTTATCCAAATAGTAGCAGTTCTCAAAGTGTGGTCCAGGAACCCTTGTAGTTCCTAAGACCCTTTCAGGAGGTCCAAAAGTTCAATCCTATATTCATAATCACATGAAGACATTATTTGCCTTTTTCACTCTCATTCTCTCAAGAGTGTATAATGGAATTTTCTAGAGGCTATATGATGTGTGCTATCACAACAGATTGAATGCAGAAGCAGATATAAGAATCCAGCTATCTTCTCTTAAGCCAGACACTGCAGAGGTTTACAAAAATAGAAAACAATGCCATTCTTCTCACAAAATTTTTTGTTTTGAAAAATATATTTATTCTTCATAAATTACATTATTCACATCAACATTCAATGGGCCTATTAATGCTTTTTTTTTTTTTTTTGCAACAGAGTCTTGCACTGTCACTAGGGCTAGAGTACAGTGGTGTCATCGTAGCTCACTGCAACCTCCAACTCCTGGGCTCAAGTGATCCTCCTGTCTCAGCCTCCCGAGTAGCTGGGACTACAGGTGCACACCACCACGCCCGGCTAATTTTTTCTATTTTTAGTAGAAATGGGGTCTCGCTCTTGCCCAGCCTGGTCTCAAACTCCTGAGCTCAAGTGATCCTCCCACTTCGGCCTCCCAGAGTGCTAGGATTACAGGTGTGAGCCACTGTGCCTGGCCCTATTATTGCTTTTAATTCATCAATAAATACTTTAAACTTTTTCTCAGTTCCAATTTTTAATATGAGAAATATCTATAGATATAACCCACATGCACAAAAGCTCTTTTGGAGTCCTCAATAACTTATGAAGAGTATAAAGGGGTCCTGAGACCAAAAAGTTTGAGAACCATAGCTCTACACAGTTCTGCCTTGGGGGAGGCCACCAAAAACCTGGTTTTATGGTCTTCGTAGCAGCTTTGGAGTCCACTCCACATCCCTTTGACCTGTCATGTAAAAATTTATCCTTCCTTTTCTCCTGTGAATCTGGTCACAGTAATGCAGACATCCTGGGGTGGCCATGAGAATTGAATGACAGAATGCAAGGAAGGTGCTTAGTGCAGAGTAAGCACTCAACCTGTGGCCCAGAACAGGAACTTTTCTTGTGTTACCTACAGGTGATGGAATTTTACTGCCAGTCCTGTGAGACGGCCATGTGTCGGGAGTGCACTGAGGGGGAGCACGCAGAGCACCCCACAGTCCCACTCAAGGATGTGGTGGAGCAGCACAAGGCCTCGCTCCAGGTCCAGCTGGATGCTGTCAACAAAAGGTGCGGCACGCCTCCCCCAGGTCCCCACTGGCTGCCTGTGTGAGAGGCCTGGCCTCATGATCTCTTGCCTTTGTGCAATGGTAGGTTCATGTTACCCTTGAGGTGTCAGGCTGTGTGTCGTGAGTAAGTCCTCCTTTGATTATGGGTCTGTCATCATAAACTGGTGAGTGATGAAAGATGTCCCCTGCCCCTTGGTAAAAGTCCAACCTCCTTATGTTACAATTGGTGACATTTTTGTTTTAGTACCTTAGTATGATTAAGTGAATTAAAGTACACTCAGAGAAAATGCTCTCAGGAGACCTTTGAATTCAAGCCTGAGACCAGGCTCTCTAAAGAGCCTTCCTTAGCTGCTGTTCTTGACTTACTTACAGGCCCATTGTGTCGGCTGTGATTGGCTCCTTTCTGTTTAAGCCCTGCAAAATAGTCTTGAGCAGTGATTGCTCAATTTTCCTCATGTTTTTCTGCTTCTAGGTTCCTTCTTTGGCATGGAAATGAAGGAACAGAGTAGCAGTGTGGTGCATGAGAAAGACCAAAGTGAGGAACTAAACAGCCAGCTGAAAAGCAGATAAAATCTCTTCAATGACAGCCATAGTGAGAAAAGAAGTTATTCTGTACTAATTAAAAGAACTTGGAAACTTAAGAGAAGTTCCTGGGAAACTTTGAGTTTGGAAAAGTTTTTTATGTGGCTGGGGAAAAAGTTACAGCTATATATCTAGAATGGTGGTTATCAACCATGGGCGACTACGCCTCTCAGGGGACATTTGGCAATGCCTGGAGACATATTTGGTGTCACAACTGTGTGCTGGGGCATCTGGTAGATAGAGGACAAGATGCTGTTAAACATCCTCCAATGCACCAGATAGCCCCCTGCAACAAAGAATTATCTGGCCAGAACAGCTTTTCAGAGAGCTTCAAGTCTTTGTCCCATCAATTATTCAAGTTAGATGAGTGAAGATAGTTTGAAATAGATGTAGACCCTCAAAGTCTCTTCTCTCAAAAGCAGTGATTATTTCATGTCTTGTTCATTCTGTTCTTTGGTTGTTACTTTTTTAAAATGATGAAAGGCAAAAATACAGTGTTTGGATGGATAGATTTTGGAATATTTCGGGGTTGGGGTTAAATAATCATCTTTAACACCTGTCCCCCAGGCTTCCAGAAATAGATTCTGCTCTTCAGTTCATCTCGGAAATCATTCATCAGTTAACCAACCAAAAGGCCAGCATTGTGGATGACATCCATTCCACCTTTGATGAGCTCCAGAAGACTTTAAATGTGCGCAAGAGTGTGCTGCTTATGGAACTAGAAGTCAACTATGGCCTCAAACACAAAGTAAGACTCCGGTCATCCCTACAGGTATTCTGTAAGAGATGTGATATTGAGGGCACCTCACAGCACTAGCTTATTGTGTTCTAATAGTACAAGGGACTCAAATGGGTCTTTAAGTGTCACCATTGTATAGTAAACTGTATTTTACACTTAATGGAATATCCAGCTATTTTTTTCTTTCTTGTTTTCAGCAAAACTCTAAGATTCTGTGACCTTAAGTACCAGTTCATAATTTTACAAAAGGCAAGGTTGAATACTTTCAGGATTTAGGGTTAAACTGGATTGTTTCCCTTCCTCAATTATAATGTGAAATAGTCTCTTAATTGCTCTCTGATCTACACCAACCTGTTAGTCAACTTCAAAATGAACCCTGACTGCAGCCTTTGTTTAATTCTCCACGTCTGTTCCCAAAACCTGGGATGAAAATATTCTGCCGGTCAGGTGTGGAGAGTTTTCATTCGTTTAGTTTCTGTTCCTTTAGGTGGTGACAGTGGAGCTTTGGCCATTAGGGAAAGATAACAGAATAATGGATATTTCAGATGCCAGGCATAGCAATTTGTTTGCCAGCACTTGTAGTGACATGTCTGTTTGTCCCTATCCAAAACATATGACCCAAGAAATACATGTGTGGGAGGAACAGGGCAAGGCGGAAGGGAAAACTTGGCAAGGTACTGGGAATGCAGTTTAGGATTTTGCATTAGAACTGGGTTCACTGGGTTAACTGAAATACCACTTGCTGGGGGCCGCCTGTGTGGGCAGCTGTAGTAGAGCCTCCGCCTTGCCGGGGAGGGCAGGTCCCAGGGGCTGACCTCACGCCGGTAGGAAGCACTCACCGGGCCTCGGGTTTTCCCGCAGGTCCTCCAGTCGCAGCTGGACACGCTGCTCCAGGGGCAGGAGAGTATTAAGAGCTGCAGCAACTTCACAGCGCAGGCCCTCAACCATGGCACGGAGACCGAGGTGCTGCTGGTGAAGAAGCAGATGAGCGAGAAGCTGAACGAACTGGCCGACCAAGATTTCCCCCTACACCCGCGGGAAAACGACCAGCTGGATTTCATCGTGGAAACCGAGGGACTCAAGAAGTCCATCCACAACCTCGGGACGATTTTAACCACCAACGCGGTGGCCTCGGAGACGGTGGCCACGGGCGAGGGGCTGCGGCAGACCATCATCGGGCAGCCCATGTCCGTCACCATAACGACCAAGGACAAAGACGGCGAGCTGTGCAAGACCGGCAACGCCTACATCACCGCGGAGCTGAGCACGCCCGACGGCAGCGTGGCGGACGGGGAGATCCTGGACAACAAAAACGGCACCTACGAGTTTTTGTACACCGTCCAGAAGGAAGGGGACTTCACCCTCTCTCTGAGACTCTATGACCAGCACATCCGAGGCAGCCCGTTTAAGCTGAAAGTGATCCGCTCGGCTGACGTGTCTCCCACCACCGAAGGCGTGAAGAGGCGCGTCAAGTCCCCGGGGAGCGGCCACGTGAAGCAGAAAGCTGTGAAAAGACCCGCGAGCATGTACAGCACTGGCAAGCGAAAAGAGAACCCCATCGAGGATGATCTGATCTTTCGAGTGGGTAAGGACAGCCTGAGCGCTGCTTTGGTTAAGGGGAACTGGAGGAGGTGTCGTCGCAGGTGGGCGCACTGCAGCGCAGAACGTCTGCCCGAAGGTGTTGGGAGAGAGATGCATATAAAATTTGATATAATTTATTAGGTGGGTTTATGTAGTTTCCTTCTCCAGAGGTGTTATTTCCTTATTCTCCTTCTCCCTCCTCCTCCTTCTCCTCCTTTTTAACACGCTGCATGGTAGAAATTCACAAACTGGAAATAAGCCAAAAAGAGAAATAAAAAAATCACAGCACCCAGAATCTGGAAGTCTCAAGGGAAATATTGGCAATCTCTCCCCACTGCCTCCCCTGCCCGTGTCTTTACAGTACTGCCTAACCCACAGGTAGAGAGATCCTTACCTCTCAGGGCGTTTTTCTGAAATCCGCCAGCTCGGGCTGTACATGATGTCTCCCTGTCACTGCTTCTGCATTGCAGGGGGATGGGGGGAAGGGGCAGTGGTGCATTGCAAGTTGCGATCACCTCCAGCTGTATTTAGCTGGAGAGCAGCCCCAAAGAGGGGAAGATGGGTGGAAATTTGGAGAAGGGAATGCAGTTGGGGCAGGTTTGGGGTGGAAGCAAAAAAGGTGCAGAATGAGCCAAGAGAGTTGGGAATGCACATAGCCCTTCCCTCCTGATGTATTGGCCTCTCTCTCTCTCTTTTTTTTAAACTGCATATGTTCTCGGTAGAAAGCAAACTAAATGTGAAGAACAAGGTGCTTGATAATTCTGAAGGTGAAAAAAGTCTGCATTTTAGTTAGTTTCAGGAAACAGTTCCAGCATGCTTCTCTTTCTCCCTCTTCAGTTTTACACTGCAGTATCTCTAAGAGGGTGCTGCACAGCATATTAACTGACACATGCAGAAAAACAATTCTGTGGCTCATATAAGTTGGCTAAATGAAGGAAATGGTTTTTTGGTTTTTTTTTTTTACTGCAGAGCTTCTCAGAACCTTTAGAATCTGCTGATGTGCACTGTAAGTCTCTGAGGCAGAGAGGGATAACAGGCAGCACTTCCAGACTTTTCTGACCATAGAACTTTTTTCCATGGAGCAACTTGGGAAACTAAGGCTCCTTGGAAAATTCTTGGACAAAGCTGTTCTATGTTAATAGTTCTGGCTGAATCTTGGTAAAGACTGTGGTATGATATGTAACTTGTCTGTTCAGAGTATGGAGGCCCTCATACATTCGCTGGCCATATGTACAGTGCAGGTACAGAGATTGTTGATACACCCAAAGCAGAGGAGACAAGTTGGGGCGGGTGCAGGATTGGCGCCTCCCAGGTCTGCCACTCCAGTTCCACCACTTATTTGAGCCTTGGGCAGATCTTTCTACTTCCCTGAACTTCAATTGCCAATTCCATGCAATGAAAATGCAAAAATTTCTTCTTCTCAGAACTATTCTGAGTTCTGAGTTTAATGCCTGACATGTAGGAGGAGCTAAATAAATGAGAGCTATTGTTTTGCATGTGTAATTGTTAAGGCTCTTAGATTCTCCCTACTACATTTTCTTTTCAAAAAATTTAACTTGCTGCTCCCCATTGATCTCCTGCATTAAAAATAAATTCCTTCTCCTATTAAGCCCCCATGCCCCACACCCCCAGCCAAGTGACCCCTGTTATCTTCCCTAGGCAGTGTGTAGAGTGGTGAAAGGCTCAGATCTGGAATTGGTCAGATCCGGGTCTGAATCCTGATTCTTCTCACCAGCTGGGCACTGGCTTGCCTTTTCTGAACCATGTTTTCGCCTCTGTAAAATAAAGAGAATGAAAAATATTACCTAAATCTTAAGGTTGCTCTGGGGATAAAATGAGAAAGAATGCTTGTAATATCCATGGCACTTGCCTATGTACAATAAGTGCTCAATTAATGGCAGCTAAGATTTTACTTTGTTATTATTACTAATCATTACCATCTCCACCTCTGCCACCCACTGAAGGAAAGAGGCATATCCCATAGGGGTATTTCCCCCCACCAACTATATTGGTTTTAAGTCCCTAGCTCCCACCCCAGGGGGAAAGGGGTAAACTCTTCTCTCCTCCTACCCATTGAGAAATGCAGCTATAGTGACTCACTGACACTGGTGGAGAGGTATTTAAATGTTTAACATTTGTAAAGAACTCAGAGCAGTGCCTGGCATGCAGTTTATTTATGCATTAATAAACTCAGATGCCAGAGCAGTGCCTGGCACTACTTCATTTATTAATGAAGTAAAGATGCTGTCTTAGTTTGCTAAGGCTGCTATAACAAAATACTACATTCTGGGTAGCTTAAATAACAGACATTTATTTTCTCACAGTTCTAAAAAACTGGAACTGTTTTAGATCTAGAATTCCAAGATCAGGGTGCTAGAAAGGTGCTAGAAAGCTTGGTTTCCTTGGAGGCCTCTGTCCATGGCTTGCAGGTGGCCACCCTCTTGCTGCTTTGTCCTTATATGGTCATTCCTCTGTGGCTGGCACCCCTGGTGTCTCTTCCTCTTCTTATGAAGACACTAATCATATTGGATTATGGCCCCACCACAATGACCTCATTTTAACTTAATCACCTCTTCTCCAAATATAGTTCCATTCAGAAGTACTGGGAGTTGGGACTTCAAAATATGAATGGGGGGCACATACTTCAGCCTCTAACTGATGCTGATGCTATACACCTCAGGTATGTAGGAGCAGAAAGAAAGGCAAGCCTTACTGGCCTATTTTGCTCTCTCTTTTTTTTTTAATTGACAAGTAAAAACTGTATGTATTTATGGCATACAACATATTTTTTTTATATATATATACTTTGTGAAATGGCTAAATCAGGTTAACATATGCATTACCTCACATACTTTTTTTTTGTGGTGAGAACACTTAAAATCTACTCTCATCAATTTTCAAGTATATAATATATTGTGATTAACTATAATCACCAAGATGCACAGTAGATCTTTTGAACTTATTCCTTTTGTTACTGAAATTTTGTGTCCTTTGACCAACATCTTCTCTATCCCCTCAACACCAGCCTCTGGTAACCACCATTTTACTCTCTGTTTCTATGAGCTGAATTTTTAGATTCCATGTATAGGTGAGAGCATGCAGTATGTGTCTTTCTGTGCCTAGCTTATTTCACTGAGCATAATGTCCTCCAGGTTCACCCATGTTGTTCACAAATGACAGGATTTCCTTTCTTTTTAAGGCTGAATAGTATTCTATTTTGTGAATATATAGCACTTTTTCTTTATTCATCTGTTGATGGATACTTTGGTTGATTCCATAACTTGGCTATTGTGAATGGTGCTGAAACGAACATGGGATGCAGCCATCTCTTTGACATACTAATTTCATTTCCTTTGGATATATACCCAGAAGTGGGATTGCTGGATCATATGGTAGTTCTATATTTAATTTTTTGAGGAATCTCTGTGCTGTTTTCCATAATGGCTGTGCTAATATACATTCCCACCAACAGTGTGTACAAGGGTTCCTTTTCTCCATATCCTCACCAACATTTGATATCTTTTGCTTTTTTGATGATAGCCATTCTAAAGGTATGAGGTGATATCTCATTGTGTTTTTAATTTGCATTTCTCTGTTGATTAATGGTGGTGAGCATTTTTCATGTTCTGGTTGGCCATTTGCATATATTCTTTTCAGAAATATCTATTTAGGTCCTTTGCCCATTTTTTAATCAGGTTATTTGTTTTCATACTATTGAGTTGTTTGAGTTCCTTACATGTTTTGGATATTAACCCCTTATCAGATGTATGGTTTGCAAATATATTTTCCCATTCTGTAGGTTTTCTGTCTGTTCACTGTGATGACTGCTTCCTTTGCTATACAGCTTTTTAGAGATAAAATTCAATTTATCTATTTTTGCTTTTGTTGCCGTGCTTTTGGATTCATATCCAAAAAACCACTGCCCAGACCAATGTCATGGAACTTTTCCCCTATGTTTTCTTCTAGTGGTTTTATAGTTTCAGGTCTTATGATTACACCTTTAATCCATTTTAAGTTGATTTTTATACATGGTTTGAGATGAGGGTCTGATTTCGTTCTTCTGCGTGTGGATATCCAGCTTTCCCAGCACAGAATCAAGGCGCAGAAGTCAGGGTGGGGTGGGGTAGGGTGGGGAAGGAGGCTGGCAAGTGGAGAGGAGATTAAGGAAGATTCCTAGAGATGACTTAAACTTAAAACTGGTCTTTGAAGAGAAAGAGTATAATGAAGGAAGAGACAAAGGAGTTATACATGAAGGGAAAGTAGGCACAAAGGCGTGAAGGTGAGAAACTGGGTAGTTTGTGGAACTGTAAATTATTCTATTATCCTGGAACATCAGGTGAATGAGATTTATCGAAATCGTTATGTTTCACATGACAAAGCTGGGATTTTGTTCTGGTAATCTGTGTTCTTCAAAATGTGGTCCATAAATCATTTGCATCAGAATGCTCTGGGGTGCCTGGTATAAATGAAAATTCCTAGGCTGCGCACAGTGGCTCTCGCCTGTTATCCTAGCACTCAGGGAGGCAGAGACAGGAGGATTGCTTGAGGTCAGGAGCTTGAGACCAGCCTGACCTAGAGGGAGACCCCATCTCTATAAAAACTAGAAAAAAAATTAGCTGGGCGTGGTGGCAGCTACTTGGGAGGCTGAGGCAGGAGAATTGCTTGAGCCCAGGAGTTTGAGGTTGCAGTGGACTATGATGACACCACTGCACTCTATCCCAGGTGACAGAGTGAGACTCTGTCTCAAAAAAATAAATAAAATAAATGAAAATTCCGAATTCAAAATTGCAGTTAGAGAATTAGAATCTCTGGAGCAGGACCAGGAATCTGCATTCTGCAGTTCCAATGATACTTATGCATCATGAGGTTTGGAACCATAGGATATAGATTGGAAGGTCCAACAAAGTTTAAAGTAGTATACTGACTTACTAAGGTATCTACTTTCCAGGGAACCTGGGGGCATTATAGGGGATCTATTGGAAATGTTTCCCAGGAAGCAAATGTATTATTAAGAAGCTACTGCAGTAGTTCACATGAGCTATTACAAGTGCCGAAATTGAATGATGTGATGGAATAGAGAGGAAACAGCAGATTTATAAAATGCTTAGGAAGGAGAGGGTGGAAGTTGGTGAACAACTTAAACTCCTAGGTATTTGACGTCAGTGCTGTCAGGATGTGAGGCAGTACAGTGGATAGTTAAAGCTGTGGACTCTGAAGCTAGACTGACCTGGGTTCCAGCCCCAACACTGTTGCTTTCCTATCTGTGCTATATTGGGTAAGTTACTTCCCACATTGGGAATTAAGGTTCTAACACACAAACTTTTGGGGGATACATTCAAACCATAGCAGAGCTCAAAAGCCTAACTGCTCAGTTTGAATCCCAGCCTGCAGTTTACTAGCCATATGACTTTGGGAAAGTTATTTAACCTCTCTGTGCCTCAGTTTCTTCATCTGTAAAATGGGGATGATATTAATGCATACCTCATACAGTGAGGATCAAAATAATGCATCTAAAGGCTTAGAACAGTGCAGGCATATAGTAAGGACTCGACAGATGTCGACTCTTGTTGTTATCATTATCAACCCAGATAAGGAAAGTATGATGAAGAGTGTTTCAGTTTTGATCATCCAGGTTGAAGTGCATAGTAGGCAGTTTGGAATGTGAGTTTGGAACAAAGAGAACTCAGGGCTAGAGATCAATTTGGAAGTGAAAAGTATAATCATGAGCTTCAGTGAAACGTCAAAGATAGAAGTTACAGTTCAAGGAAGAGTAGGTGGGGAATGAAAGCAAGAGAAAGGAACAGGCATTCTCTGAGCCAGGCATTGGGCTATATGTCACTTACTTAAAATCCTTAATAGATATAATATACTTTCAGTTCCTAATAACCCTACAGTATAATATACCTACTGCAGTATAATGTTTGGTATACTGGAGCCAGCTTATACTGGCTCTTTCGGTGACTCCATGTGGGTAGCTTGAAATCAGCCACGATTGGAGCATTTAAAGTAGAGAATGGGCAAGTGCTGCAAATCAAAGCTCTCCCAGCCCCTGCCTCTCAAGAGCCAGATTACCAGGACAACATGTGATTATCCTTAGTGTTGAAGAAATGGAGGCTTGGAGAAGTGAAGCCCAGGCCTTTTTAAATTGTACAGTGAATTCCTTTTCATTGCAAATGCCCTTTCACTACTGTGGTTTTCCAAAGTTGAGATATTTGATATTTCTCATAGCTGAAAACTTAACTGTATGCCCACTGTGAGTGAGTGATCGTGTTACGCTAATACTGCGTCGGAAAACAATCCTGAATGAGTTTAGAGCATCTGTTAAAGATGGTTTCTTAAAGCACAGGGATTATTTTTCCCTGACTGTTAGAGTTTGCTGACTAGAAGCCATGAGCTGGTTTTGTCAGCTACTAAAGAAAGTCATTGAACAAAAGGAAAGTCAGAAGATGTGGGAGGGAGTGAAAGAATTACAGTTGAATTGTTTCAAATTATGTAATTCATTATACACCGTTGTAATTTAAAATGGATGTGTAAAATCACTTAGCATGAGTTCAGAGGCTTTGCAGGAAAATATATTTTATGCCCCTCTCCCCTGCCTCACCTCTGCAAACCACCACCTTTCCTCTCTAAAATATATGAGGAGGAAGACTATGCTAATTTGGCATCTGAGTGACTTCTTAGTGTCACTCAGGGATAGAAACCTCACCCCTACCCCTTGAGAATCTTATCCTTGGGAACTCTTCTTGTATTTCAAGTGGAAAAAGATGCAATTAATATTTACTGAACTAGGTGCTGTGCTGTGTTGTAGGGTGCAACAGTGAGCCAGACAGATGTTGCTCCTGCCCTCAGGGAACTTACAGTCTAGTGAGGGATGCAGGCAGTTAAACAGTTAAAATATCACATGATAAGGTTGGGTTTTCTAAAGGATTTTAAAGAGAAACATGTATACCCATGTATACCCAAAGGGTAATTATCCTCACCTCCAAAACCTGGTATTTTAAAGTCCAATTAGAAAGAAGCAATGTGTTTATTGGAAAGAATGTATGTAAAGGGTCAGGATAACCAGATTTTATTCTTTTCTTTGTCTCTAACTACCTTTGTGATGTGTCTAGCTTCAACTTTCTCATCTATAAACTGGAAATGATAATTTTCCCTGCTAACTCATGGGATTATACATGAGAGGATGTACATGAAAGTGCTATGAATTTTATTGAACATTGTTCTCCCATGATGTAATGGGGGTTGCAATTTACTCGGTCAGTCATTAATAACTCATTCACGCACTCATTCATTTGGCAAACGTTTGTTAACCACCTACTTGGTTGAAGATCCTGCGTTAGATCCTATACTTGGCTCAGTTTCATTTTGTTGCATTATTCCATTCAAAGTATCTAGATTTATTTAGCATTAATTTTTATATTAAATTGGAGTATGTGATAAAAGAAAATCTGCACTTCTTGATCCGCTATTTCAGTCTAAAGGCGCAGTTTACTTCTGTAATCTTCCTGGAGGGGTGGGTGGCAGTGACCAAAAGGAGCATAGGTGAGAAGCTGTTGGCTTAAAAATTCATTTTGTGCTTCACAGGCTAGATTAGCATCTGGAAAGAACTAGTTTAATTATCTCATGGAATTATTGCCAAATTGTTTATAATTACTTTTAAAATTTGTGTTACTCATTTTACTAGCCAATATGTAACCATCAAATGAAGTCTTTTACATCAAAGTAGACAGGAAAAGATTTTGTAAGTACTGTCTGTGTTTTGCATTACATTTATATTTGTTATGAAATAACTACTTTTCATTATATATTTAGAATACTTGAGAGAGAAAGAGAAAGAGACTTTTCTACAGACTAAATAGAATTTACTAAAAAGCTTGAAGAGTAAAGTGTGAACGCAAATTATTTCTAACTTCTGGAATTTAAATTTATTTCATTTTTGTCCCAAGACATTTTATAAACACTTGTACATTTCAGCATAATGACAATATGCTATTGTTCTGCATCATTACTCATCATCAAGATTTTTCTAGTTTAACTGCTAGTAAAAATAGTCAGCATCAATTGTCCTTCAAGAATATGCTGCTGGTGTCCTTTCATCTTCCGGAGTTACACTGTGATCCTGCTGTGTGCTTTCAAAGAGAGTTTTTAAAAAATATAATGATCAATAATTATCAATAAGAATCAGGGGATGTTACCAGCAATGCCAGCCCAGCTATTCAGAAACTGAGCTATGTGACTTAAAGAAAAAGATTTTTTAAACAAATATTATAAAATTAAAATGGCAGTGCCTGTTTCTTCTAGCCTCTTTTAAAAATGTATAAGTAATGTGAGACAAACAGATGTTCCTCCAACCCTGTGATTTTACTTAGATTGGGGGGGCAAAGGACTCAAAGCTCTTCTTACCTGGAGACCTAGAATAAGAGCTGGGCCAACACATGGCCCTTGAGCACAGCACAGGTTGTGGGACCTCTCCAGGAGTGTGTTCCTTGGCAACACAGCCCATTGCCGTCATGACCTACTATTGGCAGGTACTGAGCGTCTCATGTTCACTTTAAGCTGGGCATAGAGTCTTCCTTCTCCTTGCTCTGAATGGTATTACTATGGATTGTGATTAAATGTCTTCCCAAGTTTTAAAATTGTCCCCTAAAACACAATTATTTCCCATTTCTACCGACATTCAAAAATGTGTGTTTATTTCTGCAAAGAAGAAAAAAAGTTAGTATTTTTTGTTCATATATTTTCCCTCCCCTGACATCACCTTCATATTTTCAGAAGGAAAATGGAATCTTTTTGACTAAGGCACCCCCCTCCCTTGAATAGTACTAAAGCACTATTTTGTCCAATTTTTTTTCCCCTTTCCTTTCCTCGGTTGCTGCTGCCTGCAGAGTCTTCTCTGAGTAGAATAAGCTTTGTCCTTAGCAGGATAGACCAAAGGTTAAACAAAGGAGGGCAGGAGGCAGTGTTTGTCCCTACCTGGACCAGAAGAACAGCAAGTCAGTGTTTGCTTACTCTGTTCAGGTGCTTCTCAGCCTCTTCTCTCTTTATTTTCAGTATTTCTTCCCCCACCCCCGCCCTCTGCAGCCATGGGTGCACTTCCAACTTTACAAGAGCCAGGATCTACAACAGCCTGGGTTTTCTTTAGTCACTTCTTTGGTTTATGTTCCAATCTCAGTTGGAAGACTCTTGCTTTTTATTATGTTTCTTTAATTGGTCCTCAGTTCCTCATCTTGCTGAATTCCATGCTTTTGTTTATCAAATGTTTTTGATAAATTAAATGAAGCTATTTTCTTAAAAGACCCTGGTTTGCCCCCAGTACTTTTTTTTTTAAAGAGACAGGTCCTTGCTCTGTTGGCCAGGCTAGAGTGCAGTGGTGCAATCATAGCCCACTGCAACCTTGATCTCCTGGCCTCCAGTGATCCTCCCGCTTTGGCCTCCCAAATTGCTGGGATCACAGGCATGAGCCACCATGTCCGACCACTTTTTAAAAAGTATTTATACAACCGAGCATTTAGGAATTGTTTCTTTTCCCTTCAGTTTTGCTGTACCTGTTATCTAGCTGTGACTCAGACATCAGGGGAATGACTGAAAACTAATACCGTGTTGACATATACGTGCTTTAAGGGCCTATCACCCTTCTCCTGCCCATCCCCCAACCACATACCAACACACCATTTTAAAAGAGTGTTCACTGGTCTGGCACAGTGGCTCATGCCTGTAATCCCAGCACTTTGGGAGGCTGAAGCAGGAGGATCACTTGAGCCCAGGAGTTCAAGACCAGCATGGACAACATAGCAAGACCTTGTGTCTACAAAAAATAAAAAAAATAATTAGCTGAGTGTGGTGGTTCGAGCCTGTAGTCCCAGCTACTCAGGAGGCTGAGGTGGGAGGATCACTTGAGCCCAGGAGTTTGAGGCTGCAGTGAGCTATGATCCCACCAGTGCACTCTAGCCTAGGTGATAGAGCAAGACCCTGTCTCTAAATAAATAAATATTAAAAATGTTCACTGATACCATGTTCGTGCATAGCATTATAGGGATTCCATTTGGATCAAATGCAAAAGATCCTCTCTTCTGATACATTTGAAATAAAATAGAACGATATCTGGATCTCAAGTTTTTCATTCACATTAGTGAGAGTAGGTGAAATACAGAGATAGTGAGTAAACTTGATAGAGTCTGTGATTGGAAAAAAAAAAGTCTACCATGTGGGTCTGGTGAGAACCAGGTGACCTAAGATGGTTGTGCCTAGCAATTCTGTTGTTGATTTTATTCTGAGTTTAAACTGTCACCAATTTCTCTTTCTAAACCCAAAAATCTGTTTCAGAAGAGTCTATTCCCAAATAGTGCTTAAGCATGTGTTTGCCGTTAGCCACCATCAGTGTATCCTTGTCTACTCTTTCCTAAGACACTGCATTGATGTCTACAAACAAAATATCAAATTTCTCTTCTGAATATGAAAATTATAAAACCGAGGCATGGTGTTCTGTAACTATGAAAATTTAACTTCCTTCCTAGTCATTTCTGAGCAAAATTCATTCTGTTTCCATCCATTAATATTCACATAATCCTATTGAAATAAGTTATAAAAACGTCTTTTCAAACAAAAACAGATGTCTGTTCACCTGTAGATACTTTTGCTTTTTTTCTCCCTGTCTTGTCTCTTCCTTTAAAAAAGAGTCAAGTATGGATGAGAATATTTCCTTGGATTAATTAATTTCCTTTTGCTTTTTTTATTTACTTAGTCTAGAAAACACCCTGTCAGGATGTCTTTTATAATTTCAGGAAGAATACACAGCCTATGAGATACTGAATCTTTGAAAATAATACATAAGTATATCCAGTATATGAAAATCAGCCTGCTATTTTTATATTTGTGGCCTTATAGTTTGCTAAATGCACTGAAAGTCAAGCACCCAGGTGTCTTCTAAGAGCTGCTGAGTGAGAGGGTGGGATTTTGGGAAAACTATAAAATAAAGCCCCTCTCCTATTGTGTCTCCTTGATTGGAATGTTAGTTTTTATTATTAATAAAACATTGTTTTCATATTAATGTCTTTGTGGAATCTAAGTATATTTAATCATGTTAATATGCAGCTATAAATTAATAAGAGAAGATTAGCGTTTGCCTAAAAAAGTAATTTTGCAGAGACTATTGGTCTGAAAGAGACGTTTAGTAGCATATGGATTAGGTCATGGCAAGGGAAGGTTCTCTTTTTTTTTTTTTGAGTAAATTTAGAAACAATGCATTCTCAGGTTACCCATGGAAGCCTGAATTATTCTTCTGCTGAAACTGAGAAATCTAATTCTGTAGTGCTCAATTTGTGTGGTCTTATTCATTTTAGGTACCAAAGGAAGAAATAAAGGAGAGTTTACAAATCTTCAGGGGGTAGCTGCTTCTACAAATGGAAAGATACTAATTGCAGACAGTAACAACCAGTGCGTGCAGGTATAGCCCCTAATTATATACTTTTAACTACTTATATTGTTAAAATAGGTATAGTTGCATATTTTCCTACTTTAGACTTGAGATACATGGTGCAAGGAAAGAAGCGTATAATGTGTATATACTTTTCTTCAAATAGAGTTTGCTTATTCTGACTTATAGGACACATGACAAATGTTTTTGCTTATTTCTTCCTCAGCAATTTCTGTGCAAGTTCATATTCCAATGAATGTAATTTGTCTTACAGATATTTTCCAATGACGGCCAGTTCAAAAGTCGTTTTGGCATAAGAGGCCGCTCTCCTGGGCAGCTGCAGCGGCCCACAGGAGTAGCTGTGCATCCCAGTGGGGACATAATCATTGCAGATTATGATAATAAATGGGTCAGCATCTTCTCTTCAGATGGGAAATTTAAGGTAAGATTAACTACTACTTGGCCACTAAACAATAGAGAGAAGGAACAGGAAATACAAGATGAACTTGTCTTTTTCTTTTTTGAAAATTCAATATAACATTCAACAGTGTTTTATACACAAAGACATCTTGACATCTAAGTTTATGAAGCAAGAGTAGCAAGGATAATTTCATAAATATACTCACATAGGTCCTAAATGTGGCTTCATTTTATAAAGCAGTTAGGTTGCTAGGTTGCCTTTTTTTTTTCTTAAACCATAGATTTAGAGGGAAACTGGTCCTGTTACCTCAATTCAGCAAAAAAGCAATCTTTTGAAAAGGGTTATTAAGAGGCAGTTTATATTTCTAAAATAAATCTACAGTTTGTCACTGATGAAGTACCTTCTACTTTCTCAGGCCTGTGACAGATGATACAGGAGAAACAGAATTGTAAGAAGTGGTTCCCACCTTTGAAAAATGTACGCGCCATTTAGAAAAAGACTAACACACAAGAAATGACAGGGAACAATTCATGTCAGCTTCTAATGAGTAATAAATTGTTTGATACAATCTGAAAACATAGTGTTAAAGTATGTAATACAGGATTTGGAAGAAAAAGAAAATGAAGGGTGAATTTACAGAGAAAATGCAAGTGGAGCTACACTTTGAGGGATCCCATCATTTGACATATTTGCTTTCACTCCCAGCATCATCTTTATGGAAATGTAAAAATGATTTCTATTTCTTCAGCAAGTTACCAAAGAGTAGAGCGCCGTCTAGTAATAACAAAAGTCTCTCTTATAAGGTATCACCAAAGAATTGTATCATCCAGACCATTTTCTACATTTGTTCATAAGACCGTAAGAAACTTGTCAAAGATCTTTTTAAAGGCCATATGCATGATGCCTTATATATTTCCCCTGTCCAGCCTACTAGAAACTTACTCAGATCAACCCATTGGAATCCCAGCTCTGTGGCTTATTCACTGTTTGGCCATTAGCAAATTATAACTTCCTGAAGCCTTAATAGCCTCATATTTAAAATTTGGACTTAAAAAAATCTATCTTATAGGATTTGAGTAAAGACTAAATGAGATTACGAAGTTACCTTATTAATCTCTTATTGGAGTACTTTATATTTTCCTTTTTCAAGTCTTTGTATTGCTCTAGTCACCTCGTTTTTTTAATGAAATGAGTTACTTATGTAATTGTTAACCCTCAGATTTGAGCCTCTATTTTGTGTGGGGCAGCATCTTCTCAATCCAGAGAATAAAGAGCTGTCATTTTAAATTCCTCAATATTGTACGCAATTCTTCAATTGCCCTTGGGTTTTTTGTTCCACTAGAAACTTAACGGCTCCATAGGATGGCCATGTACACAGAAGATGCCTTTCTGTATTTGCCTTTCTGTATTTCTAACTTCTTCCCCTTCTTTTATGTTTTCATAATTGTATTTGTGATAAGACACACCCAAATATGACAAATTTAATATGAATAAAATATTCACGTCTCAAATATCTTGAAAATATTCATCTAGTTTGGAGGCAACCCATTTGTTCTTGTTTCGTACTCAGTGAAACCATGAATCTGTCTTTGTAAATTCAGGAGCTAATACTAAATTAGATTCACAAATTGAGACAGGAGCTTTATGTCTAAGAAAGAAGGGCTCTCTGAATTAAGCATTTTTCACTCGATGGTTCAATAGTCTATCTATAATAGACACTCTTAGAAGAACTGGATTCTGAGAGTTGGGATACTATTGGTAATAATTATAATAAACTCTAAAGAACACTCATGCCCCCTAGAGGATTGGGGGAATGGATATGGTAGTTTCAGCAATACCCTTGTTTTTTTGATAGCTGTTGATCAAAACTCAAAGGGTAAAAGGATAGCCCATGAAAACACTTTAGGACTGCAATGAGAGTTTATCCAAGTAGGATGTCTACAACTATATACAGAGAGAGATACTTATTTCCTTCTTTTTCTTCTTTGGTGGGACTCGGTAAAATTAAACAGGTACTGAGAAAGACATACCTTTAACACCAGTACAATGCAGATTCTTTGTATTTATTTTTAATAGTTCCAGAGATATAACACCTTATCTCCTTCTCCTTCTTTTATTCACCAATTTATTAGCCCTAATTTTCATTTCTCTGTGCCCTCTGATTTTTTTCCTTTCCATCTTCCCTCCTGACCTATGTCTTCCTGCCCACTTAGCAACCTTTTGTGATCAGAACAAACACAGAGGCCTCTGGCCACCATATTCCAAAATATTTCATCTCTTCCCTTTTCATTTTAAGAACCTATTTGTTGGGTTAAATACTCTGATTTAACTGTTCCAAAACCAGTGTCTAAAATATGTTTGCTTACTATTCTGTTTAAGAGAGGGGACACACAGACAGGAAGATGCAGTGATTTTTATTTTTCACTTGGTTGAATCCAGTGCATCTAAACTAGGAGTGATCAGGGAAGAGGAAAGAAAAGAAATTTTGGTCCAACATTTAAGTTATTCTTTTAGATCTGCCCTAGTTGTCACTACATGATAGAGTGGAAGTAATCCTTTATTTTCTGTTTTTATTCTAGATAATTATCCATTTGGTGTTATATGATTGAGTCACTCTAAGTAACTACAAAGGTTCATATAATGTTAGGTAGTAAAAATATTCTTGTTTTAATAATCAGAGTGCCATCTCTTCCTTTCGATCTCTGCTGACATACCTTCCATTCAGACATGAAAGAACAAATGCCATTTCTTTACACACCATTATGTTATAACCTCTTTGATCTTTGGGCTAGATTGCAGAATCAGAATCAAATTTATACAACAGATTCCCTTGTCAAGAAAACCATTGTTTCCTTCTGAATTAATTGTGTCTTTTTGCTGTAAAGAGATCAAATCTGTATCTCAGTGATTTATAAACTTAAAAGAATAAAGGATCATACAAAGTCTAAATCCCTACCATGAGAAAATGCCCATCCCTCTACTAGAAAATTTAAAAATTTAAAAATACCTATGTGGCTCACATTATATTTCTATATTTCTATCAGACAGTGCTAATATATAGAGATAAAATAAGAGGGCTAAAGCAGAACCTATGAAAATGTAACTGTTTTGGATTTAATTTTTAATTTCAAAAGTATGGCTTGGCGCAGTGGTGGTGCACACCTGTAATCCCAGTGCATTGGAAGGCCAAGGTGGGAGGATTGCTTGAGGCAAGGAGTTCAAGACCAGCCTAGGCAACATAATGAGACCTGTTCTTTTCAGAAAATAAGAAAAATTAGCTTGGTGTTTTGGTGCTGTAGTCTTAGCAACTTGAGAGGCTGAGGCAGGAGGATCGCTTGAGCCCAGGAGTTCAAGGTTGCTGTGAGATATGATGATACCAGTGCACCCAAGCCTGGGTGACAGAGTGAGACTCTGTCTCTTAAAAAAAAAAAATTATAAAAAGTAATACATACAAATAGATTTTTAAAGTAAACCTACAAACGAGTATAAAATGAAAAGTAAGACTTTCTTTTGCCACCACTAATGCCACTCTCTAAGATATAGACACTGTTTGGTTTCTCACTTTTCCTTCCAGAATCTGTGTACTTATATACATTGACTCAGATTATACTCACTGTTCTCTACCTTGCTTTGTTCAATAATATATTTGAGAGACCTTTCATAAAAACATATACAGATCTGCTTATCTCTGACACTTTAAGCCTGGGCGCCAGGGAGGACTGTGGTTCTTACAGTTTCCCTGACTTAACATGCATTCTTTCCTGCTGTTTCCTCACCTCGGGCACTCCTTCTTGTCCACAGTGACTTGTCTCATCGAGTTATTGTTCCCCGTGCCTTCTGAGATGGCCTATTTGAATTCCCCTAAATCTATTAAACTGAAGACTCAATACCAGGCACTTTATTTTTAAATTTTTTTTTATTGAGACAAGGTCTTGCTTTATTGCCCAGGCTGGTCTCGAACTCCTGGGCCTAAGCTATCCTCCCACCTCAGCCTCCCAAGTCCTGGGATTACTGAAGCGTGCCACCACACCCAGCCAGGCACTTTAAAAGGGTACAGTAGACATGTTTGTCTCTGCAGTGTGACTGAGCCATCTTTGAGGGCAGGAGCTATATCTAATTTGTGTTTGTTTACCACGTGCCTAGAACACAATGTCAGGCACATAATGGGTGCTCAGACAGTGTTTGTAGAGTTAGTAAATGGATGAATGAGTGAAATACTTCTTTGTAAGTATTCTAGAATATGAAGCTGTAGAACTAAAAGTAAAGATGTAAGACCTGCATCTCATGGCCAATAGGCATTTATTTACACACTATAGTCTACTCAGGAACATGAATAAAATTTAAAATGCTTATGGCATATTGTTGACAAATCTAATGCTTTAATCCCATTTTAAAACACTGTGAAAGTGGAATCATTTAATCATCATGATTGCCCTATAATAATGCTAGACTTTTTAAATTAATATATTCAACAAATATTTGTTGAATATGTATTATGCACCAAGATCCAAGTACACATTGCTGGATAGAATAGACTCCCACCCATGCAGAACTTAATTCTATTAAAGTTCAATAGCAGATACCTGGCAATTTTAATATCAATTATGTAAAACAATGACAGTGATGGCTTCCCTTTGGTGACTTCTTGCTATGTGCTATACTCCACACTAAACCCTTTATCTACATTATTTTACTTAATACATATTCCAAAAATACCATTGGAAGTTAATGAGTCAGGGTTTCGTGGTTTTTTTGATATTTTTTAATATATAAGGAATTTGAAGTTTAAGAAACCTAAATAGATTTGTGCTATCCCAAGGTGTGTTTAAAGCAAGCGACATAAGTAGGACAGTCTTCTGACTCCTAATCCAGTGGTCTTTCATTGTACCACATTGCCTCTTTAGAAGGGACTGTGACCCCAGTTTAGGGGATCTAGACCATTTTTGATCCCTTTTAAAAATAAGGATTTCATCTGGGTATCAGTGGCAGATAATGCATGTGACAAAGCCAGTTTCCCAAGACAGAAGATCATTGTGATCTATGAGTATTTGTATTCCCCTGTTTGAGCATTCAGGTAAATGTTTACCAAAACAATGTCTATCTTCATGTTTAAACTTTTATATCTGTACTTGATTTCTGTTCTTGTTTCTAACAGACAAAAATTGGATCAGGGAAGTTGATGGGGCCCAAAGGAGTTTCCGTGGACCGCAATGGGCACATTATTGTGGTGGACAACAAGGCGTGCTGCGTGTTTATCTTCCAACCAAACGGGAAAATAGTCACCAGGTTTGGTAGCCGAGGAAATGGGGACAGGCAGTTTGCAGGTACACTCGATGGTAATATGTAAACCCCCTTTTTTATGCTTCTTCTGCTCACATTTGCATGATGTTGGAGCATGTTGAAGACACCGCATCCCCAGTGTATTTGCTGGCTTTGGGAAAGATACTGGGGATGAAGTCTAAGCAAAAGCATGGTTAGATGCTTTTCAGTTACCCCACTGGCAGTAAGTTGAACTGCAATCCATGTGTGGTTTTTACTGGTGGAAGTTTACAACTCAGAAGTCTAATCTTTAAATATTCATATTAAATAAAATATAAATTTTAAAATAAAATATTTTTGAAATAAAAATATTTGAGGAACAATGGAGTAACTCCACTGTTTCCACCTAGCTGTAGCTTTATTTAAAGAGCCTGTGAATGAGAATTTTTTTCACCTTTCTAGCTTTTATAAGGAAATAGGAATATTTGCTGAGTGCAGGGAGGACAGTCTGTTTTACTACTCTTTTTGATGTACCACTTTGCAATCACAAGCTTACTTAGCTCTTCACATCTGCAAGAACAAGCTGTAAACAGTTTATTTTCTTTTTGAAAGGATGCTTTTGGCATTTAACATTAATTTGCATAATCTGTCTTTGTGCTTTGTCTCCAGTTCTGCCAGGTTCTGAATGTCACCCAAAATTATAAAGTGTGGGTTTTCTGCTCAGTTTTTTTTTTAATTATATATTGGAGTCTCTTTTCCAATGCTAAGAGTTGCTATGTCTTTCCTTAGTGGGAGCCAAGGACCCTAAAACACATATTTGGGGAAGCTGGAAGGTGTGACTTTCAGATGGTGGTACGGAGAATGAATTCTGATGCTTACTGCTTATCCCACTTCATTAGGGCTGCTAGAACTCTTAGCTTGATCTGGAAGAAGTCAGAGTAGACAGTCACAAGTGTAGAATAATATAGGACCTATGGTATCTGGAGCCAGAGGTCTGGCTGAATGATTTTTCAAGGACTGAGTCTATAATTCTTTGTCCTTTCTTAAATAACTAAGTAAATATATTGTTTGGTTTTTGTTACAGTAACTACTGTGTTGTTGTAATCATTTTTGTTGTAGTCATCACTTATTTTTTCCATCTTTATTGCAGGTCCCCATTTTGCAGCTGTAAATAGCAATAATGAGATTATTGTTACAGATTTCCATAATCATTCTGTCAAGGTACTATAAGTGCATCAGTTGTTAACTTTTAAATGCTTTTGTGGAGAAATCAGTCTGGGAGAAAATAATGTAATACTCACACACACACAACGCCAAAGGGAGTTAACCTAAAAGAGTAGATTTTGCTTCTGCTTAAAGAGACAGGTTTTAATTTGGACATACAGACTTTGGAGAGTCAGGAAATTGTACAAAATATAGTGGCAATACATTTCTTAATTTGAAACTGGTGCAAATGAAGAGGACTTGAAAATAAAATTTAAAAAAAAGATTGCTTGAATTTAGAGGCAGAACTTTCTGAGGCCTAATATTTTGTGGCTATTCAATAGATTAAAACAAAATCACTTTTTAAATTTTCTGCATCATAAGGGCTTTAAAACAAAATTAGATATTAGAACTCTGCTACAACAGATTAGGGGAGTGGGAATAACCTTAGCATACATTCACACAGTATATTTTATAATTAGAATGCTTTCATACATTTGTGTTATTTAGAACACAATGATCTCTTCTAATAATATAGTACATCCCTCTTACTAGGTACCAAGGGAGAAAGATTTGAACTTTATTATGAGAAAATCAGGAAATAATAAAGTGGTTCAAAACAAATTACTCATTTACTAAAATGATGAGAAAATATTTAGTAATGTTCTAGACCAAGCTTCTGAAGGTGTGATGCATGTTCCACTGAGGGTATGCCAGGTAGTCACGGGGAGTACCTGGGCAGACATTTTATTTTAAGAGTTATGTGTTTATGTTTAGGGTTACCTTCTGTTTACATCAAGTGATACTGTTTTGCACTCATAGAAGTGATAATAAAGTTTTCCTTATAAATATATTCATTTAAATTTTTAAAAGCAAATCATTTTAAAGGAAAAATAATAAGGAGACAGCATAGGATGGTATGCCAATGACTAAAGCTTGCGCTTAGAGACAACCATTGAACAACCAAAGTTAATAATAACTTATCGGTGCAGGCAACTGGAATAGCTAGATAAGGGGTAGGATTTTTAACACCCAAAGGTACTCTCTTTTCTAAGTCCTTTCACTGCTTCATCTCCCTAGCTCATCCTGAAAGATATCTCTGATCTGATTAGATGGAGAGGTCTTGAGCCTATTGGATGGGTGCCAAGTCCCTGTGCAAAGAGGAGAGCACAGTGGGTCATGGGGATGGGGGCAGGATGAGGGGGAAAGGTGCCCACTGTTGCTTTTTTCTGAAGCTGCTCCCTGCTGTCTTGTCTCTCCAGAGTTGCTAGCAAAGTGCTAGAGGTCCCCCCTATGCCCAATGTGATGAGCTACATTCTCTGAGGTCACTGCTCTCTCTGGGAGGTATCTTGGTGAAAGGAATAGGACAGTGGGAAAAAATCCTGATGGGCAGAGGAGGATGGAAATAGAGAGCAAAGAGGCAGCAGGAACTGAGCTTGGGACTGTCCTCCCAGGGAGCTATAGCTGTAGAATGAGCACAGCTACGAAAGGATAACACAGGCTGTTCTCATACTTCCTGTCCTCACTCACTCTTTAGAGGAATCCTTCATTTAACTACAGGGCATTCGACAAGAAGAAAAGCCATATAGATCCTAACAGTACAAATGCCTGGCATGGGTTCTGCCCACCTGCCACCGAAAGGCAGTAATAATTAATCGAGTTGCTCTTTTCCACTAAGCACAACTGTGGCCTCAGAGCCCTTCCTGTCTGGTGCTCTTAGGCAACCTCTGTGAATCAACTGGCCATGGGTATGTGGGACGGCTTTTCACAAGCCTTGGTCGACACTGTAGAAAGAATTAAAACATATATGTAAGTAACCAGAATGCAAGGCAGATAGCAATAAATGTTTTCATAAAAATAGGTACATATAAAGTTCTCTAAGTTTCCAGAAGAAAAAAGAAGATTTCCATGATTAAGACTGTCAGGAAAAGCTTCCAAGTGGAAGTGGTATTTGACAGGAGCAGAAGTTTGAAATCAAGAAAGGATTATCATCAAGGTTATTTTAAAAACTTAACTTTGAATACTTATTGTAAAAACCAAGGCTGTAAAAAACTATTTCAGCTCATACTTCTGCCTCTTAGTATGTTTTCATCTGAATAATTTTTAAGTAATTAAATAACATTTTAGATGGGAAAAATAGAAAATATGAGAAATTTATAATTCTTAAGATTCTGAAAACTCTTCAAGTTTCAGTATAGTAGAAGCAGATTATTTCAGTTATTTATGTAAGCTCAATTTTCCTCTTATTTAAAAAAATAGCCTTTTTTGCTTGTTTTTTACCACTTCTTTTTGATAGCTGTCGCTGTGTACTTTTATAGAATACTTGGGCTTTTGTTTCCCATATAATACAGGGCAGTTAGTAATTATTCTGAATTCAGGTCACTTCTCTGTTGGTAAATGTAAAAAACATACTGATAGGTCAGTGCTAACAAGTGGTCTAGTTAGTTTTTTAGCTATCTGCAGAATAAATTTTCTTTTCATGGAAAAACAAGACTAGATTTGGCATTTTCTATTATTCCAAAATGAAGCAGAAGCACTTGAGCCATTTGTATTATGCCAAGGAAAACATACTGACCCAGAAAGATAAATACAAACAAAAGATTATCTGTAGGAACTAATAACAGAAAGAACAGAGAGTAATAAATTGTGTCCTCACCAACATAAACACACTTCCATTGGTGTTTAAAACTAGAATGTTTTAAACATGGCATCCTAGTAAAAGCTGGTTGTTTTTGTCTCTGTCCTTTCTAAAGAACCAAAGAGGTAGCTTGCTTACTTGGTAAGTATGCAATTAATTCAGAAGGCAGTCATGACTCTTTTTTCTTCTTTATCTGAGAGTAAGTTTAGCCTTTAGAGATGGAAGAGTCCTACTTTCCCAATTTACTTAGCTAAAAGAAATAGTCATTTTAATCTTTCATGATCAGAGATGGCAATCGGAGAATCTCTGAAAGATCCTGAGATCCTCCTCAAATTGGACCTATGCTCAAATATAGTGAGAACTTTCAGTTCCACAACTGAGGAACCCTTACTCTCAAGGTACCTTGCACATAATGCTTTTTGATTTGTTAATGACTATTTCTATATATCTAGGCATTATGATAATGGAAATTTAAAATGATGTCTTGGAGACATTAGGTATCATCTGAATCACCAAGATAAAATTATGCTTACTGTAGTGCTATCATTATACAAATTAAAATTTAATTCTCTCAGTCAGTAATCAGTACATATATAGTAATGCTCTACTAACAAGAATATTTAATTAAGCACAGCATTAACCACTTGACCATATCAGATAGAGAATTTGCATAAGAGTTCTGTTTAGCCCTTCACATCTGACAGCTTCCCTTCTCTCAGTAGGCTCTATCCATCATCAAAGCCTTAGGATCACATAAACTCTCTATTTTAATTAAAATATCTTCTGGCAACTAATTGATCCCAACCAGTTACAGATTCCTTTGTTCCTTCTCCACTCCCACTGCTTCACTTGACTAGCCTTAAAAAATAAAATAAAGTAAAATAAAATATCTTCTGAGGGTAAATTAAAAAGCCCTTTTTTTATTTCTCACCTGCTGCCACAACACATGCGCGCACACACACAGGCATGAATTTCTCCTGTCATAAGCATGAGTTCCAGACTACTCTTTCCTGTTGTATTGATGTAGTAAAATGGTAATTAATTGTGAGCATCGGGCCTAGCAAAAAGCTCCTACTCTCTGATCAAGCTTTGAATGATCATCCATCCTGTTAGAAATATAAATGTAACGCCCATTCTTGAAATTTAGCTATTTATTTAGAGGCAGAAAGAATAATATTGTTGAAAATTGTAGCTCTACTTACTCATACTGCCTTATATTTGTATAGTATGTTATAATTTGCAATAAAAGTCTTTTTCACATAAGTATTTAATAACCAGATATGGGCCAGAAAAAGAGAAGTGGTGATTTAGCAAATGATCAATCAAATTTATACAGTAAATTGGGGAGCCACAAAAGATATGCAGTCTAGTTTGTAGATTTTTTTTCTTTTTTAAGAATGATTTAAATCATAGGTCTTGTTATAAATAACCTGCTCAAGTAGATATTTTTAAAATCCATAATACTGGTTCAACTATTTTAATTTAAAATAAAATAATTTTAAAATATTTCATACAGGTGTTTAATCAGGAAGGAGAATTCATGTTGAAGTTTGGCTCAAATGGAGAAGGAAATGGGCAGTTTAATGCTCCAACAGGTGTAGCAGTGGATTCAAATGGAAACATCATCGTAGCAGACTGGGGGAACAGCCGGATCCAGGTAGAGTAAACACTAACGTATATGGTTAGGGTGCTTGGTATTTGTTAAAAGGGAAGAACTGGCTGTCCCCCAAACTGGAATGTTTTCCATTGTCCATTGGTTAGATCATAAGACCATAGATAATCTCATTAGAAGGACCAAACTAAGCAGGATAGAGAAAAGGCAACATATTACCAGAGTGAAACCCTCTAACTCAGGGGGTTTTAACATAGATCCTACAGACCCCCAAAGGGTTTGAGGATAGAATTCAAGAGGGCCATTGAACAAAAATATTACATTATTATTTTTATAAATCTCTAGCAGAAAATTTTCATTTCCCTTAATTATGAATATGGGAACAAGCAGTTTTAGTAATACCTATGACTTTGTAACCAAGAATACTCACAGAAATTTTCATATTATATTAGTTGTGGCAGACCTCTCAAATTATTAATTCCCATCACTACTTCAAAATTACAGTAATTATTAAACCCATCACTATTTCTTGTTTTATGTACTAATTTTAAAAAGCACCCATATTACTATATCATAATTTAGTAATATTTTAATAACTTTTTTTTTTTGAGACAGGGTCTTGTTCTGCTGCCTGAGCTAGAGTTCAGCGGCATCATCATAGCTCACTGCAACCTCAAACTTTCTGGGCTGAAGCGATCCTCTTGCCTCAGCCTCCCCAATAGCTGGGACTACAGGGGGGCACCACCACTCCCAGCTAATTTTTCTATCTTTTATAGAGACAGGGTCTCGCTGTGTTGCTCAGCCTGGTCTCAAACTCCTGGACTCAAACAATCCTCCCACCTCAGCCTCCCCAAGTGCTAGGATTACAAGCATGAACCACCTTGCCGGGCCAATAACTATATTTTAATACGATTGTTTTTCATAAAAATCCCATGTATTTTGTTTATGCATTTAAAAATATTATTATGCTAAATAAGAGGACGTCTCAAGGAAAATTTTTAAATGTATTGGACTGAATGAAAATGCAAATAGTGCCTATCAAAATTTGTGGAAGTTAGCAAAAACAGTGCTGAGAAAGAAATCAATAGCACTAAATTCTTATATTAGAAAGAGGGAAAGTCTTAAATCAGTAATCTAAGTTCCCATCTCAAGAAGCTAGAAAGAGAAGAGCAAATCAAACCCAAAGCAAGCAGAAGGAAGGAAATAATGAAGACAGAATCAGAAATCAATGAAATTCAAAACAGAAAAAAACAGAGAAAATGGGCTGGGCGTGGTGGCTCTAGCCAGGGCAAAAGAGTGAGACTCTGTCTCAAAAGAAAAAAGAAAAGAAAAGAAAAAGAAAAACAATAGAGAAAAATAAAAAAAAAACAGCAAGTTGATTCTTTGAAAAGATAAAAAAACCAACAAACCTCTAGCAAAACTGATAAAAAAAAAAAGAGAAAAGACACAAAATACTGATACTACTACAAACCCTGCAGACATCAAAAGGATAATAAGGGAATTCTGTGAACAACTCTATATACGTAAATTTGACAATTTAGATGAAATAGACAATTCCTCAAAAAATTACTAACTCACTTTCAGTTTTTGGCTTGGAGGCGGCCAAAATGCAACTTTCTTCAGTCATCCCAAATCTGGGTTCATCAGACACCAACTACCTCCACCATACTGCCTGAATTTGACCCCAGCAAAATCAAAGTTGTATACCTGAGGTACACCAGTGGCAATGTCTGCCCTGGCCCCCAAGATCGGCCCCCTGGGTCTGTCTCCAAAAAAGTTTGGTGATGACATCACCAAGGCAACCTGTGACTAGAAGGGTCTGAGGATTATAGTCACAGACAGGCCCAGATTGGGGTGGTACTTTCTGCCTCTGCCCTGATCATCAAAGCCCTCCAGAAACCACCAGGAGACAGAAAGAAAAACAGTAGAAATACCACTTTTAATGAGATCGTCACCATTGCCTGACAGATGTGGCACCTATCTTTAGCCAGAGAACTCTCTGGAACCATTCAAGAGATCCTGGGAACTGCCCAGTCTGTGGGCTGCAATGTTGATGGCTACCACCCTCATGACATCACAGACGACATCAACAGTGGCGCAGTGGAATACCAAAAAAAAATCAACAAAAAAAAGGACAAACTCTATAACTCACCCAATATGAAATAATTTGAATAGCCCTACTACTATTAAGAAAATTATTCAGTTTTAAAATTCCAAAAAGAAATGTCTAGACTCATATGATTTCACTGGAGAATTCTACCAAATGTTTAAAGAAAAATTAGTACCAATTCTACATGATTTCTTACAGAAAATTGAAGACAAGAGAATACTTCCCAACTCACTTTTTAGTCAACTTCTGGAGCCCTGATAACCAAAACCGGACTTAAGACAGTACAAAAAAGAAAAGTACAGACCAACATTCCTCATGAATATATGTGTAAAAATTCTTAACAAAATATTAGCAAATAGAATTCAGCAATATGTAAAAATTCCTCCACGACCAAGTGCAGTTTATTCCAGGAAAACAAGGCTGGTTCAGTATTTGAAAATCAGTGTAATCCACCATATTAAAAGTTTAAAGAAGAAAAACTATCTGATCGTATCAATTGATGCAGAAAAATCATTCAACAAAATTCAATACCCATTCATGATAAAACTCAGAAAACTAGGAATAGAGAGAAACTTTCTCAACTTGATGAAGAACATCTGTGAAAACCTATAACAACACTGTATTTGAAGACTGAATGCTTTCCCTGTAAAATCAGAGCAAGGTAAGGATGTCTGCTCTCACCATTCTTATTCAACATAGTACTGGAAATTCTAGACAGCATAAAAGGAAGAAAGGAAATAAAAAGCTTACAAATTGAAAAGGAAGAATTTAAAGACTGTCCCCATTTGGAGATAACATGATTGTTTACATAGAAAATCCCAAAGAATCTACAAAAATGTTCCTAGAACTAATAGGTGAGTTCAGCAAGATTGCAGAATACAAGGTGTTGATCAATTGTATTTTTATATACTAGCAATGAGCACATGAAAACCAAAATTTTAAATGAGATACCATTTATAACCACTGAAAAAAATAAAATATTTAGGTATAATAACAAAGCATGTCCAGTATTTGTATGCTGAAAACAAATGCTGGTGAAAGAAATCAACGAAGGTCTAAATCAATGGAGGCACAACTGTATTCATGGAATGCGTGACTCAACAAAGATGTCAGTTGTCTCCAAATTGATATACAGGTTTAAGACAAAATCTCAGCAGGACTTTTTTGTAGATATAGACAAGATTATTTTAAAATTTACATGGCAAGGCAAAGGGACTAGAATAGCTAAAACAATTTGGAAAAGGAAGGACAAGGTGAGAAGAATCACTCTACCTGATTTCGTGACTTACTGTATAACTACCATAATCAAGACTGTGTGTTATTGGTGGAGGGATAGACATGTACATCAGTGCAGCAGAAAACAGAATCCAGAAATAGCTCCCACAGTTGTATGGCCAACTGGTTTTTGACAAGTACAAAAGCAATTCAATGGAAGAATCATGGCCTTTTCAACAAATGGAACTGGAGCAACTAAGATAATCACAGAGAGAAAAAAGTTGACTTAGGCCAGGGCTCAGTAGCTCACACCTGTAATCCCAGAACTTTGGGAGGCCAAGGTGGAAGGATCACTTGAGGCTAGGAGTTCAAGACCAGCCTGGGTAACATAGAGAAATCCCATCTCTACAAAAAATAAGAAAAATTAACCAGGTATTATGGCACACTCCCGTAGCCCTAGCTACTAGGAAGGCTGAGGCAGGAGAATGGCTTGAGCCCTGGAGTCTGAGGTTACAGTGAGCTATGATGATACCACTGCACTCTGGCCTGGGCGGCAGAGTGAGACCCTGTCTCAAAACAAAAAACAAACAACAAAAAAGTTGACTCAAATTGGATCATAGATTTAAATATAAAAGCTACATAACTTTTAGAAGATAATGTTTTAGAGAATAAACTTTTAGAAGATTTTGAGAGAAAATCTTTGGGATCCAAGACTTGGTGAAGAGTTTTTAGACATGGTACCAAAACTACAATCCGTAAGAGAAAAAAATCAATAAATTGGACTAAATCAAAATTAAAAACCTTGGCTCTGTGAAAGGTCCCATTAAAAGGATAAAAAGATAAGTAACAGACTGGGAGAAAATATTTACAAACCACATTTCTGATAAAGGACTTATATCTAGAATATGTAAAGACTCAGAACTCAACAGTAAAATAACCAAACAATCCAATTAGAAAATGTGCAAAAGACACAAAGAGAAATTTACTGAAGAGGATACATACATGAAAAGATGTTCATTATCACTAGACATCAGGGAAGTGCAAATTTCTCATTATGAGACCATGATGAGATATGACTGCACGTTTGTTAGAATAGCTAAAATTAAAAGTACTGAAAATGCCAAATACTAGTGAGCATGTGGAGAAACTAGATCTCTCATACATTATTGGTGGGGATGTAAAATAGCACAGTCAGCCTTGAAAATAGTTTGGCAGTTTCTTTAAAAACTAAAGATATACTTACCATACAACCCAGTAATTGCACTCCGGGGTGTTTATCCCAGAGAATGAAAACTTATGTCCACACAAAACCCTGTACATTGTCGTTCATAGGAAGTTTATTTGTAATAGCCAAAAACCGAAAATAACCAAGATGTCCTTCAATAGGTTTATGACTAGACAAACTGGTATATCCATACTATTAATAAAAATACTACTTAGCATTAAAAAAGAGCAGCCTAATGATACACTCAACAACTTGGATGCATCTCAAGGGCATTTTGCTCAGTGAAACAAGCCACTTGCAAAAGGTCATGTACTGTGTGATTCCATTTATGTAACATTCTCAAAATTACAAAATTACAGAAAAGGAAAACAGATTAGTGGTTGGGAAGGGTTAGAGATAGTGGAGGAAGGGGAGCAGGTGTGAGTGTAAAGGGGTAGCAAGAGGGAGATCTTAATGATGATGGAATAATTCTTCTATGTTGATCACAGTGGTAAATCTACACATGATAAAATGACATATGACTATACATGCACGTTCCAAAGTCATTTTGTTGGGTTTCCTATGGTACCATAATTACATAATAGAAGTTGTAACCATCTTGGAGGAAACTAGGTGAAGGGTACACAGGACCTCTCTCTACTATCTTTGCAACTTCCTATGAATCTATAATTATTTCAAAATAAAAAGTTAACAAAAACAAGTAAAAGAAGAATGCATTTGTATTTTCATGGTTTAGGAATCATGATATCATGAATGCCATTTGACAATTTGGTTGAGGGTAAAAAAATAATAAAACTGGTTACCTTCTGGCAAAAATAAATAAAACAAAGCAAAACAAAAACATTAATACACAATTCTGAGATAGGACCTATAGTCTTTGCCAGACTGCCAAAGGGGTCTATGACACAAAAGAAGTTTGATTTTTACTCTAAATTAAGAGCAAATCTTTAAAATTGTCAAATTGAAGAAAGACTATTCTTATCTCCCGTTTCTCTGTGTACACACCTGCATGGTTCTAAACGTGCATTTACAGAAGGTTTTATTCATCCTTGCCAGTATGGCCATATGCTGTGCACCTGAGAACCCAGAGTGCACTGGTTAAGTCTAGCAGCATTCAGATGTCTCCGAGGACAGCAATGATCAGCAGTACAAATCTGATACAGGTTGAGCATCCCTAATTCAAAAATCTGAAATTCAAAATGCTGCAAACTCTGAAACTTTTTGAATGCCAATGTAACCCCGTAAGTGGAAAATTCCACACATGAGTACTTAACACAAACTTTTTTTCATGCACAAAATTATTTAAAATATTATATAAAATTACCTTCAGGCTATGTGTGTAAGGTGTATATGAAACAGATGAATTTCATGTTTAGACTTGGGTCTTGTTCCCAAGATATCTCATTATATATATGCATATATTCCAAAATCAAAAAAAAATGTGAAATTCAAAATGCTTCTGATCCCAAGTATTTTGGTTAAGGATACTCAACCTGTATAAGTATCTACTTCTCAGAAAAAGAATGAGATTATAAATGTAACACCAAGTGCTTTCATTTCTCTTATATATTTATCTTAATATTCTGATGGACATCTACACTGAAAGAGGCATTCTGTATCTCATGAGAAGTACATCAAAGATCTGATATACTAAAGAAGTCAGAAGGCAGGCAGGGAACTCGAGTTCACAAAGCAGTTCTACGTAGGATCAAAGATGCGAAGCTGTTTGTATTGTGACCCTCATAGAACCTACCTAGTTACACTGCCTTTTAAAGCACCAAGTAGGCCAAACAAAATGCCCAGAAGAAACCAGCCTGGGCCTTATGAAGGAGAAGTGTAAGGGCCTGGATTTACTCCTTTTATTTCATCATAGCAGAAGCTGACACACGAAAAGATGATTTCATATCCAAATGTACAGTTGACCCTCTGTATCCAGGGATTCAACCAACTGAGGATTGAAAATATTCTGAAAAATAAAACCAATAAAATTAATGGTACAGTAATAAAAAATTATACAAATTTTTAAAAAATACAATATAACAACTCTTTACATAGCATTTACATTGTTTAGGTATTATAAGTAATCTAGAGATGATTTAAAGTATGCAGGAGGATGTTCAGAGGTTATATGCAAGTACTACACAAGGGACTTGAGCATCTGTGGATTTTGGTATCCATGGAGGTACTGGAACCAATCCCCCAGGATATCAAGGAATGACTGCACATGTTGAACCATTGACTTCTTACAAGTCACTTTTTTCTGAAAAGGGGGAAGAAACCCCTCTCTTATTGTATATTGTGACTCACGACCATTCTTCCTTGGTCTAGTTGCTGATTTTTCTCTCTTATGATTGGGGATGAAAGGGAGACTTGAGGCTGGAAGGGGAAAAAATGAAGGCTTAGCGTGAAAAGTAAGGGGCATTCATTTTTTAAGCACCATCCAGGGCCATTCCTACGCAAATACTCGTTATGACCGCAATAGTAATGGAGATCTATCTGGTAGCCAATGGCTTATTCTACTCCAGTGACTGGGCATACAGAGGGAGAGGAGAAAAAGCAAGACAAGTGGAAAGAAGGATTGTAGACATGACAGTGACCTAAACAAACCTAGGGGGTTACTTACCTTACATGCTTTTTTATTAAAAACATTAACATCAAGGGTTTTCTAATTCCTATTTCATTCCTATTTCAGCATATTACTATAATTTCTCCTATAACATTCCGAATTCATATTTTTTTACAGGTTTTTGATGGGAGTGGATCATTTTTGTCCTACATTAACACATCTGCTGACCCACTCTACGGCCCCCAAGGTTTGGCCCTAACTTCAGACGGCCACGTTGTGGTTGCAGACTCTGGAAATCACTGTTTCAAGGTCTATCGATACTTACAGTAATGATGGACAACCCTTACAAAGGTCTTGCACTATAAACTGGAATGGATTTCTCGACGCGGGACCAGATTATGACTAGACTTTTTGTGCTCGAAGGAATCATTGGTGAACTTGCCAAGGTCATTTCTGAATGTAACAGGTTCCTTAAAAACTGCTTATATAATTTCCATAATTCACCTATAGGGTTTAAAAAACAAACCTCTTCTACTGAATCTATAAAAACTGCAAAGTTTTACATCTGGGAACCATGGCTTAAAGGACAGGATTTATGTAGTTTAATTTTGCAAATCAAACAAACGTTAAAAAAAACTAGAATATGTAAAGGTATTTGTTAATCCTCTGAATGGTAGCTTTTGCAGAGAGCTTCCAAAAACAAAACAAAAACAAAATCTGTTGTAGTTATATACTTTATTTAACCTAGGTCAGGAGACCTAGGCAATCTTCTAACCTCACTTTTACAGTAGGTATTACTCTTGTGACATTTTTTTTGGTTATCAACAACTACATATAAATTACTTTAAAAACAGTAAGGCTGTCTTGCAAAATCCTCCCAGCTCTGATTAGCAGGCCTCTTGAGTTTAGCACTTAAGAATCAATGCAAATTTCCCAACCGTTCTGGGTTAGACAAAGATCCTTTTCTGTGTGTTCTTTTCACCACCTCTTTCCTGCGAACCTAGCGTCAGAAAACAAAGTACATCTTCAGGGAAACCTGGAATTCCAAGTGCTTTGAAAAGCATATTACAAAAGCAATGCTACCTTTTGGTAAACAAACTGGCCCATCAACTCCAGATTAATGCACTGGAATGTAATCAAGAAAAAGTCACGTTTTATGTGCCATGTTTTCACGCGTGTCTCTCCTATTCCACTTCATGAAAGCGAAAGCTTTATCTTCTGCAAAATGTCAGCACATGTAGTAGGACACCAGTATCCAAGGACAGAGAGCCATAAGTAGCCCTTTGGAGGACTGATGGTGTCAACCAAAGGCATGTGATTGATTAATGATTTCCCCTTAGAAAGCAGGTGTTACCAAAGTTGTGTTATCTTGAAAGCATTACAGGTAAGGGCATGTTATGGTTATTTATCATTGTTTAATGAATAGTAGAAGTGTTAAGGGACTATGTATAAATGATTAGGGTAAGATAGAATGTATTTTATATATATATATATATATAGATGAATCTTTGGTGTATTGAAATAGGCAGCACTCTGAAAGACAGAAGCATCATCCAGCCATTCTTCAGCACATTCCTTTACTATGTAGTTTAAAGCCGTCCTAGTGGAGCAAGCCCTAAAGCAGATTTAATTTTTGCCATTTTACAGGAATGATGGCTGACTTTTAATCAGAAAATGACCTTCTGTGCTTTCAAAAAAAAAAGGTCAAAAGAAAAGTTGAATTTTTTTTCCTTTTTGGAGACAGGGTCTCGATCTGTTGCCAGGGCTAGAGTCCAGTGGCATCTTCATAGCTCACTGCAACCTCAAATTCCTGACCTCAAGCGATCCTCCTGCCTTGGCTTCCCAAAGTGCTAGGATTACAGTTGTGAGCCACTGTGCCTGGCCAAAAAGTTGAATTTGAGTGACATTTAATTTAAACTAAATATAAATGCATTTTGAGAAATGTTAAGAACAATTTAATCATTAATCTGTCATTGGTGTTGTAAAATAAGATGTGGTCTATTTCCACTGTTTAATTTTCTACTCAGTTCTACCAAATAGGATGTCATGTTTGGCATTTTCGATAATGACTTTGGGATCTTTTTCACTGAAAGCAACCTTAGAATACTATATGAAAACATTTCCCGTATGTATAATTATATGAATGTGATGTTTATTTCTTATTAATTTATAATTCAGTCATTCTCTATATAGGACTCACAAAATTTAGAAGGGAAATCTAGGTACTTCCGATTGTCTGTTAAATTTATTATGCCCAAATCAACCTCTGAAAAAAAGTTTTTTCAGGAAGATTTACATTTAGGTTTAGTATTTTTTTTTTAGTTAGAGTTTTAAAAAATATTTGAGCCTGCCTGTGATAAAGTTATAAAGTTCAATAACATTTTTAGAATGTTAAACTAAGATTGTTTTCTAACATCAGTGAAATAAGTCTTTGAATTTAAACATTCATATTTACTCAATACCTACTAGGTGCCAGGCAGTCCTGGAGGCACTGGGAATACAGTGATGGATAAAACAGATAAAAATCCCTGCCCCCATGGAGCTTACATTCTGGGGAGGGAATTTCATTTTGCTATTTACTAACATTCTGCATAAAAGATAAGCTAGGCTCTTGATAGTTCCTAGACTGTTTAAAACAAAACTTTTTTTTTTTTTTTTTTTGAGACAGCATCTCGCTCTGTTGCCCTGGGGAGAGTTCTGTGGTGTGATCATAGCTTACTGCAACCTCAAACTTCTGGGCTCAAGCAATCCTCCTGCTTCAGCCTCCCGAGTAGCTGGGACTACAGGCATGCACCACCATGCCCGGCTAATTTTTCTATTTTTAGTAGAGACGGGGTCTCGCTCTTGCTCAGGCTGGTCTCGAACTCCTGAGCTCAAGCAATCCTCCTGCCTTAGCCTCCCAGAGTGCTAGGATGACAGACGTGAGCCACTGCGCCTGGCCAAAAACTTTTAAAATTGATTAAATTAATTTTAGTTTATTTTCACAAGTAAAAATGGCTTCCTATTTAGATTCTGTCACAGGCTATTGATCTTAAAACTAGTTTACTTAAAAAGGTTTTTTGCACAATGTTTAAATTATATTTGTGAACTTAGAAATTAACTTATAAACTAACCATCCATCATATATCATATCAGGCTAGATATCTCAATAGTAAACTGAATACAAAGCTAATTTTTTTACATGTCGATATTGGTACAAACTGGAATGAAAAAAATAGTTTGATTCAGACCTGTTCCACCATCTGTTACTAAAACACATGCAATGGGCACTCCAGGAAACACTATATTTTTTCCAAAAACTATGTAATCATATATGTTATAGTACAGATAACATTTCACATTTGGATACATATGTGTATTTACTGTATTTCTTGGTAAGCATATTTTGGGGGGAAAGTGCTGCTGATAAGATACAAATAGACAAAATTTAAATGAAATTTTGTCACATTCTATGGAAAATGGTTTCTGGTAAACTGAGAAGGATATTAAAATAAGTGGCTTTTTTCTGGGCTATCATTGTTGTTTGATTTCTCTTTGTAAAGTGTATAGAACCTGTCATACATTCATGATAAGTAGCACTGAAAAATAACTCATTCAGATTTCCCCTGGGCACTTATGGCAAAATATTGCCAGTTAGGAATTCAAGGTCAGTGACGATGCATTCCCTCCCGATACAGACTCCCCGCCCCCGCCACTTGCTGGACATGGGGAGGCAGAGAGTCACTTGACCATCCAAAATACAAAGACTTTATGACTGTTTGCCATTTTTTAAAATGATACTTAGAATTTTGATCAAACTTCAGCCTCCAGAACTAAACAAGTTCCCAAGTTTCCTATTTTAATTTACTCTTGACTAGATTTGAGGCAAATAAATACTCTAGATCCATGTAATTAGAATACACTTGCTTCCACTACTAAATATACAGGGTATATTGTCCTACCATGGAGTTAACTGGACTAGCAGTGCACTAGCAAGTATCTATGGATCCTTAACACTGAAGGGTTAACATAAATGCTTTGGTAATACCTACTGAGTTAATTGGAGGAAATAGCAAATAACATCAGGTAACCTGCAGATTACATTAAATGGGAAAAATCTTTTTGTACATTTGGACTCTATAGTATCCTCTCTATTCACCAGCTTCTGAAAAGGGAGGAGTGTTTTTAGTTTAATTTAAAAACAAGACATTTCAAGGTAGGATAAAATTGAAGCTGTTTGATGCAAACATTATCTAATTTTGCTTAAAACCGAAAATCGTAATACTGTTGCTTTCTGTAAATGTTGCAGGGTTTTAAACTTTATGATTATTTTAATATTTTTGATAACTAGGAATCTAGTATTGCCATAAAGGAAACTAAGTGCCCATTAAAGATTTGTTTGGTATAAATAAATAAATTTTTGTTTTGTTTTAAATGACAGTAAGCTACAAATCATGATGCTATCTTAAAAACTTTCTAAAGATGAATTGTGTGGCAGTGATTGTGTGGTCTGTTCGTGGAGAATGTATGAAAGCTATTAATATTCTAGAATAGATTAATAAATTGGCTATGTTGTTCCAATGAATGTACAGCACTTCCATTAACTTTTGAAAGCAACACAGCCTTAAACTCAGTGCTTTTGCTTTATGACATGGGAATGTTCTGTCATCAATGGAGTGTATTCTTGTAATAAAATTCTTTATATCATTCTCAATTCTCTAGCCTTTCAATCCCATGTATGAGTATCAAGGGGTTTTTTTGCTTTCTTTTTTTCTTTTTAGATTTTGTACATTCCATCTTTATAGGTCTGTTTCATATGTTTTGTGTATAGAACACTAAGTCTTGCGCTCTCTGACATTGATACTGATATATTCTCATCATTTGTTCTTTTATGAATCAAATGTTGACTGCCTATTTAAAGAAAAGAATGAACGCTGTGCATCAAAGTGTTTATATGTTCGTAGCTACATATGTACCATGGTATTTTGGATGCTTTAGTCTACAATAAAACTTTAATTGTCTTGAAACATAGGAGAAACAAGATTCATGTGTATCTCTTTACCATGCACAAAATCTCAAATCATTATAATAAAGCTTGTTTTCTCCATTTCCAGGGTGAATGTTTGTTTGTTTAACATTGTTTTCTAAGTGAAGGGAAATGGATGAATGTTCTAGAATATGTGGAAGATAGCAATACCACAACCAAACTGTTTACACTAGTGAGTAAAAGCTTCATAAACTTTTTGTTCGATATGACGCTAATGATTTGTTAGTATTTAGGATGTATCTTAAACAGGAATTTGGAGAATTCTGGTACATATGTACATTTAGAAAGTTATAAAATAGATCAAAATCACTATCCTTATAATCCTTAAAGAATCATAAGATACAGAGACCTTCCGGCAGTCACGGAAGACACATTTCTAGGGGGTAAAGGTAAAGGACTAGAAATGGACTTTATTAACTAGAAAGATTACCTTTAGGGCCCAAAATTTAATTACATGGAGTTGATTACAATAAAAATTTCTATTATCAAGCTAATGGCCACACATTTCAAGCAGTTCTCAAACCATCTAGAGAACACATCTGCATAGTCCTGTGGAGGTCCAGTCTCTGGAGGAGCCTGATGGTAAATGTACTTAAGTCATATCTTTTCAGAGAAGTCAGTTTCCATGCTCTTTTTCAAATTGAAGGAAACATTTCTTAAACATAATCTCTATTCATAAGGCCAAAGTTGTCATTTTAAGCCTTCTTATCTTCAGGTCAGTCAGTATCTTCCCCATAATCATGAATGGTATCTAGACGTGGTACTTGTTCTTTTGTTCTCCTATAAGGAAATCTTTTCTCTCCTTTTTGATTGTAAACAAGTGATTGGCTTGTTTTGCATGTTTACCTGTTTGTATACAACTTTTTTTTCCATATATATATTTATATATACATATAGGCTTTTAAATTATTAAATTTCTGATTTGTAATTTGCTGTGATGGAATGAGCACTAAAATTTATCTTAATTCAAGATCAGGCTTTAAGTATCCTTTGCGAACAATGAAGGAAAATAATAAAAATTTGTTTTATTTTCTTGATGGTTAAAAAAGTCCAGAATAGATTGAAACTCGGAAAGAGGTGACCTAAGTTAGTCTTGGAAGGAGAGATGAAACAACAGAAATTAGAAAAAGACCAAACGTGACACTGCTGTCAACTGTTAATGTTATTGAATCCAACTTCCATTCTTCACTTATTTTTTCTTTTACCCAAACAGGCCATCATGGGCTCTTTGGAGGTTTTCAGAATTGGAGAGAGAATAGGGCACTCCGTAAGCCACTTGCACCATGTTTTAGTTCAGCATATCTCAGATTGCCCTTCAGGGACACATTTCACCTAAAGCTAGATGCAGCCCTTTCCAGAGCAGAGAAGGAGTTAAATTTTGCATAAGTTAGGAGACAAAATGGGCAAACTGACATCTGATGTTCTACCCCGCTATGGGTCTCTTTTTTGTTGCTGTCGTCTAAGCACCTGTGGTACACCAGCTTTGTGGAAGGGATACAAGGTTGAATAATGAAGTCTACACCCTCAAAGAGCTTACTTATAGCCTGGTTGGTGAAACAGACCATGAGCTGCTTTTATATTCATTCACTAGCAAATCTTTTCTTTTTTAGAGACAGGGTCTTGCTTCATCACCCAGGCCAGAGTGCAGTGGTGTCGTCATGTACCTCATAACATCTGACATGTACCTCATGTGCCTGACATTGTCATCTAACATATCATCATAGCTCACTGCAAGCTCAAACTCTTGGGCTCAAGCAATCTTCCTGCCTCAGCCTCCTGAGTAGCTAGGACTACAGGCACTTGCCCCCACCCCCAGCTAATTTTTAAATTATTTGTAAGAGATGAGGTTTTGCTATGTTACCCAGGCTGGTCTCAAACTCCTGGCCTCAAGTGATCCTCCCACCTCAGCCTCCCAAAATGCTGGGATTATAGGCGTGAGCCACCACGCCTGGCCTCCTTAGTAAATATTTATTGAGTCTAGTATGTTCAAGTACTGTCCTAGTCACCAGGGAATAGCAATAAACAAGAAAAGTTCCTATTCTCATGGAGCTTTAGTCTACTGGGACGAGACAAATAAGTGAATATATATTGGGTTGGCTACATAATTTATGGGGCCTGGTGCAAAATGAAAATGCAGGGCCCCTGTTCAAGAAGCATGAGAAAGGCTTTTTCCTTTCTTCGGAGGTCTCTCCACCAGTCATGGTGCTTTTTATTTGCTATTTAATGTTATACTCCCTTGGCCATGGGGATACTTGATGGGTGAGTGCAGACCCTCACAGGCACCCCGAGCCTCACCCCTACAACTCGGACTTGTCCCACAGTTGTGCTAAAAGAGAGCAAGAGAGCACGGGTTGTCCAGGGAAGAACAAATAATTCAATACGGTGAGACCATAGAATGCTCTAGAAGAAATGAGTCGTGAGGCAGGGTTACAAGTTACTGCGCCTGCTCCTAAGGGGTTTACATTGCAGATGAAAAGATTAAAAGTACCACTATAATACAGAGCAAATGAAAATAAGAGCCATGGAGAAGTGTTAACAACAGATGATGGAAGTTCCAAGTTATCACATAATTGAGGGGACAATCCTGGTTTATACCTGTTGTCCCAGCATAATTATGAATAGCACTCCCTTTCATTCTCAGAAGTGTCCCAGTTGGGACGATAAATTATGTATGCACTATACACCAGTGTTTCTCAACCTTTTTTTCCATTATCTTCCCTCTAAGGAGCCTTTTTAGACATTTTTTTCTTAATTACACCCCTATGCCCAATCCCATGAAATTTTAATACCAGAGATATACTGTATATCTATTTATGTACTGAGAGCCACAAACTATCCTACCACAAACCATCTATGGTCTTTTTGTCTCCCAGGAATCAGTTTTGACGTTGCCTATTGAGAATGATGCCCTGCACAAATGACATAACGGATTTGTCATTTCTAACTTAAGATCTGTGTTGTGACTGACAGGTTGGTGATGTTGATCACTTCTTCCTTGAAATTGTTACATTAAATAAGCAGGAGGCCATTGGGCCGAGGCTGTCTCCTTCAGGAATGCAATCTAACTTAGCGCACAAACTGAAAACCTAATACAGAGTGTAACAAACTGCCGAGTCCCGGTCAATCACAAGCTTCAGCCAATCACAGGCTTCCAACTGATCAGACCCTGTCCAAATAATTCAAACAGGGAGTTGTAACCAATCAGGCAGTTTTTGTACCTTGCCTCCCTTTTCTGTCTATAAATACTCCCTGCCCGAGTTGCATAGTGGAGCTCTCCGAACTTCTTTTGGTTCTGAGAACTGCCCATTTGTTCTTTGTTCAATTAAACTCTGTTAAATTTAATTTGTCTAAAGTTTTTCTTTTAAAATTTTTTCCTCTCTTGGTTTTGCATTCTGCTACTTCTTTTCCTACCTTATAGACTTTTCTGTCTCTTTCAAGTGACTTTACTTTCTTTTCCTACTTCCTTAATAAGCTTCTTCTATAGCTCATGCTTTCCAGAATATCAAGGAAAGGCCATGAGAAGGTTATCTGCAGTTTGGGATATTTATACCAGAAATGAAAAGGAATCAGAGGCAGTAGAATGTGTCTCCTTTCCTTGCTGGTGGTCATTGTGAGGTTTGGTATATCAAGACTAGAGTGTACACCCGGAATCTCAGAGAACTGTAACAACAGCTCAGTGACGTTTAGGATACAGATGCAGCTCAAATGACCAACCCTCTCTATGCGCATTTATCACACATTCTTCCCAAGAGAGGACCTGATTGGGTCAATTTGTCACTGCCTCAGGGCATGGTTTTACATTGTCTCACCTCAGAAGCAGAGTTCTGCTTCATGTTTATCCTATACATGTTGCCTTTGACTTGAGCACCTACCCCTAGTCCAGTCAGGCATGACCCAACTGGCAGAGCTCATCTGATGGAGATGGCAAGAACCACAACTTCAGGCAGAAAGAATACTGGGGTTAATGACACAGAAAGGGGCCAAGATTCCAGATTTAGGCCTGGAAATTACCTAAAGCTGCATAGCATCCTTTTCAGTGAAGTTCTGTCCTCAAGGTCTCATCTCTCCTCATGTTTTCTGCTTCCACAAACTCTTTGATTCTCTTTGGCAAAGAAAGATAGGTTTGTAAAGATCTTTCAGCCTCCAAACTGAGAAGTGTGTTTTCTGCTTCAGTGCATTCTCTGAATTGCAGAAGCTCAAGAGCAGGTGCAGCCCAGAAATGCAGGGAAGTTAATATCTCCAGGGGCAACACTCAACCAATGGGACTTGAGAGAGGCAAAGAAATGTCTCAGCCTCCTGTTCTTCAGACCGATAGTTCTGGAAGGTTGTTCTGGAAGCTTCTCAAAGGTCCTGGTAGAGTTGAGCTCCCCTTCTTTAGCAATGACCTCAATAATACATCATTAGAAGCTTTTCCTCCTTTCCTGTCTCACCTTTACCTTTTCCTTACTCTTACTTCCTGAGATTGCCTCTCAAAAAAATTACCAGCACATCTTTGTCTCCAGCTCTGTTTTTCGGGGAACTCAAACTAAATCAGGCAGGGAATTCTGGGTTCTCAGGTCTCTGGTCCAGAAGGTAAGTGGTGGGTAACAGGTGGGCCTGTCCCCTTTGCCCTGCTGACTTCTTGCCTATGGGGAAGGGAATGGCTGGAGTAGGGCTAACATGGACCTCTACAGAGCAGGGTCTAGAGCCCAGATTGAAGGGCAGCACTGACTAGAATATAAGCACCTTAAGGGTGTGGCCTGTCTTGTTCATCTTCATAAACTCTGCAAGCAGTAGATACGCAAAGTAAAGAGAATAAAGTTAATGTATGTTAATGGATTTTTGTAAAACAGATTTGTTCAATAAACAAATGGCTTTGGTTACTCTAAAATGCTAGATGGTTACAAGATCCAAATTCAAGAGTACTTCTCAGAGCCTGCAAATACTTATTTGCTTTCATACTTAATAACTTACATACTACATCTGCCTGCTACCATAAATTTGCAGAACTTGGTGTGTCTCAAAACATCTAAATGATATGTAAGATAATTTAAGAATTTTATTGGTGAGATTGTTGGTGGGAAAACACTACTTAATGCAATAAGATTTTAATAAAGTAAAATATCCTTCAGTTTTTCAACTGAAAACCCTATCTAGGTATCCTTAAGTCAATAACAAGATGGTATTCTTGAAATACCTGTATATCCATTTAATATACATTTATTTAGTGTCATGTGAACTAAAAATAAAATCTTAAGCCCTCTGCTAAGTAAGTGGACCCCTCTCGGTCAACGGGACCCCAGAAACACTTTAAAACTGAGCTTCCAGCCATGACCCAACGGGAAAGATAAAACACAATTACATGCCTATGATTTCCCTTCGTAAATATTCATGACTCCTCCTGTAGCTTGTTGAATATGTATATTTGGCCACCCCACTCAGTATAAAATCCTGTTCCCTTTTGTCTCTTCTTTGAAGCACATGCACCTGGCTTCTGCCCTGGGCTATGCTTCCCAATCTGTTGGAATGGTTGCCTGACAGGTTGCTACCCTTTATGAGAAATAAAGCTCTCCTTTTTCCAAAGTATAAGCCTCGTTAATTTTTTTTTTTAGTTAACAGTCATGTGTCGGGCACTGGGCTAGGCCTTGGTGATACCAAATGTTTGGCTTAATCCCTGCCATAGAAACAGCTTTGATATTGTAGGGATTAAGTACAAGCAGACAATTATAAAACGAAGCAAGCTGCTAAAATAAAACTGTGCAGAGTGCTGTAGTACCACAGAAGGGACCTGGTCCGCTTGTGTGGTGGGAGTGGGGAGCCAGAGAGGAAAAGATTCCTGGAGGCAAAACCGGAGCTGCCTAAAGGATGGGTAAGAGTTAGGTGAAGAACTACTGTTCACGATGAGCAGAAGAGGCATATCAGTCGGAGAGCCAAATAAGGCAAGACTTTCCACAAATGGCACCATCATGATTTTTGTCAAATTTATATATCACTAGTGCAGTTAGTGTTTTTATTAAATCTCACTTTCTTTTTTTTTTACTTACATACCTTCTTTAGTGGTATTGTCAGGTCGCAGTCTGAAATGTTGGCTCTTGGTGCGCTCTTGGTCGAAGAATGACCAGACACGCGGAAAGCAACGTAAGCACGAAAATGAGGTTTATTGAAGAGAGAAAGATAGGATTATAGAGCAATAGCAAGATATAGGTTTACAGAGTGAGAGCAAGATACATTCATCACAGACCACGAACGGACCCCTTGTTGCGACAAAAAAAGGCCTTGGTTATGGTCTGGGTCTTGTTTTATAGTGTCTGGATTGGACCCTCCTCGTGGTTTAGATGTCACAATGGAACCACTTTGATTGGACAGCTGGGAGTTATATGACCTGAGTCTTACTATGTATGCGGGTCTCCCATGAGCCTCTCTGAAAGCCAGTTGTTCTAGGTCACTTTCAAGACTCTATTGTACCTATGCTGCTTGGTCCGTGGTCTAGAGAGTCCTCTGCATTCTTTTGCAGGTGGCGTGCTAAATTCCAATTGGCAGATTCGTGGGGTGTTCCCTCCTTCCCCAGGTGTGGCAATCTCCCACCTTGTCCCCAGGAGGGGCCAGAGGTCCCTAGCTGTCTACCTGACTGTATCTTGACCAATGCATAAGAAATCCAGGATATGACGTGTTCATTATACTTTTTCTAGTACATATTAAAACATTTATTAAAAGGCTATCTATTTACTATTTTTAAATTATCTCATGTACCATCAGTTGTATGGTATAACACCTCCAGGAAAAACTGAATTAGTGGAAAGCTATGCAAATCAACATACCCCTTTCCTTGCTTCTGAAAGAAGTAACAGGGGCTACAAATTCCTATTTTAGATGCTACTCTGCCTTTAGTGAAATTATTATACTTTAAAATGGTTCAAAGCATCATATAATAATTTTCAAAGTAATTGAAGTCTCAGCGAATTTTTTTAGCACTTTCAGGGTGTCAACCCAAATAAGCGACTGAGGTGAAAATCTCTATCAATGGAGGTTTATGAAGACAAAGTTGAAGATTTGCCAGGGAAAAACACCAAAACACCAACTACAGACAAACCTGTGGCTGTTTTTCCAAATGGGCTGTTGGAATCTTCACCGTTTTAAAGGCATACAGAGAAAAGGAAAAGGGGCTGGGGGCTAATGAGACAAAGTGGTTACATTCTTGTGAGGCCCAGGAAATCTATATTTTGCATAAAATAAGGAAAATGTTAGACGAGAAAAAGGGAGTGGAAGAAGCATCAATTATGTAGACGTCCCCAGATAGGTGGAAGAATGTCTGATTCAGTGTTTCTCCAGTTCTGTTACCTATAAAAATAAACTTGTAATTCACTATTAGTGAGGAATCAGGCTTTAGTTTTAGGTGCTATTTGCATGTCCTTCCTTATGGGAGGTCAGCAAGTAATTCATCTAATGAATGATCCGAGAAGCCGGTTCTTCACAGGTGCCTGAAGGCACTTACCTTCTGTTTTGCATAAGGAGTTGGCCCTGAGATTTTTATTTTCTTTTTAGGAGGGGAAGAGACTCGAGCTTTTGCTCTGAATCCACATCTATTTTAAAGTCATGAAGTAGCATATTTTCGACCGTTTGGATTTGAAATTCATCCTGTTGTTTACTTTTTTTAAAACCTAAGGGAAAAACAAATACAGATTTTTAAAAGCCAGAAAAGCAGCGGATAGGGGTTGGGGAGAAGAGGAGGGGTAATATTAGAAGACGAGAAAGGAGTCTAGTCCGCCCCAGATTGGACAAATCCGGACGGATGGAGGCAGCGTTTCCTTCCCCAGCAACAAACTTTAAGCCAAACTTAGGCCATATTTCCGCCGCACCGAGAAAACGCGCGTAAGGGCTCAAGACTCCCTTTAAAAAAAATTAAAAAGTCACATTCAACACAGAACAGAAAAGAGACAGAAGCAGCAACGCCACACAACGTGAACGCAGCAGTCACCCCCGCCCCCACGCCCCAGGCACAGCCGGCCTCACCCCAGGCCCCGCCCCGGCCCCGCCCCAGGCACGGCCGGCCTCCACCCCAGGCCCCGCCCCGCCCCAAACCCCGCCCCAGGTACGGCCGGCCTCCACCCCAGGCCCCGCCCCGGCCTAGACCCCGTCCCAGGCACGGCCGGCCGCTCGGCGGAGCCGCCAGGGGTCGCTGCGCGCCGTGCGGGCAAGGGTTGGCCTTCTTTCCTGCCTCCTCCCTTTCGCTGCTCCGCCCTCAGAAGTTATCGGCGCCAAAGTCAAACTCGCCCTCGCTCGCCCCGCCACCGGAAATCCCCGCGCCCGCGCCATGGTAAGAACTGAGGCCGCCAACCCGGGCCTCCTTCCTCCTTAGTGTCGGGGCCTTACCTCTCCTCGGCGGCGTGGCACCCTAGCCCGGCGCTGGCCGCCCACCCGGGCTGCGAGAGCGGGCGCCCGGCCGTCCGCTTCCCCGCGGAGGGGCCCGTCAGGTCACCAGCCTGCCCGCGCGCACACCTGCCTCCGCCGCTCACGCCCCGAACCGCGAGCCGCGAGCCGCGGAGGCGTCCACGGCCTCCCGCCGCAGTCTGCACCCCGCGTCTGTCCCGGGGGCCAGTCCGGGCGGGCGGGTTGGGCTAGAGCACGGGACGCGTTCGCGAACATGACGCAAGAATCTCACCAACTCGATGACTTGTCATAAAGATCACAAGGCACTTGAGAACCAGTGCCCCCGACGCCTCCGGACTCGGTCTCTCGAGGTGCAGCCCCTTATTAAGAACCGGGAGAGAAAGTGCGAGCGAGCCGGCGGGCGGGCGCAGGGGAGCGGGCGCCTGACGTGCAAAGGCGAGGTTCTCCTGGCTTTTCACCGCTGGGTGGTTTGTGTGTTGTAATACGTACAGCGCATTTCTGAACGGCTCGCAGTTCTACAAGTAACCCGACGGGTCTTCGTTTTATACCGGTTGTATGATTTCTGTGAAAATCCATTGGTTTTTGCCAATGGTCGCTGCTTTTGTACTTGGGACTGCTGGTTACGTAGGGAGTCTGTCGCTTTATTAGGGAACACTACGCTGAATTAGTCGTCCTTGTATGCCATAATGGGTTAAGTCCTGGGAAGATTCTAAATTGTCTTTCTCTTTGTGAGCTTAATGTCTTTCTGCTCATCAAATCATTTTCACAAACCTTCAAAGTTTCATTCCTTTATTTTTCCCTGCTTCTGTTGGCAGAGAATCAATAGCTAATTAAATGCATCTAAGATTTTAGTATCTTCATTTAGTTAAGTGGCCGTTACTTTGCCGAGCCAATGGTGGACAAGCATCTAGTTGTACGGTATTTATTTGAAGATACTTGTCCAGATGTAATCATAACTGATAACGGCTTCTTTGTGGTTAAACTAACAACCCAGCCACCTGGGCATGAAATGGTCTAAGAAGCCAAACAGGACCACAGTTAAAACATATCTGTTACCAGTGCTCTGTGTTATCATGTTTCTCTTTATAGAGTTGCTGGCCTCATATAACTGACTATTGTCTTGAGAACTGTGCAGCACAAATACAACTTTGACCTAATCTCTCTTTACACATGACTCACCTTCTAATACTAAATGGTTTAATGTGTTAACTCTTTTCAGATGCTTGCCTCTGGTAATGGAGAATCATAAAACAAATTAAAAATAAAATTTCTTATGAGATGTGTACTTCCTTTTTTTTTTTTTTTTAAGAGACAGGGTCTTGCTATGTTGCCCAGGCTGGTGTCGAACTCCTGGCCTCAAATGATCCTTCCACCTCAGCTTCCCAAAGTGCTGGGATTACAAGCATGAGCCACCCTGCCCTGGCCCTTCCTATTTGTTATATATGATCAGACATAAATTTAATGTTCTGTTGGTCAAAGATAAACTTTTGATTGATTGTGAATTAATAGGTGTTTGTTTCGATTTGGCTGGGCTTGCTGGGTAAACAGTTATTATAAGTCCAGGCATATTTTTGGAATTGGAGAAGTGCAATTCTCAACTCTGACGTCAGCAGATGACATCTAGTTTTTAATTTTTCAAAATTTTATTGTAATTGAACAGCAGGGCTGACTTCAGGAGTTTCGTAGTTCCTCATTGGAGAAGATTCCTTAGAAACATGATTTTTAAAGTGGTTTAAAATACTTGGATCAACCAGGAAGCTTCATAGTCCTCAGGTCAAGTTTTGAATCTCATTACTAATTTGCATCTCTAACTTACACTCTCAGGAGACTTTTTCCTAGTTTTTAAGTATTAAATGAGCCTCGTTGATTTTTTGGGGGAGAAATTTCTAAACGTGAGTATTAATATGGCATCCTTTTACATTATTTATTTTAATTCTGGCCATGATATTCTCCCACTGTGGTTAATAATAAAAATTAGGACTGAGCACGGTGGCTGACGCCTGTAATCCCAGCACTTTGGGAGGCCAAGGCAAGAGGATTGCTTGAGCCCAGGAGTTTGAGGTTGCAGTGAGCTATGATCATGCCACTGCCCTCATGCCTAGGTGGGCAACAGAGTGAGACACTGTCTCAAAAATAATGATAATAATGATAAAAATTATTTCTAGTCATAAAAGAGACTGATGAATAAGCCTGAAAACAATGTAAATGAATAATACAGCTCATCCACATTTCATAGCTGCTGAGCTGAGTGTTGAAGGCTTTTCTAAAACTGTGTGACCCAGGGCACTAGATTCTCCTCATTGCCTGCCTCTGGGGGGCAGATTCTTGTGGAGTGCAAGGGGCTTTCCAGAAAGCTGTTTATAATACCAAAATGTTAGGAACCTTTCCTAAAACTCTGCGATATGTTTTCTGCTAATGCAGCCATGGACTAAAGCCCTAAAGGAATTCTCACTACCCCTCAGCACCCCTGAAATGGCCTCCAGATTCTGGGCTGAAAAAAGCAGGGTTCTCAACCTCAGGGCTCAATTAAAGCACCTGGAGAGGGTTTTTTAAGTATGCTGCCCAGGCCCCATTCCAGAGATTCTGATTCAGTTCATTTGGGGTGAGTCTGGGCATCAGTACTTTTTAAATGCTCCTGAGATGATTCTAAGGTATGGCAGTTTAAGACCCACTGGACTAGAGTGAGCTGAAGTGAGCTGAGGAGCCTTCTAACTGATACAAATTTCATGCTTGATTTATTCAGATACTGCAGAGGCCAGAGTGAAGGGAGGCAGTGCTGGACTCTAGCTCAGCCCCAAGTTTAGTGAGCAGGTCTATATGGTTTCCTGGAGCTTGCCTACCTGAGATGTCTCTGATTTATCCCGCCAAGCAAGGCAATACCTGTTATCACTGAATTCCCTATTATTAATTTACCCTGTGGGAGTGTAGTAGGTGTTGTGGGCTTGCAAGCTTGAGCAGCCTCAAATTTTAGAGTTGGGGGCTTTAGATTCATGGTCCTGAAATTAAGGGCTAGCTTTAATGTCTGCTCAGTCTAACCTGGCACTAAGCCCTGGGAAGGGAGAGGCAGTTCATGTTCTGAAGAAGTTCTTCAGTCTTCTGAGAGACAAGTAAACACATCTTTCAATGTAGTAAGTGATTTGATGAAGGGGAGTTCTGGTAATACATGCTTGGCCTGCGAGCTCAGGGGAAGTTCTCCTGGAGAGAGAATGCCTAAACTGAGTCTTGGGAGACATTTTGGAGTTTTGGGTAGGTGAGAAGAGAGGTTGTTCTAGGTAGAGGAACAACATTTTTTAAAAATAAAGAATTACAAGTAGTTTTTGTATTACAGCTCAAGTTGCTTAGCTCTCCATATTGCTGTGGTAAAATTTGGGGTGGGGAGTGGTAGAAGAGGCTATGAAAGGTAGTTTGGGGCCAGGTGAAAAGGGCCTTTTATACCATACTAGGGGTGCTTGGATACTTCTGGATAGTTGGGAGCCACTGAAGGGTTTTAAGCAAGGGAGAGGCATGGTCAGATTTGTTTTGTCACAGTGTGGAATGTGAATTTACAGGCTGAGACACAGTTTAGGGGGCTGGAGGTATAATGCAGGAGATAGGTAATGGAGGCCTAAACTGAGGTAGTGGAAGTAGGGATGGAACAGACAGGACAGATTGGAGAAATAGTTAAGGGCTAAAATTGGCCAGAATTTCGTGATTGGTTGGATGTGAGGTAAGAGATGAAGGCACCTTGGATGACTCCCTTCCCTAACCTGGTCCCAGACCTTTCTCCTCCCATCTGCCACTCCCCCTACATATTCCATACAATAACTATCTTTCTGGAGCATTCCATGTACTTCCATAATGTTGTGCCTGTGTGTGATCTGCCCAGGACACGCTTTTCACTATTTCTCACTTTTCCAAAATTCGTTAAATCTCTAGCCTTCCTGGATAACTCTTCTCCCTCCCTGTGGTGGAATTAATTCGTTCTGTCCTGGATGTTGTGTAGCAGTTTGTGCATGTAGCTGTTCATAAGTTATAGGTAGTTGTGTCTATTTATTTTCTTTAAGAGACTGTGAGCCTTTTGAAGGTAAATGCAGTGGTTTATCATTGGTTCATTTTATAAATATTAAATTTCTATAAAATGCCAGGCTCTGTCTCAATCATAATTCTTATTATATTGGCAGATGTACCAATAGGGTTGGCAGATAGTAGTTAAAATAAGTCTTTACGCCTGTCTCTGAGAGTATCAAACCTGTTGGTATCAGATAAGACCATGCATAAAATTTAAAGTAATGTTTTAGACCAAGTTGTTTTAAAATGCATTGTTCCAAAAAAAAATGCATTGTTTACTTTTTAACTTTTGTGCTTTAGTCAAAGAAAAAAGGACTGAGTGCAGAAGAAAAGAGAGCCCGCATGATGGAAATATTTTTTGAGACAGTAAGTCGTTTTCTCAAGATTTTTAGAATTTTGTGTAATTTTCATGTTAAGTATATATCATCCAATGTTAACTGTCCCTTCTTCATTAGAGATCAATACCGACCAATTTCTTGAAGAATGGGTAAAATTCTTCAAACATTTGTGGTCCCTGTGAGTTATGGAGTATGAAAGAACCATATTCCACTGGTGGTAGAGCCTCTTCTATCCAGACTATCCTACATACTGGCACCAGAATTATCTTTCTGAAGAATATATTTGATTGTCTCCCCTTTCTGCCTGAAAATAATAATGATAATAGCTCACATGTACTGCGTGCTACCTAGGTAGCAATCAGTGTTCCAAGCACTTGGCATAGATTATCTGATTTCATCCTTACGTCAATCCTGTGAGGTAGGTACTATCATTATCATCCATCCTCATTATGATAGTGGTAGTACCAGGATTCAAACTAGGTAGGCTCACCTGATTTTAGAGGGAGTGCAAAATACTTGGGCTTTTTATTTATAAATCTGTCTATAGTGTAACACATGTTCGATGGTACATAGGTCTCCTTAATGTATTCTAGATATTTGTGCCTGCCACTAATAGGAATTACGTTTAAAGTTTCAACTCCTAAGCGACAGAACCAAAGTTCAAACCCAGGCACCTGGCTCTAGAGCCCGCTCTCTTCACCATGTTGCTATATGGCTTTTCTTTGCCTCCAGGTTAAAGTCCAAACCAACACTTGACCTAAAAAAAAAAAAAGTACTGATTTCATATGGCTTTGCAGGACCTTCAAAGCCAAGTTGGCCTCAGTGTACTATTTTCATTCTATACAAATGTGAATAAGATAGGAAAAAGTGGTAAAATAGAATTTTAAATTGATAGAAAATTCCTTTCATTTTGATAAGGCAGAGTCTTAGTAAAACAAGCAAAATATTCTGGGGATTTTTTTTTTTTTTTAAGTATTTGCCCTCTAAGTGTAATCTTATTGTTCCTAAAAGTCATTGGCAGTTCAGAATAGGGTATCATATTAATAATGATGATATGGTTAGGAAGATAAATTGATGAAGTTTGTGTATGAAAATTATGATAATTTATTCTTTTCCTATTGGGCTCAGAGCAAGAAAAGCAGATTTAGTTCCTACCAGGCATTAGAAAGCTGGGGAGAGTGGTTGGGGGAATTATTTTGTCCTTTACAATATGTTGATTGTCCCACATATCAAAATTGGCTGTTTCTGACTAAAAAATTTTCAATTGTGTCTACCATAACATTAAGACACTAAAGATTATGATACTAATGAGTATTAGCAGCTTAAAGTAGTTCAGTATCAGTGAGTTTTGCTGTAAAGCTGGGAGTTAATTGTATTAATTGATTGATTTCAGTTCATGTATTCTTGTTCCTTTTTCTACATTATAGCCTGATTAGTTGCTGCTCATTTAGTCTGTCAGTTTTTTGATGGAATTGAAAAGTACAATAGATTTGGGAAAAGTAATGGAAACCATTTCATTTATTCTCTCATGGATGGGATATTGTATGTCCAGGATCCAGACTGATACCAAAAATTGATAAACATTAGACATAAGCCCTTCAACAATTCAAAGAAAATAAACAGTAATGGTACAGAGTGAAAAGGGTGGATTCTGGAATTCAGATTCTGGAATCTGGATTCTAATTCTGTTATTGCAACTGGCAAGTAAAAATTCCAACAGAAGCAAATATGGCTACTCCAGGGTTTGTTACAGAATTTTATTTAGATTTGAACAGTAGTACCTTTGTAAAGACTAATGTCATGGGGGAAATGATGTAATGTTAAGTAGAAAATACAGAACATTAATATAATACAGTATGATCACAAATATTAACAATGATAAGATTACAGGTGGATTTTGTTTTATATTCTTGTTTTCTCAGTTATCTACAGTGAACATATATTATCTTTTTAATCAAGGTAGAAAACCAACTAACAAAGTACCACAAACCATTTTGCCCCTAATCATAAGTGGGCCATCTGCAAAGTTTTGGAAATCTTTTTAAAAGACAGTCATTGGTGATAATGATTGCTCATAAAGAGTAGGAACCTTCAGGGACTATTTGAGGCGCAAAATAGGCTACCAATAAACATGTGTTGAGTTTTTCTAGAAATTACCTTAGTAAAAACTTAAGTAAGTACTCTCTATTGGTACATAAGTGTCTCTGGAATGACTATGCTTATCCCCAGAGAATTGTATATAAATACATAAATGGAGAGAAAGAGATTTAGACATAATTATAAATGTATGGCTGTATATGTGTGTGTGTGTTTGAAGTTGCTAATGTAGTAAAAAGAATTTTTTGCCCATTGCACTTGGGAAGAACATGAGAACAGTACAGTTCAATGATTGAGAACTTGCATCTGGAATCTGTTTTACCCAATAGCTTTGTAACCTTAAGCAAGTTACTTGACCTTTCTACATCTCAGTTTCTTCATTTATTAAAGAGGATGATAATAATAGTACCAGCTCACGATCTTGGTGTGGGGATTAAATGAAATAATCTGTATAAAACATTGATGTAAAATATAACAATGCCCAGGCTGTAAGTGCTTTATTAAATGTTACTAGTATTATGTGTCTTCTGTAGTATCTTACACATAGTTTTGTTTAAAGAACTAGAACCATTTTGTTCATCTCTCCTTTATTATCTCTGTTTAATGCTGGAGAGTCTTAAGAACTAAGATTTACTTGAGAACATTTGCTCTGTCCACTTAAATGACCATATTTGAGTCCTGAGGTTAGTTATTTCCAAGCCCATTTATTTACACAGCAACCCCGCTAGGACAGCCGGTATATCTGGGGCTTTTTTTTTTTTTTTTTTTTAATGTGATAGGGTCTCGTTCTGTCACCTGGGCTAGAGTGCAGTAGTGTCAGCACAGCTCACTGCAACCTCACACTCCTGGGCTCATCAAGTGATCCTCCTACCTCAGCCTCCCGAGTTGCTGGGACTACAGGCAGACACCACCACACAGGGCTAATTTTTCTTCTTTTGTAGAGATGGGGTGCTCAGGCTGGTGTCGAACTCCTGGCCTCAAGCAATCCTCCTGCCTGGGCCTCCCAAAGAGCTGGGATTACAGGTGTGAGCCACCATGGCCGGCCATTTTTCTTGGTAACTAAATATAGGCAGATGTCTCAATGGGTTCTTGTTCTTTTTCTGGGGAATCTAAAGTAATTTGCAAAGAGATTTGATTAACTGATTTTTCTAATGCATTAAAGGCCTAAAGTCAGTCATTTATTGCATGTTCCCTGAGATCCTAAAGTATTATCTTTAAATAGTTTATTCCCAGATGTGTAAAAATTGATCTCATATTCTCACTAATCCAATGGTTTAGTATTTGCCTTGATTTACTAAATCTTAGGTGTAGTGAGATGAAGTTTTTTCAACATTTTATTATGAAAATTTTCAAGCCAGCAAAGATGAGTTTAACAATGAATACCCGTGTGCCCACCACCTATATTCTGCCATTAACATTTACTCTAATTGCTTTATCACATATATATTCATCTATCCACTTCTTTATCCATCCATCAATTTTTTTTTTGATGCACTTCAAAGGAGTTCTTTATATATATCCTGGGTACCAGGCCTTTGTCAGGTGTATGTTTTGTGAATATTTTCTTCTAGTCAGTACTTGTCTTTTCAATATCTTAACAGTACCCTTGGAAGAGCAGAAGTTTTAAATTTTTATGAAGCTTTGCCATCCAATTGAAGTTGCCTTTTCAAGTTTAAATTGAAGGAATGGATCCCAGATTTTCATAACAGTATCACAATATTTCTGTTCTAATTACTGCATACTTTAGACTTTTCAAATAATTTTACTTTCATTATCCAAGTTCTTTCTACCACTTCAACCAAGGCTTATTATCAATAGAAAGGAATAGCCTACGTAGGTTTTTTTCCTGACCATAAGATTAAATATTCTACGTGCATACCTTCCCATAATGTTTTGCTGTGCGTACGGTAAGCATGCAACATGTATAGGCGAATGATTGATAGGCAGCCATGAATTATATAATTTCCCTATTGTTTAAGTATAGTTCTTCCATGAAATCTTAGATGTAAACAAATCTTGACAGTTGCTTTTAGTTAGAACTACTAAATCTGTGAAGTGTAATATATGCTAAGCAAAGCACTGTTTGGGTTTTTTAAAATCAGAGTGTCAGAGAAGCTAATTATCTCATGTTACCAATTGATCCACTATAACTAGTTTTTATACATCAGTGGGAAGATGTTCTTTATGTTCTGATCGCCAAGAACTTTAAAGAATTGTATGCTCATGCAAAAGTCTGTCGTTTTTAAGTTCTATTGAGGGTATTGAATGAGATAATTCAAAAATGTCTTCTAACTCTAAAACGCTTGATTCCATTGCACTGTTCGTTTCCAGGCATAGTTTTTTAATACAATGTTTTCTGAACATAATTATATATATAAATGTATAGTAGAAAATAAATATGTGATTTTCCTTTTTTTAACCCTTCTAAACAGAAAGATGTATTTCAATTAAAAGACATGGAGAAGATTGCTCCCAAAGAGAAAGGCATTAGTAAGTATCGAAGATATGCTGGGATATTCTGGGAAATATTTGTCATCTTTTCTGCAACAGTCTTTCAGTTTATGGAAAACATAAATGTCTAGAGATGAGGAAATCACCTATTACCTACCATCCAAAGATAACCACTGTCACATTAGTGCTTACTGTCCTTTAACTTTGTTTTTCTATGTAATAAATTCTATATAATACATTTTGAATACATATCCATGCCATTAAATATTCTTTTATAACATAAATGATTGCTTAATATCCCATCACAATAAAATGCTTTTAAAAATCCAGTTAATAAGCCAGGTGCAGTGGCACATGCCTGTAGTCCCAGCTACTCAGGAGGCTGCGGCAGGAGGATCATTTGAGCCCAGGAATTTGAGGCCAGCCTGGGCAGCATAGCAAGACCATGTCTTTAAAAATAAAATCCAGTTATTGGACTGGTTTCCAATTTTTTGGTATTGAAAACAATGCATTGACAAGCATCCTTATATATATCCATCATTGTTTTCTTTGGCTGAATTTGTAAAGGTGGAATTTCTGCATAAAAGATATACATAAATCTAAAGTTTTAGATACATATTGCCACATTTCTCCACCCATGTTGAGAGTATCTATTTTCTTGAATTCTTTATTCTATTTTTTAGTGTTTTTAATCTGATAGTTAAGAAGTTGTATCTCATTGCTTTATTTTGCATTTCTTCAATTATTAATAGTGTTGAACATTTGTCTTATAATAATTTATAATAATTTGTCTTGGCCATGCATATTTTATAGATGTCCATTGATGTACTTTCTCTTTTGTTTTTTTAAAATGAAAAAAAAGAAACTCTTATTAATGGTGTACATACAAATGAAAGTAGACAACCGCTAAGAGTCCATCACACTTTCATGTACTTACAAAATTACTCCAGCTTTGTAGCCATCAATGATCAGTTGGTTCTGCTACTTCTTAAAGATGTACAAAATTTCTTAAGTTTAAATGTACAGTTAACCCTTCAATAACATGAGGGTTGGAGCACCAACCTCCAGAAGTATAACTTTTGACTCCCTCAAAACTTTGCTAATAGTCTACTGTTGACCAGAAGCCATACTGATAACATAAAGAGTCAATTAACACATAGTTTGTATGTTATATGTATTATGTATATATTCCTACAATAAAGTAAGCTAGAGAAAAGAAGATGTTACTAAGAAAAATCATAAAGAAGAGAAAGTGTTGTTGCTTCTCAGGTGTAAAGCTGAAAAATCATAAAGGTGCATCCTGTCATTCCAATATGTGTTCAGGGAGAAAAGAAGTAGTGTTGGTCTTGCTGTCTCGGTGGTAAGGGAAAAAAATCGATGTAAAATGGACCTGTGAATCAAACAATTTGTTCAAGGTCAACTGTACATTTATTACACCATGTTCTAATGTCCAAAACAGATGTTAGTTTGGGAACTCAACTGTGAATCAGATCAAAAATTGAAAAATTAAAATTTAAAAACTAATAATTTCGACAAAATTCTATTGCTGGTCAGGTGTCTCATTCTAACCTCCATTTGGATAAATTTTATAAAAACTAAAAAATTCCTGTTAACTAAATCCCTCCCCTTCTTTGCTTCTTACCCATTCTCCCTCTCAGTTATTGACAAATTGTTTTCTAAAGTAAAAGATGGTAGCCAAATTACCCAACATTACCTTTTAAAAAAAAATTATTTAAAGAATATACATATACAGAACACAGAAGAACTTATTGATGTTAACCTACATGAAATATTTATGGCTAATTTCCAATCTCTATTACTGAAGAATACTGGGGAAAAAACCTTGCATTTATGTAGTGGTTTTACTTTTCAAAGACAAGTAACATTTCATTGGAATTCCACTATATACTAAAGTAAGTGTGGAATGATTATATCTAATAGATGAAAAACATTTATGCATAAAGAACAATTTGCCCTAATGTCATCCAGTGTTACTCAGAAGAGTTAGGATTAGAACTCGGGTCCTATTCTTAATCCTTTATCCTACCCGTTTTCCCCTAAGGTCCCTCCCCCACCAAATACAGTCATGTGTTGCCTAAGGATGGGGATACATTCTGAGAAATGCATCATTAGGCAGTTTCATTGTTGTGCACACTGTTACGTTTCAGAGCTCCTTATTTATTAACTTATTAACTCTTGATCTGTAATATTTCTTGCAAGTGTTTTCACCAGTTATTTGCCTTTTGATTTTATTTATGGTGTTTTTTAACATACAGTCTAAAAATTCTCTCTCTTAGCTGCTATGTCAGTAAAAGAAGTCCTTCAAAGTTTAGTTGATGATGGTATGGTTGACTGTGAAAGGATTGGAACTTCTAATTACTACTGGGCTTTTCCAAGTAAAGCTCTTCATGCAAGGAAACGTAAGTTGGAGGTTCTGGAATCTCAGGTAAGCCACCACAGTTAAAAATAATAGATTTGCTTTGCAACAAAGATTTGTTTTACTTAATCTTCTTCATTTTAGTGGTTTGTCTTAAATTTTTAACATGCGTTATTTGACTAAAAAGTCTAAAGATAATCAACATCTCTATCTTTCTCCTAAATGGTATGAGGACCTTAGAATGTTTTAACTTTCATCTTCCCATATGTCATGATACTGTAGTCTAGTATTTTTTTTTTAATCAATGGACTTTTTTTCTTGAAGCAGTTTTAGGTTTACAGAAAATTTGATGGGAAAGTACAGAGAATTCCCAAATATGTGCCCCTTTTCCCTCACCATGCACACAATTTCCCCTGTTATTTATATCCTATTAGTGTGGTACTTTGGTTACAATTGATGAGCCAATATTGATACCTTATTATTAAGTTAAGTCTGTAGTTTACATTAGGGTTCAATCTTGGTGGTGTACATTCTGTGGGTTTTGATAAGTGCATGATGACATGTAATCACAATTACAGTATCATACAGAATAGTTTTACTGTCCTAAAAATCCTCTGTGCTTGACCTGTTCATTCCTCCCTCCCCCCAGTCCCTGGCAACCACTGATCTTTTTACTGTCTGTATAGTTTTGCCTTTTCTAGTCATATAGTTGGAATCATATACTATGTAGCCTTTTCAGATTGGCTTTTTTCACTTAACAATATGCATTTAAGGTTTCTCCATATCTTTTGGTGACTTAATAGCTCATTTCTTTTTATTGTTGAATAATATTCCGTCATATAGATCTACCACAGTTCGTTTATCCATTAAGCTAATGAAGAACACCTGGGTTGCTTCCACGTTTTGGCAGTTATGAATAAAGCCACTATAAACATTCGTATGTAGGTTTTCTATAGACATGAGTTTTCAACTCATTTGGATAAATACCAAGGAGCATGATTGCTCGATCGTATGGTAAGTATATGTATGTTTAGTTTCTGAGAAGCTGCCAAACTGTCTCCCAAAGTGACTATACCATTTTGCATTCCCAAGTATAATACATGAGAGTTCCTGTTATTCCACATCATTGTTAACATTTGCTGTTGTCAGTGTTTTGTATTTTAGCCATTCTGGTAGGTGTGTAGTGGTATCTCGTTGTTTTAACTTGCAATTCCCTAATGACATATTCTGTGGAACATATTTTCATATGCTTATTTGCGACCTGTGTGAGAAGAGGTGTTTGTTTAGATCTTTTGCCCATTTTTTAATTGGATTTTTTGTTTTCTTGTTGCATTTTAAGAATCCTTTTTCTTTTTCTTTTTTTTCTTTTTTTTTTTTTTTTTGCTGCCTATTGCCATAGATGTTAGTTATCTGAAGAATCCTTTATATGTTTTAAACACTAGTCCTTTATCAGATATGTGTTTTTCAAAGACTTTCTCTCAGTCCGTGGCTTGTCTTTTTATTATCTTAACAGTGTCTTTCACAGAGCAGAAGTTTTCAATTTTAATGAAGTCCAATTGATCAATTTTTTCTTTCACTGAGTTCTTTTGGTGTTGTAACTAAAAAGTCATGGCCAAACCCAAGGTCATCTATATTTTCTCCTATGTTATCTTTCAGAAGTTTCATAGTTTTGCATTTTACATTTAGGTTTATTATACATTTTGAGTTATTTTTGTGAAAGGTGTAAGGTCTGTGTCTAAATTCATTTTTTTGTACATGGATGTCCAGAGTGACTATATTTTAATAGAATTTATTTCCTTTGTAATCTTATGCATTTTATTTTATGGATTTAAAAACATTATTTCAAGAAGGAATCCAAACTGAAGGACATTCTTAAGTAATTTGTTCAGCCAGGGTTTAAGAGTGGTAAACTCTCTGAATCTTTGAAAATGTCTAATTTACCACTGCTTCTTGAATATAGAATTCTTAGTTATTTTTTCTCAGCATTTTGAAAATATTACTTCATTGTCTTGTGGCATCTGTCGTTGCTAAGGATATGTTTTGCTGTCAGTCTAATTGTCTTTTTTGTTTTTCTTAGTAATCTCTCTTGTTTGCTTTTAAGATTTCCTGGGCCAGTGTGGTGGCTCACACCTGCAATCTCAGTGCCTTGGGAGGCTGAAGCAGGAGGATCACTTGAGGCCAGGAATTTGAGACCAGCCTAGGAAACATAGTGAGATCCTATCTCTACAAAAAAATTTTAAAACTAGCCTGGTGTGGTGGTGTGTACCTGATCCTAGCTTCTTGGATCCTAGCTTCTTTGAGGCTGAAGCAGAAGGATGGCTTGAACCTAGAAGTTTGAGGTTATGGTGAACTATGATCACACCACTACATTCCAGCCTGGGCAACAGAGTGAGACTGTCTCTAAAACAAACAAACAAAAAGATTTCCTTCAGTCTTGGATGTTATGTTTTGATGATATTTGATCATGATGAGTCTGAGTTTGCATTTTTTTTTTTTTTTAATGTCTTCTGCTTAAGACCCTGGCTGCTGCTTCAATCTGATGATTAAATTCTTCTATTCTAGAAAACTCTAAGGTGATATCACTTAAACTATTTCCCTATTATCTCTGTTCCTTCCTTCTGGCATTCCTATTTGACATACATTAGACCTCCTCGTTCTATCCTCCATGTTCTTTTATCGCTCTTTTTTATTTTTCCATGTCTTTGCATGTCTGTGATTCATTGCAGTTAATTTTCTCAGCTCTCTTTTACTTATAATTTTTTCCATAGCTATTTCAAGTCTGCTACTTATGCTGTTCATTGAGTTTTTTATTTCAATAATTAGATTTTATCTCTAGAAATTCTGTTTGGTTCTTTTTAGTTCTGCCTGTCCTGATTTTCTTATACTGTTCTATAGTTTTATCTCTTTTATAATTTTAAACATTATTTTATATTTTCAGATTACTTAAATATCTCATATTTTTGGAGGGCTATTAATTTGATTTGTGTATCTGCTGGCTAGCAGTTGTGGCGTTTTGTTCCCTGTATGTGTTTTAGTTTTTTACTTATGAGCTCATGTTCGGTTTGGTGATAATTATTCTGTGGGAGCCACAGGCGCTTTGGTTTGTGAACTAGTGTTTTCGGGTTGGTTTCTTTGAGAGATTCTGGGTACTTTAGTAGTTATGGACCAATTGTTATGTTAATTTCCTGGCTTGCAGTTCCAATACCTCATGAGTAATGTATAAAATTTAGTGTGCATGTCTGTACCTGGCATGGATCTAGAGATTTGTTTTCCTATAGGCTACTTTACCCCACGCCCAAGCAAAGTGTAAGATAGAGGTAAGTTCCTTGTTACTTTTCATGGAGTTTTCTAGTATTTGAGCCTGTAGTACTTTGAGCTGTATGCAAGAGCTCAGTTCTAGCTCCCCTTGTCTCATAACCCTTCCCATCTGCTTTCCTAATGTACATGTTAGAATCCCAGCCCCGAGCCACCAATGCCTTTATCTAAACTCCTTGGGGAACAGAATATCACTTTCTCTTATTGCTTTGACTTTGTTTTCTCTCATTTCTGTCACCTGGAGATAGTTCTTTCCTTCTTTTGAGCTTGGCTGTATATCTTCACATTTTGTTACTGTTTTATTTAATCCAACATTAGTGTCAGTTGTGATTAGGAAACCGTTCCCTAACAGGTTAGTTCATTTTTCTCATACATATTCCAACAGTATAATATATACCTGTGAATTATGGCCATTTAGCATTATTGAAATCAGATTTATTGAAACTATGATTTTCTTATACTACAAGTGTATTAGTATGATGTTAGATGTTAATGTAATTAAATCCAGGCTTAAAGTTCTCTCATTTGTTAAGATAGTAAAAGTTAGAAGCCCTGATATGTTGTGACACAGTCATCTTTTCATAATATCCACTTCTCTCAACTGTGTTCCAGTTATTTCAAAGTTCTTCCTCTCCCCTCATGCTACCAATCTTATATGCACTCACATGATAAAAGTAATATCTGACTTCATCAGTTTGTCAGGTCTGGCCTCTTGGCGGACTGTTGTGCTGGTTCTTTGGCTCCTTGCTTGGAAAATTCACAAGCAGGGCCAGTGTGACGGAGTGACCACAGACAGGAAGCAGTTCCACACAAACACCTTTTATTGCAAAAAAGAAGGGAGCTGTACAAAGCGAGAGTACGTTCCAGAGAGGAATGGGTCAATCTCCACGAGCGGAGAAAGACGTTGAAGACTCCCAGGTGGTTTCCTTTTATTGGCCTGGTCCAGGGGAGGGTTTATGGGAGGTGTGGGATGTTACCAGATGATTGATATACATGATTGACAGGTGTTCAAAGTTCAAAGTTCCAGCTCCACAGGTGTGTATACCTCAAAACCTCAAGTTCCTGCTTTTTGCAGTTGTTAGCTGCGTTTTCCTGCAATCCCTCCCTTACCCCCCATGTCCCCTGTTTCTCCACCCCTAGGAACCACCCTCCTGGCCTGTATCTGCCACCTGCAGATTTGGTCCCTGTCTAACAAGGTCACATACCTAATTTTTGTTCAGAGTCAGAAATTGTTAAAGTAACCACATCTTGTGATAGCTACTTTCGCACTACTTTCCTTGTTCTTTTGTTCCTTTATTACCTGCTACTTTTTAGTGATAAATATTATAATGCCTTAGCTAGGCATCTGAGATTTATAATTTAGAAAGTAATTTTCTAGACTTTACTGAAGTGTTATCTTGTTTGTTCATTCAACAGACTTTTTTGCATTTTTTTTTTTAGTAACAGTAGATGTGCTGGATTCTGGAAATATATGCCTTCAAAGATCTTGCAGTCAATTGTAGGAGGGCAGTAGGAGAAAAGGGAGAGGCTGGAGAGGGTTGGTGAAGAGGTAGGCAGAGGCCACTACTTAAAGGTCCCTCTGTGGTATGATCAGGAGTTTGGACCTACCTGAGGGGGATGGAAAGCCAGTCGAAATTTTTATCAGAGAAGTTACATGATAATAAATGCCTTTCTGGGGCCAGTATGAAGAATGGATCAGGGGAGATGGAGCCTAGGATCAGAAAAATTAATTAGGAGGCTATTGTAGTTGCATGGTTAACAAATGGGAACCGACAATGAAATATCACCTCACACCTGCTATGGTGGCTGCTATCAAAAAAATGGAAAATAACAAGTGTTGGCAAAGATCTGGAGAAATTGGAACCCTTGTACACTATTGGTGGGAATGTAAGATGGTGCAGCTGCTGTGGAAAACAGTATGGTACTTTCCCAAAAAATTAAAAAAAGAATTACCATATGATCCAATAATTCCATTTCTTGGTATATATCCAAAAACCTGGAAGCAGGGTCTTGAGGAACTATTTGTACACCCAAGTTCATAGCAGCATTATTTACAATAGCCAAAAAGTAGAAGTAACCCATATGTCCATTGATGGATGAATGGATAAACAGAATGTGAAAATAGAATATTATTCAGCCTTAAAAAAGAATGAAATTCTGACACATGCTACAACATGGATGAACCTTGAGGACATTATGCTAAGTGAAATAAACCAGTCACAAAAAAGACAAATTCTATGTGATTCCATGTACATGACGTACCTAGAGTAGTCAAACTTACAGAAATAAAAAGTAGAATGAAGGCTGACATTGCTGACCTCAGAAGATGATTCCACTGGCACTCCTGACCCTGCCTGAAGAACCAGATGTTGCTGCTACCAAAAAAAAAAAAAAAAAAATTCTATACCACCTACCAATCACAGTTCTGGGAACTACATGTGATTGGCCCAGCCTGGGTCACATGCCCACACTCTAGTTGCCAGGAGAGCTGGGGAAGTAAGTAGTTGGAGTTTCTAGTTTCTGTGGTAGAAGGTAGCTGCCTCCTGTTGGCAGAAGCAATTCCCCAAAATACAGGGTTCAGATGCTGAGCAGCATCCCCCAGTTCTAAGATAGATAGCCACAAAATAAATCAAGAGAAAAAATTCTAGAAAGGAGCACAGTACTTGGGGGTCAGAATAATAGCACCAAATTTATTGAATATCTACTATTCTCTGGGTGCCAGACACTGTTCTAGGTACTTGGGATCCATTAGTAAACAAAGGATGGAAGCAGGGAGACCAGGTAGGTTAAATTATTGGAATAATCCAGCTGTGAGGTAATAGTGGTTTAAACCAAAGTGGTAGCAGTAAATTGGTGAAAAACTGTTAGATTCTGGATATACTATGAAGGTGGAGCCAGCAGAATTTCCTTATGGAATGGACGTGGAGTGTGAAGGAAAGAAAGGAGTTGTATTAGTTTTTTATGGCTGCTGTAGCAAATTAGCAAAAACTTAGTGGCTTCAAACAGCAAAAAGTTATTGTTTCACAGTTCTGGAGGCCAGAAGTTCAAAATTAATGTTACTGGGCTAAAATCAAAGTGTTGGCAGGGCCACACTCCCTCCAGAGGCTCTAGGGGAGAATGTTCCTTGCCAGTTCTAATTTCTTCTGGCTACCAGCATTCTTTGACTTGTGGCCACATCACTCTAATCTGTGGCTTCGTGGTCACATTGCCTTCTCTTTTGTGTGTCAAATTTCCCTTTTATAAGGATACGTGTGATTGTATTTAGGACCCATCCTAATAATCCAGGATAATCTTCCCATCTCAAGATCTCTAATCACATCTGCAAAGTCTTTGCCACATAATGTGACATTCACAGGTTCCAAGAATCAGGACCTCTTATCTTTGGAGAACATTGTTTAGACTACCATAAGAGTCACGGATGAATTCAAGATATTTCAACTGAGTAACTGGTAAAATGGAGATGCTATCAACTGAGATAGGGAAGATTGCAGGTGGAGCAGGGTCCAAAAGGAAGATCAGAAATTTAGTTTTGACCATGTTTAAGTTTGAAGTAGCTATTAGACAAAGAAGTAGAAATTTCAAGTAGGCACTTAAATATTTTAATCTGTAGTTCAGAGAGAAGTCTTAATAATTTAACCAGCTGCCTCATTAATTTCACTGCAGATGGGGGAATCTTCACTATTTCCTCACTCAACTTGTTTTACATTTTCTTTGAAGGTCTATGTTTAGAGTGTTATTGGTTGCAAGTATTAGAACATGACTCACGCTAGTGGGTTTGATTTAAGGAACTAGAAATAGGAACAGGAACATATGCAAGAGTAATAACTGGTATTTATTGAGTACTTGAGCCTGGTAGTGAACCATGGTCATAAATGTATTATCTCATTTAATCCCCACAATATTATGAGGTTAGTATTATCATTATATTTATTGTATAATGAAGAAACTGAGGCATAGAGAGATTAAGTAACATGTCCAAGGTCACACAATAAGTGTGAAGTTGGGATTTGATCTCAGGTATTTTGACTCTAGGGTCCCCATTCTTAATCACTGCTTCTAGAAACAGGCAGCCTATCTTTCCACTCTCCCTTTGATACTGTCCCCTACTCCAGGGCTGCTAGGGTGGGGTGGAATGGAAATCTCAAAAGGGCTGTGGCTGGCAGATGTTCTAAAAGTACTTACCTTATCTCTTTTTAACAGCCTTGCTGAGATGTAGTTCACATATTATACAGTTCACCCACTTAAAGTATATGCTGTAATGGTTTTTAATATGTTCATATATAAATATATAATATATACAATCATCACTACAATTTTAGAACATTTTCATCACCTCAAAAAGAAACCCTCCATCCTTTAGCTATCACTCCCAACTTTCTCAGCCAACCTCCCCCAGTCAGCCCTAGGCAACCACTAATCTGTCTCTATAGATTTCCTTGTTCTACACATCTCATGAATGGAATCACATGATATGTAGTCTTTCATGACTGAGTTCTTTCCCTTATAATGTTTTCAAGGTTCATCCATGTTATAGTATATATCAGTACTTCATTCCTTTTTATGGCCAAATAATAATCAGTTGTATGACTATATCACGTTTTGTTCATCCGTTCATCTGTTGATGGATATTTGAGTTGTTTCCACTTTTTGGCTATTCTGAATAATGCTGCTTTAAACTTTCATGTACAAGTTTTTATGTGGACATACATTTTCATTTCTTTTGGGTATATACCTAGGAGTAGCATTGCTGGGTCATCTGGTAACTCTATGTTTAATTATTGAAAGAACCGCCAGACTGTTTTTCAGAGCAGCTGCACCATTTTACAATCCCACCAACAGTGTATGAGGGTTCTTATTTCTCTACGTCCTTCCAAAACTTGTTGTTATCTGACTTTTTGATTCTAGCCTTCCTACTGAGTCTGAAGTGTATTTCATTGTGGTTGTTTTCCATTTCCCTGATGAGTAATGATGCTGAGCATCTTTTCATATGCCTCTTGGCCATTTGTATTTCTTCTTTGGAGAAATGTCTATTCAAATCCTTTGCCCATATCTAACCTCTTAAACATGTTGTTGCATTTTTCTTTTCTTCTAGGAAACAACATTCATATTCATCATTCAGCAATTTTAAAAAACTTAGTTATGAAATTAGAAACTTTATATAGGGTAATTAACTTTTACGCCTTACTGCATTTTCCTGTCTTCATAACTTTTAGTTCTTTTATCTTTTTCGAGAATGTTCGTGTTCTTTCTCTCTACTTAGCCAAATTCTAAACATCTCTCCTCTCAGAAACCTTCTCAAGCTCCCATAGCTTACAGTGTTCTTACCGTGCTATAAACTCCTGTAATATTTTTTGTTTTACCACAAATAAAATATATTGCTTTGGCATATACTGCTGGTTGTATATCTAATAAACATTGTTCCCTTCTTCTTTACTAACAGAATACTTTGTTGAGGGAATGGTGTGTCTTACTAAAAATGTTCATTTTCTCAGACTCCCTTGCAAGGAGTCTGAGAGTCTCCCTTGCAAGGGTGGTGATGGGAAGCAGTTCTGATGAATGAGATGTAAGTGGAACACTAGCTTTGAGTTTCCTAGAAATATTTTTGCTTTCCTGATAAAGGCAAAGCTCCTTTCTCTTTTCTTTTCTCTGATATGAACAAAGCCCCTTCTTCTTTTTGTGATATGGTCATATTGTAGAGGATGAAGATGCAGTTCTTTTCATCCATGTCCATATCACATCCTTAAAGAATGACAGAGCCTGGATAAAAAGATCTTGGGTCTCTGGTGGCATTTTGAGATACTGTACTAGCCTTGTTTAATCCAGTTTTAGTTAAGTATTCTGTTATTTGTAGCTGGATGTGTTCTAAATGAATACAATTGCTCTGTAGATTTTCTTTTGTATCAATGTGATTTATATTTTGTATTAGTTATCCATTGCTGTGTAACAAAACTGCATTCTCCAAAACAGTGGCTTCAAGGAACAAACATTGATATTTCACAGTTTCTGTGGATCAAGAATCCAGAGTTGGCTTAGTTGGGTACCTCTGGCTCAAGGTCTTACATGAGGCTGTAGTCAAACTTGCAGGGCTGCATTTTCAGGTGAAGGCTCATCTGGAAGAGGATCTGCTTCCAAGTTCAATCACATGGTTATTGGATTTAGTTCCTCACAGGCTCTTGGGCTGAGGATCTCAACTTCATGATAGCTTTTTGCCAGAGGACAGCTCACAGTATGGCAGCTAGCTTCCCTCAGTGCAAGTGCATGTGTGAGAGTCCAAAATAGAAGCACTAGTTTTTTGTATCTTAATCTTGGAAGTGACATTTCATTACCTCTGCTGCATTCCTAAAAAACAAGTCACTAAATTCAGTCCACATTCAAGGAGAGGAGATTACACATGGGCATAAATATAGGCATACCTTAGCGATATTGTGGATTTGGTTCCAGACCACTGTAATAAAGCAAATATTGCAATAAAGCATTTTCCAAGTGCATATAAAATTTATGTTTATACTGTAGTCTATTAAGTGTGCAATCACATTAGGTCTAATAAAACAATGTATATACCTTAGTTTAAAAATATTTTATTGCTAAAAAATGGTGATGATCACCTGAACCTTCAACAAGTAATCTTTTTGCAGGTGGAGAGTGTTGCCTCAATGTTGATGGCTGCTGACCGATCAGGGTGGTGGTTGCTGAAATTTGGGGTGGCTATAGCAATTTCTTTCTTTTTTTTTTTTTTAATAATTTTTTTTAAGAGACAGGGTCTCACTCTGCCACCCAGGCTGGAGTGCAGTAGCCTGCCTGATCATAGCTCACCTTAACCTCAAATTCCTGGGCTAAAGCAATCCTCTTGTCTCAGCATCCTGAGCAGCTGGTACTACAGGTGCATGCCACCACACCCAGCTAATTTAAAAATTTTGTTTGTAGAGATGAGATCTTACTGTGATGCCCAGGCTGGTCTCAAATTCCTGGGCTCAAGTGATCCTCCCACCTCAGCCTCCCAGAGTGTTGGGATTACAGGTATGAGCCACTGTGCCTGGCTGCAATTTTTCTCTCCTTCTCCTCTCCTCTCCCCTCCCCTCCCCTCCCCTCCCCTTCCCTCCCCTCCCCTCCCCTCAACAGGGTCTTGTTCTATTGCCTGGGCATGAGGGCAGGGGTGTCACCATAGCTCACTGCAACCTCAAACGCCTGGGCTCAAGTGATCCTCCTGCCTCAGCCTCCCAAGTAGCTGGGACTACAGGCAGGTGCCACCACACCCAGCTCATTTTCCTATTTTTTTGTAGAGATGGGGTCTTGCTATGTTGCTCAGGTGGTCTTGAACTCTTGGCCTCAAGCAATCCTCCCACCTTGGCCTCCCAAAGTGCTAGGATTACGGGTGGGAGCTACCTCGCCTGGCCTGCAATTTCTTAAAATAAGAAAACAAAGTATGCCACATTATTTGACTCTTACTTTTACGAAAAATTTCTCTGTAGCCTGTAATGGTGTTTAGTAGCATTTTACCCACAGCAGAACTTCTTTCAAAATTGGAGTCTATCTTAAATCGTGCTGCTGCTTTATCAACTAAGTTTATATAATATTCTAATTCCTTTGTTGCCATTTCAGTAATGTTCACAGTATCTTCAGGAGTAGATTGCATCTGAAGAAACCACTTTCTTTGCTCATACATAGGCAGCAACTCTTCATTCATTGACGTTTTATCATGAGATTGCAGCAGTTCAGTTACGTTTTTAAGCTCAGCTTCTGACTCTAGTTCTCTTGCAATTTCTGCCACACCTGCAGTGACTTCCTCCACTGAAATCTTGAACCCCTCAAAGTCATCCATGAGGGTTGGAATCAACTTCTTCCAAAATTCCTGTTGATATTTTGACCTCCTCCCATGAATCACAAATGTTCTTAATGGCATCTAGAATGGTGAATCTTTCCAGAAAGTTTCAATTTACTTTGCCCAGATCCATCAGAGGAATCACTATCTGTGGCAGCTATAGTCTTATGAAATGTATTTCTTAATAAGACTTGGAAGTTACCTACCTTTCCTTGGTGGGGACTAGGCATGTAGTCCTGTTCCCCATTATGTACAGAAGCAGAGGGAAAGGGTTCCGACCCCCTTTGGCATCATGTCTTTGATGCTGCAGCTTCTTGTCTGCCAGTTCTGTCCTCAAGCGCCAGGACACTGGGAAAAAGAAAAGGTTAAAAAAAAAAAAAAGACTTGAAAATTAAAATTCTTGATCCACAGGCTGCAGAATGAGTGTTGTGTTAATAGGCATGAAGACAATGTTAATCTTCTTGTACATCTCTATCAGAGCTCTTGGGTGACTAGGTGCATTGTCAATGAGCAATAAAATTTTGAAAGAAATCTTTTTTTATGAGCAGTAGATCTCAATAGTGAGCTTAAATACTAAAACATGCTGTAAACAGATGTGCTGTCATCCAGGCTTTGTTGTTCCATTTACAGAGCACAGGCAGAATAGATTTAGCATAATTCATAAGGGCCCTCGGATTTTTATTGAGCATTGGCTTCAACTTAAAGTCACCAGCTGCATTAGCTCCTAGCAAGAGAATCAGCCTGTCCTTTGAAGCTTTGAAGCTTTTAAGCCAGGCATTGACTTCTCCTCTCTTATCTATGAAAGTCCTAGAGGACGAGATAAGGCTGTTCATCTACATTGAAAATCTGCTGTTTAGTGTCACCACCTTCATTAATGATCTTAGCTAGATCTTCTAGATAACTTGCTGCAGCTTCTCCATCAGGACTTGCTGTTTCACCTTGCGCTTTTGTGTTATGGAGATGGCATCTTTCCTTAAACCTATGAACCAACTTGTGCTAGCTTCACACTTTTCTTCTGCAGCTTCCTCACCTCTCTCAGCCTTTGTAGAATTGAAGAGAGTTAGGGCCTTGCTCTGGATTAGATTTTGGCTTAAGGGAGTGTTGTGGCTGGTTTGATCTGTCCAGACCACTAAAACTTTCTCCATCTGGTCAGTAAGGCTATTTTGCTTTTTTATCATTCATGTGTTCACTGGACTAGCACTTTTATTTTCCTTCAAGAACTTTTCCTTTGCATTTACAATTTGGCTAACTGGCACAGGAGGCCTGGCTTTCGGCCTATCTCGGCTTAAAGCCTATCTTGGCTTTTGACGTGCCTTCCTCACTAAGCTTAATCATTTCTAGCTTTTGATTAAAAGTGATGACCGGGCATGGTGGCTCACGCCTGTAATCCCGGCACTCTGGGAGGCTGAGGCGGCACAATTGCTTGAGCTCAGGAGTTCAAGACCAGCCTGAGAAAAAATTAGCTGGGTGTGGTAGCGCATGCCCTTGTAGTCCCAGCAACTCAGGAGGCTGAGGCAGGAGGATCCCTTGAGCCCAGGAGTTCAAGGTTACACTGAGCCATGATGATGCCACTGCACTCAATCAAGCCTGGGCGACAGAGTGAAACTGTGTCTCCGAAAACAAAAAAAAAAAAGTGAGAGATATGCAACTCTTTCTTTTTTACTTGAGCACTTAAAGGCCATTGCAGGTTTATTAATTGGCCTAATTTCAATGTTGTCGTGTCTCAGGGAATAGGGTAAGCCACGGAAAGGGAGAGAGTCTCAGGAAAGGGTGGCTGCAGGAGGAGTCAGAACCTGCACAGTGTTTATTAGTGAAGTTCACCGTCTTCTATGGGCGTGGTTCTCAGTGCCCCAGAACAATTCCAATAGTAACATCAAGGATCACAGATCACCATAACAAACATAATAATAATAATGAAAAATTTGAAATATTGGGAGAATTACTAAAATGTGATACAGACACACAAAGTCAGCACATGCTGTTGGAAAAATGGCACTAATGGAGTTGCTTGACATAGGGTTACCACAAACCTTCAGTTTGTTAAAAAAAAAAAAAAAAGCCTGCGAAGTGCAATAAAAATGAGGTATGCCTGTCTCAGGAGTCAGGGATCCTTTGGGCCATCTTACAGTATATTTACCACAGATTTTTTCTTTAAACTTTTCACATGTGTATGCCTTATCTTCTTAATTAGTTTTCTTAAAAACAGCTTTAATGAGGAATAACTGACATACAAAAAACTGTTCATACTTGAAGTTTATAATTTGATAAGCTTTGACAAATGTATACATTCATGAAACCATCATTATAATCAAGTTAATTGGACATATCCATCACCCCTAAACTTTTTTTTATTTCCTTTTGTAATCATTCCCTCCTGCCATTCCCTGTTGTACTCCCCCTGCCCCTAACATCCAGGCAACTGCTTATTTGCTTTCTGCCACTATTCATTAGTTCATATTTCCTAAAATTTTATATAAATGCCATGATACCATATGTATCCTTTTTTCTGACTTTTTTTACTTAATATAATTACTTTAAGATTTATCCATGTTACTGTATGTATTCATTCATTTTTATTGCTGAGTGCAATTTCATTTTATGGATATATATCAGTTTGTTTGTTGACGAACATTTGGGTATTAAGCTGCTTTATTGAATGCATAAACATTAAGCGTTATGTCCCCTTGATGTATTTATTTCTTTATCATTATGAAATGACCTCTTTATCCCAGATAATATTTTTTGTTCTGAAATCTATTGTCTGATATTAATATAGGAACTCTTTCTTTTGATTAAGATTAGCATGGGTTATCTTTTTCCATCTGTTTACTTTTAATCTTTTCTTATGTTTTCATGTGTAAAGTATGTTTCTTATAGGGAACATGTAGTTGAGTTCTTGCTTTTTTATACAGTCTGACAATTTCTGCCTTTTAATTAGCATATTCAGACCATTTACATTTAGTGTGATTATTGATATAAGTCTGCCGTCTTATCTCAGTTTTTATGTTACTTGAAGATAAGGACTATATTTTATTCATTAAACAAATAATTACTGAGCCTTGTGTACTTACCTTCTCCCAGGCAATTACTTATTCCTAAAACTGGGAATAATGAGTGTTGGTTAAGGATTTCTTAATTGACTTTGGTAAGCCAGAGAAATTCTTTGCCTTTGAGGAAAAAGGCCAAATGTACAGTTCTTATTTCTTTGCTTCTGGATTTAGCATAATCTCTACTTACAAAATGGGAGGCTTGGCAAATCTTAATATAAGTAAGCAAGAGATTCTTGCTAGTACAGTCAATCTAACTTTTAAAAAAGTAAACTTAATGTTTATTTATTCTGAATGACTAAGGAAAAGAACGTTTTAGTTTGTACTACTCTGGATTTCTGGGAACAAGTTTGTGTAAGTAAGGGGTTGACAACCTTGGCCAAACTTGCCAAAGACATCATGTGAATTACTGTCAATATACCCCTATCCCTATGGTCTAAGAGTTGGTGTCCAGTATATTTTGTGATATACCCCTTTCTCCCACTCCCACTTAAGCTGGAGGTCAAAGTTTAATCTGACACACATGCTCATAAGTCAGAAGTCAAGTCAGGCTAACACATAGGTGGAAGATCCTATAGCTCTTGTTCTAAGCACTCCACAAGTAATGAAGAGTGAGATTTTGAGATGCCACTTGTAAAACATTGATAGCTCTTGGCATTTGCTGTATTTTCCAAAAATTCCAATAAAAAATTTCCTCAGTGCCATTTCACTAACCTAAACCTACTTTATTCTTTTGGTGAATATTAAGAAGTCATGTCAGTATCATACTGTGCCCCTCAACCATGGTTCTGAAGATCACTTATAATTTTAGAAAAGCAATATGACTTGAGAGAAGTGGGTTAGAAATCAGACATGGATTGAAATCACAGCTTCACTTCTTAACTAGCTGTATAATCTTAGAAAAATTTCTTAAGCTTTTTGAGGCCTCTGTCTCCTAGTTTTTAAAGAGCGGTTATCCCTACTTTAAAGGTTTGTAGTGAGGTTAAGTGGTATGTGTAAAATTCCTTATACTTTAGGCACTCAGTATATGGTGGCCACAGATTGAGCTAAATCAGTAGTCACTCAGGAGTATATACTGTAAGTTTATTTGTTTAGTCAGAACAAACATTTGCGGGTCTACTATATGTAAAACATTTTACCAGATACTGAAGGTAATTCAAAAAGGTAGAAGTCAAGATCTGTGCTTTATAAGAAAGAATTTGTAACCTGTGCTGAAGGTAAAATATATCCACTTGAACTGAGTGAAGTGAGTGAAAAATAATACATGCCAAACTGCCTAAATGAGTGTTAGAGATAGAAATGCTGCAAGAGATGGTGAGATTCATATAAAAGATAGAAGGCACTCTGTTAATGTTGAATTGAACCAGATTCCAAATTCAAGTTTGCAGTAAAGATCAGCTTATTCTATATAGTGCCAATTATAATGTTAACTTCCTTTGAGTTTCTTGTTAATTACTTCCAGATGGAGTTGTGGGGACTCTTAATTTTCTTTCTTCATCATTCTGTTCTGCTTTGGTTCTGCCAATGATTCCAATTATGTGAAGGAATGTATGTGTCTCTTGAGAACAGACATTCTTATAGTAGATCTGAAAATTAAATCAGGAAACACATTTTTTTCCCCCTTGCCTTTAGGTTGTATGTGTTGATCATTACTAAAGACATTCTAAAAGCCTCATGGTTATAATTTGTTATATTTTCTAAGATAGCAAACAAACCATCAACTGCGTATGGGTTGTGTTAACTTCTGCAGTTAGTTACTATGTGCCTGCTGTGTGCATGCACTGTGCTAAGTTCTTTGGGCAATATAAAAATAAAAAAATATATGGTTCCTGTCCAGTGCATTTGTATTTTATTTGGTAAGGCAAGATAAATACCTTACATAGTTAATTAACTTTTCATAAGAAGAATGTATAATATATAACCAGTGCTAAATACTATCTTTGCTATGGGTCCTAATTGTTATACAAGTTTAGAGGATGGCAGGATTTTTATAAATTTATATAATTAAGGGAGACTTCTTAGAAATGTTTATTTTGATCTTAAAATTGGGTAGGTTTAGATGGATGGAGGAGATTCTCAAAGGGGAACAGAGGAAATATTTATTGAGCACTTAAGTATAGTTTTAAGAGCTTTTGCATGTTTTATATCCTTTGATTCTTATACCTGCACGAGATAGGTATTGTTATTAACACCATTTTATATATTACAAGAAAACTGAGGCACTAAGAGATTGAATAACTTGCCCAAGGTAGCAGTATTAGTAAATGATGGAGTAGGATTCAAATCCAGGCATTCTGACTCTGTAATCCATGTTCGTAACCACAGATAAACAAAACTTTGAAGGAAATTACATTCAGTGGATAGTTGGTGGCCAGCTGGAAAAGAATATGCAATTTTTCGTTATGTAGTAATGGGAAAATAAGGTTGGAAATTAGATTGAGGCCATATTATGGGGTGTTTTAGTGGTTGGTTGAATTTTATCATGTATGCCAAGCAGGGGAAGCTGAAACTTTTCCTGTCAGAATATTTTTCATATTCTTTTGCTGACCTACTTACTAACAATTAGATTATATATAAGCTTAGAAAATTGTGTTGTTATATTTTGGGATTAAGCAAAAACTTTTTTCCCCCTCTGTATATGTGATTAAGATTATAATTAATTTTGCTGAAAATAATTTGAAGTGTAATAATTTATTTCTGCAAAGATGAAATAAATATTTGGATTGGGCTGAAGAAATAGTTGTTAAACTAGTCTCTCTAAATAGTTGTGACACAGATGCATTTCTGAAGCCTTTTTATGTAAAGTAGTAACTTTGATGGGCAAAAAAATCTTTATGTGGAGGTGATGAAAGTGGTAGTGCCTGCTTTAATATGCTAGTTCTTCTGAAATATATGTAAATACGTTTGGGTATTTAGATGAAAGGAGAAGCAGCTATTTTGGCTCAAGAGAAGGTAGAAACAACCAGATCCTTTTCTCATAAGTCTTTGTTGTAATTTTAATCTGAATTTATAGGTAGCTTAAAGAGTAATTATATTGTGGAAACATCCAGGTGAAATAGCACTTCTCTGTATCCTGAAGGATATATAGAAATTATTAAAAGTCAAGAGATGACTTTTTCTTCTTGATAGCTGTTTCAAGAATTTTAGCTGAAACTTGTTGATTTTTCCCAATGTGGTAATGATTTAGTCACTCTGTGTGTGTGAGTGAGAGAGAGAGAGAGACAAAGGCAGAGAGAAGGAGTGAGTGAGTGTGTCTGTGGTCTTTATGAATACTTTTTGTAAGGAAAAGCAAGACAACATGTGTTAAGATAAGCTACTCTTCCCATCATCTTCTGGTTCTCTCCTTTTCTTTGCCCCTTCTAAATAGTTTGGCCTTAAGAACGAAAGAACAATCACAACTGCAAGGGAATGACTTTCTCCATTTTACTTTGGCTTATATTGATGGATGTAGGTTGGTAACGTGTACACAACTAGGAAAGATCAATGTTGTAACTATAGTGCCTAACCTGCTATTCATATGGAGTCACCTGGCAGTATTGGAAATAACTGACCACTACTGATTTCAAATGCACATTTTTTAGTCTTTTTCCAAAAGGAATAGAATTTCCAAAATACTTTTCTTTTTGTATTTGTACCCCTGTCCATCCCCCCGGTACTTCCCATTCTGACTTAGATATTCATTTCCTTTGCTGCCACGGCACCCTGAATATAACTCTAATCTACCTCACTATGCTGTAGTTGTTGCTTTATTCAACCCTATCTCTTATTCAACTTGTATCCTCAGTAGCTAGCACAGTTCTTGGCATATGGTTCAAGGGTGGGGAACCTGCAGCCTTAAGGCCACATGTGGCCTTCTAGGTCCTTAAGTACGGCCTTTTGGCTGAATCTAAATTTTACAGAACAGATCCTTTTATTTTTATTAATACATTTTTGTTCGTCTTTTTATTTTTATTTTTTAAATGAATGTATTTAAAATACCAAAAAATAAGTTTCAACAAAATAATCCTCCCAGATTGACTGGCACAATTAAAACATTAGTAAGCCATAAGGGCTAAATTGACAGCTGCTACGCTCATGACTTAGTTCTAACTTCCCCCACCTGACTGGTGCCACTGCTGCACAAGGCTGGTTGGCAAGAGTTTATGGGGTCAAGTATGCTAGTCTGTTATCAGCTTTTGACAACGGTGCACTGTGTTTCTGTTTGAAGTGGAATTTGTGAATAGTTGCACAGCTCAACAGTATTTTTTAATTCTGTCTGCTTAACAGCCCATAATGTCAAAGAAGACCAAGAGAACGCTGAAGGAAGAAAACATTTTTTTAATGAGGATTGGGAATTGCAATATTATCTCATTTCTGCTAAAGATAAGATGATTTACTTGCTTTATGATACTGCAATATCAACATTAAAGAAATTCAATGCTTACCAGCATTATAACACTCAAAAGGCCCACAAATATTTTAAATCAGAAAGGCACAAAAGGTTGTATTGCAGAAATTAAAAGATGAAAAGCAAAAGCAAAGACAATTCTTTCAAGCAGCAATAGGACCTGGAAATAATGCCACTGAAGCAACTTGTAAAGTAGCTTATATACTTGCAAAAAAAGGGAAGCCATTCAGTGATGTAGAAATTGTGAAAGAATGCATTGTTGAAGTTGTAGGATGCTTAGACCCTGATAACATTTCAAAGTACAAATAAGTGCCTCTTTCAAGGAGAACCATAACTGATTGACAGTATGAATTAGCCTTCAACTTAACAGAACAACTTCATGCAATACTTCAAAAGGAAAATATATATTATTCAATTGCTTTGGATGAATCAACTGATAGACTACTGACTCGGCACAGGTTTTTACTTCATTCAGGTCATAACAAGATTTTTTTTGCTATAAAGAGTTACTTGTTTTTGGCACTTTTGCGAGCAGAACACGGGGAATAGATATCTTCAACAACTTTCAAGATAAATGTCATGAAGTTGGACTGAATTTAGTAAATTTAGTGAGTGTATGTACAGACAGTGCACCTTCCATGACAGGAAAAGGTGAAGGGTTTATTGCTCAGATTAAAAAAAAAAGTATTAACAGATTCAGATGCTCTCATTTCTTTTCATTGTATCTTGCATCAGCAAAATCTCTGTGCTAAAGCTACTATTTTAAGTGACACTTTGCAACAAGTTGTAAGTATTGTTAACTATATTCCTGCAAATGCAACATGGCATCATCAGTTTTGTAACATGCTAAAGTTGAAGGATGGAGGTATTCAGTGTGGATTTGCCATATTATTCTGAAGTGCATTGGCTATTGTAGGGACAGGTGTTAGCCAAAATTTTATCTCTGTGAGAACAGATAGTTAAATTTTATGAAGAACAGAATCAGAAATGTGAATTGAAAGATTTCTATAGGAGTGCAGCATTTCTGTGTGATACCATGTCAAATCAAAACCACTTGAATATTTCTTTTCAAGGTAAAACTAAGTCTATATATGATATGTGGCAAAAAATCCAAGCATTTCAAAAAAAGCTAACTTTTTTCAAAATACTTCTTCAAAAGGAAATTTTGGATGAACATTTTCCCCAGTTAGCAATGGTCATTGATGAGCGGGATGATATATGTGAATCATTTGAAGAATACATACCTGTTATAGACCTATTAATTGGAGAATACAATGACTTTGAGAATCATGACATCACACTCAAATTAGCATTTCAGCCTCACCTAGTCAATATCACCGACGCACCTATAGAACTACAGATGGAATTGATTGAGCTCTCAGTAGATGACATTTTAAAGTCATTGTTTGATGCTAAGAAAGATCCAATTGAAATATGGAAAAATGCAATAGAACACCTATGCCTTTGGCAATACGCCCAGAAAGTGCTTTCTTGCTTTTTATCTACTTATTGCTGCAACTCTACATTCTCCTACCTAACCCAAATCAAGATGCCCTTAAGGTCACAAATGACTGCTACCCATCTAGAGGATCAACTGAAACTGTGGACCTCCATGCTGCAGCCAAATATTTAAAAATGCTTTCTAATAAAAAGCGGAAACAACAAAATCATTAAAAGGTTAGTTAACTTTAAAATTAACAAATAGTTTTCATTTTTTCAAATTATTAAGTACATAGTAGTTAGATTTTTTTCAAAATAATGTACGTTTTTAAGTATGTCTAATTGAAGTTTCTTGAATGCAACCTTATTTGATTACAGCTAAATTAATGCAGGCTTCCAACATGAAAAGGTTCTCCACCCCTGTGGTAGATTCAAATATTTGACAAGTGAATGAGAATTAAAGGAAAAAGAAATAAAGAATATGAAGTTAATCTTAACAATAACCATTCACTAATTTAGAGAATTTCTTTAGTGTGGCAGCAAGTCTATATAGTGGTTTTTAACTGATTTTTATTTAATGTTAATGGATCAGAATTATGAAAATCAAACTTCTTTCTTTTGTTTTCGTGCTCTGTGGAGATCTTCCATAGTCTTTCATCCAAGTTCTGGTTTGCAATTCATTTATTACTAGTGGAAGGTAGTTTAGGGGACAGATTTTCTAGGATTTGGTTTATGATAAGCATTCCCTTTTTTTTTTTTTTTTTTTTTTTGATAGAGGATCTTGCTTTGTCACCCAGGCTGAAGTGCAGTGGCATCATTATAGCTCACTGCAACCTCCAACTGTTGGCTCGAGCAATCCTCCTGCCTTGGCCTCCCAAAGTGCTAGGATTACAGGCATGGGCCACTGCACGCAGCCCAGCATTACATTTTGAAATCCACACTAAGCTAAATTTTAGACATGGTGTGGTGGTTTGTGGAGACACTAAGAGATATTCTGAGGATGATTTAAGTACTTGTTTTTTTACCAATTTTTAGGAATGAGTATATAGAATTCTTTATAGCTAAAACTGAATACATAAAGAATAGGTCCACTATTGGGCTGTATAGATAACTTCAAATGTTTTTGAATAAAAATAGGCCTTACCCCTACTGAAATTCATTCAGTTCAGTAAATGTTCAGTGTATGCTTGCTATGGCAGGCATTGTGATTGATGAGAGGAACATAAAAATGAATTAGGTAGTTCCTGTCCTCCAGAACCTCACAGTCTAGTGAAGAGATGCATGTGTCAACAAATCATTGCAATATGGTGTGATATGAGCAATACTGAAGAATGATGGTAGCACAAAAGAGGGTGAAAATCAGTTCTGCTTGAGGAAGGGCTTTATAGTTGAGACATTAAAGTTGGTGCTAGAAAGATCTATGGGAGTTCATAGGGGAATTGAAGGGTGAAGGGCATTCTGGGTACAGAAACCAGTGTTTTAAGGCAGTATAGTATAGTGATTTAAGAGAGTGGCCTCTAGACCTACACTCTCTAGATTCAAATTCAAGTGCTGCCATTTACTAAAAACCTCTTATGCCTGTTTTCTCATCTGTAAAATAGTCCTAATAGTTCCTACTTCACAGAGTACTTGTGACAATTAAGTGTGTTATATATAACTGCTTACAACAATGACTAATACTTGGTAAGTGATTTTGCTTTTGTTATTATGTGTAAAGACCATGGATGTGTAGAACTACATAATGTGTGGGAGAATCTGGTTGTCTTGTACAACTCAGTTGTATGTGAGAGATGAGTGAACTGTAGCTAGATTGATAGACAGATGCTGATAATGAATGGCTCTCTATATCCAAGTTGAAGAATTTTGAGTAGGGAAGTGAAACAATCAAAGACTTACTTCAGAAAAATGGTTCTAGTGATAGTATGGTGGATACATAGGAGTGTGCATCATGAAATCATCGAGATAGAGATGATGAAGTCCTGAATTAACACTCTGTCTCTAGGATTGGGGATAATGTAGACACGCTGGGGAGAAGTTTAGGAGGTAGAATTTATTATCAGTAGCGTACACTTTGAGTGTTTAAAGTTCAGATTTGAAAATAAGCAGGGTAATTTTTATCCAAACATAAGATTTCCCATCGTTGCCTGTCTTTGTGTGTGTATGGGGAATATATACTGTCTATATACTCTGAATATCAGGTTCAAGATAGCATAAATGATAATGGTAACATTTTCTGAGATATAAGAACCTTACATAGCCAGTATAAATCCTCAGGCTCCAAATTCACATGTGCAAAAATTAAACCTAATTTCAAATTTGAGCCCATTCCACTTGGTAGTAAAAAATTTAGGTACACCAATTTAGAGCGTATCAATCACCTCTGGGGTTTTTTAGTAAATCAAAGTAAACGACCAGTTTCAGATTCATCCCTCCCCAGTGGCCCGCCTTCTCTTCAGGATGAAGATCTAAGTTCTGGCTTACATAGGAATGGTTTTGGCAGAGGAGTGTGGTCCTTAGCATTTATCCAGGCTGGCATCCATTGAGACCTACACTATCATACATCTGACCCTCAGGCATCATCGTCCCTCTGGCTGAAATGTCAGTGTTCCTGCTTGGTCCTCAGCCTTGTGGTTGTGTCTCCCCCTCGAGTCTGTGTCTTCTCACTCTGTTTCACCTAACTCTCCCAGACCACTCTGGGCCTATAGGAGTGAGGTGGAGTTGTCCCAGGCCCACACTCTTCCAGAAAACATATGCAGGGGTGCTCCTGGGTGCCTCCTGTGCTGTTCGTGGTGTGGAAAATTCCTGTGAAGCTGCTGCTTCCTAGGGCTCCAGACAGGAAGTGATAGGTTTTCTCTATTTCTGTGTCCTCCAGATTTTCTACGGGCTCCTCTGTAGTTGTAACTCATCTTACAATACCAGAGTGGGTAGGGCAGTCTCCTTATCAGAAACCCTCACCAGTGTCCAAGGTTCTTGCTTCCTTCCCAGACTTTCTTCCTCCTCTCCTAACTTCAAATTGTCATTCGGAGAGGACAAAGCAGGGATGATTCTGGCCATTCTTGTATTTTTCTGACTTAAACCTAGACTTTGGCTTCTGAAACAACAAAAAGAAAAACTCATTGTTCCTCTTCAGTGCTGTCATTGACGTTTGTACATGCTCTGTTAGAGCACTTATCACACTTGTCATATATACACATCTCTCTTGTATTAAGTGTGAGTGTCTCAAACTAAGAGCTATATATTCCTCAGCTTTCTTTTCCCAAAACATAACACTAAGCCTGATATAGAGTAGGCACTTAACCATTTGAACAAATGTACATGTCAGATAACTGACCAAGCTTCTAAACCATGTTCTCATCAGGTTTTAAATTTCCTAATATATTTGATAAAGACTGCTTTTGTCTTCAAGAAATGGAATTTCTGACTAACAGTGGCTTAAATAATTGGAGTTTATTTTTCTCACATAAAGTCTGGAGGGAGGTATCTGTTGATATTGATCACTCAGTGATATCAGTCAGCATCTTTGTGATTCTCTTGGCCTTTCCATCAGGGCCACGAAATGGCTGCCACAGCTCCTCTTGTCATATCTGAGGCAGGAAGAGGAGGAAGGGAAGTTGCTGGAATGTCTGTCTTTCTTAGCAGGAAAACAGAAGCTTTCCCAGAAGTTCTCCAGCAGACTTTTGCTTAAATCTTATTGGCTGAAACAGTGTCACACCACCACCTCTACCTGTAGGGGAAACTAGTAGTGGAAATGATTAAGGGAGAAGGGGATTGGAAGTGGCTTAGGTAAGTCAGTCAACCAAAAGGGTTGGCCACAGGCATAGTGATAAAAATAAAATGTTATTTTATGAGAATATGAAATTCTATAACTGTACCACAATTGATCGGATAATAAAGTACTTAATGATACTGTAGGCCATTCTCTATGAATACATGGGTTATATAGGAAAGAGTCTTGCTTTATCTTTGATTTTTTTCCCCCTTTGGTTGCAGGAATAATACAGGACTGTTGTGTTATAAGCACCTAATAATGTTTAAGTTTTGATTTTTCCTTGAAATATGGAAATATTTGACCAATTGCCTGTTTGCTATGTAATCTCTTTTTTTAAGTAGTTTTGCTGTACAAATACATTTTTATTGATATGTTTATAATTCCATAAATATTGTCTACCTGAGATTTTCCCCACTGTCTTAAGTGCCAAAGGTATTTTTTTATTTCAGGAATTTTGGTTTCTGCACTGAAAGGTTCTTTTTGATCAAAGATACCATTTTATTCTAATATGTTGTGTTGAAGTAATAGTCTTAACTAAGTATATGCTATATAGCTTGAAATATAGTTTATTTTTTTCTTGAAGATATCTCGCTTGAAATTGTTCTGAACATGCATTTATTAGTATTTAAAATATTTGTAAGTCTAATTCATTAGTATAATGCCTTTAGAGGCAGGGTTCTCACTGGAAAACATAGGCTTTTGACATCCAGATGACCTGGATTGAACTGGCAATATTGCCATTTACTAAATGGTCAAATTACTTAGTCCCTCTGGATCTCAGTTTCTTTATCTATAAAATGGCAATAATAAAATTTTCAATGAGATCGTGTATGTACTATATCCTCTATGGTGCCTGGCTCACTGGAGGCACTCAGTCAGTGGTAGCTATTACTGTAGCAGCTAAGTGACTATTTGACAGTAGGGAGTACAGGGAGACTGTATGGCTCACTGCATTTATAGTTTGTTGCTCTTGGCATTGTTTTTAAATACTTGAGGAAAGAAAAAAATGTATAAAGAAAATGACGACAAAAATTTTTTGAAACGACATTATTTTTTTAGTTAGGATTGTCAAGTTATGTTCAGTGTGTTAAAATGTTTGTTTTGCAAAAGATATTTCTCTTTTGCAAAAACAGAAATTTTCTCTTAGTAAAATTTATATTTACCTCTCCCTTGTCAAACCTCCCCACCCCCTGCTTTGTTAATGAGAAAAGAATGACTCCATTGTTTTCCTACAGGAAAGGCAGAGGTCATCACCTAATGGCATAATTACCATACTATAAACTTCAATAATTATGCCTAACTAATGTTCCAAAATGGACCTTTCTTAGGAAATAAAACCTTGAGAGTGATATATCAAAATCAAGCCAGTTTTTCTCCATGGAAGTTCTTTCAATCTTTATCGCTTTGGGCATAATCTCTTCAAATAATTTTCAATAACAAATAAAAATCACTACTGGAAATGTTAATAATTGTGTCCCTGACTTAAATTTTTTAGTATCTCTTCCACACAAGAAAGGACTTTTATTTTTGTGGAATTTAATATCTTTAAGCTCATGTCAAAAAGGTAGATAGTTGGCAACTTTTCATTTCTCCTCTTTAATAAACTAAATTATAGAGATACTTCAGATTTGTAGTTCTTAATTAAAATTTCCAGGTTTTTTTTCTTTTAGGAGTTTTGATATTGCATTCTATTTAAGAGAAAATATTGAGAGCATCAGGACTCAGCTTTTCCAACTTTCCTATATGGAGATAGCCATATATTCTTCCACCATCCATATCCTTCTTTTCTTCAGAAAAGCCCCCTGTGTTTGAGAGGGCTCAGTCATACCAGTGGCAAGTCTTTCTGCTTTCCATTGGCTTCCTCCTTGTCTTCTTTCTCTTCCTTCTCTGGATTTTTCCAATATCTGAATTTGAAATATCCTCAGATACTCACAGTACTGAAAAAGTATCACTACTCCTTTTAGCAGATTCATTTTCTGTCTGTGTTGTGTTTCAACTGCTCATTCATCCAACAAATACTTATTAAGCTTCTCTTCTGGGCAAGGCACTGTTCTGGGTGCTTGGGACATGCATCAATGAGTAAAACAGACAAAGATCCCTGCCCTTGTGAAACTGACATTCTAGCGGAAGGAGACGACATCAAACACTAAACATAATTACTAGCAAAAACTATATGTTGTATGAAAGGTGGAGGGTATTTGAATAAAAAGATAAAGTAGTACTTGAGTTGGGGGGCAAGGTGCAGATTTAAAATAGGGTAGTCAGGGTAGACTTTATTGAGAAAGTGAGATGTGAAGGGGGGTAGGAAGTTAACTTTGTGAATATCTTGAGGAGGAACATCCAGAGAGAGACAGCATCCAGACAGAGAAGACAGCCAGAGCAAAGGCCTGAGTGAAACGGGAAGCCATTCGATTCTTCAGCAAACACTTACATGCTTGCTAAGTACTATGGCACCATGCCAGGTGCTGGAAATAGAAAGATTAAGACATAGCATGTCCTCAGTGAATTCACAATTTAGTTCAGAGACTAGACCATAAACAAGTTGTGTTACAATTAATGAAGATATATAAAAGAGAAATGAGCAGGCATTATTAGAGAACAGAGGAGGGAGTAGCAAACTCTCAATTTGTTTATTCCTGCTGCCTCCCTTTTTTCCTCCTGGATCTCACTGCTTCTGGGGCCACAGCTCAGTGCTTTCAATGCCTTTCTTCCCTTCATAACTTCTTTTTCTACCAGTTCTGACATAGTTAACTGCCTCCTAGGGCACTTTATTCTTGATAATCAATCTTTCTCTGACCAGTCTACTTTCATGTACTACGGTTTTCTTCTCTCTACCCTCATGTCCTTCAGATGCATTCTAAAGAATGTTTCTTCTCCATACTTACTCCTTAGAGAGTAATTCTATATATCTCCAGTATTCCAGTATCTGAGTAAGATCTGTAGTTATTCTTTCCAGACCTTTATCTTTAACTGAATAAGTATATAGAAAGTGGAGATCATCCTGAGGTCTGTCACTTCCACAATTACACCATCTTCACGTTGGATGATAAAGTTTGGTTCTTTTCACCTATGTGTAATCTGTTACCAGTTATTGTCAGTTATCCTTAGTTATGGTTCTTAAACTTGCCCCATTTTCTTTCCTGTAATAACCTTAGTCTGCTGCTCTCCAAAGTATTATCAAAGCCCTGTTTTAAGATTTATGACTCGTTGACTTCATTCCCGTTGCATTAGAAATGATTTTTTTAACCAGAAACATATATGTTACCAATAAGAGCTTTTCAAAATTAGTGTGAAATAACTAATGTCAACATACTGAGTTGATAAAAATCAAGGCTTTAAAAAAATACTCTGGCATCCCCAATTGTAAAGAAGGGTTATTCTTTTCACTGGAGTCTCATTTTTCTTCTACCATTCATGAGATTTTAGCTGTAAGGCTGTGTAGTCCCATCTTAAGTAAATGTATGCTTTCTGTTAAGCTTTTTGAAATCAGGAAAAACAGCTCAGATCTAGGCAACTACCCTTGACATACGGGGGATCTCCAGGCTGATCATTTTTCGTTCTGTACTTTCTTTTTGGTTAGTTTCATTCCCTTCCATGGCTTTCATTGCCTTCTACCTACTTAGGATTCCCCACTTTTTATCTCCTGCCTGTACCTGTAGACTAAGCGCCACACCATGTATTCAGCTACCTATGTATACATAACTACCTGAGTGGCTGACAAGCAACTCAAAACTCAGTGCATTACCCAACCCTGCTCCTCTGTGTCTTCTAGATTCTGAAACCACTGTCCACTTAGTCACCCAAACCTGAAACCTGATAGTTACCTTAGATTTTTCTCTCCCTTTTCTCCACATCCACTTGGTTCCAAACGTTTGTCAAGTCTACATCCTGATATCTCTCAAATCTCTCCCTTTCTCTCCATCCCCATTGCCACTCTTTTGGCTTAGACTCTAATTATCTCTGGCCCAGAACTTTGAATTAGTGTTTTTGCTGGTCTCCCTGTCTCCAGCCTTCACTATTTCCCATCTGCTATAATAGTTATCTTTAATGCCCTTGAATGGTTTCCCAATCCTAAGTAATAAAGTCCAGATTCCTCAGACTGGCTTTAAGGCTCCCTGTAATCCGGCTCCTGCCACTGGCCAGCCTAACAACCTGCTGCTGCCCCTTCTCTAATGTAACTAGGCAGTCCTTCCTGAGTGACATTCATTTTACGTCTTGTGTCTTTACATACTGTGCCTAGCTTGTTCTTTTGCTTTTTTAATTGACATGTTATAGTTGTATGTGGCTTGTTCTTTTTGCTTGTCTAACTAGCAAACTTTAACCTGTCCATTAACCAGAGACGTATTAAGACCCACTTCAAAAATCTTCTGGGAGAATTTGTATCCCTTCTTCCTCAGCAGACTTACTACTATTTTGTGCTGTGACTATCTTATACAAGTTTCTTTTATAGAGTGAAGTCTTGATGTGCCTTATTTCTATGCCAGACATTCTTTGAGGGCAGACTATATCTGAATCATCTTTTATCCCCAACATGGAATGCAGTTATTGAGACATGTAGAGACATGATAAATGTTGAATGAGTACATAAATCAATACATGACAGTCTAGTTTGAGTCCCAACTCCTGTGCACTGCGTCCAGGAGTCTTACTCCCTGGCCTGTAGTTTTCTTTGCCTCTCAGTCCACAGCACAGCAGTAAAGGTGATTTTCATTAAGTAGTCATGATTATAGTAATCTTGATTTTTTTTTCTAGAACTCAGCCTCAGAAATACATATTAGTAGGAATAATTAAGTATGAATTTTAAACTTTGTCATTTCTTTTTTCCACCACTTTACCTGAATTGTATTTTTCTGGATCCTAGCTGAGCATTACCCACAGTAGTTCTATGAAATGGATATATAATAAGTGTTACTTAAAAGAGAGTTCTATAATTAAAAGAATTTGAGTTTGAGTTCTCTGAGCCTTTAATATGCCAGTATGCGTTGTGAATCTCATTTGACCCATTTTTATGAGGGATTAATGTTCTATGGAATACATTTTGGGAAATACTGCCCAAGTTTATAGGTTCCTTTCAGCAAATAAGATTATTTGCTGTCTTAGACTTCCTCCTTCTCCCCAGAGCTGGTGTGTATTTTATGTTGATACCTGAAATAGACTCACCAGTTGGCAAACCACATTCCGATGTGTGCAAAACCCTACTGATGTCAACTGTTCTTTTTTGACTCCTTTCCTGATTAAATACATCTGTGTGGAGTCTCTCAAAGAGCCCAACCCATGGGGCACAATGGCTCACACCTGTAATCCCAGCACTTTGAGAGGCTGAGGCAGAGGATCACTTGAAGCCAGGAGTTCAAGATCAACCTGAGTAACATAGTGAACCCTGTCTCTACAACAAAACTAAAAAATTAGCTGGGTGTGATCATGCCACTGCACTCCAGCCCAGGCAACAAAGCAAGACCCTGTTTCTAAAAATTAAAAAAAAAAATTTTTAAATTAAAAGAGCCCAACCCATGTTCCTTATCCTTAACAACTCCCTCCGTACAAGGCTCTTAAGTGTAGTGGTCAACTTTCTCTTAGTGTGTGCTATAGTGTCTACTTTATAGATTATACTTCTGTTCTCTCCACCCATTTATCATACCTTAAATTTGTATCTCTAACATGACATTAGCAAGTGAGAACTTTTTTTTTCTTTTGTTTTCTTTCTTTCTTTCTTTTTTTTTTTTTTTTTTTTTTTTTTTAAAGAGACAGAGTCTTGCTCTGTTGCCCAGGCTGGGATGCAGTGATACAATCATAGCTTACTGCAGCCTCGAACTCCTAGGCTCAAGCAATCCTCCTGCCTCACCCTCCCAAAATGCTGGGATGAGCCGCTGCACCTGGCTCACAAGTGAGAATTTTTCAAACCACAAAAACTACATATTGTCCTGATATTTTAAAATATTATTTGTATTTTTCTGTAATAAATTTAAAAGTTATTCACTGTAAATCAAAAGAATAAAGAAGAAAATTAAATGGCTTGCAATCCTATCATTCAAAACTAATTACTCTTGACATTTTTATATGTATATATGTGTCCTTTTTTATATGCATGAATCAGTGTGTTTCCAGCCACAAATAACAGAAAAGTAGATCCAAGATGGCTTAAATCATAGGGGTTCATTATCTTACATACAAGAAGTTTGGCTCTTAGGATTAGTTAATCCCACTACACATTGATATCAGAGGTCTGGACTGGCTTCTCTGACATTTTTTGGCTTTCCCTTTTTGGATGCAAGTAACTACTGTAGCCACTATATCCTGTCATGACAATGTCCAAAGCAGGAAGAAAGATGGACTCTTCTTTTTGTACCTCTCCCTTTTTGTCCAGGAGAAAAATCCCAGAATACCTCCTTTCCCAAGTAGGCTTCCTTTTATGTCTTATTGGCCAGGTCTCAGTTATATGCTCACCCTGAAAGGATTAAGCCAACATAATTTATGCTCTGGGAAGGGACCCATTCTGAGCACTTCGCCACCCCAATCTGAACAAAAATTATAGTTCTTTTAACAAGGAAAAAAGGCTTTAAAGAGGCAACTAACGAGGTTTCTGTGAAATTATATCTGTATGCACTTAATAGTCATGTCTTTTAAATTGAATTCTTTTATTCTCCATTGGCCCAGATAGTCAAGAATTAATATGTTTGTTGAAATTAAGTGACTCAAAGATTCAGAGTGAGACCAGGTGTGGTGGCTCACGCCTGTAATCCTAGCACTTTGGGAGGCTGAGGTGGGAGGATTGCTTGAGGTCAGGAGTTCGAGACCAGCCTGAACAAGAGCGAGAGTCCATCTCTACAAAAATAGAAAAGTTAGCCAGGTGTGGTGCTGCACGGCTGTACTCCCAGTTACTTGGGAGGCTGAGGCAGGAGGATTGCTCAAGCCCAGGAGTTTGAGGTTGCCGTGAGCTATGATGATGCCACTGTACTTTAGCCAGGGTGACAGAGCAAGGCCCTGTCTCCAAAAAAAAAAAAAAGATGGGGGGTAGGGGAAGGGGGAAGTATATAAACAGGATTTTTTATTGGTAAATGATTTTAAAAATAAAAAAAGTAAAATAGTATTACAACTAGGATGTATGAATTTTTACAGTAGAACTTAAGACATCAGAGATTTATTTTTTATACTAATTGTTTGGTTTTTTGTTTGTTTTGCTTTTATGGTAGGTAGCTTTGGGCTAGGTATACAAACATTCCCCCAGGAATTAACTTTCCTTTGCTATTGAAGCTATTTGGTAGATGAGTTTGAGAAGGCTGACCCTAGAACTGTAGAATTCCCATCCCCAAAGACTCTTCTATGTCTAATATGAGATATAGATTTGTGACAGCCATTCTTCAAAAATATATTCCCCCTAAATCAAACAACCTGGAAGATTTACTTGGCAAAAAACTGGACCTACAATTTTGATGCCTCGCCACCAGGTGGTGGCAGAGTGTCAAAGTCATGTACATCCCTAATTTCTTGGGATAGCCATAATTTCAATTCGTTTGGGCTGTTTTGCCCCTCAAAAGCATATCAATATTTTATAAATTTTAATATTTTAATGTTCACAACATCCCTGGCTGCTCTATATATTTAGAAGTTTCATAAAAATAACCCAGTTAATTGGGTGCTATTTTTGTTTAAAGTATAGCTCTTGACTCAATCTCATGGTTCAAACTTCCAGGCCTGCATTTCATCAGATTCAGATATGGGGCCTTATTCAGATTCCCAAGTATTTATATTCATTCAAAACTATCGCTTTTCTACACTGTACCTCTTTTTGGAAAATAGCTTAACTTTAGATCAGATACAAAATAATCTTTGTTTTACATTTTGTTTATTTTTTTTAAAAACCGTATGTTCACAACTAATTGATCACAACCAGTTACAGATTCCTTTGTTCCTTCTCCACTCCCACTGCTTCACTTGACCAGCCTTAAAAAAAATAAATAAATAAAAAATAAAAACCGTATGTATTCACCTTTGGAGTAACCTCTAGCACTTCAATTTACCACAAATTTTAGTTTGGTTGGCTGCTCTCAATTCTTGAGTCTCCTTACCATCAGGATGTGTTGGGTTGTTTTCTTTACTCTTCTTGGGCTATCTAGGCCATGGAAGGGAAGGAGTTAGTTTGCCTTTTTAATTTTTCGAAATCCAAGTCCTCTTGAACCATTCTACTCTAAGAGGTAGAAGTAGAAAAAGAAGGAAGAACATTTTTCTCTTAAGAAGATAAAAGCCTTTATGGGCAGATACTCGATAATGACTGACTATTTCTCACACTGTTTTTCTTTGACTTTATAAATTTAATGGGCAGTTTATCATAACCTGATCTAAATAGAAATGTAAAGCTTTAAGTTAATTCTATTTAAGTTAAATAGAAATTTGAGCTTAAACTATTTAACTGATATTTCTTAGCAAATGTTTGTATTTCAGATTGATGGCTTCTAATGAAACTAAATTACTTAAAGGAATTGAATAACTTATTAGACCAAAACATTTTAAATAGTATTTAAGCAACATTTTCATTAGGAATTTCAGTAATATTAGTATTACAAGTCTGTACATCTTTATATTTAATTCTAAATCTCCTCTTGATTAAAAAAATTTACTTACTAAAGAAACAATTTTGTCATTCTAAGTGATTTTAGGGTTGCCCTTCCAAGTGGATTTTGGGTTTACCTTCTCAGATGGGTTTTGTTTTTCTTAACAGTGATTCCCTGTCTAGGATGTGTTCTTGCCTACCTCTCTGACAGGCACAATGACTCCTGTTTATTTTCTCCATAACAAGGACTCCATAAATCATAGGTATTGGTCACTGTGTCAGAATTAGGTTTGTCTTTGTACAGAACCCAAAACAACAGTGGCTTAAACACCTAAGAATTTAGTTCCCTCTTATATAAAATAAGTCTGGAGGTGGATTGTCTGGGTGAGGCTAGTCAGTAGGAACTTGAGCTCCCATTAGGTATTGTCTCATATCTAACATGAAGCTCCACCCATCATGCCCATATTAACAGGTAGCAGGAAGGAGGAAGGGAAGGGCAAAGGGAACGTCCATTTCCAACAACATCTGAGTCCATCTCATTGGACAAAACTTAGTCATGTGACTACACCTGATTTGAAGTAGGCAGAGAAATACTGGGTTTTTTGTTTTTGTTTTTTTAGGTAGGCCTTTTGTCTGGGATCCTGTTACTAAGAAAGAATGGATATTGATGGACAATTAGTAGCTCAGCTACTTAGCCCTCATCTCTGGATTTGTCATATTAGAACCCGTTTCTTATGCCTGAAGAGTCTTTAATCCTTATAAGTTTATATCTAACTTCCTTCACTGCATCAGTTGGATTTTTGCATGTCTTTGACTCTCAAAAAAGTTGAATGATTTCTAACTGGATTCTAAATAAGGTTTTGTCTGACTGTAGTCACAACTTCTAAGTTCATTGTCCTGACATTGTTAGGCTTCTGTTGGATCTTCCATATCTCTTAACTACTTTTTAATATTTTTTATCTCTTCCTAGAAGTTAAAGTTAGTTCATTTTAAAATCTGCCTGCTTTTTCCTTCTTGTATTTTTTTTTAGTTTCTACTTCTACTTTTATTACTTTAATCTTATTAAACTTATTTCGAATGTATCTAGTTGAGGGACTACTAATCTGTTGTTTGCTGTGAACAAACAACTGACAGTTGTGAACTGACTGCCTGACAGTTCGTTTCTTCACATTGTAATTCTTGATTATGATTTCATCTTCAGGTGTTATTTTTTCTGTATGTCTCAAGCATGCACTTATTAAGTGGCTTCACTTTCCTTTTATGTTACTTTCTTGGTGAGATTTTCAGACTTTTTCTGTATTCATTATTTAGGATTTCTGCAATACTTTTCTTGTTTCCAGGTTCTTAATGTGTTCTTCAGGATTGGATTGCTGGAAATTTGATCTTCTGGTTAAGTGGAATATTAATATGCTATATTTTTACTAGCTTCATAGAGTGTTTTCTTTTAATGAGTAGTGTCTTATAGCATAAGGAAAAATAACTTAATTCAAAGATACTCAACAAACATCCAGTGCTTATTACATGCAAAGCACTACCTTGAGTTATTCGTTACTCAACTATATTTAATGAAAAGATTTGAGTCAATAATACTGTAACTGTATATGTAATGGGTACCTCATAAATGCTTATTTAATGAAGGGCTTTCCTGTCCTGTATTACTAAAGTAATGCACCTTCTCTTATCCTTGGAGACTTATCTCTATATTCCAAAATAGAGGAATAAGAATGTTTTAAATTTGATGTCTCCCCAGATTTTTCACAGCTTTCATAGCTGGAAAGCACTGTATGAAAAAGATTATTGTTAAAACTTCATCCATTGTAACAGTTAAAATATGTACTGTGGTAATGGCAGAAAACCCAAGTTTACTTTGCTTAAATGGTAGAAGGGAGATTTATTTAATGGCTTGTTTATTTTTTAGAGACAGGGTCTCAGTCTGTCACCCAGGCTGGGGTGCAATGGCACAATCATAGCTCACTGCAGCCTCGAACTACTGGGCTCAAGTGATCCTCCGGCCTCAGCCTCCCAAAGTGGTGGGATTACAGGTGTGAGCCATCCTGCCTGACCTAATGGCTCATTTAAATGAAAAATTTTCAAAAGTAGAGCATGCTTCGGGCATCATTTAGTCAAAACTCCAACTCCATTTCTCTTTGTTTATCTTGATTTTGTGTTTTGCATGATGCCCATGTCCTCAGGTTGTCTTTCTTTCTGGTTACAAGATGGCTGCCGGCAGTAATTTGAGCTGTTTGCCTCCTTGTAGCTATATAGTGTAGAATCCGGAGGGCGAGGAGAATTGTTTCCCACAACCACTGAACAAAAGACTTTTGACTTTATTCTGATTCAGTAATACTTAAAATCAATCACTGTGGGAAAGAGCATTTCATACAGTGATAGACTTAGTCCTGGGGGCGTTGCCTATCCCTCAGAAGCACCAAAAACAGTATTAAACCCTAACAAGAAATAGGCAAGACATATGTGAAGAAAACTACAAAATTCTACTGAAGAACTGAGAGGTATTTGGAATAGGCAAAGTCATTGAGACAGAAAGTAGAATAGTGGTTACCAGGGGCTGCAGGAAAGGGGGAATGAGGAGCTGTTGTTTAATGGGTACAGAGTTTCTGTTTGGAATGATGAAAAGTTCTGGAAATGGTTAATGGTGATGGTTACACAACAGTTTGAATGTACTTAATGCCACTGAATTAAACACATTAAAATGCTAAGTTTTGTTATGTATATTTTTCACAATTAAAAAGACTAAAAAAGAAGTTAAAGGTTCATATCCTTTAATCCAGCAATTCTACTTCTAACCTTACGCATGAGCACATGGGGTGTTAAAGCATCGTAATAGTGAAGAACAGGATGTAAATAAAATAGCTATTAATAGAGAAATGGAATAATAAAGTAATAGTATGTAGGCATTAAAAAAAGAATGAACACTATGGATACCAAATGCTGACAAACGTGGAGCAAAGGAACTCTCCAGTCATTGCTCTTGGGACTGCAAAATCGTACAGCCACTTTGGCAGACAGGTTGGCAGTTTCTTACAAAACTAAACGTACTCCTACCGTGTCACCCAGCAATGTTCTCCTTGGGATTTACCCAAATGAGTTGAAAATGTACGTCTACACAAAACCTACACATGAATGTTTATAGCAGCTTTATTCATAATTGCCAAAACTTGGAAGCAACCAAGATGTTCTTCACTAGCTCAATGAATAAACAAACCGTGGTATATCCACATGATGGAATATTATTCAGCAATAAAAAGAAATGAGCTATCAAGCCATGAAATGACATGGGGAACCTTAAATGCATATTAGTAAGTGAAAGAAACTAATCTGAAAAGACCATGTACTGTATGATTCCAACTATATGACATTCTGGAAAAGACAAAACTATGCAGACAGCAAAAGGATCAGTAGTTGCCAGGGGGTAGCAAGGAGGGAGGGATGAATAGGTAGAGCATGGAGGATTTTTAGGCAGCAAAACTACTCTGTATGGTACTATAATTGTGGATACATTTGTCAAACCCGCAGAATGTACAACACCAAAAGTAAACCCTAATGTAAACTATGGACTTTGGATGATAATGATGTCAATGTAGGTTCATTTATTGTAACAAATATACCATCTAGTATGGGATTTTGATAGGGAGGGAGGCTGCATATATGGGAAATACACAGGGTCAGGGCTTATATAGGAAACCTCTATCCTTCAGTTTTGCTGTGAACCTAAAACTGCTCTAAAAAATAAAGGGTTTTTTTGTTTGTTTTTTTAAGAATAAGGTAGACCTACCTATAAATGCAGACATGGAAATTTCTCTGAAAATAGCAAGTTGCAAGACATTACATAAAGGATAATCATTTATGTAATAAGGATAAGGGATAAAAGGGTAAAAAAACATTCCTTTTGAAATGTTATCTCTATTGATCTATATCTGAATGTAAGGCAAGGAAATAGGACAAGAAGGATACACACTAGGCTTTACAGGGGTCATCTCTAGGGAAGGGATTGTGAGGATGGCACAGAAGTGGAAAGGCAAAAGGGGATTTTGCTTAAATACTCCTGCATTGTTTGCGCTTTTTTCTTTTTCTTTTTTTTTTTTTTGAGACAGGGTCTCACTCTGTTACCCACGCTGTTAGCTTACTGCAGCCTCGAACTCCTGGGCTCAAGTGATCTTCCTGCCTTGGCCTCCCACAACACTGGGATTACAGGCCTGTTTGAGTCTTTTAAAACAAGAATGTGCTCATATTTTAATCTTTTGAGAATGTATTCATGTATTACTTATAACAGGAAAGAACCTTAAAAATAGTTATATATATGCTCATTATATAGAAAACTTAAAAGTATGTTGCACAACACAGAGATAACCATTGCTTAAATTTTGCGCATTGTCTTGCAGTGGTGTGTGTTTGTTTGTTTTTGGTCATAGATTGGCTTTCAGCGTATTGCAATTTTGTTTCCAGCTTTTTAAAAACTCAGTTTTATTCTGCAAGAATTTTTCAGTGTCATTAAAAATTCTCTGAAAACATTTCCTTTGGCTGAATAATTATGACACATCCATACAATGAAGTGTTGACTTAACATTTCTCTGTTGTTGAGACAATACAATTACATTGCTCCCATCGTTATATATAGATATATCTTTTGGGTGTTCACTGTGTCCTTATGATCAATTAATTCCTAAATGGAATATCACCTTTATTAAAAGATTTAAATTTAAAATTTTAAAGTAAATGATGCTGGCTCTGTTTTTTTTTTCCCTCTTTTAAGCATATAGAGAAAACATAGAACTGATTTTTCCACAACATAGTACACATGAATTTTGATAAAGTGGCAGATTGAGCTAGTTGCTCTTGATATTATCTCTTCCTTATTCCCAGTTCCTTGGCAATCTTTCCCACTTATGAGAACCTCTATATTCATCCCTTAATGCTTTGAACTTTATTTCTAAAAAAAAAGCAAATCAGAATTCCAGTGCAGCCATCTTGAATCAATCTTTCTGTTTCTTCTGAATAGGCTATTCCTCTAGGCAGTGAATTAGCTCTTTGGAAAACATTGGCATTATGTTTCTCAACCCTGAGTGTCTGTATAGGTGGCCTGGAATGCATTTAAAGAGTAGTATTGTGTCAGATCTTCAAATCTAAAGATGAAATCCTATTTTTACTAATTATAAGTAGTTTTTATTGTTGCAGCTGCAGTTTTGTTCTGAGTACTGGGTTTTTAAAAATTATTATTTGCTTTAGTGAAATTCAGAAATGGACTTGTTATAGTATATAGTTGGTTCTGGTTTTACATTATAGAAATGTGCCAGAAGAGTTTGTTCTTTAAAGGAATCCTATGGTGAATACCTTTTTAAAATATAGGGTATCACCCCTTTTTCTATTTTTGTAAATGTGAACTTTTGTATTTCTTTTAAAGATAAATATTAAGATACTTTGTTTCTAGTTCAGGCTATAATATTTAGCAATTATTCATTTTTGCTTATGAACTAGATATTTTCTCATATATTAATAGCCTGTGTATTTTAGTTGGGTTTGTTACTACAAGGAAACAGGTTTTTGTTTAGACCAGTGGTTCTCAAAAGTGTGGTACCCCCCAAACAGCAGTATCAACATCACCTGGGAACATGTTAGAAATGCAAATTCCTGGGCCCCACCCCAGAACTGCTATTCAGAGGAATGTGAGGCCCAGCAACATGTGTTTTAACAAGCCCTTTGGGTTATCCTGATACATGCTAAAGTTTGAGAACTACTGGTTCAGATAATATGTATACAGTGGCTAAAAACCTTGGCTTTTATCACTTGAGGCCTGGGTTTGGTTTAATTCCAAGGTACATGTTGGGAACTATAGCAACAGTGCTTCTAATAGTTGTGTAGATGAAAAACTGATAGCCAGGGCAGCCTCACAGGAGTTGCTTTCATCGTTTCCAGTGGTTGAGATTTTAAGAACTAAGCACTGAGCCAAGAATCCATCACTATTGAGTTGAACCAAATTGCTTCAGTAGTTAGGATAATTAGCAGAAGCTTTTCCTTTGATGACATCATTTATATTGTGCCTCTCTCCATTACCAAGATACTTAAAATGACAAATCATGAATTTAGTGCTCCACATTTAAAATATGTAAGATTATTTTCGGAATTAAGGATTTGTGAATGAGCTCCCTTTCAAATGCCTTTAAGTTGTAAATAATTACAAACAGACATACAGTACCTGAAAGACACTGCGTTAACATAATTAAGGATATACATCCTTTAATTATTGGCTTATATAATTATTAACTTTTTGGGTAATAGCTACCTATCTGGTTATTTTTGAGACATTTTTAATGGAAAAATGTTAACTTTAATATATGTGTGTATGTTTTTTAATTGGGAAAATCCTCTGCTCCTGAATTTGAATGTTATATACATTTTTAAATTATTTCAGGTGGGCCCTTCAGGGTGGAATATTAACTTTTTAAACATGTTTTTATATTATAAATGGGAGACCTTGTTATAAAGAACTAGATCTCCTTGCTAAATTTAGGGTCTTAAAGTTTATTTTGGCTCTTAAATCTACAGCAGGTTTTTTTTTTTTTTAACTTAGGAAGATAATTACTCTCAAGAGGTGTAAGTGGTTTTTTGATGTCTGTTCAACATTACCAGCAGATCTAGTTCATGCTATGGATTAGAATCAGTGACTAGAGAACTATTAAAGGAAAGCTTACAATGTTCCCATTATGCATATTGAGAAGTGAAGATTTCCCAAAGCCGGGATAGAGCTGCCAACGTTTTGAAGATAGTATTTCTGAATTTTAAGCAAAAAAGGGTATCTAAATATTATTCACTCTCTACATATAACTAGATCATATTGTGAACAGTTTTTTTATGATCAGCCAACAAAAATTCATCCAATTATTAATTATTTTCTAAATGTTTACAACTCGAGTGAGGAAGGAGTGGAGTATATTTTAAGAAAGCCCTTGCTCAGTCAATTAAGTCTGACATTTCTCACTAGTTTGTAGCAAAAGATGTGTTAGAGAATTTAGTAATGGGAATTTCCTGTGATTGTTTATTTAGTCATGGACCCAGGTGAGATTAATAAAATGGAGACTGGGAAGCAATACTCTGAAATTAACCAGTTCTTTTTGGTGTGGGCCTAGCCGCCTGTTAATGAATATTCCATATCTCCAGTCCCTCTATGCTGGTATTATTTAATCCATTTCCACATATAACTTATCTAGTTTCTAAGAGAAGTAAAATGTTTAAACTGATCACTTTAAAAATATTTAAAACATACCTAAAATCAGCAATAGGCAACAGATTTTTTTCTTCTCTGAGAACGTAGTATATAAAGTATGTAATTCCTCATAAAGTACTTTATTTAAGAATAATAAGCAATGCATTCATTATTGACAGTAAAGAGGTCAAAAATACTACAAGTCTACAAGAAATAATCTAGGGTATTTTGAAAAGGCTTTAGTCAGAAGTGAAGTGAAATTGGAAGAGAGAATTTATATAAAACAGATTTTTTTGAATTTTCAAATTCAATTTCTAATGAAATAATAGACCTCAAGTTATTTGGGGTAGAGTGGGGAACCTGCTAAATGAAGGCTATGTAGAAAAGATTAAAGGCATGTTATTCATTTTTCTGCATGGAATAAGAAGAAAATATTTTTTAAACTTTGTTTTGTCAGTCTACCCTAATGATTTATGGTCCTTGGTTTTCTTCAAATTAGAGAAGTTAGTTCCCAGTGTAGTCTTTGACTTTTTTGTGACATTGACCTAGGCCAAAAACAAGTTTCATTTTGTCTTCATAAACTACATGTCAAGACAGTTTATCTTTAGCAAGCCATTTTATTTGTTTTCGATTCTCTAGTTGTCTGAGGGAAGCCAAAAGCACACAAACCTGCAGAAAAGCATTGAAAAAGCTAAAATTGGTCGACATGAGACGGTAAGTTTGTAGACTCTTTAACAATGGCAATTCTAAATAGAAGAGTAAGGACACAGAGCTTCCTATGAAGAGGGTGCCATTCATACCAAAAGAAAAGAGGATCCCAGCAAAGGATGTGAACGTTTGACCTGGTAGGAGTCACTAATTTTGAAGCTAGATTTATTGTTGTTGTTGTTGTTATTATTATTATTATTGCATATAGCAGCAATAGCATAGATGCATAAACCCTGGAGCCAGACCGCCTGGGCTTAAAAGTCTCCTAAATTCTGTTTTCAGTTTCCTCAGTTGTAAAATGAGGAATAATAAAATTTACTTTATGGTGTTACTGTGTGGATTAAACTAGTTAATATTTGCAAAGCACTTAGAAGAAGACCTGGTACATGGTAAGCCCTATATAAATGTTTACGTAAATTTTTGAGTCCATTTTTTTTTTTTAATTTTGGCACAGAACAAACTGAAAACTATCAACATAGTATCCTTGTGGCCTTGTAATATCTTTAAATTATTTAAGTAAATATTGACTCATTTTATTTTAAAAAGTATAATGTTTCTAAAGTATTAGGTTTGACATTTAAAAAATCACATCACTTTCTAGTTTAATCATTATCTCAACTGTGGATTTATGACTTTAAAAAATGTTGAAGATCAACATAAACCAGTAAGCATTCCATTTAGGTCTCTGTTTGTATCACTTGATTGTTAAAGAAAGTGACTCGAAAACTTGTCAAATTGTAGAAAGGAATACATCAGAGGTTTATGGTGGCTTTATGCTTTTAAGGTAATTAAACATATATTTTTTCATGTGAATAGTCAGCACAGTCACAGATAGGAATTGGAGAATGGTAATTTCTGAAGAATATTCAAGGAAAGGTAAATTCTGGGCATAACATGAAGCTGTTAAATTTCTTCTTCAGTTGACAGTGGTAATTACCACTTCTTTACTTGATCCTCTCTTTTCTTTAACACTGGCAATAACTTGTAGAAGCACTTTCAATTAATGGTGACAAATGCATGCCCAGAAGTTGTCAGCTAGTCCACTCACTGGTACTCAGTTCCCTGGAACCAGTGCAACTAGGGAGAAAAAAATCTACCAGCAAACCTAGTTGGTGCCCACAGATGCCAGAAAAGTGTAGTAGTTCAGAAAGGCTCCTGAGAAAGATGAGGTCTTGTGCTCATCCTGAGCTTACAAGCCAGGACTTTGCAGAAATACCTAGCTCCCCTATCACCTAGATACTATTCATCATGATCATGGTGATGCTGATGATGATGATGAAGAAACAGAAATAGCTAACATGTATATTCTGCTTGCAATGAACCAGGCAAGTTCTGTTCTAAATGTATTTGAATCCTACCAACAATCAAGGAGGTAGATACTATCTCCATTTTACATTTGAGGAACTGGAGGCACAAAGAGGTTAAATAATTTGACAAAGATCCCAGTGCTAGTAACTATGTAAGATAGCTTCAATTCACGGTGTCTGGAGAGCTAATCATTGTATTCACACAGATGTCCACCACTTTGCTTCTCCTGTCTTCATTAGCTTTTTCTCCTTTTGATTTCCTTTTTAGAGATGGGGGTTGCACTATATTGCCTAGGCTTTCCTCGAAATCCTGGGCTCAAGTGGTCCTCCTGCCTCAGCCTCCCAAGTAGCTGGAACTACAGGCACGCACTACCATGCCCAGCTTCAGTTTTCCTTTTGAAGCATGTATAATTTGAGTGTAGATGGCAAATAATGACCATCTTGTTCTAGTTATTTTTAAATTTCTCCTGAGCTGTATTAATAGGGTGTACACTAACCATATAAAGCTATTTACATTAAAATTAAAACTATTATACAATTAAATTCAGTTTCTCAGTCACAACAGCTGCATTTCTTGTACTCTACAGCCACATGTGGCCTGTGGCTCTTGCGGTGGAGAGTGCAGATGTAGAACATTTGTACCATTGCAGGGTTCTGTTGGACTGTGCTGCTTCAGAGCAGGCTGCTCTGTATATGCATTCTCTTCTACAAATGCTAGCAAAGTTTAGAACAAAAAGAAACAGCTAAATGCAAAAGCTGAAAAATGCAAATACGAAAATACAAGGTAGCAAGGAACCTTAGAGAAGTCCTGTTTAGACAGCTTGAACTTGGTTTTGCCTCAGATTTATCCTATAATTCTGTACCACATCTTTGCCAGGACTTATTTTTCACGTTTCACAAATATGGATTGAATACCTGCAGCACTATGACTTCTACCTGTTAATGAGAGAACTACAGCTAGGAATTTCAAATGCTGTTTATTTGATCATATTGTATTTAAAAGCTTTATTCTGGTTTACCTATAAAAGAAAGTGGTGGGAGGCCTCAAGGTACAATTCTGTTATTTCTGGTATCTTTTAATATTTATAAAGGTTAATCATCCTTTAAAGTTGACAAATTGTTTAGAGCACTCTTAAGGATAATTGTGTAATGATTGATGTTGCCCTAAAATATTACTTGCATACATAATCTTGTGAAACTACCCAAAAAGTAGTATCATTTTTTTCCCTAGCATATGATGACATGGTCATTTTAGAGTCCATTCAGGCATAACAAGAACCTCTTATTTATGAGCATCCCATTCTCATTCTACATAATAATTTCCATTTAATTATTCAATATATATAAGAGATGCTTGAGATTTCAGAGAAAGATGAGAATTTTGCTTGTTCTTACACTGTGAATATATGTGTGTATGTATTTAATAATGTTGAAAGCCTAATGCATATCATTTATGAGAAATAAAGCGAAAGTGTTTATAAAATGTATTACCTTATAACATATGGGATTTTGTTTGTCTTAATTGTACGTAAAACTGTTGTGAATGCAGGAAGAGCGAACTATGCTAGCAAAAGAACTTTCTTCACTTCGGGACCAAAGGGAACAGCTAAAGGCAGAAGTAGAAAAATACAAAGAATGTGACCCACAAGTTGTAGAAGAAATACGTAAGTTTGTACCACAACTTTAGGGTCTTCAACTTTGGTAATGAAAAAGACTTTATACTGCTAGTTGCCTGGTAACCATTCTCTATGTATATGAGAAAGTAACGCCACTTAAAATAGTATTCTGCTCTGAGTGCTCTGACTTTGTATTTGTAACATAATAGGAAAATATTGCCTTAATATTTCCATTAAGAAGTCTTAATGTCGAAGCATTGAACAGTGACAACTTTAAAATTACAAGCATTTCGAAAGTAAGGAAGATGGATGGGGTAGAAGGATAAAGACATAAAATATAAGCTTAGGAAACTGAGGAGTCAGAAAAGGAGCTAATTTAGCCTTAAGAACCTTGATTCTATAAAGAAATCCACCATTATCTCCTGGGAAAAATGATACCATAGATAGAAGAGTTTGCAAGTTGCACAAAATCAGTCTGTGTGTTGAATTGCCTTTTAAATGATTTTTTTGCCCTACTTTTAAACCAGAGTCCCCAAAAATTTATTTTGAATAATTTGTGTATATTTATATAAAGATAGAAATGTAAATATTTGAGGAGATAAAAGAGTATATTATAAAGACACAACATTTAATTGCTTTGGAAAATAGCTTTCTTCATATTTTTCTGTCTCAGCCTGTATTTTATTTGGGGAGCTTTACCAAGTGAAACTTTTGGAAAAACTGATAATATTGTATGTGATGGAAGGCTTTGAGAGGAATTGAAAATATTTGGTACTTTAAAATTAACCTGAGAATAGTTTGATTGCAATTAAGCTCTCCTAGTCCTTGGTGGTATTCTTTACAATAAAAAATATTTTAAGCAGTTCAGTTAGTGTAAATCTAAAGTTGAACTTAAGTTTAGAAATGCATCCCTGCTTTGCACAACTCCAGGAGGCATTTTTCACATATATGCAGTACATAACCTAGATGATGATATGTGGTGGCCCTAGGTCAGCTGATTACCCAGGGTGATTTTCAAAGAGAGGTAGAGGGAGAAGAACCCCCTGAGACAGTCTTTCTCTATAAAGTAAGTATCTGGGGAGACATGTTAGCTCTTTCATGCTGTTCACAGGTTCATTTATTATCATCCTGTAGAAGTGCTAACCATATCTACTGCTACAATGTTAATCATTTTAATCTGTTGGAAAGTTTTAACTAATATCATATGACCTTTAATGAACACAAGCAGGAGACCCTTAATGAACAGCAGCAGGAGACAGGGTAGGAGGTTACTACTAGAAGGTAAGCCTGCTCATAATTCATCTTCAAATGGAAGCACAGACTGCTTGTTCAAGAGAATATCAAACATTGCATACCTTGTCTAGAGCAGCTTCAAGGAAAATTTCAAGGACAATTTTCTTATCCAGGTTTAATAATTTTAGGTGATTTATTTTCAGGATCAGCATGGCTGTGCCTTATAGCAGTTCCTGAAAAATCTGAGTTTTCACAGTAACCGAATCTGATCCTTCATTTATTGTTACTCGCCTTCCTTCCTGATTTCAGTTTTGTGTAATTCTTGTACTCTTTCCTTGAAGTACCACCTCTTTGCTTACCTGTTTCTTCATTCTCTTTTATGTCTAGGACCTACAACTCTTAGCCATACCCAATAAGGCTTAAGCTTTTCCACTCCCTGGTCCCCATTGTACTGCCACAGCTGTTTCTTTGGGCAGGTGACTCTGACTAACAACACCTTCAGTTGTGACTTGCCAAACCTCTTCATAGTTTTGATAACTTTTATCCATGCAGAAATGACTAAAACTCTTATTTAGGCTTACTAAACTACTCTGACCTACCGATGGTGATCCTAAGCCAGTGGATCACACTGAGGTTCAGGAAGTCAGCATGGAGAAAGAATTGTGCCAGACTGTTTCAGGAAGTAGGAAAACTTTTATTCCAGGTATGTAATCTTAAAATATTGCCATTCCTTATATATCTGAATCAAGCAACAATTTTGGCAAGTTCATCATCTCTTAGAAAGGTAATAAAACTTGAAGACGTTTCAGGGCCAGGCATGGTGGCTCACACCTGTAATCCTAGCACTTTGGGAGACCAAGACGGGAGGATTGCTTGAGGCCAGAAGTTTGAGACCAGACTGGGCAATATCGACACTACGTCTCCACAAAAAAAAAATTTTAAAAATTGGCCAGATGTGGTGGCATGTGCCTATAGTCCCAACTACTTGGCTGAGGCAGAAGGATCACTTGAGCCTGGGAGTTGGAGGCTGCAGTGAGCTATGACAGTGCCACTGCACTCTAGCCCAGGTAACAGAATGAGACCCTGTCTCAAAAAAAAAAAAAGTTTCAGGGTATACAAAGGATGATGAACTTTCTGGAGAGTGGAATAACACAGTTGAGGAGAAAGTTACAACTGAAATTTTATACTGGTTGCCTGCATTCTGCTGTCCATCTTAACCCTTGAATTAAAAAGTTTGGTAATTTATTTCCCAACTCAGTTCTCTATCCCTGTTGATTTCCTGAACCTCAACTCAAGGAAAATGTGCCATTGTGAATGAGTATTATGCAGAATATGAAGTCCAACTGAGTAAGAAGAAAAATAAAGTTTCCTGGTTTCAGGGAGTTAAGAGACTATCATTGTTCATCTATATCAGACCTAGATTATCTTTTAATAGTTATTTATGCAGCCACATAAAGATGTGGCTATATTTGGATCCTGGAGAATTTGTAATGGTGAATCTATTAGATACATTAATTTTTGACTTGGGAATGAGAGGGTAAAAGTCCTGGCTTTGTGCAATTTTTTTTACTCCATTGAAGAATATTATCTGTTTTTATGGAGTACTTTAATTATAGAAACCTTAACATTTTATAGACAGTAGGTATATAGAATAATTACATTATTCCATAAATGGATTTTAGATTTGAGAGTAAGATATCTTTTTCTATGGAAAGCCACTAAACTACAGTCATAAGGAAAAAAACTATCAAAGTGTCTGTATACCAGTAAAAAGAATTTTTAGACTAACTCTCAATTCATACTTTTATCTAGAAATGTCTAGTTCCTTTGCTTTTAAGATTCAGAACAGCAAACATAAAACTTTATTCAAATGCAGCAAAGATATAGTAACAGGGACTGGATTTATCCTCCCACCTGAAACAACAAAAACAAACAAAATATATGAAACAGTGGTTTTCAAAATATTTGATATCAGGGAACAAAGGACAATGATTCTTAGAGAAAGGAAACAGATGAAGTGAACCTTACTAGTGCTGCAGCTTATTTTGTTGAGAGAGTTTCCTAGCCTCAGCATAGTAAAGGAGAACCCAGGCAGAGTCCTGCAGTTCCCTGAGTTGAGATGGAACTGAGAGGAAGACCAACACAACTAGAGTTCACAGGGACACGTACTGGAGAGGAGGGAATTGTACAGAAAGAGAACTCTGGGTATATGCAGAGGGTCCTCGTAAAATATTCAGCACAGGCATAAAATGTATAATTCACAGGGCATTGGATAGAGTACTCAGGAAGGTCTTTTCTCAGTAGAGGGAGTAGTTAGCCCTAGACTGAGCTCTGTCTTGGACCTGCCTAACAAATCATAAGACCAAAACTTGAAAGCATCAAACTATTGCCAAATAACTTAAATACATCCCAGAACAAAGCTGAAGAATATTTATAAGAATAAAAAAATATTTAGCAACTGACAAAATAAAATTTGTTAAGTTTGGCATACAAGCAAATATTACCAAGCATTCAAAGAAGTAGGAAAACATAATCTATAACAAGCACGATAATCATTCAGTAAAAACTGCCCCAGAAATTAGAATCAGCAGATAAGAACATTAAAACAATTATTATTAAAACTGTATTCCTTGTGTTCAAAAAGTTAAGTAGAAACATGGAAGATACAAAGAGGACCCAAGTGGAACTTTTCAACATGAAAACTACAATGTCTGACATGAAAAATACACTAGGTTGGATTAATAGCAGATTAATTTTGCAGAAGAAAGGATTAGCGTATTTGAAGACAGCAATAGTAACTGTCCAAAATGAAACAAAGAGAAAAAAAGAATTTTAAAAAATATGAAAATGGCATCCATGAGCTGTAGGATAACTTCAAGCAACCTAATATATGTGTAGAGTCCAAAAGGAGTGTGTTTGGGGGGAGGGGAAGTTGCTGGACCAGAAAAATATATGAAGAAATAAAAGCTAAGGTTTTTCAAATTTGATGAAAACTATAAACCCACAAATATAAGCAATTTAAATATTTAAGTAATAGATGCCAATGATCTCCTAATCACAAAATTGAAAGAATTTTTTTAGACTTTAACCTCTACTCCCCCCAAATCTCCTTTTTAATAAAAGTATTGTTTTTAAAATGTGCTTTTTGATGATGAAGGGTTTCATAGGATTTCAGCTATCATGTTCGTGCAGAACAGATTATACTGGATTAAAGGATTATGGGTTTCACAAATTGATTTTAATAGGATTTCATTCTTAATAGCATGGCAATAGCACCTATATTATAACACTCAAGCTTATCTCTAAGTCTGTCATGGTTTATTTGGAACATAATTTTCTGATAATAGCCATAACCATTTGTTCACATAGGCATGGCTATGTATTATCTCTTATTTCTTAATAATGTCTATAAGAAATAATTTATGTTTCATCATGACAGTTGAATTATTGATATCATTAAGCAAGTATTAAGATTAATTGCTAATTTCTAAGAAATGAGAAGTAAAAGCAATAATTCACTTAAAAAATAAATTTTAATTTTAGCTATGCTGACCATTATTCAAATGAGACCAGATAAAACAAGTAGTAGAAATTAAATTCCCACAAAAATACTTGAAAGTAAGTGATATTAGGAGTTGTTAAGAAATTTTCTTAGAAATAAATGCCAGGATGACAGTGAAACAGTAGAGTAAGGACTTCTGAAAACTCCCCTGACATAAAAACTCACAAAAATTGTTACAATCAACTTTTTCAGAACTCTGGAAATGAACTAAAGGTTTTCAGGAGCCTATTTAAGAAAAATAGCTAACCCTTAGTAAGAATAATGAGCTTTGTGGTGTTTCAACTTGCCTTATTCTCATCCCCACTCTCCAGCTGAGCAGTAACCTTGAAAGATAACAGCCCTGCATTCCTGTTGTCAGAGGGAGCAGAATGCAGCTGGAGCTCATTAAGAACCTCAATCCCAAAGAGTCTTTATTTACATGTCTGGTGGTTCCCTGAAAGACAACAATAGAAAGGATTGTCTTTATTTGACCTGGCTTGGAATTGCCCAGTGTTATAATTTTCTCCCTGGGGAGTGTTTTTCTAAAGCAATTACAAGCAAGAGTTTTAACTTCACAGCTGTCTTAGGTGATGAATAACAGTTGAGGCAAACAGTAGACTAATCAAAAAGTTTAAAAGGAGAAACTGAAGTAGAGGTCCATGGGTTCTTTGAAAAGTGACATATTCTTGAAAATCTATAAGACTACATGCATGTGTAGGGCTATTCACATTCTCAGTACAGACCTGAGAAGGTCCTAAGCTTCCACCTCTAGCTGATCTTGATGCTCTATGCAAGCAAGAAGTGAAGACTAAGGCAGACTTGTAAACTGCCTAGTGAATTTTGAAGGTGTGCGCATGCGCGCGCGCGCACACACACATACACACACACACAGAGAGCCCCTTAGCACAGACTTGGCTGAGCTCTTTGGCAAAGAGATCCTCTTCACAAAGAGATTTAGTCCAGGTGTTTAAGGAAATCTTCAATCAATAGCCGATCATTAAGCTGAGTAGAGACTTCAGTGGCCACACACAACAAAGAACACAGACTTTACAGAATTAGTTCAGAAAAATTAACAAAGGCTAACAAATACAACAAGCAAAACCCTGGGGAGGGGGAAGAATCTGATTTCCAGAGTTGCTGTATTATACTATTTTAACTGTCCACTTTTGCCACAAAAAATTGCAAGACTCCATCCTCCCTGGGATGTGAATCATCTCTTTGTCCAGCATATCCATGCTGTAAACACTATCTGCGTGTTAGTCACTTAGTATCTATCTGGGTTATTGGATCAACTGTTGCAGTATCTCAGTGCTTGTATTCAAGTAATTCTGATTTTACTTAATAATGGCAAAGAAACAAAGACTCGCACACTGGAATAAAAAAGATCATTAGAAATTGTTTCTGAGGAAGCCCACCTGTTGGACTCACTAGACAAAGACTTTAAGTCAGCTATATTAAATATGTTCAAAGAGCAAAAGGAAACATGTCTAAAGAACTAAAAGAATGTCTAAGAATATTACCTCACCAAATAGAAAATATCAATAAAGAGATAGAGATTATTAAAAAGGAACCAAATAGAAATCCTGGAATTGAAAACTACAGTAACCAAAGTGAAAAATTCACCAGAGGGGTTAACAGCAGATTTGAATGGGCAGAAGAAAGAATCAATAAACTTGAAGATAGTTCAATTGAAATTTTCCAATCTGAGGAACACAAAAAAATAATGAAGAAACATTAACAAAGACTCAGAGACCGTGGGACACCATCAAGAGTGCCAACATACACATAATGGAAATCCCAAGAGAGGAGAAAGGGGCAGAAAGAATATTTGAAGAAACAGTAGCTGAAAGTTTCCCACATTTGATGAGAAACATTAATCTACACATCCAAAAAGTCCAGCCAACTCCAAGTAGGTCAAACTCAGAGATCTACACATAGACATATTATAATCAAATTGTCTAAAGATGAAGAGAATCTTGAAAGCAACAGGAAACAGCTCATCACAAACAAGGATCTTTATTTTGAATTAACAGCTTGTTTCTTATTAGAAACCATGGAGGCCAAAGGCACTGAGATGACATATTCAAAGTGCTGAAAGAAGAAACCTGTCAACCAAAAATTCTATGTTCAGAAAGAGTTTCCTTCAAAAAGGAAGAGCAAAGTAAGATATTCTCAGGTAAACAACAACTAAGAGTTTTTCACTAGCAGACCTGCTCTACAAAAAATAGTTAAGGGAGTTAGTTCTTCAGGCTGAAGTGAAAGGACACTGGACCATAACTTGATTGACAGGAAGAAAATAAATCACACTGATAAAGGTCACTACATAGGTAAATATAGATGACAGTGTACATGTATTTTTGTTTGTATCTCCTTTTCTCATATCTAATTTAAAAGACAGCTGCATAAAGCAATAATAATAAATCTATGTTGATGGGTACACAGTGTATAAAATGTAGTTTGTGACAATAACAGCATAAAATGGAGGATGGGGGAATGGAGCTAGACAGGAGCACTTTTGTATACTATTAAAATTAAGTTGGTATTAATCTGAAGTATATTGTTATAAATGAGGATGTTAGTGGTAATCTCTGGGGCAATCACTAAGAAAATAACCCAAAAATATTTAGTAAAAGAAACAGCAGGGGAATTAATGGTATAGTAAAAAATATCCATATAACACAAAAGAAGGCAGTTGTGGAGGAATTGAGGTTAAAGAAAAAGATAGACATATAGAAAACAAATAGCAAAATGGCAGGTGTAAATACTATCTTATCAGTAATTACACTAAATGAAAATGTATTAAACTCTGCAATTAAAAGGTAGGGATTGGCAGAATAGAAGAAAACACATAAAGCAACTATATGTAGTAGTCCACCCTTATCTGTGGTTATGCTTTCTATGGTTTCAGTTACCTATGGTCAACCACAACCAGAAAATATTAAATGGAAAAATCTAGAAATAAATAGTTCATAAGTTTTAGATTGCACACCATTCTCTCTGCTCCATCCTCCCTGGGATGTGAACCATCCCTTTGTCCAGCATGTCCATGCTGTAAACACTACCAGCCAGTTAGTTACTAGTAGCTATCTGGGTTATCAGATCTACTGTCACAGTATTCAACTTGTGTTCAACTAACTCTGATTTTACTTAATAATGGCCCCAGTGCACAAGAGTAGTGGTGCTGGCAATTCGGATATACCAAAGAAACTGTAAAGTATTTTCTTTAAGTGAAGAGTTGAAAGTTCTTGACTTAAGAAGGAAAGAAAAAAAATCATGTGCTGAGGTTGCTGAGATCTACAGTAAGAATGAATGTTCTATCTGTGAAATTATGAACAGTATATTGTTTGATTTTATTAGTTATTGTTGTTCATCTCTTATGGTGCATAGTTTATAAATTAAACTTTACCGTAGGTATATATGTATAGGAAGAAAACAGTATATTATGTATGTATAGGAAAGAACAGTGTATTTAAGGTTCTGTTACTATCCTTGGTTTCAGGCAACCACTGGGAATCTTAGAACATATCCCCCACTGATAAGGAGGGACTGCTGTACAGTCTACAGGAGACTCATATTAGATTCAAAGACAAATGTTGAAAGTAAAAGGCTGGAAAAATATATACCATGCAAACAGTAACCCAAAGGGAGCTGGAGCAGCTAAACTAATACCAGACAAAATAGACTTTAATACAAAAATTGTTACTAGAGACAAAGAAGTACAGTTTATAATTATAATGATAAAAGAATCAACCTTTTAAGAAGATATAACAATTGTACACATATGCATTTAACAAAAGAGCACTAAAGTACATGAAGCAAAAACTGAAAGAATAAAAGGGATAGACAATTCAACAATAGTAGTTGAAAACTTTAGTACCCCACTTTGAGTGAAAAGTCAATGAGACCAAACATAAGGAAGGACATAGACGACAACACTATAAACCAACTAAACCTAAAAGACATCTATGGGACACTCCACCCAGCAGCAGAATACACATGTAATAAATTTAGAGGGGCTAAAGTAATACAAAGTATTTCTTCTGATAACAATTAAATGAGATAAATAATAGAAGGAAATTTGGGAAATTGACAAATATGTGGAAATTAACACACTTCTAAATGAGCATGGGTTAATGAAAATCACAAGGGAAATTAGAAAATACTATGAGATGAATGAAAATGAAAACATACAAAAACTAAGGGAATGCAATAAAAGCAGTGATCAATGGGAAATTTATTAACATATAACACCTGTGTCCAAAAAAGAGAGATTTCTACATTCTGAGAAATGTGTCTAAAAAAAGAGGGAGACATTTCAAATCAATAACCTAGTTTTCCACCTGAATAAAATCCAAAAAGAAAAGCAGACTAAACCTGAAGCAAGCAGAAGGAAGGAAATAATAAAGAGTAGAACAGAAATAAGTGAAATAGAGAAACAAAAACCAAGAGAAAATCAAACAAAACCAAAAGTTGTTTCTTAAAGCAGGTGACAAAATTGACAAGCCTTTAGCTAGACTGAATAAGAAAAAAAGAAGTCTTAAGTTACTAAAATCAGGAATGAGAGAGGGAACATTACTACCTACCTTAGAAAAAATAAAATGGATGATAAGGGAATGCTATGAACTTGTGTGTCAACAAATTTGATAACCTAGATGAACAAATTCCTAGAAAGATACAAACTACCTTGGGCATGGTAGCCCATGCCTATAATCCCAGCAACTCAGGAAGCTGAGGCAGGAGGATCACTTGAGACCAGGAGTTAGAGACTAGCCTGGGCAACATAGCAAGACCCCATCTCTTAAGAAAAAAAAAGGATAAACTACCAAAACTGCTGAAGTCTAGACAATCTGACTAGACCTATAACATATTAATAGATTAAATTAGTAATCAAAAGATTTCTCAGAATGAAAAGCCCAGTCTTCACTGGTGAAATTCTATCAGACATTTCAAGAATTAACTCTTCAAAAAAAATAAATAAATAGAAAAGGAAAGAAGAATTTCTAACTTATTTGAGGTCAGCATTACCTTGATACTAAAACCAGATGAAAACATTATTAAAAAAAATTAAACTATTGCTTATGAATATATACATGCAAGAAATCTTGAGAAATACTAGGAAACTGAATCCAGCAGTATATAAAAAGGATTATACACCCTGATGAAGTGAGATTTATCCCAGGGATGCAAAGTAGGTTCAACATACCAAAAAATCAATCAATGTAATACAGCATATTTATACAATAAAGTTGGGGGGAAAACCACATGCTTGTCTCAGTAAACAAAGAACAAGTATTTGATAAAATCCAACACCCTTTCATGATTAAAAACATTCAACAAGGAATAGAAGTGAACTTCCTCAACCTGATAAAAGGGCATCTACAAAAAATCCACACCTAATATACTGAATGGCGAAAGGCTGAAAGCTTTCCCCGAGGATGTCTTCCAGACATTGTACTGGAAGTTCTAGCTAGGGCAGTTAGGTGAGAAAAAGAAATAAAAAGGCATCCATTTTGAAAAGGAGGAAGTAAAACTATCTCTATTTGCAGATGACATGATTATTTTATATACATAGGTAGAAAGCCCTAAACAATCCACCAAAAAAACCCCCAAAACAACACTATTACAACTAATAAATGAGGTCAGCAAGGTTGCAGAATACACGACCAATATTAAAAAATCATTTGTATTTCTGTACATTAACAGTGAACAATCTAAAATGAAATTAAGAAAAAAGTTCCATTTTTTTCCACAGTAGCATCAAATGAATAAAATACCTAGGAATAAGATTGATCAAAGAAGTGCAAGATTTGTACTGAAAACCATGAGATGTTTTTGAAAGAAAGTAAAAAATAAATAGATATCTCATGTTCGTGGGTTGAAAGACTCAACATTAAGATGAAAGTACTCCCCAAACTGATCTACAGATTCAATGCAAAACTTATCAAAGTTCCAACTGCTTTATTGTAGAAATTGATAAGCTGATCCTAAAATTTGTATGGAAATGCAAGAGACCCAGAATAGCCAAAATAATCTTGAAAAAGAAGAACAAAGATGATAGACTCAAATTTCCCTACTTCAAAACTTACTACAAAGCAACAGTAATCAAGATAGTGTGGGACTGGTGTGAGGATAGACATAGACTAATGGAGTCCAGAATTGAGAAGTCCAGAAATACACCCAGTTGATTTTCAACAAGGGTGCCAATATATTCAATCAGGAAACAAATAGTGTTTTCAACTAATGGTGTTGGGCACAACTAAATATCCACATGAAAATGAATTCATCTGAACCCCCACCTTACACCATAAATAAAAATTAACTCAAATGGATCAAAACCTAAATGTAAGAGATAAAACTGTAAAATTCTTAGAAGAAAACATAGGTGTGTATTTCTTTGTCCTTGAATTAGGCGTCAGTGTCTTCGATATGACACCAAAAGCATAAACAACCAAAGAAGAAGTAGATAAATTGGACGTTGTCAGAATTTAAAACTTTTATATACTATCAAGAAAGTGAAAAGAAAACTAACAGAATAGGAGAAAATATTTGCAAATCCTATATCTGACAAGCGTCTAGTATCCAAAATGTATGATAAAGAACTCTTATAATTCAACAATAAAAAGACAACCCAATTTAAAAATGGCCAAAGGATTTGAATAAACATTTTTCCAAGGAAAACATACAAATGGCCGATATATAAGCACATGAAAAGATGGTCAACATCACTAGTCATTAGGGAAATGTAAATCAAAACCATAATGAGATGCCACTTCACTAGCATTAAGATGGCTGTAACTTTAAAAAATGGAAAATAAGTGTTGATGAGGATGTGTGGAGAAATTGAACTCTTAGATTGCTAATGGGATTATAAAATGGTGGAGCCACCTTAACAATTTATCTGTTCCCCAAAATGTTATACACAGAGTAACTATATGAGCCAGCAGTTCCACTCCTAGATATATACCAAAGAGAACTGAAGACATGTTCACACAAAAATTATTAAATGACTCCCATTAGCAGAAACAACCCAAATGTCCATCAACTAATAACATGTGGAATACTTTTTAGTACAAAAAAAGAATGAGGTATTTATACATGGATGAACCTTGAAAACATTGTAGTAAGTGAAGGAAGCCAGACCCAAAAGACCACGTATTGTATATTTCATTCATATAAAATGTTCACAAAAGGGAAATCCATAGAGACAGAAAGTAGAGTAGTAGTTGCTAGGGGCTGGAGGGAGGGGGAATGTGGAATGACTGCTAGTGGGTACAGGTTTCCTTTTGGGTGAGGAAAAAATGCTCATGAATTAGGTAGTGGTGATTGTATTAATACAACTTGTGAATATAATAAACACTGAATTACATACTTTAATGTGGTGAATTCTGTGGTATGTAAATTATCTTTCAATTTTTAAAAAGGCCATCATTATAAGTAATATTTATGCCCAGTTGATCATGGCATTGTTATGTACTGTATAGATTAACATGAAAGACATAATATATGTACAGATACATTTAATAGCATTATGTGTCATGCCTGTAATCCCAGCACTTTGGGAGGCAGAGGCAGGAGGATCACTTGAGCCCAGGAGTTCAAGGCTGCAGTGAACTATGATCACGTTCCTGCACTGCAGCCTGAGCAAAAGAGCGAGATCCTGTCCCTTAGTTAATTAATTAATTAAAAAGTAAAAGTAAATATTTCTTCCTGTGGGGCTATTTTCTTACCACTAAAAGTTTTTAAGGTCAGGTTTATTATAGTTTAATAATGTACAGTAAAATTCTTACCATTAAATTTAAATTGTTTTATCATATGTTGTTATGCTAAGTTGTTTGAGAAACACATCTCATTTAAACTTCTATGTTGTCTTTAAAGGAGCAAGTACAATGATGATGAACATGTAGGAAAGGGAAATTGTTCACATTGACTTTCTATTAATGACTAATGTAACTACCTATCTAAAATTGCCTTGGGAATTTGAGCAGGTTTGTGAGATACAATGTTATGTCACTACCTGAACTTTTTTCATAGCCATCTTATATATATAAATTTTATTAAAATTTTGTTCATATGAAAAAGATATAAATCTGTACATAGCTAAAGATAATTTTATATATGTAAATATGTATAGTTATGTATACAAATGTATAATTTTTATATATATAATTTTTTTTCAGGTCAAGCAAATAAAGTAGCCAAAGAAGCTGCTAACAGATGGACTGGTATGTATTATAACAACACTGGTAAATTGTAGTTAAACTTCTTCCACACTTACTATAATGTAAAATTCAGATGCCTTTGTGCTAGCTTTATTCAGGAAAGGGCATTTCTGAAATGTATGCATTACTCAAGTTTTTATATATTAAATCATTTCGGTTACTTCAGGTAGGGGTTTTTCATAATCTTATTATGAGTCATTTTGTAAAGTATAAAATATTTTTGTAAAACCAGTGATTGCTTCTAGTTTAACTATTGTGCAACTTTTCCCAAGATAAATCACTTGTGCTAATCACTTTTGTATATATTAATGTAAGATACACCTTTAAGAATTTCACGAAATCCTAAAGATTTATCTTCTTGCTAATAGTAATAGTTAACATTTGTTGAGGGCCGACCACATGCCAGTTATTTTGCAATGAGTGTCTGTGGTGCATTCTCATTTGATCTCCACAGTAATCTTGTGAGGAATTAATGATATGATATGTGAAAATAATAATATGATTATTATCCCTTATTTAAAAGATGAAGCTAAGGCTAAGGCTGTCAGGAGTCCAAGGCCACACATGTGCTAGGCAGCAGAACAGAAATTAGGATCCAGCTTTTCTGAATCGTGTCTGAGCTCTCACTCACTACTTGATAGTGTCTTGTCTGCAAACCTGCTTTCATGTAAATGCCTCATAAATCCATTTGTCAAAGTATACCTTCTGGTCTATACCAGAGATATTCCAAAGAAATGGAAATTGGTAAGACATTATCTGTGTACCTTAAGGTTTAGGAGAAAGTCAATAAATAGTGATTGCTGTTAATTATATTCAAGTATGATTAATATTGTTAAAACCTGTTAGAAAATTACACTGATATTTTTTCAATGCTTAATTACAAAACAATGGTAATTGAATTTTTCCACCTGCTAAGAGTCTATAATGCCTTCACATGTGTTTACTCATCCTCATCATGTTTCTGTGGGAGAATATGGATAAGATTAAGTTGACACAGAGATGTAAAAAGCTTCAAATGACTACATTTAGTCAAAGAAGATTAGTCACTGGAAGGACAGAAATTGGAGCCAGGTTTCCCTGACTCCCAGTCCAGGCCTCTATGTTTCACAAGTTTAATAATTTAAATGAATCATTTTTTTCCTAGTCTTTTTTAGAATCAAGTAGATTGGTAAAATCAATATAACTGGCCTTTAGTTTTTGTAAAATTGCAACCTTATTTATTACAAAGTTATTTCCTAAATAATGTAATGCTTTAGTGATAACAACAGAGGAGGGTAAAAACAGCAAACTACCATTAAAGGAAAGAGAATAATGGGATGTGTGTCCCACAAAATATAAATAAATAATAAATATAGTGATATTATATGGGTCTGGAAATATAAAATTGAGTCCTACAACAGAAGCAAGCAGATTTTTAGGTTAAAAATAAGACAAAAGTCCAAGGTGATTTCCCCCCGGTAGTTCTCAGAAAAGCAGCACAACAAACAGTAGGAACAGGCAGCGTGTGTGTATGGTGGAAGGAACTTGACATTGAAAGGAATCCAAGCTGTGCTCCTTATTTGCTATATGACCTCTTGAACTTCTCTGAACCTGCTTCCTCATCTGTTCAATGTGGATAAATAATACCTGCCTCACATTTCGGGAGGATTAAATGAGACAGTTTGTAAGCCCTTCAGCACAATGTTAGACACATAGATAAATAACTTCTCCTTTCCTTTTCTCTTAAAAAATCCTTTCATGTTTTCCAATTGATCATAAACTTCCAAAATTATGATTAGAAAAACAGTTGGAACAGCTTTTTTCCCCTGTATTATTAGCTGTGAAAGAACCTGGAACTTTTAAAATCGTGTGGAAGGGAGATATTTTTAGAACAGCAGAAACAGCTGTTAAGAACCATATTTCCGTTTGAAGTTACAACTTACTCCTCCCAACATAAACATGTGTTACGAAAAGATGGAGATAAGAGATAAAGCAAATTACACCTCAGAAAATCTCCCTGTCTTCACACAAACAAAAAGAAAATATCAGTAATATTTATAACGAAAAGTTATCATATAGCTATTATTTAAGGTTTGCTTTCTTTTTACTTAAAAAAGTCCTTAAGCTGTATCTAGATGGCCAGGTACGGTGGCTCATGCCTGTAATTCTAGCACTTTGAGAGGCTGAGGCGAGGATCAGTTGAGGCCAGGAGTTCAAGACCAGCCTCAGCAACATAGCAAGACCCCAATTCTACAAAAAAATAGGAAAGTTAGCGGGGCGTGATGGCACACACCTATAGTCCCAGCAACTTGGGAAGCTGAAGCAGGAGGATCGCTTGAGCCCAGGAGTTTGAGGTTGCAGTGAACTATGATGACACCACTGCACTCTAGCCTGGGCAACAGACTGAGACCTTGTGTCAAAAAAAAAAAAAAAGTATCTAGAATTGAGAATTTTTACTGTTCAATAATTCAGTATCTGTTTTATAGAATGAGAGCTCACCTCAGAGTATAAATATGGAAATATCACATCTAAATGTTTTGTGACATTAAATACACTTTAAGTGTGATTTAACAAGTTATATCATATAAACTCTGTTTAATAATTTAGACAGTGAAGTTTTTGTAAGTACATATGAGAGGCATCTCAATGAGTGAAGGGAGATAGACGTTGTGAAGTCCTAATATAGATTTATTGCAAGTGGGGTTGCCCACCTATTCCTATGTGGATCTTGGGTATGCCACTGTATAAATTAATAGGAATTCTACCTGCCTAAAGGTTGTTTATTTAATATAAAAAATTATTCTTTATCCATTTATAAATATTTTTACATACTAAGGAAATTATCTGACAGGGAATGAACTGTCAAGCTTATGGATAACATTGTCTTGAAGGAAGAGATCCAGTGGCCCAAGGAAGTGTTTAATCAAAGTCATCTTTGAATTGGTCCATTAGAAGAGGCTTATTGTTGTGGAGAGGCTTTTATTTGTTTCTTTTGTTTTTAATCTTTAAATGTTTATAATAAAATGTTTTTTTATCCTTTTGTGAACTAGGAAATTCTTTCTACAGAGGCTGTTCAATAGCCTTACCTTCGTGCCTCATTCTTTCTCTCCTGATCCAGGTTTGAAGTCTGTTCCCTGCAGGCTTCCTACAGTGTTGCATCTATTCTGTCATTTTCTAGAAATCTTTCTGTATTCATGGAGCCTATCCTGGAAGCTATATACAAAATACTTGGTCCCTTGTCTCTAACACACAGGTCACTGTGGAACTGTTTGGTAATGAATAAATGGGGTTTTTTCCTCTCTTCTTTTACGTCAGCCTGAAGATTTAGGCTCTTTACATTCTGTAATACATATAATACACATAATACCTGTCTTATGTAGCAGTGGGTCCTCTATAAATATTTGGTTGTGATTGGTAAGAATGAACTGGTTATGGCTGGGCAAGGTGGCTCACGCCTGTTATCCTAATGCTTTGGGAGGCTGAGGCAAGAGGATTGCTTGAGGTCGGGAGTTCAAGACCAGCCTGAAGAACATAGTGAGATCTGTCTCTACAGAAATAGAAAAACTAGCCAGGCGCATGGTGGCACACACCTGTAGTCCCAGCTACTTGAGAGGCTGTGGCAGGAGGATCACTTGAGCCCAGGAGTTTGAGGTTGCAGTGAGCTATGATGACAACACCATGCCACTGCCCTCACGCCCAGGCAATAGAGCAAGACCCTGTCTCCAAAAAAAAAAAAAAATGAACTAGTTGTGCAGACACTGGTAAAACTAAACATTATCCTGGAGTACCTCATGCTGTTATTTAAATATTCTCTCTTAGGTTGTTATGAAAAATAAAGATTCATTTTTGATTGTTACAAAGAGTAAAGATCATTTTAATATCTGTTGACATTTCATAACACTTTAATTGAAAGAAATGAGGATGTTGTTAACACTGCTCCATCTGTTCTGTGGTATTCACCTTAGAAATAAACTTCATTCTAGATATTTATTTATCATCATTTGATACTTGAAATTAAACTTCCATAGAAACAATATTTTAAAAAGTGATCAAACTCCATATGTGAATTTGCTAGGGATGCCAGAACAAAATACTACAGACAGGTGGCTTATATAACAAATTTATTTTCTCACCGTTTTGGAGGCTCAAAGTTCAAGATCAAGGTGTTTGCAGGTTTGGTTTCTTCTGAGGCCTTCTCTCTCCTTGGCTTGTAGATGTCTGCATTTTCCCTGTGTCTTCTCACCATCTTTCCTCTGTTTCTCTCAGTGTGTTCAAATTTCATTTTCTTATAAAAACACCAATCAGATTGGATTAGGGCCCACCCTAAAGGCATCATTTTAACTTGATCACCTCTTTAAAGATCCTATCTTCAATATGATCACATTATGAGGTAGTGGGAGTTAAGACTTCAACATATGAATTTGGGAGGTGTGATTCAGCCCATAACGCTCCAGAAGAACCTATTTTAACCCTTTCCTTCATTATCACTACTAATATAGTGCTTAACGCTTTACAGAATCCTCTGACAAACCAGAAAACTTTATACCATTATTTTTCTGTGTTTACAAAACATTTTCATTATAAAGGTTGTATATGTACATTAAAGAACTATGTGAAGCCGAGCGTGGTGACTCACACCTGTAATCCTAGCACTCTGGGAAGCTGAGGCAGGAGGATTGCTTGAGCTCAGGAGTTTGAGACCGGCCTGAGCAAGAGGGAGACCCCATCTCTACTAAAAATAGAAAAATTAGCCGGGCTTGAGATGGCTCACACTTGTATTCCCAGCTACTCAGGAGGCTGAGACAGGAGGATCAGTTGAGCCCAGGAGTTTGAGGTTGCAGTGAGCTACGATGATGCCACTGCACTCTACCCTGAACGACAGGGCGAGACTCTTTCTCAAAAAAAAAAAAAAAAAAAAGGAAAGAAAGAAAGAAAAGAAGAGAAATATGTGAAATTAAGGAAAAAAAAAGCCCTGTCATTCCAACTCCCCAAGTGCAGCCACTGGTATTGTCCTGCATCCCCACTGCCTGTGCATAAGGCACCCTTCCTGATGAGCAGACATTCAGATTGCTTTTAATTTTTTCTATTTGCACTGGTGTGAAGATCTTGACCAAAAATCTTTGTACATAATTTGTTTGATTTCCTTGGGATAAATTCCCTCAAGTAGATACAGCACTTTTTCAGTGATAAAATGCATTTTAAATTCCCCCTAGGGGATGCTGAGGACACTTCTGTTCCTATCTTAGTCTTAAGACAGGAGGAGCCCTTTCCGTCCTCCCCACCCCCTCTCCCTCACACAGGCCTGATTGTCTGGAAGCCATTACTCTCTGTGGGAAAGGAAGAAGGGTCTGGAGAGAATGTTTTCCCTTTGGGAATAGGAGCAATTCTAATTCCTGAGGCAACAGTCCTGGCCTGTGCTATAGAAATGCAGAAAAGATACCATTAACCTGTCCCTGTCTTTGTATTAAATATTATTATTAAGTCAGGTATTCTTTAGCAGCAGTCAACTTACTGAATTTTTAAATATGAGATCTGTTAACTTGTTCAAAATAGTTTTTCTTTTTTTCCCTTTTTGTTTTGCCCTGCCCCGCCCCCCCAAAAGTTTTTAAATATAATCTTTTTTCTGTAATTAGTTGCCATTACAATTGAAAATATAGAAAACTCTTTATTTTCATACTTCTGAAAGTTAATAGAAAGAAGTAATAGAACAAGGAAGATAATTATACTTGAAATGTTTTATGATTGTGTTTTTAGTTCTCAAAAGTATTTCTCAATTTTCTTCATAGATAACATATTTGCAATAAAATCTTGGGCCAAAAGAAAATTTGGATTTGAAGAAAATAAAATTGATAAAAATTTTGGAATTCCAGAAGACTTTGACTACATAGACTAAAATGTTTGATGGCAGTGAATGATGGATCTATGAGCTTGTGAATATGTAAATTTATAAATATTATCCAACTAAATGTACTGAATGGTCATTTACCTGTAACTGTTTTTCATTTTATTAATTTTAAATAAAGTATAAAATGCTGATGTTCTTCACCCTTTTTCATAGGTAAAAAGCAGGAGGGTAGCCATATTCCCATAGGGCTCATCAGCGTAGGACAGTAAAGCACGCCACCCACCTCAGTCAAGTCAGGCTTACAAGTGTGTTATTATACATTACAAAAGATCAAAACCATGACATGATACATTTTTTAGTTTCATTTAAATATTAAATACTAAGGGTGTATATGAAGGCTTTATCTCTCACACACACACACACACACACACACACACACACACACACAACTGCTTGGAAATAACCTTTAAAACACTAGTGGCTGCCTTACTATTTCCCAGTAGTGATTGATAAGCAGTATACTGCATCATCCTTGCAAATTTCCTACCAAAAAAAATATAGAAAGTTGGTATTCCTCAAATTTAGAGTTAAGTAGTAATTCCTCAGACATGAAAAAGTACCTTTTTGGTTTTTTTGATACCTTTCTACTAGAAAGAACAAGCACATGGACCTTCATCCTGATTTATGTACTTTTTATAAGATGGCATACAGTCATGGGTCACTTATCAACAGGGATACATTCTGAGAAATGCTTTGTTAAGCGATTTCGTCATTGTGCAAACATCATAGAGTGCTCTTACACAAACCTAGATGGCATAGGGTACTACATACCTAGACTGTGTGGCATAGCCTATTGCTCCTAGGCTACAAACCTGTACAGCATGTTACTGTACTGAATACTGTAGGCAACTGGAACACAATGTTAAGTGTTTGTGTATCTAAACATACAGAAGGAATTGTAAAAATATGGTATGAAAGATAAGAAATGGTATACCTGTATAGTGCATTTATCATGAATGGAGCTTGCAGGACTTAGAAGTTGCTCTGGGTGAGTTGGTGAGTGAATGTGAAGGCCTAGGGCATTACTGTACCCTACTGTAGACTTTATAAACACTGTATTCTTAGGCTACACTAAATTTATTTTAAAATTTTTTCTTTCTTTAATAAATTAACCTTATCTTACTATAACCTTTTTACCTTATAAACTTTTACATTTTTTAATTTTTTTACTCTTGTAAAAACACTTTGCTTAAAACATAAACACATGTACAATTGTACAAAAATATTTTCCTTTTACATCCTTATTCTATAAGCTTTTTTCTGTTTTAAAAGTCTTTTTATTTCTTTTTAATTTTTAAACTTTTTTATTAAAAACTAAGAAACACACACATTAGCCTAGGCCTGCACAGCATCAGGATAATCGCATCAGGATAATCGATATCACCATCTTCGACCTCCACATCTCACTGGAAGGTATTCAGAAGCAATAACATACATGGAGCTGGTATCTCCTATGATAATAATGGCTTCTTCTGGAATACCTCCTGAAGGACCTGCCTGAGGCTGTTTTGCAGTTAACTTTTTTTAAATAAGTAATGATAAGTATAGTTTGGTAAATACATAAACCAGTAACATAATCATTTATTATCAAGTATTCTGTATGATACATAATTGTGCATACTTTTATATGGCTGGCAGTACAGTAAGTTCACATCAGCAACAGCACAAACAGGTGAGTAACACATAGTGACACAAGGTTGCCACAGCTATGATGTCATGAGGTGATAGGAATTTTTCAGTTCCATTATCATCTTACGGTACCACCATCATATATCCAGTCTGTTTTTGACCAAAATGTTATGTGGCACATAACTGTAGTTGTGTATAGCACACATCACCAACTATACAGAATTCTGGGATTATTTTTCAACTATCTTAAAAAAAGTAGGTTAAAAATAACATATCCCTTGTATGTATCTTTTTTCAGTTCAGCTTGGCCACTTAGAGTATTTGCAGGTACTCTAAAACAAATGTAAAGAAAAATATCAAAACTAATGTCTGTAATGCCCTTTACACACATGCCTTAATTTTTTTACATTGTCCAATTTTGATACTCTTTTAAGTAACTTGTGAAATACTCCCTATGTCTGAAGTGACCCAGATGGCATCCAAACCATTTGTTAGTGAATCTGGCCTTTGTATAACATGAGGTTGCTCTGGGCCTACTTAACCACTTCCTGGAGGTGGGTGGGAGCAAATTGGTCTATCTTTGTTTCTGAGGCTAGTTTATGTTGCCTTAGGGCAACAGTTCTTCTAACAGAGAAAGTATTTGATGTAAAAAACAACAAAAAATTAAAATAACCTATCATAAGCTTTTCCCTAAAACACTGATTGTGGGAATTACAAAATTTCTCAGACCCACTTTGCTATTAGAAAAGATACTTCCTTGTCTAGAAAGAAGGTATGTATGTTCAAAAAAGAAGCTATTTCTAATGGTCCTTAAAAGATGCTGTTTAATAAATATTTAGGCAATTTTTTTTAAACTTACGTCTTTGTAGGGCTAGCACAAGAATGAGTGAGATGGGGTCTGCACGTGAGGTGACCAGAGGTTATGGCACCTTCCTTAGCCATTAATGTGCTGGTGAATGTTTAGTAACTGTATGGAAGGGGGAGGGGGGATTGATTTATAGAATTTGCGTATTTGTGTGGTGTAAATACTCCCAGCATAGCCAATTTCAGGTTACCAATGTGTTGACAATGCAGAAAAGGAAAAGATGCTCAGTAGCACACCATTATGTAGTATTTTACCACACAGATACAATATAGATAATACTCAAGAGCATAGGCAACAGTAAAATGTAATAAAATAATTAGGGAATGATGAGTTTTTCAGTATTTAGTACCTTTGTTTTAATATATATTTCATCACAGTTTATGTAACTTGATCTTAAATGATGGCTACGTTTAACTGTTGGCTCCCTGTTAAACAGTTGACTTGCCTGCTCCTGCACATCACTGTTGGTAATATTTAAGAGCTGTTTTTGAGTTTGCTCTTGCCTGCAATCAGAGATACTGGTTAAGAAGCCCATCTCGGTAGTTCGTGCTGGCAGTCCGAGCTACGCAGGAGGCTGAGGAGGGAGGATCTTTGAGCCCAGGAGCTCAAGGCCAGCCTGGGCAACATGGTAAGACCCCATCTCAAAAAAAAAAAAAAAAAAGCCCAGGGGCACTAGTCTAGCCAAGCTCCAGATAATCCTTAGTCTTAGGTGGTTTTATTGACCTGGAGATTTAGTACAACGTGGGTACACCTCGAATCATATTACAAATTATCAAGGACCAAATTTGATTCAGTAAATCATGCTATAATTGATAATCCCAGTATCTTTTCAATGCATTGTGAAGCTTAAAAGATATTTAAGAGCTGATATCCATCGTATCAACCTCCTTCACATGTAGTTATTTTTTAAATTTCACAAATGATATCTGTCCTAGTTTTAAGGGATTCTGAAGAGATTTTACAATCTCCTGGTAAATTTCACCATTGTCCAGGACCAGATCAAATCACTGAAATGTCCTTTCTGAGGTTAGACCAGGACCAAAGCACTCCATAAGGAAGAATTGGGTGTGACTTTTCCTCTGATATTTGCCACATCATTAGTCTAATGGGATTGTAAAGTTCTTGGCCTATCTCAGAAAGAGATGCTTAACATTATCAAACATGATTCTCTTTAAGGGATTAGAAAAGGAAATGAGTATAGCTGGCAACAGAGAAGCAAGAACCAACCTAATATATAATAATTCTTGAACAGAAAAGTCTAAATCATAAATCTGGTTTTTGAGAACATAATTGGAGTAAAATGTCTAGAAAACATTTTTCAACTAATATGGTTTCCATTGTAAGAGCAGTTAAAATGTGACAGATGGTGGAATGATGTCTCAAAATTATGCATAAGCTCCCTTTCAGGATATGCTTCCTGGACATTGTTTATATGCCAGGAAGAAAATGCACTGATGAAATGACCCACTGCAGTGAATTTATATATTATACTTATCCCAGCTTGATTTTTTAAAGAAAATTATTTGTGAGAGATTGAGGTCAGGCAATGTGGCTGTCTTCTTCCAAAGTACTCATTGTTGACTCTCAAGGTTAATGGTTTCTATTAACCAAGATTAGTATACTACTACCCTGAGGGCCAAATTCAAGGCCTATTTTTTACTGTCTCTTTACATTTTTTTAATGATGTAAAAATAAACAAACAGGAATATGGGACATAGATTGCATGTAGCCTACAAAGCCTAAAATATTTACTATCTGACCTTTTACAGAAAAAGTTTGTTAACCCTGAAAAGTCAAAAACTGACAGCCTATGGGCTAGATATGACCCACAAGCTGTATTTTATTTTGCCCAAACTGTATTTTATTTTTTGAATTAGTTGCCAACCTCTTCAGACTATAAACATCACATGCAAATTGGGAATTTCATCTTCTTTGGGATATAATGATTTAACAACTCTAAATCTTCATTTCACATGGCAGCAAATCAGCTAGAGGAATTAGGTTTAGCTTGATAGGATTATAAAGTAGTGAGTTGTTTTGTTAGAGGAATGCCAGCATACAGCGTTCTTCTTTAACTCACAGTTTTGTTCCAAGTTGACAAATTGACTTGAGCTCGGACTTTAGTTTCAACTTTTCTAATTTTAGGAAAAAAAAAAGTCTTGGTGCTATTTTTTACTGAGATGTATTAAATTTTTAGATTAACTTAAGGAGAACTGATATCTTGATGATGATAAGACATCCTATCCAAGAACAAGGGATTCCTTTCCATTTGCTCAAGTATACTTTTATGTTTTTTTGGTAGTTTTGTCATTATCTTTACATAGGTTTTTCACATTTCTTAAGTGTATTCTCAAGTATTTTATCTGTATTGCTGCTATTCTAGATGGGATTTTCTTTTCCATTTTATTATATCTTCTAGCTGGCCTTATTTATGTATCTGAAGGCTTTTAATTTTGCATAGTAATTTTTTTATTTTTTAGAAACAGGGGTCTCGCTCTGTCTCCCAGGCTAGAGTGCAGTGGCACCATCACAGCTCACTGCAACCTCTAACTCCTGGTCTCAAGAGTTCCTTCTGCCTCAGCCTCCCAAGTAGCTGGAACTACAGGCATGTGCCACCACACCTGGCTAATTTTTAAATTTTTTTGTTGAAATGGGGTCTTGCTATATTGCCCAGGCTGTTCTCAAACTTCTGGGCTCAAGCTATCCTCCCACCTTGGCCTCCCAAAGTGCTGGGATTACAGGTGTGAGCCACTGTGCCCAGCCTGATTTTGCATGTTAATTTTATATTCTGCTATCTGGCTAAATTCTTTTTTGTTTCAGTTTGTTTTATAATTTTCTGAAGTTTTCCAGGTACACTACCATATCATCGTCAAATAGACATACTTTTAATTCTTCTTTGCCAATTCTTATCCTTCTAATTGTATTCTTTTATCCAATTACATTGGTTAAAACCACTTATAAAACTGTAGCGGAGACAGAGGGCATCCTTGCCTTGTTTCTGGTATTAGTAGGAATGCCTGTAGTATTTCTGCATTAAGTAAAATGCTGGCTGTTTTAATATATAATGTTAAGAAAGTATTCATCTAATCCTATTTTCCCAAATATTTTTATAAGGAATGATTGTTGAATTTCTCAAAAAACTTTTTCTGCATCTATGGAGATAATCATATGATCTTTCTCCTTAAATCTATTTATAAGATAAGGGATATTCATGTATTTCACAATGCTCAACCATCCATACATTTCTGGCATAAAACCTACTTGGTAGTGGTGAATTGTTTTCTTAATGTGTGTTGGAGTCTATTTGGTAATATTTGTAGAATTTTTGTATCAGTATTCATAATTTTCTCATTAGTGCTTTCTTTACAGATTTGGGTATCAATGTTATACTTGCTTGATAAAAAAATTTTTGAAAGTTTTCCTTCATTTCATATGTTATGAAACAATTTATGTAACATTGAGACTATTTGGTCTCTAAAGATACCCAAGTATAATTTTATTTTATTTCTTTTTTTAATCAGGCAGCCCCCAAACCAGAATAGGTTCAGATTGACCCCCTCAACTATAATTTTAAAACAAGAACAAAAACAAAAATTAGATCATTCTATACATATTGGTCAACACTGTTTTGTCTTTCACTTAAAACTATTATTGGACATCTTCACATGTCAGTCATAAGATTTACCTCATTTGTTTTACTTGCTATATAGTACTTCTTAATAAAGATACACTATACTTTATTTAACCAAAATTGATTGATAGACATTTGGTTTGTTTCAGTTTCATGTTATTTCAGACAATATTTTCAAAGAATACTTCTAAACATATGTTTGCATATTTGTGGGAGTTCCGAGGATGAATTCCCTGGCCAAAAAGGAAAAAAGAGTCCCTATTCATGAACAATTGATCTTCTAAGAGGAATATGAGAATATAAGGCAGAGCTGAATTTTATAGAAAAGGAGAGAAAGGGTAATGGCTTTGAGGACTTTTTAAATTGCTTTCTCCATGCGTTTTCAGAAATGAATCTAAAAATCTAAGTAATTTTTTATTAAAAATATTTGTATAATATGAGCTGGGAATCTATTACCAAAAACAGATTTAGGAAAAATACTGCCTTTTAGCTAGAATTTATTAATGAAAAAGAAAATTTCTAATTAATATTCATGTATTAGGTTAAAGATTGGCTTTCAAAAGTTAAATCCCAAATGGTTTCTGAAAAACCTCTCTAAAATATTACCTTACCAATTTGGAGATTAGAGTTGATGCAGAAGGAGTGAGTTATTTTGCAAGCCTGAACTTGGAAAGTATCTTGTTTCTCATAACATTTTGAAAAGTAACCATGGAAACTTTTAATTCATTTAAATTGAGCAGATGTGTAATTTTTTTTCTGTCGGTTGTGGTTGTTACTGTTTTTAAGTAAACGTACTTCTTGCTTGCCTGTGTTTCTTGTGTTATGTGAGCTCTGGAAATGTGCACCTGACTGAATTTAACTTGCTTAGATCTGGTTTGATCCTTAGGTCAACTGGAACAAATTTTACCTTTAGGTACCCTAATAAAATCAGTTTGTACCTGCAGGGATTGAAAAGGCCTGTTTGTTTAACAGATAAAACACACTTTTGCCGGGCACAGTGGCTCATGCCTGTAATCCTAGCACTCTGGGAGGCCAAGGCAGGAGGATCACTTGAGGTCAGAAGTTCAAGACCAGTCTGAGCAAGAGTGAGACCCCCATCTTTACTAAAAATAGAAAAAATTAGCTGGGCCTGGTGGCGCACACCTGTAGTCCCAGCTACTCAGGAGGCTGTGGTAGGAGGATCTTTTGAGCCCAGGAGTTAGAGGTTGTAGTGAGCTATGATGACGCCACTGCACTCTAGCTGGGGCAACAGAGTGAGATTCTGTCTCAAAACAAAACACCACTTTTTATAACAACACTTCTCTTAATCCAGAAAAATAACTTCTTTTCTGGAACAGTGTCAACATTTGATGTACCACAGCTTCAGGGAATAAAGTACCTGGATATCAAAATTATTTTGCATAACCATAATTGAAAGTGTCTAAGAGATTGTTTAACTTTTTTCATATTTTAACAGAATATTTAGAAGTGGTGACAGCCATATTATATTGCAACGTTAATGGTGTAATAATAAGATCATTATAGGAGTAAGGTGATAATGTTGGAACTAACTATATTTTGAAGGGTCAGATGACCTTCTTCCTACTAGACAAAAGCTCCTTGAGGGCATATTGATTTTTTTCCTCTGTAGGCCCAAAGCACCTCACACAGTATTATGACATAAAAGAATTACAACCTTGAAGTACTCCACCTGGGGGACCTGAGTCTACTATAGACACAAAAGAACATCTCAGCAGCTGGCTCTATCACACAAACATCAACTAATGACAGGCAGAACAACGATATAGCTCATCATAGCATCTCCCAACTCAAGCAAACAGGGTGTAGCTGATTCATACAAGTACCACCCACCATCAAGGAGAGTAATCTGGGGGACCTAACTCACTACACACTGTTGGGAAGAGGTGAAGACAGCAGGTCAGAGGTAACCTAAGAGGTACACCAAACCTGCTAGAACACCCCATAGGCAACTCAGGATCAGCACTTCTCTCCCTGGCATGCTCAGGGATCAATCTTTGGGGACCCAAAGACAGGCCCATAAGCCAGGCTTAGCACCTGCACACCTTGACCAAGAGGCCAGATGAGAAGGAATCAGTAAAAGAACTCCAGAAACATGAAAAATCAGAGCAAAAGGACACCCCTAAAAGAAAATAAAAACTCCTTACTAATGAATACCAACCAAAACAAAAAGTTGAAAAGACGATGAATAATTCCGAATATGGATTGTAAGGAAGCTTGATGAAATACAAGAGAAAATAGAAACCCAATACAAAGAAACCACAAAAACAATGCAGGAAATGAATGAAAAATTTACTAAGGAAATCGAATTATTTTTTAAAAAATCAAACAACTTCTGGAAATAAAAAATTCATTCAAGGAAATACAAAACACAATGGAAATCCTAAGGCTATATCAGGCAGAAGAAAGAATCTCAGAACTTGAAGACAACAACTGTGAGTTAAACAAGTCAGTCAAAGAGAAAGATCTGAGAAACAAGAGGAACAAACAAAACGTACAAGAAATATGGGATTATGTAAAGAGGGCTAACATAAGAATCATAGGCATCCCTGAGGGTGAAGAAGAAAATACACAAGTGTTGGAAAACTTATTTGAGGTGATAATTGAGGAAAGTGTCCCTGCCCTTGCTAGAAATCTAGATATCCAGGTATAAGAAGCTCAAAGACCCCGGGGAGATTCATTGCAAAGATGCAATCACCATGACACAGAGTCATCAGACTGGCCAAAGTAAACACGAAAGAGGCACGCCTACAAGCCATAAGGTGAAAGCAGCAGGTAACTTACAAAGGAAAACTCATCAGACTAACTGCAGACTTCTCAACTGAGACCTTACAAGCCAGAAGGGATGGGGCCCCATTCTCAGTTTTCTCAAACAGAATAATGGCCAGCCTAGAATTTTGTATCCTGCAAAACTAAGTTTCTTATTTGAGGGAGAAATACTTTCTCAGACAAGCAAACACTGAGGTAATTTGTCAAGACCAGGCCTGCCCTGCATGAAGTACTCAGAACTACATTATACACTGATCAGCACAATAGACACCCACCAGTGTAAAATCACCCAAAAGCTACAAATCAGAGCTCAGATACCATAATGGCTCAAGAGGTAAAACAAAGCAATAAAGTTCAACTCAATAGGATGAAGAGATATCCACCCCACTTATCAATTCTTTCAATAAATGTGAATGGCTTGAACTCCTCACTTGAGAGACATAGGCTGGCTGAATGGACAATAAAATACAAGCCAAGTATCTGCTGTCTCCAGGAAACACATCTAATCCACAAGGACTCATTCAGACTCAAGGTGAAGGGATGGAAAACAATATTCCATGCCAGTGGGAACCAAAAGAAAGCTGGTGTAGCCATTTTCATGTCAGATGACATAGACTTCAAATCAGCAGAAGTAAAGAAAGACAAAAATGGTCATTATATAATGGTGAAGGGAACACTTCAACAAGAAGACATAACAATCCAAAATATTTATGCACCTAACAGAGGTGCACCCAGACTCATAAAGCAAACCCTACTTGATCTAAACAAAATGATAAACAGAAGCATTGTAATAGCCAGGGACTTCAACACCCCACTGAAAGAATGGGACAGATTCTCCAAGCAGAAATTAAGCAAAGAAACAATGGGCTTAAATGGAACTCTAGAACAAATGGGCCTAACAAATGTTTACAGAACATTCTACCCAAAAAACACTGAATATGTGATCTTCTCATCAGCTCATGGAACATTCTCTAAGATTGATCACATCTTAGGCCACAAAATATGTCTCAACAAATTTTTAAAAATAGAAATTATACCATGTATCTTCTCAGACCACAGTGGAATAAAATTAGGAATCAATTCCAACAGAAACACTCTACACAAAGTAATGGAAATTAAAGAACCTACTGCTGAATGATTATTGGGTCAAGGAGGAAATTAAGATGGAAATCAAAAGGTTCTTCAAACTAAATAACAAAGGGGACATAAGTTATCAAAATCTGCGGGATTCAGCAAAAGTAGTCATTAGAGGAAAATTCATAGCCATAAAATGCCTACATCTAAAAGACAGAAAGATCACAAATCAAGGATCTAAT